>CM035164.1:74380305-75074569 GCA_020205615.1 Panax quinquefolius | reverse complement strand
TACATATATTCCAAAACAATACTAGCATTCCCTGTGTTCTTTATAAGCGTCACATTTGTTCTTGTCATAATATCAAATATTATCATTACAAACCAATACTATTACATAGGTAAGCTACGGAGTTTGCCTTTAGCGTTCCCTTTATCCTTGCAGATCCTTGATTCGATTCGGTCTAAGTTTGCATTCATATGGTTCGAAGCAAAAGTGAGCATAACAAGCTCAAAGAAGTACAACAATTTCTTTTAAACAACATGCTTGAAACATAAGAATCGTATATCTTCAATAACTGGATAATAGTTACGAAGTACTATCAATAATTCAAAATAGCATTTTCTTTTCTTCAAAACGTTTTTTACAATGACAATATTCAGTAAAATGGCAATTCTGGTCCAAGACCATGAGCGTTTCATAGTTTCTTTGAAAAGGACAACCCGACACTAAGTCCGTAAGTTCGGCATAGCTTTTGAGCACTTCTAGGTGATCAACCTATAGTACTCTATGTTGATCAACACTACATCCATTAAACGTGTGTACATTTAAGTTGTGGCAACCTCACGTGCCCATCGAATACTCGATGAAAATACATTTGTTTATTCATATTCAGGCTTACCTTGAATCCATAACAAACAATTGGCGTAGGATAGCGTTATCAATTCTATATGGAAACACTTATAAGGAAATCAATCAATCTTTTAAGAATAGTCTAATCGAGGTAAAACTGGCAACGACCCTTTCGTAAAACAATTCCTGCATCTCATAACATGAATCACAAAGAACTTGGCTAACACGAAGGTTAGACAAGCGTTTAAGAAAAACTTGTCTTTAACGTCTGCTACAGAATAATTACTTTTCCTTTGAGTCTTTACGGTTTCTACAACACATAAACACATAACATACCACATTAGGTCATGAATGAATATACATAGTTCTTAATGAATCTTACCATTCTTCTCAATCTAATCATGTATTAGATTTGTAATTATTGGTTCCGGCTTGCCGTCGTTCTTTTACATCGTTCTTACCAACTTATTTCGTTTCTATCACTTAATTGAAATTATTTTATTAATACAACTCATTTCGAAAGTTAATCATCTTTTCTCACTACTTACTAACTTCCTTACGTTATTAATCGACACTTGATCATCATTAGTGAAGTACCAATGTTGAATATCATTCATGGTTTACTTAATTACCCTTCACGTTCTTTGTTTAATTTTTCTTTCTTTCAACCTCTGGTGTATTACTTAAGGTTATACATCCTAAATGATGTTTCATGAAGTTGATTAAGAATTTAATTTACTCTTCATTCACTTCTCCTTTACTTTTCATGCAAAACCATTCTTTTCTATGATTCACTTAGAGTCGGCATCATGGCGCCAACTTTTGCTCTCACAACTCATATTTGCGGCGTCATGTGTTTTGTACCTAGGACTTGCTTTCACGGTCATTGGCTCATCTCCTTTGATATTAGCGCTATGGTGCCAATTAACAGGGGACTATGGTGGTCGACCTCGCCTTTGTGGCGCCGGTCTTACTCCTTGAGTCGCACTATAATGCGGACTACGTGCCTCAAAAAAATTTTGTCAGATTTTCTTTTATGTGAGATTCCCGGACTCATAACTTCTTCGTTATAAGTCTGAATTGGCTCGTTCAAGAGCCTACGGTTCACAAATTACATACTCTATATGTTCATGCAAGAATTTTATCTATTTGACTTCGTTAACAAAAAATTCACCTATTAGTCCATTTTTAACGAAAACGATAAACTTTCGTGAACGTTCAATGCTCGTTTCTTCGTTCTAAGTCAGAATTCGGTCAATTTTGAGTCTACAACTCTACAAGGCCAAATAAGACTTGTATCCATTGAAAACCAATGTTTCCAAGATCAATAGCAAATTCGACTTCCATTCCGAGAATTTCACGAATTCGACGATTATCGTCTACTCGTGTAAATTCTGGCAAAACTTCGTTACTAATAATTTGTTCTTTGTTTCAAATGGATTCATTATGTCATACTAACATCTTAACATACTTACTTCATTAAATTATAATCATGATAAGTTATTACTCGTTCTTAATAAGTTCAAAACTCATAAAAGTATAAACTACTTATGATTCCATTTCTCATGATCTATCATGACTTTAATCCTTTAACCACCATCCTTGCTTTTTATTATCATACTACTTCATTATTATTAACATAAGACAAGTTCCTACAAGTTCTTCCTTGGTTCACAACTTATCTATGAACAAAATGCTTATTCACGGCTTATTAAGACTTAAGTCCATTGATTAACCATTCTTACCTCTTCTTAGCATACATGTTCTACCAATCCTCACTTCTCAACAATGGAAGAGAAAGAGAATCATGGTTTAAGATTGCTTACCCTTGATGATCACTTGGTTAATCTTTGATCTTTTTCTTGCTTCTTAAAATATGAAAACTAGCTTTCTAGCTTTTCTAGCTTATTATCTCTAACCGATAAGCTCTCAACTTGTGGGATGAAATGAACAACCCGTAAAATGAAATCCAAGCTCTCTATTTATAGGAAAGTCAAAGTTAGGGCATAAGGGTCATTAATCCATCCACCTCCGTACTATTCCTATCTTAAGCATTAAGTTAACTTGGCCTCCACATTATTTGCTTTCTCACCACTTATCTTATCCTTTGCTTAGCCCTTAAGTCTACTTTCTCATCACTTATAAGCACTTTGTTTGCTCACCACACTTACTTAGCCTTTAAGTTTGCTTGTTAAAAACATAGCTTATCCTTTGCTTAGCCACCAAGTACTTTAATTGGCCACCACTTTGGGTCATCCATGTCTTTGATGGGTTGCCCCATGGATCATCCTTGCTTTGGGCTTTAGGTTAAATTAGTCTAACTTATACATTGGGCTTGTTCATTAAACAAACACTTGGGCTTGTTCATTAAATTACATTGGACTTAACCATTCCTACATTTGGGCTTTAACATTAATTTGCATTGGGCTTTATTAGTATCCTAATTGGACATTACAATTTCCCTCACAATTCAACAAATTCATTACATATGACTTAAAACCTTATAAAGTATTGTCTACGTATTAATCTCGTATTCTAACTCATATACTTATTCAACATATACAACATACCATCATCCATACACACTCGTATAATACCTCATATCGTACTCGTATTCATTACTTCGTATAATACCTACGTATTATACAATCATCGCTTAATTCATTATACGCGTTTAAATTCCTTCTCGGAAGTCACTTTTCGTAAACGTTAGGTTTTAAGCCCGCAGGCGAAAAACTGTGTTTGCCATAACTGAAATATTATTGGATATTCCATCTCACCTTGATATTCTATCGTTACGTATTTCTCGGAAGTTCAAAAATAATTCCCGAGCAGAAATGCGTGAAAAGTGTTTTTAGGAAAATTTCTCGGAAAACTTTTATTTTCGTTTTGGAAATTCAAACACTTTAATTCTACCAAAATACCATGACGTTCCGACATGTTTAGGTCATCAAACAACCTTCAATTAGCTTACTCCCATAAATAATCAATTAAATTCATTTAATCCATATAATCAAATAAAAATTTAATTCTCCAAAATTCCAATTTTCTGGGGCGTTACAATGTACATTAGTCTAGTTCATTTAATATTTAAAACATGTATGGACTCAATTTAATTGGTCACTAATAACTTAATATCTCCTTAAAACTTTATTATTCAAATTAGTCTCACTTATTGAAATAATTTGTAATTCTTTGATATAGTACATCTTTAATGTTCTCCCCCACACATACTATCACATAAGCTTTATATATTATGAAGTCACATTAAAGCGTCACACTACACTTTCTTTTTAATGTAGGTACTATATATTATTACATATCTTGCACACATCAACTAAATGAACACTATAATTCTCATTCGTATTTTATTATTCACAATAATTAATTAATAATATAATATTAATTAATCATTCACTTCTTATTTTATTCATTCCTTAATTAAATTAAACCCTTAAATCTCCATTCTTATGCCACACAAGGCATTTCACAAATGTCATCACAAACTCCACATTCTTCTCAATTCTTATAAATTCAATTTGAATTAATTGAATTACTCATCTCAAAACACATCAATATTTATATTCAAATAAATATTCATTTTCTTATTATATTAAAATAATATTTATTCATGAAATTCACGGTTCTTATGTGTTTAATCGCTATTGATTTTGTCTTTCCTCGTGGTTGTCTCAGAGGTTGATTTGATGTCCCATGGGCTATCTTGAGGTTTGATTTTTATATGCCATTTGTCTCCGTGGTTTGATGTTTTCTGATAGTCCTTGGGGCTATCTTGTGGTGTAAAAAGGCGTTTTGCCATCCCGCATGGTTAATGTGAGAAAAATAAAATTTCGCGTGTCTAAAGATGCCCATCTTTATCGTGTTTATGGAATGTAATGAAATGAACATGATAAAGATTACTAGACACTTGAAATATGACAAAATATGATGTAATGTTATGCAAGATGATATGATATCATGGATGCTAGAAACCTTCATGGAATTTTGTTACCATGGGTTTTACCATCAAATCATTCCTGATGCCTTTGTTGGGGTTGACACCAACAGTTTGTATCACCGATCTTTCTCATTATTGATTTGATGAAGATAAACTAAACTACTCATATCCCCATGTGCTTCCAATAGATCTGCTGAGGATAATAATTTTTATGTTTGAAACCACTTGACCCTTTCTCATGGCTACTGTAGACACTCGAAATTTTGTATCCATGTTACAAACCTTGCAGGAGGGAAAAATCGTCTTCCAGAGATAACCCTTGAAGTCAAATCAACACAGTCCCGGAGACAACCTCGGGATACTCAGTCTTTACCATGTCGAAGGTAACCCCGAGATAGTCAGTCACAGTCCCGGAGAAAACCCCAAGATATTAAGTTTCAACCTCGGAGATAACCCCGAGGAATGCAGTTCCAGTTCCGGAGACAACCCCGGAATCCTCAGTTCTATCTCGGAGACAACCCCGAGATCTTCATTTCCAATCTCGGAGATAACCCCGAGGAATGCAGTTCAAGTTCTGGAGACAACCCCGGAATCCTCAGTTCCATCTTAGAGACAACCTTGAGATCTTCATTTCAATTCCCAGAGACAACCCCGGGAGATACAGTTCAGACCCCAGAGACAACCCCGAGGTATGCAGTTGCAGTTCTGGAGAAAACCCTGCAAATGTTTGTTTCAAACCCATGCGATTAGCTTCAATACTCGGTGATAGCCCCAAGGCACTTAGCTCCAAACCCAGAGATAACCCCGGAAGGACAGGCATTTAGCACTTGCAGCAGCCCAATCTCAGAGATAACCCTGAGCAACGACTACTAAATTAGCCCAAACAGGAGATAACCCCGGTGAGGGGAAAAGTCATCATTTTGCCACCTAGATCCTACATTGTGCCATCTTAGCAAACATTTCAACATACATTACACACAGGAATGTCGTACAAGAACTAATAGCTCCAATCCCGAGTGATAACTACACAAAGATAGCACACCGGGTAGAATTTGATGCTTGAAGACCTAGGCATGGTCCCATCTTCCCGACTTCGTACAACCTCTTATCCCATGTCATTGCGTAGCACTCTACAATAACATGTCGTAAGAAGTCTTATATACCTCGATCGGATGCCCGGATTGATGTTCTGAAAGTTCGAGCGGACATCACGTTGCATGTATGTAGGTACTTTGAGAAGACGGGACCCACGGAGCCCGGGGCACCCGGCAAAGATCTGATCAAGATTCTGTGGTACGCAGCAGTACACTGCGGCCCCCCTCTATAAATAGAGGGCTTGGGGAAGCCATTTTGCAAAGAGAAAAGGCGAGTAAGCCATGTCCAATTTGCTCTGTACACACCATATATTGAGTGCTTTCTCATTTCAAACACTTGCTTATATTTGGCTAATTTTACTGCATGGAGCCAAGTGTTCATCCATTTAAAGATATTGAAGTCTTCTTTGGCGAGGTCCACTGTAAGCCTTCTTACATCATTTAAAGCCTTATCCACACTTTTGACACACAATCATTCACGAGAGTCGTGTTGTGTGCGCGTATATGCGGACTTGATCCCGTGGCTTTTTATTTCTTTGTGTATATATATTTATATATATATATATATATATATATATATTTGTACTAATATTATCGAGTTATGCCTCGATTGAGCCCGAATTTATATCCAGTGTTTATTGTTTTTATATATATAAATATATAAACCGTTGTCAAACTTTGTTCGATGAGCCTGGATTTATATTCGGAGCGTTTACCGCTTTTATATATATAAATATTTATATATATGTTGTTGTCATCAAACTCTATTTGATTGAGCCTAGATTACACATCCGTAACGTTCACTTATATATATATATATATATATATATCCTCGAACACTAATTAACAAATCGAGCTCGGACCGATATATATCCGGTCATTTATCACTTATATATATATTTACATTTCGATCTGGCGTGGAGTTTACTTAGTGGCCTTTTTTTACTACTTTATTTACATTTAGTCCCGCATGGAATCTACTTCGTGGTGGTTGATTGGTTTTATTGCTTTATTTACATTTTCTCAAATCCCCATGGATGAGCTTCGTGGTGGTTGATTGGTTTTATTACTTTATTTACATTTTCTCAATCCCCCATGGAGGTGCTTCGTGGTGGTTGATTATATATATATATATATATATATATATATATATATATATATATATATATATATAAATATTTACAACTTTCATACTAATTGCTACATCATGTGAGCCTAGAATCATGTGATCACAGATTCGATCTTACGAATCTAGATTAGGTTCGTGATGGACATTTTCAATTGTACATGGCTTATAAATTATTCACGGTGTTTGAATTTCCTTAGATAACTCTCATGCCCACAAGAAATTTAAGATTAGTTTTCATTTTATTTTCTCGAGGATGCCTCGCATCTCAAAAATAAAAGTAACTAAGTTGAACACATAATAAAATGGAAGTATCAAAGGCCTCAATTACTATTGAGCATAAGGGTTTGAAAAACCTCTTTTACAAAACGTCATTGCTATATCTTGTTAAAACTGAACTTTCATATAAAATTCAAACCCTTTGTATATAGGTGCAAACGAGACATAGCACTACTTCCAGATAATTGCACATTGACACACACACACACATTCATATAACAGTTTAATTGAAAAGTGGAGGTCACCGTGGTAACACGGATGTCGGGGGGTGCCTAACACCTTCCCTCCGCATAATCAAGCTCCCGGACCCTAACGAATCTCGGTTTCACAGACCAGTTAAATAGTGTCACATCACTCGGTCAATGTGCAAACCTTTTCTCAGTTGAGTTGGTGGAACCATTTAAAAATACCAACTGGCAACTCTTATAGTCCAATCATCGACATATACATGTCGGACCTTTTCATAACTTGTTTTTTCAAACAAATGCACCTAACATGAGAACACCAAAAGACAAGAAACAAACCAATGAATCTTTCAGAGAGTATACCAGATTGGACAATTCCAAGATTCATAGTTGGGAAGAGCTAGCACATGCTTTTCTCAGCCAATATAGTTTCCAAACTCAAATGGCTCCTGACCGGTACCAAATTACTAAAGTCAGGAAACAAACTAATGAATCTTTCAGAGAGTATGCTCAAAGGTGGAGGCGCCTTGCTGCTCAAGTTGTTCCCTATTTGACTGAGTCTGAGATGGTGATGACCTTCATAGACATACAAGAGGCTCCCTTCTGCGAGAGAGTTTTAGTGGCATTGGCAAGTAGTTCTTGAAATGATCAAACATGGAGAAATGGTCGAGATGGGTTTAAATCAGAAAGATTCAAAACCTAACCGCTCACGAAAAGTCGATCTTGAGCACATCCAATGAGAAAATTATGGAAACAACCTTGAGGGTCCATAAGAAAAAGGCGAGGATGTTTCCTTAATACTACTAAGGTCGAAAGGCGGTCGAACATGCCTATCCGGAGGAGAAATTACTCCCCCTTTCAAGTGTAATCTTCAAACCCTCCATTACCACATAATGGAGAAGTCAGACGCACTCGAGTGTTCACACCCTTAGGCAACTCACTCTAGAACATTCTCAATCTTCTGACAACTCAGAAGAAAATCACCATCTTCTTCCACCAACTAACCCGAATGGTAAGGGTTTCAATGTTAGTTAGAAATGTGCTTATCATCTTTGGAGCTCCGTGTCATGATACTCGAGATTCTCGGGCCTTGAAACACAATATCCAAGATTTGATTGATAACAGTGAAATCGTGGTAGCTACACCCGACCAACCCCATGTGCAAGGTAACCCTCTTCCTCAACACAAAGAAGAAGAGGTTAACATGATTAATTGGAGTAGTGGACAGACTTCCCACTCCATTTTCGGACCTTCCCAAACTAGCAAGGATGTGCTGACAAGTAGAACTATGAAAAGTTCCAGTTTATGATGGAACGGAAAATGAATGCTCTGTGTGAGCAACTCAACGAATTAAGCGTAAGCGGTTGTCCATCAATACCTAGTCACACGCCAATTATTCACCCGTAAGCATATTAGTCTCCTTTCTTTTGTTACAAATATTGCATGCCAGCAAATTCAAAAATGAAACACCTTTGGAGGATAAAATTGCAAAAGAGCAAATGCCAAAGCCCGTCGGGACTTGGCCAATTAAAGGGAATTTTAAATACTGATCAATGAAGGAAGAATCACAGCTCTGTTACCTCTAATCAGCCCGCGTTCTAGACGGTTTGATTTTAATGGAGTGTGCCAATACCACTCCCACTCTCGCGGTCATAGCATAGAAGAATGTTGGGCACTCCACCACCTTATTCAGAACTTAATTGACAGCGGTGTCCTGCAGCAGGCAGACGATAACACTATCTTACTAGAGAGTGGGGACGCATTTCCTACAAAGTGGAAGGAATTCGTAGCAGTCATATCTTCTAAGACAGATTCAACTACCCCCTCACATATAATTCAACCTATTTAGCTCAAAGGAATTAAAAATCCTTTGAAAGTGGCTGTGCTAGAGCCAATTATTTTACCATTCAGACCACAATATCCCGTTATCAGCCTACATAAAGTTCCACGAAATTATGGAGAGGTTGAAGGATCCACATCCCACACAACTGTTGTAGTGTCAAAAGAGAATCCAATGTATCTTCCCCAACGGGTGATGAAGCCTACCATCAAGTCAAAGGGGAAAGTGCCCATAAGGAAAATCAAAGAATTCCTCCGTACTATGGGACATAATGAAGACAAGGTTGTTCCAAGCTTAAGAGAAGCCCCACAACAAATTTCTATACTGGAATTGGTTTTCTCTTCCGAAGATCATAGGAAGGTCTTGCTCAAGGTTTTGGAAGAAGCCCAATTGCCTAAGTCAAGAGATGTTGAAAAATTCCAAAGATATGGTGGATCACATTTTTAACAACAATGTGATACCGCTTCACGACGTTATATACCTCCCGAAGGACGGGCCATGGAAGTCACCGCACATAGCGGTAATGTCCTCTAGAGATAACGTGGTCGCATTAGTATTGATCGATGGAGGATCATCCTTGAATATCCGCCTTATGCCACTTTGGAGAAGATTAATATCAATCTCAAGAGAATCAAGTAGCCATATTTACGGTTATCAAAGCTTTTGACGGATCCCGACAAAATGCTATCGGAGAGATTAAACTACCGTGGAGATTGGTCCACATACGTTCATCGTATCCTTCCATGTGCTCAAAATAGCTACAGGATACAACTTACTCTTAGGGAGACCGTGGATTCACATGGTTCGGGTCGTCTCGTCCACCCTACATTAGCAACTTAAATACATCATTAACAACTGCCTAGTCACTGTTAATGCTAAGCCATCATGTCCTGTACAAGGTGACATCTCGTTCATCAGTTTCAACAAAGTTGAGCCTATCTGCTTTCATGCCCTGGAGGTGAGCAACGCTCACTACCATCCTATTGGGGCACCAGCTTTGATACCCCAAATTTCAGCCGAAGTAATGTCGGCAGTCAAGAAATGATTTGTTTGGGCTATCAACTCGGACAAGGGTCAGCAAAGACCATCGAGGATTCAAGTTCCCATTTAAATAGGGATGACCAGACTAGGCTATTCGCTAGCTCCAGTCACAGGAATCCTCATAAGTACAAACAGGTTCCCTCATCCTTAGCCACACGGCGATTACTCAAACCTGCAGAAGTTGAGCCTGTACAGACTTTAGTAAAGGTTCCTGCACATGTAATGACTATGTTATTTCCTAAGCCGATACCGGTCAGAGGAAAAGAAGTCTTGATACCGGATCTGGAGGCGGAGGAAAAGGGCCGGAGGCGTAAGCAGGACATTGCAAGGCTCTTATCAAACATACGCATCATAGTCCATATGGACAGTACAAACAGGGTCACCCCAGACGGTGATTGCCCAGATATCATGGTCATCATTCGAGAGGAGGAATACGATAACAACCCCTTCATCATTGCAGTCCACCAGGACTTCACCCTTGAAAATTGGAGCAACACTCCTTGCATTTGTCGACAAGGGTAAAAAGGGCAGAAACTCCCTATGCCTTGTAGATATCAATAACTGCTTACTTTTTTGTACAGTATTAGGAGTTGTTCTGTCATTGCGTGCTAACACTTTGTATGATTGAACAATTTTATATATAATGTGAAATAATATTTTGTTTCAGGACTCTGAACTTAGATGTGCATATAGTTACTGATGAGGTGCCTTTTCTCCACAAGGACTATAACTTTGATGAAAAGTTGGACTCAGACTTGATGGAAATACAAGAGGACATTGAGATACCTCAGGAGATCAAAGAATGGGTCGAAGACAAACCCAAACCAAACCTTGATCAAATAACTTCAGTCAATCTCAAAACCTTAGAAAGCCCTAAACAAATCCAGATTGGTACGGACCTCAATCCAAACCAAAGGAATGACATGATTACACTATTAACCCAATTCCAAGATGTGTTTGCATGGTCTCTTGAAGACATGGTGGTTTAGTCCACTGACATAGTCCTTCATCGCCTCCCCATCAAAGAGGGATTCAAGCTAGTCAAGCAATAGCTCAGGTGATTAAAACCTGAGTGGATTTTAAAAGTTAAAGAGGAAATTATGAAATAATTTCAAGCATGCATCATCATGGTGTCCACATACCCTAAATGGCTATCTAACAAAGTCCCCGTGCCTAAACTAGGAGGAAAGGTGCGAGTTGGCGTGGATTATCGGGATCTGAATAAACCTTTCCTTAAAGATAGCGTTCTCGTGCCGTTTATCCACGTTCTCATCGACAATACTGCTCAATATGGCATGTACTCCTTTGCTGATTGCTTTTTAGGGTACCATCAAATCATGGTTGCTGAAGAAGATCGTGAGAAAACTGCATTCATCACGCCTTGGGGAACCTTTTGCTACATACGGTTGTCATTCGGCCCATTAATGCCGGAGCTATCTACTAGCGAGTCATGATGGCTTTTTCCATGATTTAATGCACAAGGAGATAGAGATCTATGTGGATGACATCATTGTCAAATCCCGAAGGGAGGAAGACCACTTAGACCATCTTAGAAAGCTCTTCAACAGGTTGCGTAAGTATAACTTAAAGTTGAATCCAGCCAAGTGCGCCTTTGGCGTCAAGTCCGACAATTTGCTAGGATTCCTAGTCAGCCACAAGAGGATTGAGCTGGATCCCCCCAAAATCTAGGCCATTACAAAAATGCTCATTCCTCATACAGATAAGGAAATACTGGGATTTTTGGGATGAATCAACTTCATTAGCAGATTCATATCCCAACTCACAGCAACATGTGAACCTATTTTCAAGTTGTTAAGGAAGAACTCCTCCATGAAATGGAATGATGAGTGCCAAAAAGCCTTCCTTACAATCAAAGAGTAGCTAGTCAGCGCTCCTATTTTGGTACCACCCCAGGATGATGTTCCCCTGTTCATATACCTGTCCATTAATGACAATGCCAAATTGTCATGTCGACGAGAGACAGAAAAGACGATAGAGGCCCATAGCGAGCTATCTACCACCAAAGCAAAAGATTCAGCAGCAGTGAACATAAGTACACTCTCGATTGATAAAACTTATTGTGCTTTTAGCATGGGCTTCCATGAGGTTACACATTATCTCCATGGTCACACTACCGATCTCATATCCCGCGTGGATCCTCTCAAGTACATGTTCAGTAAACCCATGCTGAATTGCCGACTATCCAGATAACAGTTGATCCTACAATAATTTGACATCGTCTACATGACACAAAAGTCCATCAAAGGTTAAGGAATTGAGGATCAACTGGCCGCCGCACCTTTAGAGGATTTCAAACCCTTGGAAACATACTTCCCTGATGAAGGGGTAATGACAGTCCAGTAACACAATCAGTACGATGCACACCAATCATGGAAGATGTATTTTGATGGAGCTGTAAACATGGAAGGCTCTGGGTCAAGCGATTCGTATCGCCATATCGATTCTGAAGATATCGTCGCCTTCAAATTGCAGTTTACAACACCAACAACACAACCGAAGTATGAAGGATGTATCATGGGACTAAAACTTGCCAAATCAATGGGCATCGACGGTTAACTATCTTTGGGGATTCTAAATTGGTAATCAAATAAACCATGAGAATCTATCACTATGACACCCCCAAATCTCGGTACTTCATTGCCTCAAGATTTGGTGTTCACTTAATCAAAACATTCACATCAAACTACCTAATCATAATAAAAATTGAATAATAAACCTTCCCTTAAGGGATTACATTAATAAAAATCTCCCAGGTTAATCTAACCTTTAAATACAATCATTCAAATGCAGAAATTAAATACTTCATTAAAATCATTAAAATAAAGTCTGTTAAAATATCAACATATTATAAGTCTTCAATACTTGTTCATCTTTCCCTTTCCCTTACTGGTGCTAGGTACATCGACAGTCTCACCCTTAGCTGTAATAGTTATATAAGCAAGAGTGAGCAAACAAAGCTCACTTGAAATAACAATGAATAAAATCTTTACAACAACTGCCAAATAATAGGCTCAATAGAACTGAATAATATGTTCTATTAACATTTTGAAACAAACAATTGAGGGTCTAATGACCACGAACCATGTCCATGATTATAAGTAATCTTTCAACTTAAACTTTAGTAGTCATAAGACTATAAGGACTCCAATGCGTACTTTGGGGGATGGGTCCTTCGCATAAATGTATTTTGCACAACCATTTCAACGCTAAGTGTAAACCCCTAATAATAGGGTTTTCATCTCAGTATTTAGATTACAAGTCCGCACCAAAGTAAGTTTGGTTTGGATATATTTCAAGGGAAATTTAGAATTCAATGGTCATCAACTAAGGATTAGTTGAATAAAAAGATACTAACTCTATGTTATGGAATAAACCATAATTGAATCAACATTGTATTCTAAGTTCATGCTTTAGGAATAATCTAATAGCATAAAGATTGAATAATATATCACACCTTGCTTTGAACAACATTAAGCTAAGGTTAAATCTTAGAATTGAATTTTAATCATGCATAATAAGTAATAACTTGAACGATAAACTTGTTCATTATAATAAAGATACTTGCATGTTAAAAATAACAAGGTTAGGTTTAGAAAAACATGCACAACATAACAATAGAACTAGCTCAACGAAAGTGTTGAGTTAGGAAAACTTGCATAATTGTAATCAAACTAGAAATAATAACTTGTTCAACTAAATAAGTTAACAACAAGAATAACTTGATCAATATAAGCAATATAAGGTAAGTAACTTGCACAATGTAAATAAACTTGCGCAATGAAGTTTTTAGGGTTAAAAGAACTTGCCTTGCGTATAAGCTATATCGAATTAACTTGAATCACAATACCCTATATATATATATGTCATCATGACATAATTAGTCACTACCACATTATATATATAACTAAATACATTCATCATGTAATATTTTATTTTTAATCATATAATCAAATTACATTAGTCATAAAACTAGTTAATTGTTAATAACATGTTCATTCTTGGTATAGACATACTGAAATCATAATTTAACAGTCCTACTATTAACACATAACAACTTTTTTAGATTTGTGTGTAAATAAATCACAATTGTCTCTTACCATTCTCGCTAACTTTCATTGCTTATTTCACGGTTTAGCTTACATCAGGCTTACATTGTATCAGGTCGGGCACTCACGACGAGAGACAAAGCTAACGATCAAGGGCTGCGACGTGAAACTTACGACTGTCTTTGGGTCATTTGTTGTGGAGCTGAAATCCAGATTTTACGATCACCCGGCCTCAGCAACAAAGCATGAACAATAGCCAATTTGGCCTACAAGCTACTTTCTAACAACCTAATTAACATGTAATACATACAGAGACTTCATATAAACATAATTTAAATACTCCTGTTAACATGAGTTTACTCATATAATAACATAAACATCAAATTTAAAACACCCAATTTCACAGTTTTTGTTAAAACTTCACATTTTGACATTTTCAGTTAAAATCATCATCAGAATCGTGTTTTTCAATCAAAACATATAATTCAAAAAATACCTTGTTTATGTTTATTCATCTACTTTCAAAATAAATAGTCAATATATATATATATATATATATATTAACAACTAATTAAACCGTAATTTTACTTTAAACTAAGCCATATTCATATATTTTCATATAAACACACCGTAATATAGTTTTCTTCACAATTTACATACATACATGAATTAATTGACTATTCCCTATATAACTTGTGAAAAATAGTTTTATAACAAACAATTTAACATATAAAACCATATACCACAAACAATTTATCCTTCACAAAGATTTTACAGATAAGTTTAGAAGAGAAAAACTAAAACTTTAAAAATAAAAGAATTAACATGATAACTTTGTTTAAGAAGATGATAATCTTCCCTTTTGATCAAGAACTTTCTTTTCTCCAATTCTTCTTACAAAGCTCTCTAGGATTCTCTCAACTTCTCTCTCATTTTTTATCTTCTTCTCTTCTTTTTCTTCTTCTGAGTCTTTCTTCTCCTAACTCTAACTTACGTACTAACATATAACGTATGGTAGTAATATATATTAATTATATAATATAAATATAGATATAACTGATATCAGTTATTTAAGTTTTAAAAATCAAAAGCCATAAGGCTTGTTTGGCTAACATAATTAAGATTAATCAATTAATCTTTATACCTTGTTTGGTAAAACACATTAAAAATAAAGACTTAATATGCATTAAGCCTTGTTTGGTAAAACTAAATTAAACTCTTTTAATTTATTTTAATAACTCCTTTATAGCAAGGTTATTTGTCACACCTTTATTTAATAAAATTTTAATAATCAATTTAATTAATTCTAATAACAATTTATTAATTAACTTTAACACATAAATCAATACCACATAATTATAATTTCCTTTATAATTATAACTTTATTTAATCAACTAACACCTCATTTTAAATTACAAATTCAAATTAAAATATAATAATTCATTTAATTATTATAAACTTTCTAACTTAATTATTAAATTAAATTAGTATATTATCTCATAATAATTAATTTTCTTAATCCATTATATAACAAATAATTAACCAATCATGTTAAATCAAATTAAATACTTGTTAAATATTTATTCAACAATAAACACATCCATTAAATATTTATATAATTCAATAAATTTTTAAACATTATAATTAAAAATCTGGATTGTTACATCATTCCCTTCTTATAAGGATTCTGTCCTCAGAATCACAAATCAAACAATTCATTCAATAATTTCCTCATCACATTCTTCCCTACTTACAAAGATTCTGTCCCCAGAATCGAAGACACAGATTAAATAAATAACTCAGGATAATCTTTCATCATTTTATCTTCGAGTTCCCATATAGCTTCTTCAGCTTTGTGGTTCCTCCATATCACTTTCACGGAAGGTATTACCTTATTCCTGAGCACATGTTCTTTCCTGTCAACTATCTGCATAGGAACCTCTTCATAGGACAAGTCTTTATCGAAATGCAACGGTTTGTACTGGATCACGTGTTTGTAATTGGGTTTATATGGTCGTAACACCAAAATATGAAAAACATTGTGAACGTTTTCCAATTCTGGAGGTACAGCTACCTCGTAAGCCACTTCTCCAACTCTTCGCAGCACTTCAAAGGGTCCAATAAACCTCGGGCTTAGCTTTCTCTTTTTACCGAAATGAATTTTCCCCTTCCAAGGAGAAACTTTTAGGAAAACGTAATTTCCTACGTCGAATGCACGATCTTGTCTGTGTTGATCAGCATACTTTTTCTGTCTGTCTTGGGCTACTACTAATCTTGTTTTGATGAGTTTGACAACCTCAACAGTTTGTTGTACCAGTTCTGGTCCTAACAATTGGCGTTCACCGACTTCATCCCAAAGACTGACGGAGTTCGGACTTTCTTCACGATATAAGCCTCGTAAAAGTAAGCATGCCGATGTTCGCGTGGTAACTGTTATTGTAGGCAAATTCCACCAACGGTAAATGTTCTTCCCAGCTCCCTTTGAAATCCATGATGCATGCTCTCAGCATATCTTCCAATATTTGGATCGTTCGTTCGCTTTGGCCATCTGTTTGTGGATGATAAGTCGTACTCATTGCAACTGTGTTCCCATACATTCTTGTAGTCTCTTCCAAAAGTTTGATGTAAATCGCGGATCTCTATCTGACACTGGCACTCCATGTCTCGAAATGACCTCTTTAACGTACAATCTTGCCAACTGATCAAGATTGAACCTAATCTTAATTGGCAAAAAGTGTGTTAATTTTGTCAGCCTGTCCACTATCACCCAAATCGCATCACATCCTCTCTGAGTAGTTGGAAGACCCACCACAAAATCCATTATGATGTGTTCCCACTTCTATTCTGGTATTTCTAACGGTTGAAGTAATCCGCTTGGTCTTTGATGCTCGACCTTGACTCTTTGGCATGTCAAACATTTTGTGACACATTTTGCAACTTCTCTTTTCTTGTTTGGCCACCAAAAATGTTATCATAAATCCTGATACTTCTTCGTACTTCCTGGATGAATTGAATATCTTGCGTTGTGCGCTTCGGTCAAGATTTCGTCCTTAATCTCTGGTACTGCTGGAAACCAAATTATTCCCTCGAATCGTAGTAGCCCTTCGGTATCGATCTTGTATTTCACCTCTTTTCCTTCGTTCAGACCTTCCTTTATTTTTCTGCATTCTTCATCCTATAGTTGTGCATTCTTCACCTTGTCCACTAAAGTTAGACCAGCTTCTATCTAGAATAAAGGAAATTTTATTTCCAACTCTAGCTTTGCCATTGCTGATATAAGCTCCTCCTGAGTGGTTATTAGCATCAACTTTTCTCGACCTTTCCTGCTTAAAGCATCTGCAACCACATTTTCTTTGCCCGGATGATAAAAGATATCACAATCGTAATCCTTTATCAATTCCATCCATCTTCTTCCTCTCATGTTCAGGTCTTTCTGAGTGAAAATATACTTCATACTCTTATGATCTGTGTAGATTTCACATTTCTCTCCAAAGAGATAATGTCTCCATATCTTCAGAGCAAATACTACTACAGCCAATTCCAAATCATGAGTCGGATAATCTTTCTTATAATCCTTTAGTTGTCTTGATGCATACGCAATAACTTTGTCATTCTACATAAGAACACAACCCAACCCTTTATGTGAGGCATCACTATACACCACAAAGTTTCCTGTATTATCTGGTAATGCCAACACAGGTGCCATACTTAACTTCTTCTTCAAATCTTAAAAACTTTCTTCACACTACTCCGTCCAAACAAATTTTATGACTTTCCTTGTCAAATTTGTTAATGGAGTGGCTATCTTAGAAAAATCTTGAATAAATCGTTTGTAATAACCGGCCAGTCCCAAGAAACTCCTCACTTCCGACGGTGTTCTTGGTTGTTCCCAATTTATTACAGCTTCCACTTTTGATGGATCCACTGAAATCCTATCTTTGTCAATCACGTGCCCAAGAAATTGTACACGATCTAGCCAAAATTCTCACTTAGAGAATTTTGCGTACAACTTTTCCTTTCTTAGTGATTCTAACGTCAAACGTAAGTGTTCCACGTGTTCTTCTTTAGTTTTGGAATACACAGAATGTCGTTGATAAATACCACTACAAACTTGTCTAAGAATGGTTTGAACACCCTGTTCATCAAATCCATGAATGCAGCAAGGCCATTGGTTAAACCAAAAGACATCACCAGAAACTTGTAATGTCCATACCGAGTTCTGAATGTCGTTCGAGGTATATCCTCCTTCCTTAACATCAATTAGTGATACCCACTCCTCAAATCTATCTTCGAGAAGTATTTAGCACCCTTCAACTGATCAAACAAGTCATCTATTCTTGGCAATGGGTATTTATTCTTAATAGTGACCTTGTTTAATTCTCTATAATCAATGCAAAGACGCATTGATCCATCCTTCTTCTTCACGAATAATACTGGCGCTCCCCACAGTGATACGCTTGGTTGAATATACTTCTTGTCTAGCAGCTCTTGCAATTGCACCATCAGTTCCTTCATCTCTACTGGAGCCATTCTATACGGGGCCTTCGATATCGGTGCGGTTCCTGGCGCTAAGTCGATCACGAACTCAATCTCTCTGTCAGGCGGAAGTCCTGGAAAATCCTCTGAAAACACATCTTCAAATTCCCTCACCACTGGTATCTCTTCCAGTTTCACACCCTTCTTCTGAGTATGGACTATGTAAGCTAAATAACCCACACAGCCTTGACTCAACAATTTCTTGGCTTGCATAATCGTCAGACATTTCATTTGTCTAAGCGATTTTCTACCATAGAAAACAACCTTTAAAGGAGTTATAAGGTTTACACATTTCTTTTGGCAATCAATTATCGCTCCATAATTGAATAACCAATCCATTTTTCCAAAATAATATCAAATTCTCCAAGTCTAATGGGGACTAAATCTACCATCATGATATTGCCCTTAATGTTCACCCTACAATTCCTGTATACGATTCTAGTAGGGATTACTTCATTATTCACAATTTCTATGTTCAAAGGGAAATTCAATTCTTCTCTAGGCAATTCTAACCTCGTAGCAAATTCATCAGATATAAATGAGCAAGTAGCACCCGAATCGAATAATACATAAGCATCAATATTATTGATTGGGATAATACCTGACACCACATCTTTTGATTGCACATCATCTTGCACAGTCATATTGAAGGTTCTGGCTGTGGGTTTGTTTGATGTTGTTGGTCTAACAATAGCCCATGTTCCTCCATTTCTACCTCCATTGCTTCTTGCTGTCTCTCCAGCCTTCTTCTTAGGGCATTCACGAGCAAAGTGATCCTTGGACCCACACATGAAGAAAACGTTCTTCTTAGGTTGAGTACAATTTGTGGCGATGTGACCCTCCTGGCCACAATTGAAGCATACACGTTTCCCCATCAAGCACACACCCTTGTGAAACTTCCCGCATGTAACACATGCTTCAAACGCTTCAAACTTCTTATTTTGATGGTTACCCTGCTGGTTTCCAGCACCCACGTTCCCATTCTACTTCCTCTTCAAATTGTTGTTGTCGTTTCCGCTACTACCACCTCCATTCTTGATCTCCACTTCATTCTTCTTCTTTTTCTGTTCCTGATTGAATTTTGTCACTACCTCGCCTCCACCTTTAGCGAGTATTGCCTTCTCGATCACTGCTACGAATGTCTTCAGCTAGAACAGGGAGACCTTACTGTACAACCAATGCTTCAGTCCTTGTTCAAAACTCTTCGCCTTGCGTTCGTCTATACTGACTTGATATGCCGCAAACCTCGCCAATTCATTGAATTTCGTAGCATACTCAGACACCATCATCGTTCCCTACTTTAGTTCTAAAAACTGCACTTCTAGCTGATTCTTCGAACTCTCTGGGAAATAGGTCTCGAAGAATATCTCCTTAAACCTATCCCAGGTCATCACCCCTGGCCCTTCTCGAGTTTTATTGGCCTGCCACAAATAACTAGCCTCTACTTTCAACATGAATGTTGCAAAAGTAGTCTTCTGATTATCCCCTACCCTAGCGACATCAAACACCTTATCTATTTCCATAATCCAGGTCTGTGCCTCGACTGGATTCATGGACCCACGGAATTCAGGTGGTCCAACCGCCTTGAAATCCTTAAACGTTGTACCTTGATTTTGAGGTTGATTCTGCAACGCTCCTGTCAATAAATTTACTAGATGTTGAACGGGGTTAGCTTCAACATTGTCGTTATTGTTGGTTCCCTCATTGGTTCTTTGTCGTGGTGGTTGACGTCTTGGAGGTATTTTCTGTTAAAATATACACTCATTAGATTATTACTCAACTTCTTTAAGTATTTTCTACTTAACTTGCCTCCATAATAGAAATAACCACATAACACATAACACTTTGAATAAAATAATAACTTTTATTTA
The DNA here is from genome assembly GCA_020205615.1 of Panax quinquefolius. NCBI lineage: Eukaryota > Viridiplantae > Streptophyta > Magnoliopsida > Apiales > Araliaceae > Panax > Panax quinquefolius. The sequence goes on along the minus strand of CM035164.1, from coordinate 75,054,011 downwards.
TTCAAAATCTCTTTGAAATATAAAACAATAGCATCACTGCTATCTACATTACTTTCCTGAACTACAAAAGTTACAGGACAACATCATCATTATCATATCCCATGGTTACATAACACTAGGGATTTACACATTATTTAACATTTATTATTTGCATAACAGGCACATTTCCTACGATGTTCTACTAAGATACTCCGTAGCCTTTCGACGGTCTTCTTCCATAACCCGGAACATTTTTTGGCGATCTAACACGTACGATGGAAGAGTCTCGAACTGAATTGGATAACCCATGACCCGATCTTGCGCTCGATTGATCATGGTATTGAATATTTTATCCATCTCCTCCATCTTCATCCTCTTTGATTGTGCGTCTCTTACTGCTATCCCGGTTCGTTGATAAGCTTCTTCGTATGTGTCTTCAGCACTCTTGCCCTCTTAGTAGCTTCTTCCTTCAGCTTGTTCTTCAGTTCTGCGATCACCTCGATCAGTTGTTCATTCACTCCTTCAGTGTGTACTAGATTCTCTTTGACATTAGTCATACGTTCATCACGATCCTGGATCTCATCGTCCTTCTGTGTCATTTCAGTCTATTGTTCCGCTACTATCTCTTGCAACTCCTCGACGGTGTCTTGAAGTTCCACGTTTCTGTCGTAGACTTCATCATACATACGAGCAGCTATCGAGGTTAGTGGAGTCTCTTCCTCCTCGTCCTCGTCATCCTCATTCTCTAATGGCAGCTCAACGGGATCCTCCTCATCCGTTTCCACGTCATCATCCTCATCTTCAACCACTGTGACCAACGGGGCTGACTCCCGTCGCAGTAGTTGTTCCCAAACAACCTGAATGTCGCGAGGCTCCTCCTCTATAGGCATCTGAGGTCCTTCCTCCCTAGCCTAACTGGATTCTCCAAAATTAGTCATCCTGACAACAAAATTTTAAGTTTTAATTATTAACCATTACTACTCGACACTCACGAGCACATAAATTATAAACACATAAGCACATAAGTGTTTTTATTAATTCTTCTTTAAAACTCGATAAGAGTTTATCACCACTATCTTTTCAAAGGTTACTTCCTAAGGCTTTTCCCCCACCTAAGGTTCATAACCTAAAGCTTTGATACCAACTTGTGACAACCCCAAATCCCGGTACTTCATTACCTCAATATTTGGTGTTCACTTAATCAAAACATTCACATCTAACTACCCAATCATAATAAAAATTGAATAATAAACCTTCCCTTAAGGGATTACATTAATAAAAATCTCACAGGTTAATATAACCTTTAAATATAATCATTCAAATGTGGAAATTAAATACTTCATTACAATCATTAAAATAAAGTCTATTAAAATATCAACATATTACATATGACACCCCCAAATCCCAGTACTTCATTACCTCAAGATTTGGTGTTCACTTAATCAAAACATTCATATCTAACTACCCAATCATAATATAATTGAATAATAAAACCGGCCCATATAGGATTACATTAATAAAAATAATATCTCCCAGGTCATCTAACCTTTATTACAATCATCAGCAAAAAAAATTAAAATATAATCATAATAAAATCTATTACATAAGCTTCACAAATAAAAGATAAATTGAACGTTGTCGTCTAATCAAGCACTTTGTCCTTGCCCTTGCTTGTAGAAAGCTCTTCAAATTTCTTAACTTCATCTGCATTATTTTGTGCAAGAGTGAGCAAATAATTGCCCACAAGAAGGATAATGTACAATAACGGTTTATGAATGACAATTAACTGAGCTTTCAATGGTAAAGTATTCTTACCAGAACAATAAACTTTAATTCAACAACTAAGAGTTCAAAGGAATAATGAACATTAATTTAGCAATAGATATTAACATCAAAGAATACACTGAGGGTCATAAGACCACGAACTATACTCTAGGTTTCAAGTATTTCTACTTGAACTTTTAACAGTTTAAAAGACTATAGTCATCATCTTCGTCCTAGGTTAATAGGTGTTTCTACTGTAACCTTTAACAGTTTAAACCACTATATGGACCATCATTCTGTACTCCAGGTGATCAGCCCTTTGTACTATGTATTGCGCAAACATTTTAATGCTATTGCGTATTTCTAAAATAATCCCCTAATAATAGGGTTGTTCATATCAGTTTAGATCATTAGGTTCCGAACCAAATGAAGTTTGGTTGGGAATCAGCTTTCAAGGAATTCTAGATCTTTAGAATGCTCATCAACCAAGGACTGGTTGAATCAGATAGAAACAAATAACTATTCAAGAGTTTGATTATAATATATTCATGAACAAGGTATATCAGTGAATCAATAAGAACTAGAGTATTAACAATTTCTAAATTGAACAAATGTTATCATAGACAACATGCTTCCAAAATTTGTGTGAGTACATATGCAAACCAAAGGAAGTTTGGTTTGGGTTGACTACAAGGGTAATTTAGAGTTTAGAACATTCATCAACTAAGAATTAGTTGAGTTGGTAAAGAATCGCTAAACAACTTAGAGTTCGGTACAATAATGTAAGATACTACAATGATATTGGAGAATGAAGATCAAACAACAGTTATTAGTAGCTGAATAAACAACATTACTGACTTTGAATAAACAAGGTAATCTCGTTTGAAATAAAGAAATAAAGATTAACTAACTTTTTCAACAATTAAATGAGAGTTAAAGAATTCGCATGACAATAAATCGTTAAACAAGAGGTTAGAGTTAGAGAATTTGCATAAGTATAACGTAATAGTGAAAAGTAACCTTGCTGAATAATAAAGTAGCAAAGGTTAGTGAACTTACCTCTTGCGTAAGCTATACAATTACAATTCACGTACTCCAATATCCTACACATACCATTAGGATCATCACATCAATTAGCCACATACACATTAACCTCATAGATTCATTTCTCATCTTAGTTACGTTATAACCTTTAGTTTAAGGTCTAACCATTTAAATAAACCACATAATACAAAACTGAAACTCACTAACACATTTTAGTGTAATCATAATATCTATTAGACATGTTAACATCCACCTCCAAAATAGCACCCATTTATAGTTAAAGTTGTTAATTTAGTACAAGTCTTATGCTACTATATAAATATCAAAAATTTCAAGTGTTAACCTTCATAATACTTATTCACTAATCCTCATTCTCAATAAATCACAACATGTCATTTTCATAGTTTACTAACTTCTTATAACTTTAGAATTACTAACCACATAACACTATGTTGTTTTAACCTTGTCGTTACACATTTGACACACTAACATAACCTTAGACCAAGTTATAGTGGTGTTACAAAAGTCTGCGACAAATTGAAGATACCTCATTGTCTCGTGATTGAGCGGTATAGCGCAGACTTCGCCATACTACGCAGCCCTGGACGCCAGGCTACACCATTTTCGCCTTAGCACCTTGCAAAGGCACAAGGCCAAATTACTACGTAGTAAACGTAAAGGCTATGAAAAGAGTTTAACTTTAGCCCAACTGACACGAATTTCACCAACCAAACAGTGAAATTAACTCGTAAAATAAATATACAACTATCATAAACATGATTGCTAACATATTCAATCACTTAGCACAATTTAACAACAACTAAAACTATTTTAATTTTCTTAAATTCTATATTATCATATGAAAACTCCATTTTTGACATCCTTTAAAAAATCCATCACTATAATCTCTATGTTTAACCAAATCACCTCATTCCAATTACGTTATCTTCATTTCTTAATGGACTAGCATAATCAAGCCTCAATTCATAATTTAACATACAAATTGACCACTAAAATTGGTACTTTTCACAAGACATATGAAAAAATATAAACACTGTAATTACTTTCTTTCTTTTAAACGTAATTAGCATAAAAATTCTTATCTAAACACTAGTTCTAATCATCACAAACATATACAATAACAAGTAATCAGTTGTATATCAACAATTCAAAAAGTTGAATTCACAGAACTTGAAGTTATATGCCGTACCACTGAAATTAGCTTGGTAATCACTGAAATTGTATGAGTAATACCTTCTATTAGCTTGGTAATCACTGAAATTGTTGTGAATCACAGACTTTCTCTCAATTCTCTCCCTAGTTTCTCTTAATTTCTCCGTTTTTTCTTCCTTCTTCTCTTCTTAGGCTTAAGCCAATTTTCTTTTACGTAAAACACACTAAGCCTAACGCACAAAATCAAACATCTATAACCGACGTTGTAATAAAAGCAATAATACGTTATCAGATATAAATATATTTTATGTTATTTTATTTAAAATTAAAATATTAAAAGAAATCCAAAAGCCATAAGGCTTTGTTTGGCAAAAAGTCTTTAAAATATAGACTTAATATATTTAAGCCTTGTTTGGTCAAAACTAAATTAAACTCCTTTAATTTATTTTAATAAACAATTTAGTTTATAACTTATAATTACATATTATTTATTTGGATTTCCATATCCAACATTAATCAAATAAAATAATTATACATACTATATTTTAAATAAATACTTCACTTAAACAAACATCACAAAATTATAACTTTATTTTAATTATATTTAATAATTTAATATACCATCTTAATTTATCACATCACAACAACAATATAACATCTCAAAGTTATCTTACAACAATATAACTATAAATTAAATTAATTTAGAATATTATCTAATAAATATAATTTATAAATATTTATTAACAAAATCACATATTCATTTAATTTAAAAATATTTTAAATTACAAAACAACAACTTCATCAATAAAATATTTTATTTAATTTAATAAATATTTTAAATTACAAATAAAATCTTGGATTGTTACATCATTCCCTCCTTACAAGGATTCTGTCCCCAGAATCACAACTCAAGAAATCAAATCGTCACATTTTTCCCTCCTTAAAAAGATTTTGTCCCCATAATCGAAGACACTGACAAAACAATTAACTCATGGTAATTCTTCATCATTTCAGTTTCGAGTTCCCACGTAGCATTTTCGACGCTGTGGTTCCTCCATATCACCTTCACAAAAGGTTTTAACTCATTCCTGTACACATGATCTTTCTAGTCGACTACCTGGATAAAATTTCCTAGTAGCACAACCATAACGGTTCGTACTTGGTCACATGATTACAGTCGAGTTTGTTCGATCATCTCACCGAAAAATGAAAAACATTACAAAAACTTCTCGTGCGCTTAGCATGCTTTCCGATGTCTGGATTTTTCATTTTTATTTTAGTTTGGCAATCAATTTGCAAACGATATGACATACTTATTTCTAATTGCGTTCCACACGTTCTTGCAAACCCTTTTGAAAATTCGATGTAACTCGTGAATCTCGGTTCGACACAATTGACACTAAAACATCGTGCCTTGAAACAATTTCATTAAGACATAACTTCGCACACTGCTCGATATGTAATATGCTAACTTTGACATACCAAAAATCTATCACCATATCCTGCCACCAATAGTAATATCGAAGGCAATATATAATTGTGTGCTTCCTAGTTGATTCAATATATAAATTTTATGCAAAACTTCATTTTTAACTCCTGGTATTAGCGAAACCTAGTTTCTTTCTTCTACTTTCAACTATCCTTCATTATCGATTTTGAATTTGACACCTTCATCTTGGAGCTACTCTTCCTTTACTCTATCAACCAAAGTTATACGGTTTCCATCTGAAAAGCTTCTTCTCCGATTTTTTTTATATATCTATCTCACATTATTTCCCAAAAATAACACCTCTAATCCTCAAAGCAACCACTAATACCTCTAACTCCGAACCGTGAGTCGGACATCCTTTCTCATAAAAATTTTAACTGACGCGATGCGTAAGAAATGACCCTGCCGTTCTACTTAAACACACTGCCTAGTACATTGTATGATGCGTCGCTATACAACACAAAGTTTTCTATACTATCTAGTAGAGACAACATAGGTGCTAACTAAATTCTTCTTCAATTCTTGAAAATTCACTCTATAATTTCCTGCCCATATAAATTCCACCGATTTCCTCGTCAACTTAGCTAACTAAGTAACTATCTTGATCTTCACACAACCCAGAGATTTATTTCTTAATAACTTCTTGTTTTACAACATCGATAAATAACTCTACCGTACAGACGTCTTGCAACTAAAAGAACAAAATACTACCTTTGACTTCCTCAGAGTCTTAAGGTTTATGCACTTTCTTTGACAATAACTTATCACCATCTGGTTTAACTACTTTAGAGTTTCATAAATCAAATCGAAAATAAATCCATTACGTGGCCTTTAATACCAACACGGTAATTCTACACATTAACTTAAAAGGAATCATTATTCACACTTTCTAATTTTAGGAAATAGTCTAACTCTTCCCGAAGTGAATCTAGTTTCTAAACAAATTAGTCAGGCAGAAATTAATAAGTGGCGGTTAAATTAAATAACACGCAGCCGTATAAATAACTAATCGTAACCATACCTTGCATTGCATTCTGGATCTTCATGTTGGTTTCTTGTTCGGTTGGTCGACTTGGCGTAGATGACTCTATAATAACCAGTTTGCCACTGCCCCCTTTGCTTCCACTTGTTTTTCCTACCGCTTTCTTTGGGCAACCTCGAGCCAAGTGTTCCTTCGATCCACACGTGAAGCAGGCACTCTTCCTCGGTCTTGAACATTTTGGTGCAATGTGATCCTTTGATCCCCAATTAAAGCACACCCTTTTCCCCCTCAAACAAACACCTACATGTTTCTTTCCGCAGTTGCTACATGCCTCCACCTTCTTCTTTTCCTTCCCTTGCTGATTTTCAGCGTTACTATTATTGTCCCACTTTCTTTTACAACCGTTACTGGTATTACTATCACCCACCTTATCATCTTCACTCTTCTTTCCCCTCTGCTCTTGATTGTATGCAAGCGTATTACCTTCCCCGTCTACATCAATCATTCTTTCCAACCCTGTTGTAAATGAATTTGGTTGAAACATCGAGATTTGATTATACAGCCAGAAATTCAGTTGATTTGTTAGTGCTCCCACCAACAAATTCACCAATTGTGGCACTGGATTTGCGTTAGCTTCCCTATTGTATGCATTTTCCTTGGGGCTCGGTTGACGTTGTTGTCTTCTTCTAGGCGGCATCTTATTGTTTAAAACATGAACTATTAGATCACCGTTCATCCACACATTAACATTTTCAAACTTATCTTAACCACTTATAGATAACACATAATATATCTTAATAAACAATGATAATACTTTATTCATTTATTACATCACCACATCACAAAATAGCCACACTGCTATTCATATTATTTATCCCAAAATAAAAAAATTGTAGGATTACTTCATCACATCCCACTATTTAATTCTAAAGTTAGGATCCACATCTATTAATTTTCATTATAATTTACATATCATCTTATTATTTTTCTTGCAATCTACAAGAACATTCCACGTTGTACAACTTCATTGCGCTCTCGTTCCACAATACGAATCCTCAGGAGATTGGAAGATTAAATTCTAAGTTTCATCATTCGCTTGGCGCTCTTTGACTTGTCTTCAACACGATCTATGCATTTAGAAGCCTTCACCCTCGCATCTTCAGTTCTCGCATGCTTTGCTGACTTCTTTCCCCAGTCATTCCTGCGCAATCTCATCCCCAGCTAATAACTATCCTCTTTAATATTCTGACCGTTCTGACTGAGCTAATATCCGCTCTACATCTGCAAATGGTGCAGTAAGGTCTTGAGTCGCGACATCTTCTTGTGCTAACGTGGCTTGGTACTTTATGACTAGACCTTCTAATTTCTCGACCTTCTTTTATAACTCAATGTTATGACCACACACCTCATTGGAGGAATTCCCCCTCCTCGTTCTCATCCTTCACCTTTATCACCCCAACTTTATCCTCTCGTTTCAAACTCAAGCCTATACCCAAGGTCTACAACAGAAATCAACGGGTATGGCTTTTGCAATACCAACCATACTCAGACTATACAACTTCTAAGGCTCCTAATCCTTATCATCCTTTGTCAGTCATTCTGACAACGAAGTTTTAACAACCCGAAAACTTGATATGTATAATACATGCTACTCCTAAGTACTCACGAGCATATAAGTCCTTAACACATAATCACATAAAGTCTTTTATCATCTTATCTTCAATGAATTTCCTTAATTCCTTCCTTAGAACTCGATAAGAGTTTATCACCTCTATGTTTTCGATCTCCTAGAAGGTTATAGCCTAAGGTTTCCCCACCTATGGTTCATAACCTAAAGCTTTGATACCAACTTGTGACACCCCCAAATCTCGGTACTTCATTACCTCAAGATTTGATGTTCACTTAATCAAAAGATTCATATCTAACTACCCAATCATAATATAATTGAATAATAAAACTTGCCCATACAGAATTACATTAATAAAAATAATATCTCCCAGGTCATCTAACCTTTATTACAATCATCAGCGAAAAAAATTAAAACATAATCGTAATTAAATCTATTACAAAAGCTTAACAAATAAAAGATAAATTAAACGTTGTCGTCTAATCAAGCACATTGTCCTTGCCCTTGCTTGTAAAAAGCTCTTCAAATTTCTTAACTTCATCTGCATTATTTTGTGCAAGAGTGAGCAAACAATTGGCCACAAGAAGGATAATGTACAATAACGGTTTATGAATGACAATTAACTGAGCTTTCAATGGTAAAGTATTCTTACCGGAACAATAAACTTTAATTCAACAACTAATAGTTCAAAGGAATAATGAACATTAATTTAGCAATAGATATTAACATCAAAGAATACACTGAGGGTCATAAGACCACGAACTATACTCTAGTTTTCAAGTATTTCTACTTGAACCTTTAACAGTTTAAAAGACTATAGTCATCATCTTTGTCCTAGGTTAACAGGTGTTTCTACTGTAACCTTTAATAGTTTAAACCACTAAATGGACCATCATTCTGTACTCCAGGTGATCAGCCATTTGTACTATGTATTGCACAAACATTTTAACGTTATTGCGTATTTCTAAAATAATCCCCTAATAATAGGGTTGTTCATCACAGTTTAGATCATCAGGTTCCGAACCAAATGAAGTTTGGTTGGGAATCAGCTTTCAAGGAATTCTAGATCTTTAGAATGCTCATCAACCAAGTAGTGGTTGAATCAGATAGAAACAAATAACTATTCAAGAGTTTGATTATAATATCTTCATGAACAAGGTATATCAATGAATCAATAAGAACTAGAGTATTAACAATTTCTAAATTGAACAAATGTTATCATCGACAACATGCTTCCAAAATTTGTGTGAGTACATATGCAAACCAAAGGAAGTTTGGTTTGGGTTGACTACAAGGGTAATTTAGAGTTTAGAACATTCATCAACTAAGGATTAGTTGAGTTGGTAAAGAATCGCTAAACAACTTAGAGTTCAGTACAATAATGTAAGATAGTACAATGATATTAGAGAACGAAGATCAAACAACAGTTATTAGTAGCTGAATAAACAACATTACTGACTTTGAATAAACAAGGTAATTTCGTTTGAAATAAAGAAATAAAGATTAACTAACTTTTTCAACAATTAAATGAGAGTTAAAGAATTCGCATGACAATAAATCGTTAAACAAGAGGTTAGAGTTAGAGAATTTGCATAAGTATAACGTAATAGTGAAAAGTAACCTTGCTGAATAATAAAGTAGCAAAGGTTAGGGAACTTGCCTCTTGCGTAAGCTATACAATTACAATTCACGTACTCCAATATCCTACACATACCATTGGGATCATCACATCAATTAGCCACATACACATTAACCTCATAGATTCATTTCTCATCTTAGTTACGTTATAACCTTTAGTTTAAGGTCTAACCATATAAATAAACCACATAATATAAAACTGAAACTCACTAACACATTTTAGTGTAATCATAATATCTATTAGACATGTTAACATCCACTTCCAAAATAGCACCCATTTATAGTTAAACTTGTTAATTTAGTACAAGTCTTATGCTACTATATAAATATCAGAAATTTCAAGTTTTAACCTTCATAATACTTATTCACTAATCCTCATTCTCAATAAATCACAACATGTCATTTTCATAGTTTACTAACTTCTTATAACTTTAGAATTACTAACCACATAACACTATGTTGTTTTAACCTTGTCGTTACACATTTGACACACTAACATAACCTTAGACCAAGTTATAGTGGTGTTACAAAGTCTGCAGCAGCAGAATTCCTCACTATCTCGCGATAGGGTATGGTATGATGCGCGCCATACACACAAGGGCGGGACCGCATTGCCTGGCTGTTCACGGCCTTCTTAGACCTGCATGTAATTTGCACAATTATATGTATTGTAACCGTAAATGCTATGAGCAATGGTGACTTTAGCCCAACTAACACGAATTTCACCCACCAAACAGTGAAATTAACTAGTAAAATAAATATACAACTATCATAAACATGATTGCAAACATATTCAATCACTTAGCACAATTTAACAACAACTAAAACAATTTTAATTTCTCAAATTCTATATTATCATATGAAAACTCCATATTTGAAATCCTTTACAAAATCCATCACTGTAATCTCTATGTTTGACCAAATCACCTCATTCTAATTACGTTATCTTTATTTCTTAATGGACTAGCATAATCAAGCCTCAATTCATAATTTAACATACAAATTGACCACTAAAATTGGTACTTTTTACAAGCCATATGGAAAAATATAAACACTATAATTACTTTCTTTCTTTTAAACGTAATTAGCATAAAAATTCTTATCTAAACACAAGTTCTAATCATCACAAACATATACAATAACAAGTAATCAGTTGTATATCAATAATTCAAAAAGATGAATTCACAGAACTTGAAGTTATATGTCGTACCATTCATATATATACATATATATAAATATATAAAATTAGGATTATGAGTAATACCTTCTATTAGCTTGGTAATCACTGAAATTGATGTGAATCACAGACTTTCTCTCAATTCTCTCCCTAGTTTCTCTTAGTTTCTCTGTATTTTCTTCCTTCTTCTCTTCTTAGGCTTAAGCCAATTTTCTTTTACGTAAAACACACTAAGCCTAACGCACAAAATCAAACGTCTATAACCGACATTGTAATAAAAACAATAATACGTTATCAGTTATAAATATATTTTATATTATTTTATTTATAATTCAAATATTAAAAGAAATCCAAAAGCCAAAAGGCTTTGTTTGGCAAAAAGTCTTTAAAATAAAGACTTCATATATTTAAGTCGTGTTTGGTCAAAACTAAATTAAACTCCTTTGATTTATTTTAATAAATAATTTAGTTTATAACTTATAATTACATATTATTTATTTGGATTTCCATATCCAACATTAATCAAATAAAATAATTATACATACTATATTTTAAATAAATACTTCACTTAAACAAACATCACAAAATTATAACTTTATTATAATTTTATTTTATAATTTAATATACCATCTTAATTTATCACATTACAACAACAATATAACATCTCATGTTATCTTACAACAATATAACTATAAATTAAATTAATTTAGAATATTATCTAATAAATATAATTTATAAATATTTACTAACAAAAATCACATATTCATTTAATTTTAAAAATATTTTAAATTACAAAACAACTTCATCAATAAAATATTTTATTTAATTTAATAAATATTTTAAATTACAAATAAAATCTTGAATTGTTCCATTACAAGTCTTCAATATTTGTTCATCTTTCTCTTTACTTTACTGGTGCTAGGTACATCGACATTCTCATCCTTAGCTGTAAATAGTTATATAAGCAAGAGTGAGCAAACAAAGCTCACTTGAAATAACAATGACTAAAATCTTTACAACAACTGCCAAATAATAGGCTCAATAGAACTGAACTATATATTCTATTAACATTCTGATACAAACAACTGAGGGTCTAATGACCACGAACCATGTCTACAGTTATAAGTAATCTTTCAACTTAAACTTTAACAGTCATAAGACTATAAGTACTCCACGTACTTAGGGGAATCAACCCTTCGTACAATGTATTGTGCACAACAATTTCAACGCTAAGCGTAAACCCCTAATAATAGGGTTGTTCATCTCAGTATTTAGATTACAAGTCCGCACCAAAGTAAGTTTGGTTTGGATACATTTCAAGGGAAATTTAGAATTCAACGGTCATCAACTAAAGATTAGTTGAATAAAAAGATAATAACTCTATGTTACGGAATAAACCATAATTGAATCAACATTGTATACTAAGTTCATGCTTTAGGAATAATCTAATAGCATAAAGATTGAATAATATATCACACCTTGCTTTGAACAACATTAAGCTAAGGTTAAATCTTAGAATTGAATATTAAGCATGAATAATAAGTAATAACTTGAACGATAAACTTGTTCACCAGAATAAAGATACTTGCATGTTAAAAATAACAAGTTTAGGTTTAGAAAAACATGCACAACATAACAATAGAACTAGCTTAACGAAAGTGTTAAGTTAGAAAAACTTGCATAATTGTAATTGAACTAGAAATAATAACTTGTTCAACTAAACAAGTTAACAACAAGAATAACTTGATCAATATAAGCAAGATAAGGTAAGTAAACTTGCACAATGTAAATAAACTTGCGCAACGAAATTTTTAGGGTTAAAAGAATTTGCCTTGTGTATAAGCTATACCGAATTAACTTGAATCACAATACCACATATATATATACATATATATGTCATCATGACATAATTAGTCACTACCACATTATATATATAACTAAGTACATTCATCATGTAATATTTGATTTTTAATCACATGATAAAATTATATTGGTCATAAAACTAGTTAATCATTAATAACATGTTCATTCTTGGTATAGACATACTGAAATTATAATTTAACAGTCCTACTATTAATCCATAACAACTTTTTCAGACTTTTGTATAAATAAATCACACTGTCTGACCATTTTTCTAACTTTCATTTGGCGCTATACAGCTTTTATCTTGTGTGGTGGAATTCTGTTGAAGCCATGTACATGAGATACATGCCAATGATTGGCGCTACGGCGTGGCGTTGGCGCTACGGCGTGGCGTTGGCACTACGGCGTGGCGTTGGCGCTGCGGCGCCGAACTCTAGACTTCGGAGACCAGCCTCGGCAACAGCATGAACAAAAGTCAATTTGGCCTACAAGCTACTTTCTAACAACCTAATTAACATGTAATACATACAGAGACTTCATATAAACATAATTTAAAGACTCTTAACATGATTTTACTCATATAACAACATAAACATCAAATTTAAAACACCCAATTTCACCTTTTTTGATAAAACTTCACTTTTTGACATTTTCAGTGAAAATCATCACTGTAACTGTGTTTTTCAATCAAAACATATAATTCAAAATACCTTGTTTATGTTTATTCATCTAATTTCAAAATCAATAGTCAATATATATATTAACAACTAATTAAACCGTAATTTTACTTTAAACTAAGCCATATTCATATATTCATAGTTTTCTTCACAATTTACATACATGCATGAATTTATTGATGATTCCCCTATATAAATTATGAAAAACAGTTTTATAACAAACAATTTAACATATAAAACCATATACCACAAACAATTTATCCTTCACAAAGATTTTACAGATAATTTTAGAAGAGAAAAACTAAAACTTTAAAAATAAAAGAATTAAGATGATACATTTGTTTAAGAACATGATAACCTTCCTTTTTATCAAGAACTTTCTTTTTTCTCCAATTCTTCTCACAAAGCTCTCTAGGATTCTCTCAACTTCTCTCTCAATTTTTCTCTTCTTCTCTTCTTTTTCTTCTTCTGAGTCTTTCTTCTCCTAACTCTAACTTACGTACTAACATATAACGTATGGTAATAATATATATTAATTATATACTATAAATATAGATATAACTGATATCAGTTATCTATGTTTTGAAAATCAAAAGCCATAAGGCTTGTTTTGCTAATATAATTAAGATTAATCAATTAATCCTTATACCTTGTTTGGTAAAACACATTAAAAATAAAGACTTAATATGCATTAAGCCTTGTTTGGCAAAACTAAATTAAACTCCTTTAATTTATTTTAATAACTCCTTTATAGCAAGGTTATTTGTCACACCTTTATTTAATAAAATTTTAATAATCAATTTATTTAATTCTAATAACAATTTATTAAATTATTTTAACACATAAATCAATACCACATAATTATAGTTTCCTTTATAATTATAACTTTATTTAATCAACTAACACCTCATTTTAAATTACAAATTCAAATTAAAATATAATAATTCATTTAATTATTATAAACTTTCTAACTTAATTATTAAATTAAATTAGTATATTATCTCATAACAATTAATTTTCTTAATCCATTACTTAACAAATAATTAACCAATCAAGTCAAATCAAATTAAATACTTATTAAATATTTATTCAACAATAAACACATCCATTAAATATTTATATAATTCAATAAATATTTAAACATTATAATTAAAAACCTGGATTGTTACAATCACACCAAAGGTCTACATTTGCTGCCTAACCATCAGCAAGTTCTATAGATGGCTTCAGAGTTTGAAGAAATATCCTTCCTCCACATTCCTCGAAATAGGAATGATTTTGCGGATGCGCTAGCAAACTTGGATTCCTTGATCAACATACTTGACAGCGAAATCTGGTCTATCTTCACACCCGGATTTCGTGCGTCACGAGTACATCATTCTTCCAAACATACATTATTATATAGTGAAATATAATAACATATATTCTCAATTCCCAAGTTCTAATACCTTATAACATCGTTCATTACAAATAATGATAATTACATTATTCTTTACATCTTACAAGAGTGACTTTCATCCGCCACCAAGGATGCATAACAGTTCCTTAAACTAATCTATTGTTCAATTAACCTATTCTACATTATAAGTCTTCGCTTGATCTTTACGCTCATCCATATACTGAATGACACTTCCCATGGATACCGATCAACTTAATCTTTACGGGATTCTTAAGTTCTCCTAACATCGTTCGTTGAAAATGTTTTTCATTTAAAGCAAGTGTGAGCATTCAATTGCCCAACAAGTCATAGCAATTGAACAAACAATTTCAAGAGTTTAAACATTCCTTTAGAACTTCGATAACCGAACAAAGGTTATGAAGCAGCTTGAATAATGGGAATAATTTTAATTCCTATCATTTTAAAACATTAATCAAATTCACTTTGAAATACTTTCATTCTTATTCCTTTTTCATACACATCCTGTCTGGCTAGAATTATTAGCACAGACTTAACAATAATTGTTCATACATAAATAGCATATTTTCATATTGAACAGTTCAACCACAAAACAATTCGTATCATAGAAATACCGAAGTGTTCAAATTGTGGCACAAGGCCTCTTACGTTCTACCACCTTGTACAAATTTCACACATTCACACATAAGTAAAACTTCTCAAGTTCAACATTTGAGAAATTTAAGAAACTAGCGTTCATTTAGACTATGAATGAAGCTAGAAAACTTGCCTTATGCACAGCCACAACTTACGCTGAACTGCTCATTCCAATCCCTATATAACACATAAGGAAAAAAAACATACACCAATTAGTCATATACATAACTTACGCATTGGTTTACTTAACTTTACTTCTTAGGGTTCACGGTCTTACAATCTAAGTTTACGCGACCAACTTTCCTTACTGGTTTACGGTTTAATCATCATCCTTTATTACCTTACGGTCAAACCATACACGGGGTGTAGGTTCTGTCCGTTTAATATTCGCGTACACTCAACCCTCACGTCGGCTAAAGTGTTTAACGCTTACTTCATTCTAACCTTCTCTATTCGACTCACATTCGGACTTTCATTACCCTTATTACCGTTCGCTATGGCTTTCTTGATAATTCATATCTTACTTACTACCTTCATCAACGTCTAAGTCATACAACCGTTGTACACTTAGAACGTTCATCCAACGCGAATACGATTCACGAGAATCGTTTACGTATTCAGCGTTTACGTTGCTCATCTCTTAATCTCCCGTACAACCTTTTCTCGAGGTTTTAATCGCTTTCAATCGTTATCCATCCCATGAACCCCATGCTCATTATTCTTTCTTAATATCGAAGCCATATCGTTCCTTGTATGCTAAGACCGATCCTTTAACACAACTACGATGTGTTTACGTTTATTACATTCTTTGTCTTTTAATTTCGTTCAACCTTTACTAAAGGTTTAAATCACTTGTTTAAGTGATACCTTACGTGAACTACATGTTCATTATCTATCCATACACTTCCCCCAGGTGTTAAGCAATTAAAAGCTCATCACTGGGCCCTGCCCTGCACCGGTGATGCGATGTTGGTTCCCTTTATTATCTTCGCGTTGCAGCGCCTGTGACGAACGAAAATTTTGTAAATTAATTTTAATATTTATTGGATTAAATAAATATTTTCGATGATTTAATTATTAGATTAAATAATTAATTGATGCAATTGTGGTAGATTAATTTAATTATATGTATTACATTTATTAAATTATGTGGAGAATTTTTATTATCGAAGTATATGATTATGTGAGCTTATTGTATTAAAAGAAATATTTAATAAGCCTATTGGTATTTTAATTAATTTAATTATTAATTAGAGAGTTAATAATTTGACATTATTTATTTATGCGAAATTATTATATTTTATTTAAAGTAAATTAAATAAAATATTGGATTTATTTTATAAGGAGAGTGACATTAATTAAACTATATGATAAAACTTTATTAAATTAAATGGTTTTGAAATCTATTAAGCCTAGCCAAACATGGCCTTAGTGGGAGTTACTAGCAGTTACCCATGACTGGGTTAACTGACCAGTATGCGCGTCAGTTCTCTTTTCTTTTATTATACGTACTCTTCTTTCTATTCATTTTCTAAGTTTGAAAACAGAGAGGGAGAAAGAGTTTGAGAAATTGTCAGATAAAATTGTGAGATTTATAGATATTGGGAGTGTGTAATCAACAAGTTGTTGTGAAAGAGTCATCTGCGATCATCTCTTCTAAATTATACTCTGGGTAATTTCTCCAAACCCAATTTCTATTTTACATTGTTTGAGTTTTACAAATGGCTTTCACAGATTTTTATAAAGTCTCTATGATGGGAAATTGTAAGGCTTATGTGCATATATAGGTTAAGATGTTGTCAAATCATATTTAATTATATATATTTTGTAAACCATAACATCAGTTTCATGAAAATACATAGTATATGATTTCTACAAAATTACAGAGTATGAGTTTTGGCCTTATGGCCTTATACGTGTTATTTCATGTGTTGATCATATATTATCCCTAAATTTTACACTCGTATATTATTATGCATGTTGATGCGAAGAGACCAAAGTTTAAAGAAACGGATTCGGTGTTATAACGAATCCGTAGTGTAAATTTTCATGTTTTATTTTCAAAACCTTCAAGAACATCAAAGTCAGTGAAATTCACATTTTTAATTCTGTAATTATGTGTTTTAATGGAATAAAATCCTTCTATAATTGTTGGGTAATGATGATGTATAAATTGTAGCACGTGGGTATGTTAATTTAGTGAAATTAATTATTATTTAGTGTCCTTTTCGCTGAACTCTGTGTTCTTCGCGAATCGGGAATCAAAGTCTGGAGTTTCATATTTATGGCTCAACTCGTAATCGAGAAATCCCATGCCATGGCCGCCAAGTCTTGAGTCATGGCGCCCACGGCGGCCATGAGAGCCAAGTGTCTGTCATAGGCCGCCATCAGCCATGCAAATACGAAGACCAGAATGTAACGATTAGTGTAAATATGGCCACTCTCGAAAAGTTCAAGAATGTAATTTTAATTAATTAAGTCTAGCAATGTGTTAGTAACTTAATGTAATGAACATGTAAACATGTTAGAAGTATAATGTGATGATAAAATAGATGTTTAACTTTGTAAATAACATAATTGCATGTGGATTGAGTTATGGAATACATAATTAAATTATTATTCATAAAGTGATATTATGTGACAGTAAATGTGATAATTTGACTAAGTATAGTCATAACCAAAGTTTAGACAAAAGAATAATCGTTGATGATTAGTTAAGTTATAATTAACTGGTATTGTGAATGTGAATGGTATGTAGGATTAAATTCAAAGAACGTGCTTAGTTAAAGTGTAATCTACATGCTTGAGGCAAGTTTCCTAACCCTACTTGTCATTATTGTTCAAGTTTATTAGTTACCTCGAGTAAATTATCATTATTATTATTCAAGCTCAAATGTTATATTAAAGATTGATTATCTTTTCAAAGCATGATTCAGTTATACAATAATTGTAACATTCTAGAATTTTAAAGTGTAATATTAAATATTTATTAATTTATATAAGTATTTAATGGATATGTTTATTGTTGAATAAAATAATTGTTCAATTTGAATGGATGTGATTTAGTTAATTATTTGTTGAATAAATAATTAAATATTAAATATTTATTTGCAATATTAAATATTTATTGAATTATATAAGTATTTAATGACAATTTAAGTTGATGTGGTTTAGTTAATTATTTGTTGAATAAATAATTAAGGAGCTAAGTAAATTAATTGTTATGAGATTATATACCAATGTAATTTAATAAGTAAGCTAGAGAGCTTATAGTGATTTAAATAAATTATAATATTTTAAATGGAAAATTGTAATTTAAAATATTAGTTGGTTAAATAAAATTATAATTATAAAGAAATTATAGTTTTGTGATAATGATCTATGTATTAAAGTAATTTAATAGATTAATATTTGAATTGATTAAATTGATTATTTAAGTAAATAGAAGTGTGACAAATAATCTTGCTATAAAGGAGTTATTAAAATAAATTAAGGGAGTTTAATTTAGTTTTGCCAAACATGTCTTATTGCATAATAAGTCTTTAATCTAATAGTGTTTTATCAAACAAGGTATAAGGATTAATCTATTTGTTTTAATTCAATTTACCAAACAAGGTGTAAGAATTAAAGGGTTATTTTATTAGCTTAGCCAAACAAGCCTTATGGCTTTTGATTTTCAAACAAAATATAACTGATATAATTATATCTATATTTATATTATATCATTAATAGATATTATATCATATACGTTATATTTTTATTACGTAGTTAGAGTTACGAAGAGAAGAAGGCTCGAGTTGAAGAAAAGAAGAAGAAGAAAATACGAGAGAGAAAAGTTGAGAGAAACTTAGAGAAAATTGAGAAAAGAATTTGGGAAAAGAAGATTGTAATCATAACCATTTTCTTCTAAACTCTAGAGTATCATCTTCTTAATCAAAGGTACGATATTAATCCTTGTATTTTATTTTTAAAGTTTAGTTTTCTTCTCCAAAGAGTTCTCTCGTAAATAATTATGGATGATGAATTCTTGTGTATATAGCTTTAGATGATGATTGTTGTTGTAAAACTGTTTTGTTGAGATTATGTATGATTATAATCAATTACTTTATGTATGTATGTAAATTGTGAAGAAATATATATCACAATGAGTTCATATGAAAATATATATATGAATATGGCTTAGTTTAAAGTAGAAATTAAGATTTTATTTGTTGTTAAATTGATAAATTGATTGTTAGAATTGATAGAGTATGTAAAATCATAATCATGATGTTTTGAATTTATTGTTTTGGTTGAAAAACAAAATCAACATGTTGATTTTCATTGAAAGTATAAAAATAGAGTTTTTGCGAGAACATTGAAATTGGGTGTTGTATATTTGATGTTTGTGTTATTTTATGAGTATAAACATGTTAGAAGTCTTCACAATATGTTTATATGAAGTCTATATGTAAATTACATGATAATCATCTATTAGATTCGAGCTTTTAGGCCAATTTGGCTTTTTACGTACTATTGCGAAGTTGCCGATCGAAATCTGTAGTTTTTGGCATGGCAAGGGCCCAAAGAAGACGCTCGTGGGTATCAGAGCTTAGCCATCGCCACGCCAGTAGCGTAGCTTGACTTATAGTATAATCACTTGCCATAAATTTTCATCACCACGCGCTTGTAATAACCCACGATAGTAAAGCTGTGGTATGCGTGACTTCGAGTAAGAGTATGACATGGTGCGACAATTGTACTTTTTATGTGAAATTTTAAGAAAACATTTTGTGATGATAGTAGGATGTAAAATATAGATTTTAGTATTTCTATACTATGAATAATTATGTTATTAAGGATTAACTTGTGCTATAAGTTGATCATGTGATTAAATAATCAAACCTATGTGATGAATGTATTAGTTATGTGATAATGACTAACTATGTCACGATGACATATGTATATAGGATATTGTGATTCAAATTGATTCGGTTTAGTCTACGAGAAAGTCAAGTTTTCTAACTCAAAACTTCATTGTGCGAGTTTAATTTCATTTGGTACATTATTGTTTTCAAATTCAATTACAATTGTTGTAAGTTGCTACTTCTACACTTTCGTAGAGCTAGATTTCCTATGATTGAGTAAGTCATTGTATCTAGTTACTCATGATGATGCAAGTTTTCTAATCCTTTGTCTTATTGAGCTAATTATTGTTTTCAATTCGATTATCTTATAATGATGTAAGTGGTCTAAACTTTGGTTTGATGTTGAACAAGTTATTCTTGTATTTCAATTATTGATTAACATGTATAACTGAATTGCCATGCATGTTTAGTATTCAACCCTAATTAACCTTGGCTTAGTATTGTTCAAGCAAGGTATGCTATATTTATTCAAATTGTATGCTATTAGATTATTCCTAATGCATGACTTTAGTTTACTATGATTGATTCAATCACTGTTATTATATAGTATAGTGTTATTGGTCTTATTCAACTACTCCTTAGTTGATGTTTGTTAAACTCCAAATTTCCTTGAAAGCTTATCCAAACCAAACTTACTTTAGTGCGGACTTGTATTCTAAATCTTTGAGATGAACAACTCTTTTAATAGAGGTTTACGCTTAGCGTTAAAATGGTTGTGCACAATACATTATCTGAAGGGTTGATCCCCTAAGTACATGGAGTCCTTATAGTCTTATACGATTAAAGTTAAAGTTGAAAGATTACTTATAAGCGTGGACATGATTCGTGGTCATTAGACCCTCAGTGAATGTTATAATTTTCAAAAAGTTAATAGAATATATTGTTCAGTTCTACTGAGCCTAGTATTGGCAATTGATGTAAAAGTTTAAAGATTTATTTATTATTATTTCAAGTGGGGCTTGTTTGCTCACTCTTGCCTGTAAAATTTCTTACAGCTAAAGTTGAAACTGGTGACGTACCTAGCACCAGTAAAGGAAAAGGAAAGATGAACAAGTACTGAAGACTTGTAATAGATTTGATAGTATTATTATTAGACTTTGGTTTAAAGATTGTAATGAAGTTTATTTAATTTTTGCATTTGAATGATTGTTGTTAAAGGTTAGACAACCTGGGGAGATTTTTATTTGAGTTTAATCCTATATGGGCAGGTTTTTATTATTCAATTTATTATAATTGGGTAGTTAGCAATGAATGTTTTGATTAAGTGAACACTGAATCCTGTGGAAATGAAGTACCAGGATTTGGGGGAGTCACAATAATTATCCTATTGTATACTTCTTGAGATTATTATTCAAATCGAATATCATTATTGTTGAACTTTATTAGACTAGTGAACTTTATTGATTCAACTAGTCCTTAGTTGATGAACGTTCTAAATTTCAGAACCCTTATTGAATTATCCAAACCAAACTTCCTTTGGTGCAAACTCGAATGTCAAACTGAGATGAACAACCCTGCAAAGGGATTTACTTATGCGTTAGCGTTAAGATATTATGCACAGTATGGTACTAAGGACTGATCCCCCTAATTACGAGTAGAAAGGTCCATAGTCTTATGATTGTTAAAGGTTTCAAGTATAACCCTTGATAACCTAGGACATAGTTCAAGGTCTTATGACCCTCAGAAATCTTTTGATTCTTGTTATTCATTCTTGATTCAAAAGTTGAGCTTTTATTTCAGAAATCTTCGATTCCCTCGCATGTTATTATACATTGTCATTTCATTATTTTATTGTGGGCAATCATGCTCACTCTTGCTTAATAATAACATTGCAGTTAAGAACGAAAGAACCGATGAGCCTTCTACTAGTAAGGGCAAGGGAAAGATTAGCAAATGTTGAAGACTTGTATTTATGAGATATTGAATTTATGTGTTAAGACTTGATGCGTTTAAGACTTATTGTTTATGTTTCCGCACAGATGTTTCAGGTTAGTTTAACCTGGGCTATTGTTTATGATTCAGATGTTGTAACCCTATAAAGGGAAGATTTTATTTCTATCTATTACATGGTTTGCATTTATTATGGGTAGATAGATAGATGATATTTATACAGTGAACACCAAATCCCGTGGAATCGAAGTACCCGGATTTGGGGGTGTCACAAGTTGGTATCAAAGCCAGGTTATAAACCTTAGGTGGGGGAACCACCTTAGGTAGTAGCCTTACAGAAAGAACATAGTGATGAAAAACTCTTATCGAGTTCTAGGAAATGAATTTTTGTAATTAATTAACGATAATAAAAGACTTTATGTGCCTATGTGTTAAAATTATGTGCTCACTAGTATGACTTAGTAACTAAAACTCAAAAATTTTGTTGTCAGGATGTCAAATGTTGGAGCAGCTAGTCAAGCTGAGGAGGAACCCCGCGTACCTATAGTACCGACAGAGGAGGAGCCCCGAGACATTCATGTCGTTAGGGAACAGCTGGTACAGAGGAAGTCATCTCCATTGATCACCGTTGTTGGTCAGGAGCATGAGCCCGAGACTGATCCTGAGGAGGATCCTAAGGAGGAATTTGTTGAGGAAGAGGAAGAAGAGGAGTTACCATGGTACACCGTTGATGCTGAGATGTATGACACGTTATACGACCGTAATGTAGAGTTACGAGACGAGGTCCAGGATTTTACTGAGCGAGCGGTTATTCAGCAGATTACTCTAGAGGAGAGGGAGAGGGAGATTTCGACTCTTCACTCACGACTGGGAAATGTAGAATGGGATTTGGGTCCATGAGAAGGGTCAAACAGAAGATAAGACCGAGGAGATAGAAAAACTAAAGAAGGAGATGAAGGAAACCTCTGAAAGACTAACAATAGCAGAGGAAGGCTTGGTAAGAGAATCACGTCGAGCTGATCGTGCAGAAGATGATGGTCGTGCAAAGAAGGCGAAGATTGGGGAGACATATTCTACACTTAACAAGGCAATGAATGAGACCCAAGATCGAGTTTTGAGGTACCCAATCTAGTTCGAAGGGCTACCATTGTACATGATGGATCGCAGGATGATGTATCGCATCTTAGAAGAGGAGCGTAGCAAGGCTATTCAGTACCTTAACCGACAGTGATATGATTTGCTTAATTATGTGAAAGACTTAGTTAATTTTATATGTAAATTTTGATATGTTAGGAACGTAGAAATATTTTAAATGTTTTAAATCATGTGGATTCTTTATTCCAGGATTGATGATGTAAATAGCAGTGATGCTATAGTTTGATGTTAAAACTTTTTATTTAATTGAAAATATATCAAGTTGTTTGAGATGATGTGTTAAATGAGTATGTTAAATTGTTAAGTAATGCCTTAACTATTTAGAGAAATAAATAGAGTTCTAATAAGTGTTTATTTAACAGAAATATGCCGCCAAGGAGAAGACAACAACGTCAACCGGCTCAGGAAGAGTCAACCAATAATAAAAATAATGCCAACGCTAATCCCCTTCAACAGTTAGTTAACTTACTGACTAGGGCAATGAACAATCAACCTCAAGCTCCACCAAACACAACGTTTAAAGATTTCAAGGCGGTGGAACCGCCAGAGTTCAAAGGTTCCATGAACCCAATCGAGGCTCAAACGTGGGTTATGGAAATGGAGAAGGTTTTTGACGTTGCTAGGGTTAGAGAAGACCAGAAGACCGCTTTTGCAACGTTTATGCTGAAGTCTGAGGCTAGCTACTGGTGGCAAGCAAACAAAGTGCGTGGAGGTGGAGGTGAAGCTGTAATTACGTGGGAGAGATTTAAAGAAATGTTCTTTGAAATGTATTTCCCGACCAGTTCACAGAACCAGATGGAGGTTCAATTTCTAGAGTTGAAGCAGGGAAATATGAGCGTACCTGACTATGCGGCTAAATTCAACGAGTTGGCAAGGTTCGCCCCGTATCAAGTACACACTAACGAGAGAAAAGCCAGAAGATTCGAACAAGGACTAAAGCCTTGGGTATACAGTAAAGTTTCAATGTTTCAGCTAAACACGTTTGCTGGAGTACTTGAAAAGGCCATCCTCGCTAAAGGTGGAAGCGATGCCGTGACCAAGTATAATGGAGATCAGAAGAAGAAGAAGAAGAAGAAGAAGAGTGAAGGTGAAATTAATAACAAGGCCAGTGGAAGTGGCACAGGAGGTGGAAATTTCAATCAGAAGAAAAGGTGGAACGACAGCTCATCATCGGGAAATCAGCAAGGTAATCAGAAGCAAAGAATCGAAGCATGCCCGACTTGCGGGAAAGCCCATCTGGGAGTTTGTATAAAAAAAAAAAGAGTGTGCTATAATTGTGGTCAGGAAGGCCACATAGCACCTAACTGTTCAAACCCAAAGAAGGGTGCTTATTTTACTTGTGGTTCGAAGGACCATATGGCAAGAGACTGTCCCAAGAAGGGATCGGGAGGGTCAGGATCAGGAGGAAACCGGGGAAATAATAGTGGAAATGCCTTAACCATCACCGGACCAACCCCAACAAACCGACCAACTGCCAGGACTTTCAACATGACGGTGCAAGATACAGTTCAATCCCGTGATGTGGTGTCAGGTATCATTCCGATCAATAAAACTAATGCTTATGTTTTATTTGATTCGGGTGCTACTTGTTCCTTTATATCCGATGACTTTGCCAAGAATTTAGATTCGCCTAAGGATGAATTGGATTATCCCATGAACATAGAAATTGCGAATAGAGAAATAATCCTTGTTAAGTACGTACATAAGAACTGTAGAGTGGATATTAAGGGTAATATCATGAACGTAGATCTTATCCCTATTTGACTTGGGGAATTTGACGTTATTTTGGGAATGGATTGGTTATTCAATTACGGGGCTGTAATTGATTGCCAAAAGAAGCGTATTAACCTTATGACCCAGTCAAAGGTTGTGTTTTATGGTAGCAAGTCTCCTAGACAAGTGAGTTGTCTGACGATGATGCAGGTCAAGAAGTTGTTAAGACAAGGCTGTGTAGGATACTTAGCTTACTTAGTCGACAGTCGAAAAAAAAATCTGAAGGTAGAAGAAATACCGATTGTGAGGGACTTCGTCGACATATTTCCAGACGATTTACCAGGACTTCCACCGGATAGAGAGGTAGATTTCGTGATTGATTTGGCACCCAGAACTACTCGAATATCGAAGGCACCATACCGAATGGCACCAGTAGAGATGAAAAAACTAATTGTACAACTACAAGAATTGTTGGATAAGAAGTACATTCAACCGAGCGTATCGCCGTGGGGAGCGCCGGTGTTATTTGTGAAAAAGAAGGACGGATCGATGCGGCTCTGCATTGACTACAGAGAACTGAATAAGGTCACGATTAAGAACAGATATCCATTACCGAGGATCGACGACCTGTTTGATCAATTGAAGGGAGCGAGATATTTTTCCAAGATAGACTTGAGAAGCGGTTATCATCAACTGAAGGTAAGGCCAGAGGATGTACCGAAGACAGCGTTCAGAACGCGATATGGTCACTACGAATTTTTAGTAATGTCGTTTGGTCTTACGAATGCTCCTGCAGCATTTATGGGACTAATGAATGGTGTGTTCAAGCCATTTTTGGATAAGTTCGTAGTGGTATTTATAGATGACATTTTGGTCAATTCAAAAACCAAGGAAGAACGTGAAGAGCATTTGAGATTAACATTGGAAGTATTGAGAAGGGAAAAGTTGTATGCCAAGTTTTCGAAATGAGAATTTTGGATTGAACAAGTACAATTTCTTGGGCACGTGATCGATAAAAATGGAATTTTGGTAGATCCATCCAAAGTCGAAGCTGTGATCAACTAGGATCAGCCGAGAACGCCGTCGGAAGTAAGAAGTTTTCTTAGATTGGCAGGATATTATAGAAGATTTATTCAGGATTTTTCTAAGATCGCGACTCCGTTAACAAATTTAACTCAAAAAGCTGTGAAATTTGTTTGGACGGATAAGTGTGAGGAAAGTTTCAAGAATTGAAGAAGAGGTTGAGTACGGCACCTGTGTTATCTCTCCCGGATGATACAGGAAATTTTGTTATTTAAAGTGATGCGTCGCATAAAGGACTGGGTTGTGTGCTGATGCAAAATGGCAAAGTCATTGCGTATGCATCACGATAATTGAAGGATTACGAGAAGGGATATCCGACCCACGACTTGGAGTTAGCTGCAGTTGTTTTTGCTTTGAAAATTTGGAGGCACTATCTCTACGGGGAGAAGTGTGAAATATATACGGACCACAAGAGTCTGAAATATATTTTCACGCAGAAGGGTTTGAATATGCGTCAAAGAAGATGGTTGGAATTAATTAAGGATTACGACTGTGAGATTTTATACCATTCGGGTAAAGTAAATGTAGTTGCCGATGCCTTAAGTAGAAAGGGTCGTGAGAAATTGACGATGTTAACTGCTCAGGAGGAGCTAATTACAGAAATGGAGAAACTAGAGTTGGAAGTGAAATATCCTATGGAGATTGATGAGAAGCTATTTCAGATGCAATCTGGTATAACCCTACTGGATAAAGTTAAGGAGGCTCAGCTTCAGGACAAAGAATGTAAAAAGGTGACAAAGAAGATATCTGAAGGAACTGAACCGAGATTTAAGATGGATAAGGAAGGAATACTGAGATTTGAAAGTAGAATTTGTGTACCGCCAGTACAAGAGATTAAGGAAGATATTTTAAGCGAGGCTCATAGTTCACAATATTCAATTCACCCTGGTAGTACCAAGATGTATCAAGATCTTCGACAACATTTCTGGTGGCCGAATTTAAAATGTGATGTTGCAGAATGTGTTGCCAAGTGCCTAACCTGTCAAAAAGTGAAAGCAGAACATCAGAGACCAAGTGGATTGCTACAATCGTTAGAGATCCCAGAATGGAAATGGGAACATATTACAATGGACTTCGTGGTTGGCCTTCCGACGATACAGAAAGGCTACGACGCAGTATGGGTTATCGTTGACCGACAGACAAAATCCGCACACTTCCTTCCTATCAAAATCAAATTCAACTTAGATCAGTTGGTAAGGCTATACATAAAAGAAATTATTTCGAGACACGGAGTGCTGGTGTCAATTTTTTCTGATAGAGATCCGCGTTTTACATCGAACTTCTGGAAACGTCTACAAGAATGCATGGGTACGCAATTGTGAATGAGCACAGCTTACCACCGCCAAATAGACGGGCAGAGCGAGAGAACGATTCAAACATTAGAGGATATGCTAAGAGCCTATGTGATGGATTTTAAAGGAAATTGGGATGATCACCTACCGTTAGTAGAGTTCGGCTACAACAACAGTTACCACACTAGTATATGCATGCCGCCTTACGAAGCCTTATACGGCAGAAAGTGCAAAACTCAACTTTATTGGGATGAAGTTGGCGAAAGACAATTGCTAGGGCCAGAATTGGTACAACAGGCAGCAGAAATAGTCAAAATTATCCGATCATGACTGGTAGCAGCTCAAGATCAACAGAAGAAATACGCCGATCCATATCATAAAAATATCAAGTTTGAATCAGGTAGTTATGTTTTCTTGAAAGTCTCTCCCTGGAAGGGGAAGATCAGGTTGGAAAAGAAAGGATAATTGAGCCCAAGATTTATTGGACCCTTTGAAATATTGCGTAGAATCGGAGAAGTCGCGTACGAGGTAGCCTTACCTCCATCACTCGAGAATGTCCACAACGTCTTCCATGTTTCTGTGTTACGACACTACAAGGCCGATTACAAGCATGTAATTGAATATGAACCCCTACATTTTGAAAAAGACTTATCTTACGCAGTAATTCCTGTCCAAATTTTCGACCGAAAAGAACAAGTTCTCAGAAATAAAGTTATTCCTTTTGTTAAGGTAATTTGGAGGAACCACAACGCTGAAGAAGCTACGTGGGAACTCGAAGAGAATATGATGAAAAATTACCCTCATTTATTTACTTAATTATGTGTAAGCGATTCTGGGGACAGAATCTTTGTAAGGGGGGAGAATGTAACCAGTCGAATTTATTGAGTCGTGATTCTGGGGACAGAATCCTTTTAAGGGGGGAAAGATGTGACAAAGGAGAATTTTTTAAATTAATTTTAATATTTATTGGATTAAATAAATATTTTCGATGATTTAATTATTAGATTAAATAATTAATTGATGCAGTTGTGGTAGATTAATTTAATTATATGTATTACATTTATTAAATTATGTGGAGAATTTTATTATCGAAGTATATGATTATGTGAGCTTATTGTATTAAAAGAAATATTTAATAAGCTTTATTGGTATTTTAATTAATTTAATTATTAATTAGAGAGTTAATAATTTGACATTATTTATTTATGAGAAATTATTATATTTTATTTAAATTAAATTAAATAAAATATTGGATTTATTTTATAAGGAGTGTGACATTAATTAAACTATATGATAAAGCTTTATTAAATTAAATGGTTTGAAATCTATTAAGCTAGCCAAACATGGCCTTAGTGGGAGTTACTAATAGCTACCCATGATCAAGTTAATCGCCGAGATCTGCGTCAGTTCTCTTTTCCTTTATTATACGTACTCTTCTTTATATTCATTTTCTAAGTTTGAAAACAAAGAGGGAGAAAGAGTTTGAGAAATTGTCAGATAAAATTGTGAGATTTATAGATATTGGGAGTGTGTAATCAACAAGTTGTTGTGAAAGAGTCATCTGCGATCATCTCTTCTAAATTATACTCTGGGTAATTTTTCCAAACCCAATTTCTATTTTACGTTGTTTGAGTTTTATAAATGGCTTTCACAGTTTTCTGTAAAGTCTCTATGATGGGAAATTGTAAGGCTTATATGCATATATAGGTTAAGATGTTGTCAAATCATATTTAATTATATATATTTTGTAAACCATAACATCAGTTTCATGAAAATACGTAGTATATGATTTCTACAAAATTACAGAGTATGGGTTTTGGCCTAATGGCCTTATACGTGTTATTTCATGTGTTAATTATATATTATCCCTAAATTTTACACTCGTATATTATTATGCATGTTGATGCAAAGAGACCAAAGTTTAATGGAAAGGATTCGGTGTTATAACGAATCCGTAGTATCAATTTTTCATGTTTTATTTTCAAAACCTTCAGGAACATCAAAGTCAGTGAAAGTCACATTTTTAATTCTGTAATTATGTGTTTTAATGAAATAAAATCCTTCTATAATTGTTGGGTAATGATGATGTATAAATTATAGCACGTGGGTATGTTAATTTAGTGAAATTAATTATTATTTAGTGTCCTTTTCGCTGAACTCTGTGTTCTTCGCGAACTGGGAATCAAAGTCTGGAGTTTCGCAATGCTGCGGCTAACTCAGTAATCGAAATCCCTTCGCAGCCTTGCTTAAGTCTTGAGTCGCAGCGGCAGGCGTCGTCAGCAGAGCTAAGTGTCCGTCATGGCGCCATCATCATATGCAAATACGAAGACCAAGAATGTAACAGTAAATAGCCGCCACTCTCCAGAAAGTTCAAGAATGTAATTTTTAATTAATTAAGTCTAGCAATGTGTTAGTAACTTAATGTAATGAACATGTAAACATGTTAGAAGTATAATGTGATGATAAAATAGATGTTTAACCTGTAAATAACATAATTGCATGTGGATTGAGTTATGGAATACATAATTAAATTATTATTCATGAAGTGATATTATGTGACAGTAAATGTGATAATTTGACTAAGTATAGTCATAACCAAAGTTTAGACAAAAGAATAATCGTTGATGATTAGTTAAGTTATAATTAACTGGTATTGTGAATGTGAATGGTATGTAGGATTAAATTCAAAGAACGTGCTTAGTTAAAGTGTAATCTACGCACGAGGCAAGTTTCGTAACCCTACTTGTCATTATTGTTCAAGTTTATTAGTTACCTCGAGTAAATTATCATTATTATTATTCAAGCTCAAATGTTATATTAAAGATTGATTATCTTTTCAAAGCATGATTCAGTTATACAATAATTGTAACATTCTAGAATTTTAAAGTGTAATATTAAATATTTATTAATTTATATAAGTATTTAATGGATATGTTTATTGTTGAATAAAATAATTGTTCAATTTGAATGGATGTGATTTAGTTAATTATTTGTTGAATAAATAATTAAATATTAAATATTTATTTGCAATATTAAATATTTATTGAATTATATAAGTATTTAATGACAATTTAAGTTGATGTGGTTTAGTTAATTATTTGTTGAATAAATAATTAAGGAGCTAAGTAAATTAATTGTTATGAGATTATATACCAATGTAATTTAATAAGTAAGCTAGAGAGCTTATAGTGATTTAAATAAATTATAATATTTTAAATGGAAAATTGTAATTTAAAATATTAGTTGGTTAAATAAAATTATAATTATAAAGAAATTATAGTTTTGTGATAATGATCTATGTATTAAAGTAATTTAATAGATTAATATTTGAATTGATTAAATTGATTATTTAAGTAAATAGAAGTGTGACAAATAATCTTGCTATAAAGGAGTTATTAAAATAAATTAAGGGAGTTTAATTTAGTTTTGCCAAACATGACTTATTACATAATAAGTCTTTAATCTAATAGTGTTTTATCAAACAAGGTATAAGGATTAATCCATTTGTTTTAATTCAATTTACCAAACAAGGTGTAAGAATTAAAGGGTTATTTTATTAGCTTAGCCAAACAAGCCTTATGGCTTTTGATTTTCAAACAAAATATAACTGATATAATTATATCTATATTTATATTATATCATTAATAGATATTATATCATATACGTTATATTTTTATTACGTAGTTAGAGTTACGAAGAGAAGAAGGCTCAGTTGAAGAAAAAGAAGAAGAAGAAAAATACAGAGAGAAAAGTTGAGAGAAACTTAGAGAAAATTGAGAAAAGAATTGGGGAAAGAAGATTGTAATCATAACCATTTTCTTCTAAACTCTAGAGTATCATCTTCTTAATCAAAGGTACGATATTAATCCTTGTATTTTATTTTTAAAGTTTAGTTTTCTTCTCCAAAGAGTTCTCTGTAAATAATTATGGATGATGAATTCTTGTGTAAATAGCTTTAGATGATGATTGTTGTTGTAAAAGCTGTTTTTTTGTTGAGATTATGTATGATTATAATCAATTACTTTATGTATGTATGTAAATTGTGAAGAAATATATATCACAATGAGTTCATATGAAAATATATATATGAATATGGCTTAGTTTAAAGTAGAAATTAAGATTTTATTTGTTGTTAAATTGATAAATTGATTGTTAGAATTGATAGAGTATGTAAAATCATAATCATGATGTTTTGAATTTCTTTGTTTTG
This sequence comes from Panax quinquefolius, assembly GCA_020205615.1. Classification (NCBI taxonomy): domain Eukaryota; kingdom Viridiplantae; phylum Streptophyta; class Magnoliopsida; order Apiales; family Araliaceae; genus Panax; species Panax quinquefolius. Next base: position 75,022,295 of record CM035164.1, on the reverse strand, counting down.
GTTGAAAAACAAAATCAACGTGTTGATTTTCATTGAAAGTATAAAAATAGAGTTTTGCCAAGAACATTGAAATTGGGTGTTGTATATTTGATGTTTGTGTTATTTTATGAGTATAAACATGTTAGAAGTCTTCACAATATGTTTATATGAAGTCTATATGTAAATTACATGATAATCAGTCTATTAGATTCGAGCTTTTAGGCCAATTTGGCTTTTTACGACTAATCGTTGTTGAAGTGTATATAGTGAGCCGCAAATACCACTCTCCAAAAAGTTCAATAATGTAATTTTTAATTAATTAAGTCTAGCAATCTGTTAGTAACTTAATGTAATGAACATGTAAACATGTTAGAAGTATAATGTGATGATAAAATAGATGTTTAACATTTAAATAACATAATTGCATGTGGATTGAGTTTTGGAATACATAATTAAATTATTATTCATGAAGTGATATTATGTGACAGTAAATGTGATAATTTGACTAAGTATAGTCATAACCAAAGTTTAGACAAAAGAATAATCGTTGATGATTAGTTAAGTTATAATTAACTGGTATTGTGAATGTGAATGGTATATAGGATTAAATTCAAAGAACGTGCTTAGTTAAAATGTAATCTACGCATGAGGCAAGTTTCCTAACCCTACTTGTCATTATTGTTCAAGTTTATTAGTTACCTCGAGTAAATTATCATTATTATTATTCAAGTTCAAATGTTATATTAAAGATTGAGTATCTTTTCAAAGCATGATTTAGTTATACAATAATTGTCCTATTGTATACTTCTTGAGATTATTATTCAAATCGAATATCATTATTGTTGAACTTTATTAGACTAGTGAACTTTATTGATTCAACTAGTCCTTAGTTGATGAACGCGTCTAAATTTTGTAACCCTTATTGAATTATCCAAACCAAACTTCCTTTAGTGCGGACTCGAATGTCAAACCGAGATGAACAACCTCGCAAAAGGATTTACTTATCACGTTAAGCGTTAAGATATTGTGCATGATGATGGTACTAAGGGCTGATCCCCCAAGCACGAGTAGAAAGGTCCATAGTCTTATAAGCATTAAAGGTTTCAAGTATAACCCTTGATAACCTAGGACATAGTTCAAGGTCTTATGACCCTCAGAAATCTTTTGATTCTTGTTATTCATTCTTGATTTAAAAGTTGAGCTTTTATTTCAGAAATCTTTGATTCCCTCGCATGTTATTATACATTGTCATTTCATTATTTTATTGTGGGCAATCATGCTCACTCTTGCTTAATAATAACATTGCAGTTAAGAACGAAAGAACCGATGAGCCTTCTACTAGTAAGGGCAAGGGAAAGATTAGCAAATGTTGAAGACTTGTATTTATGAGATGTTGAATTTATGTGTTAAGACTTGATGTCGTTTAAGACTTATTGATTATGTTTTCGCACAGATGTTTAAGGTTAGTTTAACCTAGGTTTATGTTTATGATTCAGATGTTGTAACCCTATAAAGGGGAGATTTTATTTCTATCTATTGCATGGTTTTGCATTTATTATGGGTAGATAGATAGATGATATTTGTAGAGTGAACACCAAATCCGGTGGAATTGAAGTACCCGGATTTGGGGGTGTCACAGCGCCACTCTGCAGTGGCTATCTCCCCGGTCTGGCGCTGCGGTGCCAAGCCCTAATCTCTTAAAAATTTTCTAAGTGTTTACACTAGTTTGAGACGGTTACTTCACAATCTCGTAACTTATTCGTTATAACTCGGAACGAGGTCGTTCCAAAGCTATTCTCTTTCTTATCTTACGTAATTCAATCCCCCTCAGATAGAATTTCATTCTGAACCCGTTAACATGACATTCGATTGGCTTAATCTTTGTCCTTCGTTCATTTTATGTTTTTAACATTCTTCGTTCGTTCGTCCGTAATTCGGTCATCCGAACTCGAAACTCGTTCGTTCTTGAGTCCACGACTCACGTTTTCTACGTTATCTTACTTTCTTATGAAGCCCTACAAGTTTGGGTTCATTTACACACTTTCTAGTTCTCGTTTATCTTTTACAAAATTTTCATCATAACTTCGTTATAGCAAAGTTTTAATCCGTTCTTCATGAACGTTTCTACCATTTCTAACCAAGAAATAAGAAACTATTTTATACGCGATGGTTTTAAACTTGTCCATCAAAAACAATTATACTACGATGGTTTTAAATTTGTCCATCAACAACGTTCTTCGTTTCTTCGCGTTTTTCGTTCGTTCTTCATTTTTAATCGATATTTTAATTACGATTTCACTTTTTCTTGGAATTTGATGTTATAACACATCATTCCTTACTTATTTCACCGAATCATTCATATGATTCATACGGATCGTTCAAATTCTTTACGAATCTTTCACTTCCTTAACAAATTTAGAAAATAAACTTCTAATTATTATTTCTTCTTTTTCTCATGATTTCAACCATATTAAATCATTACTAACATCTTTTACTTCATATTCTCATTAAGCTATATTTCAAACATATAAAACTTAAAGAAAAATAATTCAGAAGTTAGGTTTTTAATACCTTTCTTCTTTAATCTCCTTCTGTCGGACAAAGTTTGCTCACGCGCAAGCTTTTCCTCCTCCTTTTCCTCTTCTTCCTCATTCGAAAACTCTTTCTCTCTCTCTCAAATGTTTTAGGATTTTCAAAATCCTAAACAAATGAAATTAAGATTCCTATTTATAGATTTTCCAAGCTAGGGGCAAAATAGTCATTTTGCCCCTCTGGTTACTATTCACACCTCCTTACTATTCCACCTCCTTACTATTCACGAAACTTCCCTTGGATGTTTTGTGGTTCCGTCTTTCGGGTTTCGTTCGACATTTTTAAAAACTGCGATTCTCGGAATACAAATATTTTTGGATATTTCGTCTTTCCTTTACCAATTAACTTTTACGTATTCTTCGGCTCTCCGAAAAACTAAAAACACTTTTTGGCATTAAGCGTTTTCCTTCACGATTTCCCCTAACGTAGTTAAACGAATGAAAAGTACATAACATTACTTTTCGTCATTTTTATTTCGTCTGATATCTGCACATTTTTTGAGAAAAACTTTTATCGACTTACTTAACTTTTCTCGATATATTATCGTTAAATCTTTCGACGGAATGTCATTTCGACGGAATGTCATTTGACATACCAAACTCTCGGAAAGGCTTAGGTAATTCAAACCCTTGCCTTTAGGGTTTCGTCGGGTGAGTAGTGCATATTTCGTCTTTTTCCCTGAAATGTTTTTCTTCCCGAAAAATTTTTATTTTCATCTTGAAAATTCTTACTCGTTCAATCTAGCTCTTAGCCAGAATCCTCCCGATTTATAATCATCCTAGGTTCTAGAACGATTAATAAACACACATCACAAAATATTAATAAAAATTCCTTTTATTAATAACTAATTCTTTAAATCTTAATTTCTGGACAATTCGATTTTTCGGGTTGTCATATACTTCCTCCCTTATAAAAATTCCGTCCTCGAAATTTCTAAAACCACACCCATTCCCGAGTCATCACATTCACCCCTTCTTCACAGAATTTCATCCTCGGAATTTTAGCCTATCCTTCTTCTCAACTTCTCTTCAAAGAAGTTCGTAGCTTTCAAACATTCTCTCACCTTCATATCTTATCAAGAATTATAAAGTAGAATGAACAATGAGGAACATAAGAATTCCTTTAAAACATTTCATACTTTTGCTGAGGGGTCAAATTGACCATGAACTCTTACTAGGTTTAACAGCATGACGTCGTAACCTTTCTTCCATTGTCAGTTTATAATCACCAAGAAGGTAAACTACCTCTTTCATATGTAGGCGATCAACCCATTGTATAACCCTATTTTGGGGTGTGTTCACCTCAGACTTAATCATTAGATTCCGCACCAAAATAATTTGGTTTGGCACAACTTCGTCAAAGAAAGCTCGATTTTCTTATAACATGACATACCATTTTTCTAGCCGAATCAAATAGCTTAGACCATACCAATAAATTGGATATCAACTTGAAACACTCGTCTAGTCAAATCAATTGACATCGACTACTTTGTTAAATTCTTTTACAATACATCAAAACATTTTATGACTTCATGATACCGTACTTTTCACAGTATGTTGAGGACTTCGTCAGTATGTGACTTCATCATTATACATCATACCATAGCGGGTTGTTGATCCTAAGATTACATCCAACACCAGGTTCAATTACATTAATAACTCCATCCTTGCATCAAATGCACGGATGATATAAAATTTATTTTGATATTTCAAATCAATTTATGTCTTAGCCGAAACAATTAGCATATACATACCAAGAATTGTTCTTTTAAAATCCATTTGTTCCAAAAATTGAACTAATTCTTTCATTTTCAAAACGCGAACACATACGCACGATTTCAATAAACTTTGAAATCTAGCATATCTAGATGACTTGGAATATTCTATTCTCCATCTTCCTTCATTATCTTACTTACGATAATACTTAATCTTCTCTAGCACCTTCAATAATAAGCCTACTAAAAATAACTTGTTTTTAGTCTAAACATCCCTATACCTTAGTACAGTCCATCAACTTACCACACATTATGAGTTCAGGAACTTTCCACAATAATATGAGTTTAAGAACTATCCCAGTAAGACCATAGGCGTCCATTCGCTGAGAATTTCAAAATCATACCATATAATTATGAGTCACGAACCTACCATAAGTATGAGTTTCAAGAACTCGCACCTACCTTGTCGTTCTATACCTATCAAGTATATACATGAGAAAAGATTCACCTTCTCGTCATATACATCTTGATAGCGCGACCAATTCCAATGATTATCACTGTAATAAGCTAAGAAGTTGTTACACCCAACACAAACCTCTGCCCATAACAAAGGTTCATACAACTCAGCTATCACATGAGTCCTTAATTGAAATTTTACAACTTCTAAATTTCTCTTTACTTAATAAGAATTTTCTTTAATTCGTATGCTATCCTTCACAACTCAATCTGAGTTCTTCTTCCCGTACTACTTCGTAGTACCATTCATTCATAGCATTATCTATAAATCATTCATCGTTTAATAACTCATCTGTTACTACGATTTACTATGATCACGTGGTGATCTTCTTATCCTTCTATCTACGATTAAAGTCTTAGGTACTCATACCTAAGATTTATAACCTATCAGCTCTGATACCAACTTGTCACACCCCGAAATCCGGTCTATCTTCACACCCGAATTTTGTGCGTCACGAGTACATCATTCTTCCAAACATACATCATTATATAATGAAATATAACAACGTATATTCTCAATTCCCAGGTTCTAATACCTTATAACATCGTTCATTACAAATAATGATAATTACATTATTCTTTACATCTTACAAGAATCACTTTCATCCGCCACCAAGGATACATAACAGTTTCTTAAACTAATCTATAGTTTAATTAACATATTCAACATTACAAATCTTCGCTTGATCTTTATGCTCATCCACATACTTAATGGTACTTCTCATGGATACCGATTAGCTTGATCTTTATGGGATTCTTAAGTTCTCCTAACATCGTTCGCTGAAAATATTTTTCATTTAAAGCAAGTGTGAGCATTCAATTGTCCAGCAAGTCATAGCAATTGAACAAACAACTTCAAGAGTTTAAACATTCCTTTAGAACTTCGATAACCGAACAAAGGTTATGAAGCAACTTGAATAATAGGAATAATTCTGATTCCTAACATTTTAAAATATTAATCAAATTCACTTTGAAATACTTTAATTTATCTACCTTTTTTATACGCATCTTGTCTGGCTAGAATCATTAGCACATACTAAACAATAATGGTTCATACATAAATAACACTTTTTCATATTGAACAGTTCAACAACAGAAAAGTTCATATCATAGAAACACCGAAGTGTTTAAATTGTGGCACAAGGCCTCATACGTTCTACCACCTTGTACAAATATCACACATTCGCACATAAGTAAAACTTCTCAAGTTCAACATTTGAGAAGTTTAACAAACTAGCATTCATTTAGACTATGAATGAAGTTAGGAAACTTGCCTTACGCACAGCCACAGCTTATGTTGAACTGCTCATTCCAATCCCTATATAACACATTAGGAAAAAACACATACACCAATTAGTCATATACATGACTTACGCATTGGTTTACTTAACTTTACTTCTTAGGGTTCACGTTCTTACAATCTAAGTTTACGCGACCAACTTTCCTTACCGGTTTACGGTTTAATCATCATCCTTTATTACCTTACGGTCAATCCATACACGAGGTGTAGATTCTGTCCATTTAATATTCGCGTACACTCAGCCCTCACGTCGGCTAAAGTGTTTAACGCTTACTTCATTCTAACATTCTCTATTCGACTCACATTCGGACTTTCATTACCCTTATTACCGTTCACTACGACTTTCTCGATAATTCATATCTTACTTACTACCTTCATCAACGTCTAAGTCATACAACCGTTGTACACTTAGAACGTTCGTCCAACTCGAATACGATTCACGAGAATTGTTTACGTATTCAGCATTTACGTTGCTCATCTCCTAATCTCTCGTTCAACCTTTTCTCGAGGTTTTAATCGCTATCAATCATTATCCATCCCATGAACCCCATGCTCATTATTCTTTCTTAATATCGAAGCCATAACGTTCATTGTATGCTAAGACCGATCCTTTAACGCAACTACGTTGTGTTTACGTTCATTACATTCTTTGTCTTTTAATTTCGTTCAATCATTTCGTTCAACCTTTACTAAAGGTTTAAATCACTTGTTTAAGTGCTACCTTACGTGAACTACATGTTCATTATCTATCCGTACACTTCCCCCAGGTGTTGAGCAATTAAAAGCTCATCATTGGGCCTTGCCCTGCACCGGCGTTGCAGCGCCGCTTCCCTTCATTATCTTCGCACTGCAGCGCCACTCTGTAGTGGCTATCTCCCCGGTCTGGCACTGCGGCGCCACCTTACAAAGCATGGTTGGCACTGCGGCACCAAGCCCTAATCTTTGAAAAAAATATTAAGTGTTTACACTGGCTTGAGACGGTTACTTCACAATCTCATAACTTATTCATTATAACTTGGAACGAGGTCATTCCAAAGCCATTCAATTGGCTTAATCTTCGTCCTTCGTTCAACGTTCTTCGTTCGTTCGTCTGTAATTCGGTCATCCGAACTCGAAACTTGATCGTTCTTGAGTCCATGACTCAAGTTTTCTACATTCTCTTACTTTCTTATGAAATCCTACACGTTCGGGTTCATTTACACACTTTCTAGTTCTCGTTTATCTTTTACAAAAAAATTGACATAACTTCGTTATAGCTAAGTTTTAATCCGTTCTTCATGAACATTTCTACAATTCCTAACCAAGCAATAAGCAACTAACTTATACGTGATGGTTTTAAACTTGTCCATCAACAACAATTATACTACGATGGTTTTTAATTTGTCAATCAACAACGTTCTTCTTGTTCTTCGCGTTCTTCGCGTTCTTCATTCATTCTTCATTTTTAATCGATATTTTGATTATGATTTCACTTTTTCTTGGAATTTGATGTTATAACACACCATTCCTTACTTATTTCACTGAATCGTTCATATGATTCATTCAGATCGTTCAAATTCATTACGAATATTACAATTCCTTAAGAAAATTATAAAATAAACTTTTAATTCGTATTTCTTCTTTTTCTCATGATTTCAACCATGTTAAATCATTACTAACATCTTTTACTTCATATTCTCATTAAGCTATGTTTTAAACATATAAAACTTAAAAAAAAAAAAATTCAGAAGTTAGGTTTTCGATACCTTTCTTCTTTAATCTCCTTCCGTTGGACAAAGTTTGCTCACGCGCAAGCTTTTCCTCCTCCTTTTCCTCTTCTTCCTCTCCCGAAAAATCTCTCTCTCAAATTTTGTAGGATTTTCAAAATCCTAAACAAATGAAATTAAGCTTCCCATTTATAGATTTTCCAAGCTAGGGGTAAAATAGTCAGTTCGCCCCTCCGGTTACTATTCACACCTCCTTACTATTCCACCTCCTTACTATTCATGAAACTTCCCTTAAAAGTTTCGTGGTTCCTTCTTTCGAGTTTTGTGCAACAGTTTTAAAAACTGTGATTCTCGGAATCCAAATATTTTTGGATATTTCATCTTTCCTTTACCAATTAACTCTTACGTATTCTTCGGATCTCCGAAAAACTAAAAAACACTTTTTTGCGTTAAGCGTTTTCCTTCACGTTTTCCCCTAACGTAGTTAAACGAATGAAAAGTACATAACAGTACTTTTCGTCATTTTTATCAGCTTTTATCGGCTTACTTAACTTTTCACGATATATTATCGTCAAATCTTTCGACAAAATGTCATTTCGACTTACCGAACTCTTGAAAAGGCTTAGGTTATTCAAACCCTAACCCTTAGGATTTCATCGGGTGAATAATGCCTATTTTGTCTTTTTCCCTGAAATATTTTTGTTCCCGGAATTTTTTATTTTTGTCTTGAAAATTCTTACTCGTTCAATCTAGCTCATAGCCAGAATCCTTACGATTTATAATAATCCTAGGTTCTAGAACGATTAATAAACACATAGCACAAAATATAATTAATAAAAATTCCTTTTATTAATAACTAATTCTTTAAATCTTAATTTCTAGACAATCCGATTTTCTAGGTTGTCACAGCTATTGAAGCGGCTAACAAAAACATCAAAAAGATCATGAAGAAGATGTCCGCCAATCACAAAGGATGGCCTGACTTATTGCCTCTGACTCTGTTAGCCTACAGAACATCAATGCGCACTTCCACTGGAGCAACCCCCTACTCATTAACCTATGGGATGGAAGCAGTATTCCCCATAGAGGTTGAAATGGAATCCCTCAGAGTGTTGATAGACGCTCAGCTGGATGAAGGCCAATGGTTGCAAGATAGGTATTACCAATTGTCTCTGATAGACGAAAGGCGAAGTGATGTTATTTTCCGTGGTCAGTTATATCAACAAAGGATTGCCAAATCCTACAACAGAAAAGTCCGGCTACGGTAGTTCAAACAACCCGACTTGGTTTTGAAAAAGTTCATTGACAACCAAGATTAGTCTAAGGGAAAATTCGCTCCAAACTGGGAAGGCACGTTTGTTGTCAAACACATATTGACAAGAGGTGCTCTCCGATTGTAGGAAATGGACGGCGATGAATTTACACAGCTCATCAACTCGGACAACGTGAAATGATACTTTGTCTAAGGTTACCATCAAGCAAACATCCTTGTTTTGGATCACCAGATCACCAGTTATTTTAGGTTTTCTAACCTTTCACTACATACAACCTTTCTTCATGCTCATTTGCCCCATCAGGGACAAACACACTTTTCCAACCAGCAGCCTGGTTACGGATTAGTAGATCCTTCACACAACTTTGCCATCAAAACTTTTCACACCCGCAGTTTTGTCCCATCAAGGATTAAAACTTTTCACACCTGCACTTTTGTCCTGTACGTGGGATCAAACTTTACCCCCCGCAGTTTGTCCTGAACATGGGATCAAACTTTTCATTGGCTGTAAATTGCCCTGAACATGAGGCGAACTGCACCGACCTGATCTCCCCAATACACTGGAGTACGTAGGCAGCCATTTCATATAGTCCAGTCGCAATAAAACAAAAACAACAAAAACATTTCTACACCCTTCTCACTATAAAAACAAAAACATCTATATACCCCTTTTCCATATACAGCATTGAACCTCTTACACCAGGTTCGAACTACACAGACCTGATCTCCTCTTCAATAGGAGTACGTAAGCAGCCATTCATGGTTCGGTCTCACACCCTACCAAAACACAAACACTTGTCAACGATACTGGGATCATCATTCAATCCACCACATTTCATCGGCTTCAGACCAAAGGGATGGAACTACCTGACCTCTATATATAAACAGGAGAATCGGCGACCATCTAAGCTGTGGTTGATCCTCAAAGAGAAACACCAATCCATAAGAAATGGAACTAACTCGGCTCCCCTATATAAAGGAGTACTGGCAACCATTTGTGGTGCGATCAACCTTAGAGAGAAAAGCCATACTCCTCTCCACATCTACATATAGAAATCAGTCCCAAGACACCAATGATGGTAGGAATACATACGGCCATCTACAAATTGTATAGGCGAGCTATCAAGTCTAAAATGTCATCCTCCGGAAGAAGGAATTTGATGTGCTCACTATCAAAATAATTACATCTAACTACCCATACCCAAAAGGATCAATTCCATTAAATTAAATAACTATCAAAAATAATAATCTCTCCCATTAAAGGGTAAAACATTAAATAAATAACTTAAACAATAATCTCTCCCATTAAAGGGTTACATCATAATCTCAAATTAAAAATATAACCTTGAAATTATTACATCGGGCCATAATACATTATAAAATAAAACAAGTCTTAAAACTTCAAGCATTTAAATAAACTTTAACTAATTCTTCATCACTTAGACATCTTGCCCTTTCCCTTGCTAGTAGATGGATCATCACCTCTTTCAACTTTTAGTCGCATTGTTTAATGTAAGAGTGAGCAAACAATTGCTCACCGACATAAAGATAGTATAATAACAACATGAGAGAGTGAACAAACTATCATCGAATAATAAAGAACTTGTTCTACAAATCAAAATAGAAAACAAGTTCGAACTTTAGTTATCTGAGGGTCTTAAGACCATGAACTATGTCCACGGTGTTTAGGCATTATTACCTTAACCTCAACAGTCGTTAGACTGTACAGACTCTTCTTAACGTACTCAGGGGGGTCAGCCCTTTGTACCATATATTGTGCACAAACATCTAAACGTTACACGTACAAAATCCCCCTATATTAGGGTTGTTCGTCTCAGTTTGAATTTAGAATTTCCGCACTAAAGAAAGTTTAGTTTGGAACTAGCTTATCAGTGTTTCTAGAATTTTAGAACACTTATTCAAATTCAATCAATAAAGATTTAATACAAGAATGTATAACTGAACAAGGCTATCAAAGTCAAAGATCGAATATCGACAATATATAACTGAATAAACATGATATATATATATATATATATGCAAAGTATTATATTCAAGGAATTAAAACAATTTCCTTTGAATCAATGTGTTAGAACAATATATGTTTTGAATATTAATAACAAGAAATGAGAATGTGAGACTCATTAGATGTAACGAATTAGGTTACATGAGCTTATTTAATCATTCATAAGAATAGAATTAATAATCTTGCTCAATGAAAAAGATAAGCTTTAGAAACTTGCACAATCATTATAAAAGTAGGGTTAAAGAACTTGCTCAATAATAACAAGGTAAAGTTAGAAAACTTGCCTTGATTGTAAGCTACACAAATGAAATAATCTCCAATTACCCTACACATATCATCAAAATCGCAACAACAATTAATTGTATGAATATTAGCTTTAGGGTTTAAACCATCATTTAGGTCATAACCCTTACCTAGCACCTAACCATTTAGGTTGACATACTTAACGCTTCTGAAATTAGACATTGATCAACATAACTTAATCGTTCAACCCTATCTTTTGAAAACATCTCATTTGGTTTCATTTTATAACTTATTTAAATAATTATTTCAAATCTTTGCACTTTGCATTTCAACACATTAACATCTGTTATTATAGTTTATATCATGTTTTATCATCATTAACATACACACTAAACTAACACAAGTCCGATATGCATAACCGACTGCAGAACAAGCGCACCTCACCTCGTCTCAAGGTGTGGTGTGGTGCAATGCACATTTATAGCTTGGGATCGACGCAGGACCTTATGCATGCATGCTTTGCTTTTTGACACTTGCACATACGGCAAATGCTTGCGGTATTGTTCGCATGTACAGAGACAGTGAGTGAAAAGAGCTATTTTAGCCTAACAAACACAAATTTCACCCATTCAAACGGTGAAATTAGCACATCCAATCGATATAAAACTAACATATACATGTTTCTCACATATTCATTAACTTAGAACAATTAAACATTAAGTTAAACTATTTTAATTCCTTAAATTTCATGTTTTCTCATGAAAACTCTATTTTTGACACCTTTAGCGAATTTGATCACCACGAATTCGTTTTTCAATCAATTGACATAATTTAAACTGTGTTGTTTTCGTTTCTTAACATGTTATCATAATCCAACAACAAATTACAGATTACATCATATATTGAACAAGAAATTTGGTACTTTCTATGGCCATATTATAAGAACACAAACACTATGATTTTCCTTTTCTTCCTCAACCTAATTTCTCACAAATTTGATAACAAATAACATGTACACATGATACTCAACAGAGTTTTGAAATTCTACAAGAACATGTATATATCACAATTCTCGTGATTTCACATTGTATAAAAAGATATACACATATACAACTAAAACTAAAGAATAATAATAGGAATAGTTTATACCTTGATTAGTGATTGCTAGACAAAGATGATAACCTCTCAAAACCACTGTGATCTTCTAAAATCTCTGTGTTCTCTTCTTCCATGCTCTCTCTCTCTCTCAACACTCTGCTCTTTCTCCTTAGCCAAATACGAGAATAAGAAGAAACTAGATCCTATCCTTAGGTATAACATGTGTAAACATAAACTAAAACCCACGTTCTTTTTCAGTTATAAAACCCAACAATCGTCAGCTCAAATAAGCCAAAGGCCACAAGACCCTGTTTGGCTAACCAGAACCTCTCCCAACTAAATTATTTTAATAACGTTTAAATTATATAGTTTTATGTCACACTTTTAGTTAATTAATTTAAATAACTTAGTTTAGTTAATTTAAATAACTTATAATACTAATAATAAAAATCTTATTATCATTTATTATAATTAATAAATAATTATATATCTAAATTAATTAATAAATTAAACACATCACTATATTTATTTTTTTATTTATTTCCTTTAAATATTAAACAATTCATTTAATTTAATTATTTTTTAAATATTAAATAATTGATTTAATTTAATTATTTCTTAAATTAAATCCTTCAATAAAATTATCATTATTCAATTTAAATTATTAAATTAATTCACCACAATTATCAATTATTTATTTTCCTCAATAAATAAATTATTTAAAATATTTATTTAATTCAATAAATATTTAAATTAAATTACAAATTTCTCGATCGTTACATCCTTCCCTCCTTAAAAGGATTTTGTCCCCGTAATCACAACTCAAAAAAAAATTCATTCATTACATTCTTCTTCTCCTTAACAAGATTCTGTCCCCAGAATCGCTATACAAAATCAAGCAAACAACTGAGGATAATTCTCCATCATAACGCTTACAAGTTTCCACGTAGCTTCCTCAGCATTATGGTTTCTCCAGATTACCTTAATAAAAGGTATCACCTTATTTCTCAGTACTTGCTCTTTTCTGTCAACAATTTGAACAGGGACTTCTTCATATGACAAATCTTTCTCAAATTGTAAGGGCTCATTTTTTATAACATGCTTATAATCAGGCTTATATGGTCTCAATACCGAGACATGGAAAAATATATGGATATGCACTAATTCTAGAGGTAAAGCTACCTCGTATGCCACTTCACCCACACGTCGAAGCACTTCAAAATGACCTATAAACCTAGGGCTTAATTTCCCTTTCTTGCCAAATCGAATTTTCCCCTTTCAGGGAGATACTTTCAAGAAAACATAACTGCCAACATCGAATTCCCGATTTTGTCGGTGTTGATCGGCATATTTCTTCTATCTATCTTGTGCAACTATCAATCTTGCTCGAATCACCTTTATGATTTCAATGGTTTGTTACACCAACTCTAGACCCAATAATTGACGTTCACCTACCTCATCCCAAAGATAACGGAGTTCTCAGATTTTCTTCATATAACGCTTGTATAAGGCAAGCATGCCAATACTCAGCGTGATAACTATTATTATATGAAAATTCAACCAACGATAAATGATCATCCCAATTTCCTTTGAAATCCATAATACATGCTCTGAACATATCTTCTAGTGTTTGGATGGTTCTCTCGCTTTGTTCGTCGGTTTGAGGATGGTACGCTGTGCTCATTCTCAGCTGTGTTCCCAAACAGTCTTGTAGTCGTTTCCAGAAATTTGATGTGAAACGTGGATCTCTGTCTGACACAATGGACAAAGGTACACCGTGTCTTGACACAATTTCCTTCACGTACTGTTTTGCTAACTGATCTAGAGTAAATCAAATCTTGATCAACAAAAAGTGTGCCAACTTCGTCAATCGAACAACAATCACCCAAACGGCGTTATACCCTTGCTAAGTCGTTGGAAGACCTACCACAAAATCCATTGTGATATACTCCTATTTCCATTCTGGTATCTCTAACGGTTGTAACAATCCCCTTGGCCTTTGATGTTCAACTTCAACTTTCTGACACGTTAAGCATTTCGCCACACACTCAGCCACATCCCTCTTCATATTCGGCCATCAAAAATGATGTCTAAGATCTTGGTACATCTTTGTACTCCCAAGATGAATTGAATATCGTGAGTTCTGAGCTTCATTCAGAATTTCTTCTTTAATTTCTTGTACTTGTTTTACCCAAATTCTCCCTTCAAACCGAAGTAATCCTTCCGAATCCATTTTGAATTTTCTTTCCTCCCCTTCAGATATCTTCTATTTTATCTTTTCGCATTCTTCATCCTGAAGTTGTGCATTCTTCACTTTATCTACCAATGTTGAATTATTTCCTATCTGGAACAACTTTTCATCGGATTCTGTCGGATATTTAATTTCCAACTCCATCTTAGTCATTTCTGACACTAGCTTCTCTTGAGCAGTGAACAACATTAACTTCTCTCGTCCCTTCCTACTGAAGGCATCAGCAACAACATTCGCCTTTCCGGGATGGTTAAAAATCTTGCAATCATAATCTTTGATTAGTTCCAACCATCTTCTTTGTCGCATGTTCAAATCTTTTTTTGTAAAGATATACTTCAGACTTTTATGGTCAGTATATATCTCGCACCTCTCTCCGTAAAGATAATGTCTCCAAATCTTCGTGGCAAACACTACCGCAGCCTAACTCTAAGTCATGAGTCGGATACCCTTCTCGTAATCTTTTAATTGACGTGATGCATATGCAATAACTCTCATCATTTCGCATAAGCACACAACCTAGTCCTTTATGCGATGCGTCACTATATACCACAAAATTCAGATATCATCAGCAATGACAAACAGGTGTGTCAGACTTAACCTCTTCTTCAATTCATGAAAACTTTCCTCACACTTCTCGCCATTCAAACAAACTTAACCGCCTTCCTGGTTAAATTCGTCAACGGGGTCGTGATTTTGGAAATATCTTGAATAAAACGCCTATAATAACCTGCCAACCCTAAGAAACTCCTTATCTCAAACGGTGTCTTCGGCTGATCCCAGTTTACAACAGCTTCAACTTTTGATGGATCTACCGAAATTCCGTTTTTATCTATAACGTGCCCGAGAAACTATACATCGCTCCATCCAAAACTCACATTTTGAAAATTTTATGCATAACTTCTCTTTTCTCAATGTCTCCAACGTCACTCTTAAATGTTCAACATGTTCTTCCTTGGTCTTAGAATACACCAGGATATCATCAATAAACACCACCACAAATTTGTCTAGGAATGGTTTAAACACCATGTTCATCAAATCCATGAACGCTATAGGTGCATTGGTTAAACCAAATGACATAACCAGAAACTCGTAATGACCATACCGAGTTCTGAATGCCGTCTTCGGTGCGTCTTCTGGCCTCACGTTCAATTGATGATAACCACTCCTTAAGTCTATCTTTAAAAAATATCTCGCACCCTTCAGTTGATCAAACATGTAATCGATTCTTGGTAACGGATACTTATTTTTAATCGTGACCTTATTTAATTCTCTGTAATCAATGCAGAGCCACATCGACCCATCCTTCTTCTTAACAAATAACACTGGCGCTCCCCACAGCGATACGCTCAGCTGGATATACTTTTTGTCGAGCAATTCTTGCAGTTGAACCATCAACTCTTTCATCTCTACGGGGCCATTCTCGTATGGTGCCTTAGATATCGGAACTCTGTTCGGTACTAAATCAATCACGAACTCGATTTGTCGATCTAGCGGAAGACCCGAGCAAATCGTTTGGAAATACGCCCGCAAAATCTCTTATGATCAGATCTCTTCTAACTTCACACTTTTCTTCGTGTATCAACTATGTAGGCTAAGTATCCTACACATCCTTGTCTTAACAACTTCTTGGCTTGCATCACGTACGACAACTTGCTTGTCGAGGTGATTTGTCGCCATAGAACACAACCTTTGATTTTGAGTCATAAGGTTAACACACTTTTTTTTGGCAATCAATCATCGCCCGTGATTGAATAACCAATCCATTCCCAGTATAACATCAAACTCCCCAAGTCTAATTGGTATCAAGTCTACCCTCATCTCTTGACCCTTTATAACCACTTTATAATTCTTATATACAAATCTAACAGGAATCACTTCCTTATTCGCAATCTCTATACTTAAGGGAAATTCTAATTCTTCCTAGGGCAAATATAAGTTCTGAGTAAATTCATCTGATATAAATGAACAAGTAGCACCCGAATCAAATAGTACATAAGCATTAATACCATTAATTGGAATGATACCTTACACAACATCCTTAGACTGAACAGCATCCTGCACAGTTATATTGAAAGTTCTTGCAGTAGGTTGGCTTGACTGAGCTGGTCCAGTGATAGACAATGCACCACCACCATTGTTGTTTCCTTTACCACCACTTGCACTTCCTGCTGGCTTCTTGGGACAATCACGAGCCATGTGATCCTTCGAACCGCAGGTAAAACATGCTCATTTCTTCGGACTGAAACAGTTTGGTGCAATGTGTCCCTCCTAACCACAGTTGAAACACACCCGTTTTCCCTTTAAACATACCCCAGTATAATTCTTTCCACAAGTAGCACAAGCTTCAAACTTTTTCTTCTGTTGACTTCCCTGCTATCCTCCCATAGTCGAATTCTCGTTCCACTTCCTCTTCTGATTGTTACTTCCAACATTACATCCACCAGCCTTATTTTCGTTATCATTCTTCTTCTTCTTTTGATCTTGGTTATACTTGGTCAAGGCATCGCTTCCACCTTCCGCGATAATTGCCTTTTTTAAGACAAACCATAAATGTATTTAATCGAACATTGAAACCTTGTTATACGTACCGTGGTTTCAATCCTTGTTCGAACCTTCTCGCCTTACGCTCATCCGTATTGACTTGATAAGTGGCAAACCTTGCCAACTCGTTAAACTTCGCAGCATATTCTGGCACCGTCATAGTTCCTTGCTTAAGCTCAAGAAATTGCACCTCCAACTGGTTTCGAGAACTCGCTGGAAAGTACATTTCAAGGAACATCTCCTTAAATCTATCCCACGCTACCACTCCTTGTCCTCCACAAACTTTATTTGATTACCACTAGTAGCTAGCTTCGGACTTAAGCATAAACGTCGCGAACGCAGTCTTCTGATCTTCGTTAACTCTAGCAACGTCAAACACCTTCTCCATTTCCATGATCCAGGTTTGGACATCCACTGGATTCATAGACCCTTGAAACTCTGGCGGTCCAACCGCTTTGAATTCCTCGAAAGTCGTAACTTGAGCTTGCGATTGATTCGCAAGTGCACCCGTCAACAAAGCTACCAACTACTGAACTGGATTAACGTTGGTCTCATTTTTATTGTTAGTAGACCCCTCAGGAGGTACTTGCTGACGTGGTTGTCTTCTTCTAGGAGTCATTTTCTATTAAAATATACGCTTATTAATTCACTACTCAACTTCTTGGGTATATAAATTTTAACTTAAACATTCCAATATTAAAGCTATAACACATAACATTCCAAATAAACTCTAATATTTTATTCATTCATAAAGTTTTAAATATACTAAAGATAGCATATCTGCTATAAACATCCACTTTCCTGAACTAAACCAGTTTCAGGATTACATACTCATACTATCCCTTTATTTATCTCAAAATAAGGGATTTAAAACTTTATTTAGTCACATAATTAACCACATATTATTATCATCACTCTTATTTTCTATCTTTTCATATTAAGATGTCGTAAGGCCTGTCAACGCTCTTCCTCCATGATACGATACGCAGTCCTACGATCCATCACGAACCACGGCGAGTCTTCAAACTGAGGTGGGTAATAATGGACTCGATCCTGGGCCCTATCAATCGCCGAATTAAAAGCTTAATCCATCTCCTTCATCTTGGCTTTCTTCACTTGGACCTTAGCCTCAACATGATATGCACGTTGAGTCACCTTCATACACGCATCCTCTGCTCTTGCATGCTTAGCTGATTCCTCTTTGAAGTCATCTTTCATCTTCTCCATGTAAGTCTTCATCTTCTCGTTCACTGCCAACATGTCTTCATGCTGACCCTTGGTATGAACTAGATCACATTCTGTGTTTCCAAGTTTTGAATCAAGTTCCTGAATCTCTACCTCCTTCTGTTCCAATACAACGTGATGCATCTCTACCATCTCCTTTAGCTCCTCAACATTATCCTGTAACTCTATGTTACGGTCATACATAGCGTCATACATCTCAGCCGATACGAAGTTTGGAGGAAACTCCTCAGGATCCTCCTCATCAT
This sequence comes from Panax quinquefolius, assembly GCA_020205615.1. NCBI lineage: Eukaryota > Viridiplantae > Streptophyta > Magnoliopsida > Apiales > Araliaceae > Panax > Panax quinquefolius. The sequence goes on along the minus strand of CM035164.1, from coordinate 75,003,566 downwards.
CATCCTCCTCAAGACTATCCTCGGGATCGGCCATGTGCTCATCCTCTGGATCAACTATTCCTCACACTACGTGAATATCCCAGGGTTCATCATCTCTAGGTACCGAGGTATCACCTCTAATCGGATGGATCCTCCTTCGTTAGACATCCTGAAAACAAAATATTTTAAGTTTTACTTAACATTTTCGATACTCGCGATCACATAAGTTATTAACACATAGCACATAATGTCTTTTATTGTTTAGTTTCAATGGATGCCTTAATCCATTCCTTAAAACCCGATAAGAGTTAAACACAACTATGTTTTCTGACTTCCTAAAGGTTACTTCCTAAGGTTTCCCCCACCTAAGGTTCATAACCTAAAGCTTTGATACCAACCTGTGACACCCCCAAATTCGGGTACTTCAATTCCATCGAATTTGGTGCTCACTATCAAAATAATTACATCTAACTACCCATAATAAAGGATAAAACATTAAATAAATAACTTAAACAATAATCTCTCCCATTAAAGGGTTACATTATAATCTCAAATTAAATCCCAGGTAATCTAACCTTGAAATTATTACATCAGTTTGCGGAATACATTATAAAATAAAACAAGTCTTAAAACATCAAGCATTTATATAAACTTTAACTAATTCTTCATCACTTAGACATCTTGCCTTTTTCCTTGCTAGTAGATGGATCATCACCTCTTTCAACTTTAGCTGCATTGTTTAATTGCAAGAGTGAGCAAACAATTGCTCACTAACATAAAGATAGTATAATAACAACATGAGAGTGAAAAACGAATTCCGAATAATAAAGAACTTGTTCTACGAATCAAAATAGAAAACAAGTTCGAACTTTAATTATCTGAGGGTCTTAAGACCACGAACTATGTCCATGGTGTTTAGGCATTATTACCTTAACCTCAATAGTAGTTAGACTGTACAGACTCTTCTTAACGTACTTAGGGGGATCAGCCCTTTGTAACATGTATTGTGCACAAAAACGTTACACGTTCAAAATCCCCATATGTTAGGGTTGTTCGTCTCAGTTTGAATTTAGAATTTCCGCACTAAAGAAAGTTTAGTTTGGAACTAGCTTATCAGTGTTTCTAGAATTTTAGAACACTTATTCAAATTCAATCAATAAAGATTTAATACATGAATGTATAACTGAACAAGGCTATCAAAGTCAAAGATCGAATATCAACAATATATAACTGAATAAGCATGATATATATATATATATGCAAAGTATTATATTCAAGGAATTAAAATAATTTCCTTTGAATCAATGTGTTAGAACAATATATGTTTTGAATATTAATAACAAGAAATGAGAATGTGAAACTCATTAGATGTAACGAATTAGGTTACATGAGCTTATTCAATCATTCATAAGAATAGAATTAATAATCTTGCTCAATTAAAAAGATAAGGTTTAAAAACTTGCACAATCATTATAAAAATAGGGTTAAAGAACTTGCTCAATAATAACAAGGTAAAGTTAGAAAACTTGCCTTGACTGTAAGCTACACAAATAAAATAATCTCCAATTACCCTACACATATCATCGAAATCGTAACAACAATTAATTGTATGAATATTAGCTTTAGGGTTTAAACCATCATTTAGGTCATAACCCTAACCTAGCACCTATCCATTTAGGTTGACATACTTAACGCTTCAGAAATTACACATTGATCAACATAACTTAATCGTTCAACTCTATCTTTCGAAAACAACTCATTTGGTTTCATTTTATAATTTATTTAAATAATTATTTCAAATCTTTGCACTTTGCATTTCAACACATTAACATCTGTTATTATAGTTTATATCATTTTTTAACATCATTAACATACACACTAAACTAACACAAGTCCGATATGCCTAACCTGCAAATAAGCAAACCTCCTTGTCTCGATTTGTCAGGTGTGTGCAATGTGCAATTGCTACCACACTTAGGTTTGGGCAAGTATGCAAGTGCATTGCGCCATTTTTGCTTTGGCACTGGCAACAATATGTGTGTTTAGACAAACGCAGAGACTAAGTAAGTGAAAAAGAGCAAATTTTTTAGGCCAACAAACACAAATTTCACCCATCAAATGGTGAAATTAGCACATCCAACTAATATAAAACTAACAGACACATGTTTCCTCACATATTCATTAACTTAGAACAATTAAACATCAAATTAAACTATTTTAATTCCTTAAATTTCATGTTTTCTCATGAAAACTCCATTTTTTACACCTTTAGCGAATTTGATCACCACAAATTCGTTTTTCAATCAATTGACATAATTTAAACTGTGTTGTTTTCGTTTCTTAACATATTATCATAATCCAACAACAAAATACAGATTACATCATATATTGAACAAGAAATTTGGTACTTTCTATGGCCATATTATAAGAACACAAACACTATGATTTTCCTTTTCTTTCTCAACCTAATTTCTCATGAATTTGATAACAAATAACATGTACACATGATAATCAATAGAGTTTTGAAATTCTACAAGAACATGTATACATCACAATTCTCCTAATTTCAAATTGTATAAAAAGATATACACATATACAACTAAAATCAAAGAATAATAATAGGAATAGTTTATACCTAGATTAGTGAATGCTAGACAAAGATGATAACCTCTCAAAACCACTGTGATCTTCTAAAATCTCTGTGTTCTCTTCTACCAAGCTCTCTCTCCCTCTCAACACTCTGCTCTTTCTCCTTAGCCAAATACGAGAATAAGAAGAAACTAGACGCTAGCCTTAGGTATAACATGTGTAAACATAAACTGAAACACACGTTCTTTTTCAGTTATAAAACCCAACAAGCGTCAGCTCAAATAAGCCAAAGGCCACAAGGCCCTGTTTGGCTAACCAGAACCTCTCTCAACTAAATTATTTTAATAACATTTATATTATATAGTTTTATGTCACACTTTTAGTTGATTAATTTAAATAACTTAGTTTAGTTAATTTAAATAACTTATAATACTAATAATAAAAATCTTATTATCATTACACTTATAATTTAATAAATACTTATATATCTAATTTAATTAATAAATTAGACACACCACTTTATTTATTTTATTTATTTCCTTTAAATTAAACAATTCATTTAATTTAACTATTCTTTTAAATATTAAACAATTGATTTAATTTAATTATTTCCTTAAATTATATCCTTCAATAAAATTATCATTATTCAATTTAATTACTAAATTAACTCACCACAATTATCAATTATTTATTTTCCTCAATAAATAAATTATTTAAAATATTTATTTAATTCAATAAATATTTAAATTAAATTACAAATTTCTCGATCGTTACAGACACTGTGCTCATCGATATACGTACTCATCTCTACAATGATGCCAGTAGTAAGGGACCTCACTGTGGTACTGTCTGTAACGGCTACATCCCGGGCAGATATAGTGTATCCCGCTCAACTATCACTGCATCTCTGGCTGATCTGACCTCATCTCGCTGAATAATAGCGGCATCTCTACGAGCTAATGCTTTATCTCTCTCTAACAGAGTAATGTCTCTCTCATCAAGAGATGTCAACATCAAGGCCCTAGCCTGATCTCTCTCGAAGGTCATCAGATGAAGACTCTGCTCTATGTACTATGCGGAATGCTGGATCTCAGTATCACTCATACTGGGAGAATCTATAAGAGCTGCTGGAAACCCAGGGAATGGCTCATCCTCGGTGTGGGAATCAATGTCCTCCATGGGCTCTCTACCATCTGAATCAATCCTCGGCACTATGGATACTACCGCAACCGATGCAGTCTCTGTCTCCATCCAAGCAGAATACTCTATCGAACAGCCTGAATGGCTAACAGAAAACTTAGCATTCTCACTCTGATCCCAACATGCATACACCCTGGATCTGTCCAATGCTGACAAATGGCGATAAGCTAAACGCTGACCTAAAGCCCCCTCAAAAGGATGGAAGTCTTGAAATTGGTCAAACTGTGACATCACAACCAGTGGGTGGTAGGTACTCATGCCCCTCAAACCAGCCAGAGGGAGATAATCCATGCCAGTGGCATGAGTAAAAAAATGTAGGGTGAACTGAGCCATTTACATGGCAGAATATCAAATGGATCTCCAATCCCTGCCAAGAACACCGACCAGGATTTAGCGTCTACACACTCCGCTGGCTGAAAGGAGTAAGACGTGGCTATCTCATGGGAAAAACAATACCCATGTCGTCAGAACGTGCCAATCTGTCTCAAGTGTGACATGAACCACACGTACAACAAGACTGAGCTGCATGTAAATACCCCTGCAGGGTAGGTGTGGCAAAACGTGGATGATCTCAGTATCTCTGCCACAATCATCAGAATAATGATATGACCCTCCCTGAGAGCTCTCACTGCCATAATAACACCGATGTCCAACTCATCCATATATCGTGGCATGTATACATACGCCACTACACACATCACGGGTACATCTACTCTGGCCACATGCCACTAATCCTCTGGTATGGTGAAATCCCCAGAGTTCTGAGCATAACTGTCCAATGATCCAAATTTGTCTATCATAAAACGCTGGGACAATACATGGTCAGATGTAATCTCATCCTGTATTACTCTACGCCATAACCCGGTGAGGGTCATGAACTGCCGGCGCATATCTCCGATAGCCATCTGTATGCCTCTCATATTCCTCCAGCGTAGGAGTCAGCTCCTAGGTCCCAAACCAAAAAACATGCCTCTCCGTTACCCAGTGCTCTAGTATGCCATCTACGAAGCCCAATGGAACCTGGAATGTTAGGATGGTCATGGAATGCTAAAATAGTTGATCTACAATCTCCCTGTCTGAAAGGGATACACTGTCATACAAAGATCTCAAGTGTGAGGCCACCAATACTGGTGGGGTGTGATCAATACGGCTAACTATCGAAGAAGACATCTGTGTGGGACGTATCATAAGACCATCCAGGGGTCAATGCTAAATATCTCAGGATATACATATGTATGACATAATACATGCATGACAGATAATAGATGGAAATATGATGTAGGTTATGGAAAACAGTACATCAGAAGAAGACAATGATGTCAATATCCACATCATCAATCCTACTATCTAACAGACGCCCTACAACTAATAGGGGCCTATCAAAAGATATAGCGAGAATACACATCAGAAGAAGACAATGGTGTCAATATCCACATCATCAATCCTGTCCACTTGATGTAACTCCTCCTGAGTCAATGGATCTCCATCAACGGGGATGTCAGGCCTATACAGTGGAGGATTTGCACCGGCAAAGCCATATGGGTCACCTGAGGGGCCAGCACCTGAGTTGGAAGGATCAAAAGTATCTGCCTTTAAAGGATCTCGGCTTAAATGCCGGATGAAAAAATGTGCCTGGTCCAATTATCGGGTTAATATGTCAATCTGTGTCAAATGAGTCGAATATCGGACATAGGCCATCCAATCCATTATCATCACGTATCCAGGAACTATATCCCCCATGAACTGAGTGGCGCGGGTCTGGGCTCTGATGGTATCAGGGGACCACCAGCGGTATAATGCCTCCTGGGTATATGAACCCTCTGATAGAGTGTAGCCATCAATGCCCAACAACGGGATATCATCAACAGGAAACTACAACACAGGCCAATAACACCTGGCAGGAGGTAAGATCGGCACACAAATCTCTCATGAGATGCTCCTAATAGCACGCTCTCCTAAATAGAGCTCCCATCCTCCATCTGTGAAGAGAGGAATCCTACGGGTGGATATCACGTGCTCGACAGCAGTCGGGAATCCATCCTCAAATCTAATGGTCAAGTGTTCCCTAGAGTAAGGAACCCAAGTAATGACATCAGTTGTCAATATCCAACTGTAAGCGACAATGGGTGAAACCCTCAGCTACATGAACCTCTGCCAATATGGAGTGACGTCATCATCGTCCTCATGGATAGGTCTCTAAACTTAAAACACTCACAGGACGCAAATATAGGATCCTCTCATAGGCCCAAAACTGCCAACATAAAGGCAAACATCTGCTGTTAATGAACACTCTTAACCTGTACATGGGAAATCAAAAGAGAAATACTCACCAGCAGAAATGGGTAAAATCCTAGCCAAGCCTCTGTCAAGCCCTGCGAACACATTCACATTCCCCTTAGGAAATAGGAAAAGGTGTAGGAGCCCCAATCATACTCTCCAATATTGTCCACCTCTCGAGTGGCGCTGATCAAAGCGAATGACACCGTGAAAGAATTGTCTGCTATGAAACAACCCCTGATAATAACCAGAACAATCGCCGAAGAATGCGATCCCTGACTCTCACATCAGCGGACATGGTCTCACTCAACAACCCACTCATAACATCTACGCTCAAAGGACCTGTACGAATGGTCCTGCCCTTGAGCGCCTCAGCCAAAACTCCTAACAAGGATCTAAAGGCATTCAAGGTAATGTTCGTCGTACATGGCACAAGCGCCCCTACAAACTCCATATCGGTGATAAATTACCAATCCATCGGCGTCATCATCACCTCACAATCCAACAAATAGAGAGACTGAGTCTGGTGAAACCAGCGCTCAGACAATGCTCTGAGGTAACCCTAGGGACAACGGCGGGGAAGAATGGAAAAGAAAGCCCCAACCATGCACAATTCCTCGGTAATCTGGATGCAAAGCCTGATACACGGAGTGTATGCTAAACTAGTTCCCTCGAGGCTGCGTAAAGCCGGGAACCTACATCACATGCAAATCAATGTCAGAATCCTTTCTCCTCTTCAATAGGAAAAAAAGGGAAGATTCAAACCCAGCTTTTACCTCATTTTCCTGCAAGTAAACTGAGGGGTGGCAACTCAAATCACCCAAAACATCTGGAATTGCCACAACAATGCCTAGAAGATCCCTGCGGGGAGCATTAGCATCAGGAGTTGGAGTTGCAACCGGTACATCCTCCTCCTCGTCCTCAAAATCCCGTACATCAACCCGAATATGATAAATCACCGCCTTCGCCAAACGACGAGGATGTCTGATTGAACGGGGTCAAGGCACTTCAGAAGCCCTCCTCTGCACACCTGAAGTGGTCCTACGGGAACTACTTGGCTGATCCAGATCCATAATATCTGGACACAAGTCTCCAAATCACCTCAGAAATGGTGTGGTAAATTCTAACCTAGAGCTTTTCAAAGGCATTTTTATGACTACATGCATACATGCATTACTTTAACATACACCTAAAGTAGAGTTAAAATGCATATCTACCCAATGCATTGACTTTTGGAAATTTTTTGCCAGTCTTCTTTGTAAACAGGACTATCCATATGCACTTCAGCATTACTAGGTGGCCATTCAGTAGCACACCTACCCACAGTCATAAACATCCTATAATGCTTGAACATGTCAAAGTTATAATCCGTAAGGGTAGCATATTTACCAGGATTACTTTGTTTTCTTACCTTTTGCTCATTTATCCTCAAAAGAGGATAAGAAATAGCCGAAAAAGGTACCAATTTGATTGTTTCAAAAGTCAAAAATTTTCACACCATTGTGTTCAGTATAGTTCAATACTAACATTTACTATGTTGAATATTTTTATCAAGACATATGAGCATGCATATTCACTACTATGTGTTTAGAAGCATTTCATATGATAAATCATTTTCCAACGGATATAAACTGGAAAAGAAGACATGCATACGTTACTAGGATAGTGTGAAACACTTGTACGGTGACAAAATTTGCAGAAAGACGTCCAAACTCAGCAGATCTGAAGAAAAGCTCTCTAATTTCCTGTGTGGCACAGTATAAAAATGACTTATAAAAGCAATAGGCTACTTAAGGTCACCCACGGTTGGCCGTAGGTGTACCTGTGACTCCCCTGGGTGGGGCCCACCCCTCAGGCTCGGTCTAATTTGAGTTGTAAAGGAGATCTCACAAGCTAAAAAAGTCAAATCAGGAAAAAGAATGCTACACGATTGAGCGGAATAGCCTGAAATCATGGTTTTCATGGACCAAACTACATGTCTACACATCACTCATTGGTATTCTCCCAGACACAGGCTTACTATACCAATAATCATAATTGTTACAAACTATATTAGACAATACCTCACGAAGGTCTGATGCCGTCAGTTTGAGGTCGCAACTCCAAAAAACTTCTCCCCAGCGGGGATTTCATACATTTCATCTGTTGATACACAGGTCGACAAAGGTCAAGCAACCTTGACAACATTCAGCCGATGGCAGGTAAACCCATCGAAGCATCGAAAGCCATTCGATGATGTCATCCGTTGATGCACATATCAACGAAGGTCAAGCAGCCTTGACGTCATCCCCATCAGGGATTTTAGCCATTGATGTATATTTCAGCGAGGGTCAGGCAATCCTAACAAACATAGACTGTTGGCAGTAACTCTGACAGACCATTTGAAAGACCTGGTGATACAAACCAGGGAAGACCATCTTCATCGGGAAGGACCAATGATGGAATGATCATTCCCTAGAGTCTCTTGTACATGAGAGGAACATCTATGGTGGAGAGTCTGTACCGAGGATTAAAGACTTTGGTGATAACCCCAACGTCAACATCCTGGAAATTCCTGAGAACTTTGGAACACACATCCAAGTAGTTCATCAAGGTTATCAATGATAACTCCAGGCCCCATCACAAATTATGGGAGAAAACAGTCATCACATCCCGTTGGAAAATGGTCCAGCAAACCACATGCATCATACATTTTCACCATGCTGCAGTACATTACATCATGAATATCTTGTTGCATTTCAAGTGTCTAGTATTCTTTATCTTATCCATGCCATTACATTGCATGAATATGATAAAGAGGGGCATCTGTAGACACTCAAAATTTTGCATTCCTGTTACTAACCTTGTAGGAGGGCAAAATCGTCTTCCTGAGATAACCCTAGAAGTTAAATCAGCATAGTCACGGAGACAACCCTGGGATACTCAGTCTTTACCATCTCGAAGTTAACCTCGAGACAGTCAGTCACAGTCCTAGAGACAACCCCAAGATATTCAGTTTGAACCTCGGAGACAACCCTGAGGAATGTAGTTCCAGTTCCGGAGACAACCCTGGAATCCTCAGTTCCATCTCGGAGACAACACTGAGATCTTCATTTCCATTCTCAGAGACAACCCCGTGGAATGCAGTTGCAGTTTCAAAGACAACCCCTAAATCCTCAGTTCCACTCGGAGATAACCCCGAGATTTTCATTTCAAATCCCGGAGATAACCCCAGGAGATACAATTCAAACCTCAGAGACAACCCCGAGGTATACAGTTGCAGTTCTAGAGATAACCCGAGAAATGTTTGTTTCAAACCCATGCGATCAGCTTCAACACTCGGTGATAGCCCCAAGGCACTCAGCTCTAAACCCGGAGATAACCCCGAAAGGACAGTCATTCAGCACTTGCAGCAGCCTAATCTCATAGATAACCCTGAGCAACAATTGCTAAATCAGCCCAAACTGGAGATAACCCCGGTAAGGGGAAAAGTTGTCATTTTGCCATCTAGATCCTATATTGCGTCGTCTCAGCAAACATTTCAACATACATTAAACATAGGAATGTCCTATAAGAACCAATAGCTCCAATTCAGAGTGACAACTACACAAAGACAACACACCGGATAGAATTTGAAGCTTGAAGACCTAGGCATGGTCCCATCTTCCCGAATTCGTACAAACTCTTATCCCATCTCATTGCGTAGCTCTCGACAACATCATGTCGTAAGAGGTCTTATACACCTCGATCGGATGCCCGGATTGAAGTTCTGAAAGTTCGAGACGGCGGGACCCGTAGAGGCCGGGGCACCCCAGGCAGCCGCAGGTGCATCTACGGCTGCCGCAGGTACACCTGCGACTCCCCCCTCTATAAATAGAGGGCTTGGGGCAGCCATTTTGCAAAGAGAAAAGGCGAGGAAGCCCTGTCCAATTTGCTCTGTACACACCATATATTGAGTGCTTTCTCATTCCAAACACTTGTGAGCTTATATTTGGCTAGTTTTTACCGACGGGAGCCAAGTTTTCATCCATTTAAAGCTATTGAAGTCTTCTTTGGCAGTCCACTGTAAGCCTTCTTACATCATGTAAAGCTTTTCCACACTTTTGACACACACATTCATTCATGTTGAGAGTCATGTTGTGTGCGTATGCCCAGACTTCGGTCCATGGCTATTTATTTCTTTTGTGTATATATATTTATGTATATATATTTGTACTAACATTATCGAGTTATGCCTCGATTGAGCCCGGATTTACATTCGGAGCGTTTATTGCTTATATATATATATATATATATATATAAACTGTTGTCGAACTCTATTTGATGAGCTTGAATTTATATCAGGAGCGTTTACAGCTTTTATATATATAAATATTTATATATATGTTGTTGCCATCAAACTCTGTTTGATTGAGCTCGGATTACACATCCGGTGCATTTACCGCTATATATATATATATATATATATATATATATATATATATATATATATATATATATATATATATAGTCTGGCCTTGAGTTTATGTCGTGGCCTTTTCTTTGCTTTTATTTACATTTAGTATCACCGAAATCTACTTTGTGGCGGTTGATTGGTTTTTATTGCTTTATTTACATTTTCTCAAATCCCCCATGGAGGTGGTTCGTGGTGGTTAATTGGTTTTTATTACTTTATTAACATTTTCTCAATCCCCATGTAGAGGTGCTTCGTGGTGATTGATTGTCTATATCTATATATATATATATATATATATATATATATATATATATATATATATATATATATATATATATATATATATACTAGTAATTACCCGTGGTCAAGGCACGACGTAACTAAAAAATAAGATTAAAATTTGAAAAATACTATATTACCTAAAGACTCTTTGCAACTTAAAATAACTTACAATCAGACATAACAATTATCATAATTTACCACACTACCACAATATTTAATTTTTCTTTAAAAATAGATATTCAGAAAAATCTAAACTTGTCTACAAAACTTACAATCATCAATAACAATTATCGAATTCACTACACCACCACAATAATTATTATTATTGTTATTATTATTATTATTATTATTATTATTATTATTATTATTATTATTATTATTATTATTATTATTATTATTATTATTATTATTATTATTATTATTATTACTATTATTATAATAATTATTACTATTTATATTATTATTATTATTATTATTATTAATTTATTTCTATTATTATTATTATTACTATTATAATATTATTATTATAATAATAATTATTATTATTTTATTATTATTATAATAATAGTTATTATTGTTATTATTATTATTATTATTATTATTTTGTTATTATTATCATTATTATTATTATTATTATTATTATTATTATTATTATTATTATTATTATTATTATTATTATTATTATTATTATTATTGTTGTTGTTGTTGTTGTTGTTATTACTATTACTATTATTATCATTATTATTATTATTATTATTAGTAGTAATAGTAGTAGTAGTATTAGTAGTATTATAATTATAATCATAATTATTATTATATTATAAATATTATTATTTGAATTACAATTAGAAGCTAATCTGAACTGCATTTTGTGCTTTCTCGTCCAAATCAATTATAATGAATCGAATCTTTATTATATAGATTATTATTATTATAATAATAATAATTATTACTATAATTATTATTACTATTACTATTACTATTATTATTACTATTACTATTATAATTATTATTATTATTATTATTATTATTATTATTATTATTATTATCAATTTTATTATTATTATTATTATTATTAGTACTATTATAATTATAATAATTATTATTATTATTACTACTATTATTATCATTATTATTATTATTATTAGTACTATTATTATTATTATTATTATTATTATTATTATTATTGCCATTATTATTATTATAATTATTATTATTACTAGTAATTGCCCATGCCAGAAGGCACGGCGTGTGAGACCCCGAATTTTATGAAATAAAAGTATTCAATTTTTCTATTTTGGTAAATAGTTAAATTGATAAAAGTTTAAAGTTAAAGGTAATATGTGAAATTTTTTTTGCAAAGTAAGCAAGTTGATATAAAATATTCGTTGTGTCGGGAAATATTCGATTAGTCGGAGAATATTTTTTTGTCGGGGAATATCCATACGACGGTACAATCATTGGTGAACCCCCACAACGGAATTATTATCGGATTGAGAAAACGACAAAAATATTTTTATGAAAATAACTGTGGAAGTTTTACCGTTAACTGTTGAAACACCCGGTGTTAAAAGTATAGTAATACGCGTGGTTGCATAGTAGCACACGGTATTGATTATTGATGCTTATATGAGAAATCACTCAGTTTTGTTTTATTAGTATTATTAATGTAATAAAACAGAAAAGCTTTTTATATAAAACAGAATACTTTTATAAAGTTATCTGTTTTATTAAACAATAATTAAAATATATTATATTTTATTATGCATAGTGTTTGCATAGTGCTTGGATAGTGTTTGCATAGTAAAATCTTTTTATATAAAACAGAATACTTTTATAAAGTTATGTGTTTTATTAGACAATAATTAGAATATATTATATTTTATTACGCATAGTATTTCAGATAGTGCTCTGCATAGTGTTTGCATAGTAAAATCTTTTTTATATAAAATGTAAAATTTTTATAAAGTTATTCGTTTTATTAGATTATAAATAGAATATAGTATATTTTATTGTAAACCAATACGGACCGTTTCGTTTAAAGTAAATCAATAATGGACCGTTCATGAGTTAGTTCTTATGCGGTCCATTCTTCTATAAATAGAAGCTCATTCCTTCATTATTTCTTACTTAATTCCTTGAAACACAGAGAGAGAAACTATAGAGAGTTCTTCTTCTATAATCTTCGAGCGTATTTCTTTAGAGTTTAAGAAAGCTTTGAGCGTAGTGCAAGTTTTCTTCAAGTATATTCTCGCCCTACCAATTAATGCTTTTCTTTTTAAGGTAGGGGATATAATTGTCGTACTCGTAAAGGATATTATTATTATTATTATAGTAAGGGATATTATTTGTTGTACTCGTAAGGGGTATTCTTCCTTTCTTATTCATGAAGAGAACTTCTGCTATTCCATTCTTTATTATTCTGTTGGAATAACCTGTATACGCAGGCTACCCTATACTTGGTAAAATTCAACTATTATTCCATTTTTATTATTCTGTTGTAACATCCTGTCTGTGCTTTACACATGACCTGGTTCCATTATTTATCATTCTATTGGAACATTCTGTCTGTGCATTTACGCCGGACCTGGTTCCGTCTTTATTATTCTGTTGAAATATCCTATCGGTGCGTATTACGCTTGACCTGGTTCCATTATTTATTATTCTGTTGGGAATAACCTGTATGTGCAGTCTATCGCACGCATGGTGAATCCTCCTATTATTCCATTTTTATTATTCTGTTGGAATAACCTATCTTTGTGGATTACCACATGCATGGTGAATGATCCTTTGTATTCATTCCTTATTAAATTGTGGAAATGATCTGTCTAAGTGGATTACCGCATGTTAGGTTTGTAATATTCAAGAACGCAATCAAATTGCATAAAAAGTGCAGAAACGTGTAAAATCAGAGTTTAAAAAAATTTACAAACCATATACCCGGATCACCCTTTATGCATAATTATTAATTAAACGAAAAAGATGAATAAGAAACATACCCTTGAAGATCCGAGCTTCCTCAGGTACAAGTTCACCTCCAATCATTTTCGCGTTCAACTTGAATCCACCGGGTTTGGTTCCTTCCTTTGATCAACGTTAGCCACCCAAGTGTTTGGCCTCTAGAGGTGATCCACCAAGGAAAAAGAATTTTCAAGAAGAAGGGGTATTGGCTCAACCCTAGTTTTCTATCTCTATAGAAAAGGCGTACTCTCCTAACTGTTGGAAAAATAACGTAGTCATCATATCTGATATAAGACTCCTCTTATAAAGATATCAAGTAACCCTATTAAAATAAGGTATTATTTAATTATAACCCTTTTAATTAAATGGGCTCCCTAATCTTATTAGGGATAATTAATTAAACTCCTTTAATTAATTTTCCCTCCTAATCCTATTAGGAATTAATGAGAGTACTTATATTAAATTAATTCCTAAACACTTTTAGAAATTAAAATAATAATAATTGTAATAATATTAATAAGACTCCTCTTATTAATTTATATTTAATATTTCTAAAATATTAAATAATAAATATTAAGCTATTTAATTTATTCTATCACCATAAATTAAATTAAATATACTTAACATATTATTACGATTATGCCATTAACTTTTTAAATAATTATTCTTCCTTTTATGGTGTGACCCTTTAGGTTCTCTATATTAAACCGGTTGTGAATAAATCAATTAGAACAATTCTAATCTTATTTAAATAAATAAATTAAATAATTAATTTATTTAAATAAATAATATTTATTCTACAATAGGGATAAGCCTCCCTAGCGATCAACGACTTTCCAGATAATATAGATTTCAACATTAATCATAAAAGAACATTTGAGTAAATAGTTACCATACAATTCAATCCTTCCACCATACAATGTCCCAATTAAATATAAGACATGGAATTACTGTCAAGTCTTATTTTATTTAATTATATGTATTTCGATTCTTAAATGCACAAATCCAAATAATGCAAATTAGAAACTCCTTTCTAATTTCATTCTGCCTTGGCCAAGGACTACTAGGTTGTCATTTATCGAATCACATAGGACATTTCTCTTCTTTTATTAGAAGTGGTAGATTCTTTATTGATCATACATTATCTCCATGTACAACTTATTATACCCAAGCATACTCTTTGATATACCCTAAGGGTCTTAAGGAATAAGTCAAAGTATAACTCATCATACACAAGATACTATGATGATCTCAAGTCCAAGGATCACTTGTACTACTATCACTACTGAGAATTCCTATCGACAAAGCAAGTAAAACTCCATTAGGTATTCCTTAGCGAGCCATGTTCAGTGAACTTATTCTCTAATAAGCACCTACATACTTACTTTAGTGTCTCCACACAAATGATCATGAGATCAATCATCCTCATCCAATGAGCAAGCAACGTATGTACCAATCTATCCGGATTCACTAATCCCTAATTTAGTAATCCAACGATTGGAAACTATTTTAGTTTTAAGCTTTCAAAGAATTTAGATCTCATTAGAATGATCATCATCATTATTCTAAAAGCATTTCTTAAAACTATGGGTTTATCACATATTATAAAACAGCATCATGTAGATAATTAAAAGCCCTTAATAAATTAATATTTTTTTATTAATAAATGAATAAGATTGTTTCAAAGTATATGCTTTATCATCAAACATGATTGGCTTGTGTGCATACTACTTTCAATCTCCCACTTGCACTAAAGCCAATCGTCATTGTATCTTATACTCTTCTTCTCTAAGTGACGATTATCCTGCTGTTGGATAAGCTTTAGTTAATGGATATGTAATGTTGTTCTTGAGAGTCCACCATCTCTATAGTGATTTCCCATCTTTCAATGATTCTAATAATCAAATGAAAGTGCCACAACACATGTTTAGATCCAAGATGAGACTTAGGAACTATTCCTAGTTCTCGTAATAAACTTTTAATCCAAACAATCAACTTGTACTTCATTTATAGCTATATACTTTGTCTTTATCACTAAACCAAGAACTCTTTCTTTGTTTGGAACCTTTCAATTCATCGCACTAATTGCTCAAGGTAACCCTTTACCTTAAAGTGGATTTTCTATCGTCTTTGGTCCGTCTCGAAAAACTTGAGTCATTAAGCCCTCTAGTTTTAATTAAGACCCACCATGAATATGATCACATCCTTAGTGCCGATTAAGCACTTTAAGATGTTTTTCACTGACTCATAGTGAATTTCTCCATAATATGACTGATCAACATCAGGTCTCGTACATTTCATTTCATGCATGATTGTCACTCATGTGACCTCTCTTTTCAGGAGTCTGTGGGGACTATAAAGAGAGATATACTCCATAGCTCATCGACATAAGACATCTCTTGGAATTTGCCATGCTAAACGACTTTAGCATCAAATGAATATATGTTCCTTGGGTTAAGTCTAGCATCCTCTTAAATCTATCTATATAGATTTATATCCCCAATTAAGATACTCTTCCAAATCATTCATGGAGGAATGTTTAGACAACTTTATCTTTACTGATTGCAGCATTGGTATGTCATTCCTTATCTGTAGTATATCAACATATAGTACTAGGAATGTCACGATGCTCCCACTGACCCTTTTGTACACACTAGGTTCATTCTTATTTTTGATAAAATCAAACTCTTTTGATTGCCTCATCAAAACGAATGTTCCATATTTGAGAAACTTGCTTCAATCCATTTCTCCGAAAGTGCCAACAACACTTACCTCATCAGATGTAATCTGGATCATCATCTTCTATGATGTGTACCTCATCATCATCATCCATGATGAATCCATACCTCCTAGATATCTTGGTACTATTCCGCATTTATGATTCGTTTGTGGTACAATAGAATTCATCTATAGGTTCCTCTTATTTGACTTATAGTGTTTTGTTGTTCTTGAACTCTTCAAGGTCTATTATTCTCCCCACTAGCCCCTTCAATAATAAACACCTTTATCTTAGAAGCGTGCGTGTTTTCGCAACAAACACCTTTTACTAAGTAGGATTATAGAACATATACCCTAAACTTACTTTAGGATGTCCCATAAATTGTACTTGTCAAATCTTGTCCCAAGCTTATCCTTTGAAACATTTTCACATAAGTTGGACAACCCCTTATCTTAACAAACTTAAGATTAGGAATCCTCCACATCCATAACTTTTATGGAGTCTTCAAATGGATTTTGAGGTTACCATTTTCGTAGATATCGTACCATTTTTAGGACATTATCCCAGAAGGATACTGGAATGTCGGTAAAATCATTATGGACCGCACCATGTCCAACAAGGTACGATTTTTCCTTTCAGATACATCAATCAATTATTATGTATCATGAGGTGTCCATTATGAGAAAAACCATTTGAGATGATCTAGAAAATTATTGCACAAGTATTTATTCCTTGATCTAATCAAAGAGTCTTAATACTTTGCAAATTTGTTTCAATTCTGAATTCTTTAAAACTTTCAAATAATTCACACTTGTATTTCAACAAATACATACATTCAACTCTTTGAATGATCATCTCCTTTTCTTATACTAGTTTGTTCAATTTATAAAATAATTTTTCACGTAAGTCAAGTATACAAAATCCATTAAGTAATCTTTCAGTTCTATACGAAACATTATTATTATAAATAGAACAACAATTGTTCTTAATTATAATACCAAAAATTTTATTGTCCAACAATAAAATGGAAATAATGTTTCTAACAAGAATTGGAATACAATATCAACTTATTGACTTAATAGATTTGCCCGTAGGCAGTGCTAAACTATAAGTTTCTATAGCTAATGCAGCAACCTTTACTTCATTTCCCATACATTGGATTACTTATATTTGTTTAGTTTTCTACTTCTGTTTGGTCCCTTCATAAATCTATATTTATGATAACCAAAGCCGGTATCCAATACCCAAGTAGAACATTGACTTAAAGAAAAAATTATTTCAACCATGAATAAAATAATATTTGTAACCGAAACATCACTAAGCTTCTTTGGTTAGCCTCTGCAAGATGCTTCTCGCAGTTTCCTTCCAGTGTCCAGGCTTATTGCAGTGGAAGCAAACTCCTTTGCTATCCAAATCAGTTTTGTTCTTATTATCCTTTATTTTGCCTTTCTACTTACCTTCTTTGAATCTTTCTTCTTTTCAGAAGATCCTTTGGCCCCTACCAGTAAGACTTGATCTTTCTTGGTTGGAAAGTGACTCTCAACATTTTTCAATATGTTAAGCAAATCAGCGAGGCTGATATCTAGCTTGTTCATATGAAAAATTCACAACAATTGTGAAAGGAGTCTGGGAGTGAGTGCAAGATCAAATCTTGGCTCAACTCTCCATCCATGACAAAACTCGTTGTCCTAATTGATCAATCAAATTGATAATGTTAAGGACTTTTTATCTTTTTATCGTAGTGTCATCGGTCATTCTAGATCGGAAGAGCTCCTTAGATATCTCGATATCTATCGGTCCTACTTTCCTCACCATCAACTACTTGATGTGCGGGAATATAGTAGGAGCATCCATAGTTTCATCTTGTGGCTGAAGCTTCGTTACTCATGGATGCGAGCATGATGCATTGAGCCAATTGTGCATCATCTTGCCACTTTCTTAAAGTAGCAATCTCTTCCTCGAGGCATTATGCGCAACCATTGCGAGGGATAGGCGTATAAGGACATAAGATAGCTTTTCAAACCATGAGAACTATTCTCAATTCCTTAACCAATCCGTTTATCTGGTCCTGGGTTAAATAACATCTAATATGTTTCATGATGATAGTAATTTTAGACATTGTAAAATTTCGTAAATGAATTTGTAATTAACAACATTTTAACATACATTCTTTTATTAATCACCAAAATAATTTAGGTCTTGTTTTAAATTGGTATCTCCCACTATTTTCTTCAAACTATATTACCCTCACTTATATAGTTCGGCAAAATCTAATTAAAGATTTTCTAGTGAGAATAAGGATCTCATTTCAAATGTATATAGCCTTGTGGTGACACAACAAACTATATATAAATAAATAGGTAGACAACTTTTGTCAATTACATCAACTATGCAACTCCTTTTCTTTTGCCTCTTAGATTATTTTGATCAAGTGGTGGCACATCCGAATCAAAATTATCCAAGTTAAGTCCAACCTAGCACTCCATATATTCAAAAAAGAAAAATATCATCCTTGTGGTGACACAACAAAACAATATTGTTCAATTTTCTTTATAAGCATCAAATGTGATAAATTAACATCTTAAATACTTAATACTTGCCTTGTGGTGACACAACAAACTCATATTAAATATTTAATACTCTATTAATTTTATCATGCTAGAAGGCGACGTTCGATATTCCAAATATCTTTGAATGCTTAGGACTTAATATAAAAATTGAGGGGTTTGTTATTAATTTGTCTCATCTTGTTTAGAAGCGCATTACATATATATATAAAAAATACGCGTCATATTAATAAACATGAGAAGCATGTTTGCATAATATATAATATATATAGTATAAGCATGCACATATAGAATACTATATTCTACCCGGATTGATTATGGACTTTTATTCTAGTTTGGTTCACTAGAGCCACCAAGTGAACCAAAAGGTCAAACCCTAGGGGTGCAAGAAATAATATTTAAATATAACTATTACATTTAAACCCGGGCTCCATTACAAACGGGTCTTCAAGCGCTCCTTGCTCCTTGATCTCCAATTTTTCAAAATTAATTCTAACTATTCCTATTACAAAACTATTTAAAATAAATAGAAGCCTTGATCAGCAGTCAATGGGAAGTACATAGGAGAGAGATAGAATTTACATTAAGAAAAATTTAGAGAAGACGAGGTACGCAGACCCCATTTAATAAAACTCATACATTCATGCATCCAACTAAAATAAAATCCAATCACATTGGTCAATAGTTCATAATCAATCCCATTTATTATCATACACAACATCATATGCATCAATAAATAACATTCATCTTATGAATAATAAACATTTAATATATATATTGATATCATTTAATGGGCAAATTTAGTTAGTATAAAATCTAATTTTGAATCAAAATAATCTCCTTTATTTTAATCCAAATTTAAATCAAAATAAAACTATTTTATTTTAATTTATCTAATTTTGAATAAAATAAACTATTTTATTTTAATCAAAATCTTTAATCAAAATAAACTCCTTTATTTTAATTAATTATGGAATCCAATTCCATGTAAAAAATCTTTAATTAAAATAAACTCTTTTATTTTAATTAATTATGGAATCAATTTAAAAAAAAAAAATCTTTTATTAAAGGAAACACGGATTATCTTTTTCCTATTCACAAATAAACTCCTTTATTTTGAATAATATGAAATCTTATTTCATATCTAAATAAACTCTTTTATTTAAGGAAAGACCGATTCTTTTCCTATTCACAAATAAACTCCTTTATTTTGAATAATATGAAATCTTATTCCATATCTAAATAAACTCCTTTATTTAAGGAAAAATAGAATCCAATTTCAACTCTAATTAGTTATCTTGAAATCCAATTCCAACTCTAATTAGTTAGCATGAAATTTAATTTTAAAATTAAAATAAATCTTTTATTTTAATATTAAAATAAACCTTTTATTTTAAAATTAAAATAAACTTTTATTTTAATTATAAAATAATTAATATATATATATATATTATATTAACCGTATAATATATATATATATATATATATATAATATCCGTATATAATTAAAATATATATATACGGCAACTAAAATTTCCTGCAAGTGATTAAAAAAAAAAAAATATTTGGAAACATGGAAACATGAAACATGATGCACCTGCCGTTTTTTTTTTTTTTTATTGATTTCCGTGCGCTGCCTTTATCTTTTTTTAAAACCTATTAACAGCTTCGTGATCTGCGCCTATCAAATAGGATTAAATCTCCTGGCCAACTTTTAGTTTATCACGTGAACCCATAAAAAAAATCTAATCAAGCAGCTTTCGGTTTTTTTTTTTTTTTTTTAAATTTTATACAATAAAATTATGCCCAATTAAATTGTTCTAAACACATATCAATATATAAATTAAAACAATTAATAATTCGCATAAAGGTTTGGCTCTAATGCCACTGTTAGGTTTGTAATATTCAAGAACGCAATCAAATTGCATAAAAAGTGCGGAAACGTGTAAAATCGAGTTTAAAAAATTTACAAACCATATACCCGGATCACCCTTTATGCATAATTATTAATTAAACGAAAAAAGATGAATAAAAACATACCCTAGAAGATCCGAAGCTTCCTCGTACAAGTTCACCTCCAATCCTTTTCGCGTTCAACTTGAATCCACCGGGTTTAGTTCCTTCCTTTGATCAACGTTAGCCACCCAAGTGTTTGGCCTCTAGAGGTGATCCACCAAGGAATAAGAATTTTCAAGAAGAAAGGGTATTGGCTCAACCCTAGTTTTCTATCTCTATAGAAAAGGCGTACTCTCCCAACTGTTGGAAAAATAACGTAGTCATCATATCTGATATAAGACTTCTCTTATAAAGATATCAAGTAACCCTATTAAAATAAGGTATTATTTAATTAAACCCTTTTAATTAAATGGGCTCCCTAATCTTATTAGGTATAATTAATTAAACTCCTTTAATTAATTTTCCCTCCTAATCCTATTAGGAATAAATGAGAGTACTTATATTAAATTAATTCCTAAACTCTTTTAGAAATTAAAATAATAATAATTGTAATAATATTAATAAGACTCCTCTTATTAATTTATATTTAATATTTCTAAAATATTAAATAATAAATATTAAATAATAAATATTAAGCTATTTAATTTATTCTATCACCATAGATTAAATTAAATATACTTAACATATATTATTACGATTATGCCATTAACTTCTTAAATAATTATTCTTCCTTTTATGGTGTGACCCTTTAGGTTCTCCATATTAAATCGGTTGTGAATAAATCAATTAGAACAATTCTAATCTTATTTAAATAAATAAATTAAACAATTAATTTATTTAAATAAATAATATTTATTCTACAATAGGATAAGCCTCTCCTAGCGATTAACGACTTTCCGGATAATATAGATTTCAACATTAATCATAAAAGAACCTTTGAGTAAGCGATATCGTGACAATTCAATCCTTCCACCATACAATGTCTCAATTAAATATAAGACATGGAATTTATCACAAGTCTTATTTTATTTAATTATATGTATTTCGATTCGAAATGCACAACTCAAATAATGCAAATTAGAAACTCCTTTCTAATTTCATTTCGCCTGCCAAGGACTCTTTGGGTTGTCATTTATCTAATCACATAGGACATTTTTCTTCTTTTATTAGAAGTGGTAGATTCTTTATTGATCATACATTATCTCCATGTACAACTTATTATACCCAAGAATACCCTTTGATATACCCTAAGGGTCTTAAGGAATAAGTCAAAGTATAACTCATCATACACAAGATACTATGATGATCTCAAGTCCAAGGATCACTTGTACTACTATCACTACAGGAATTCCTATTGACGCAAGTAAAACTCCATTAGGTATTTCTTAGCGAGCCAACGTTCAAATGAACTTATTCTCTAATAAGCACCTACATACTTGCTTTAGTGTCTCCACACAAATGATCATGAGATCAATCATCCTCATCCAATGAGCAAGCAACGTATGTACCAATCTATCCGGATTCACTAATCCCCAATTTAGTAATCCAACGATTGGGAACTATTTTAGTTTTAAGCTTTCAAAGAATTTAGATCTCATTAGAATGATCATCATAATTATTCTAAAAGCATTGCTTAAAACTATGGGTTTATCACATATTATAAAACAGCATCATGTAGATAATTAAAAGCCCTTAATAAATTAATACTTTTTATTAATAAATGAATAAGATTGTTTTAAAGTATATGCTTTATCATCAAACATGATTGGCTTGTGTGCATACTACTTTCACCGCATGGCGGTGAAAATCCATTTGCAGTTTCATATATTCTATTATACTCAGTTGGTTAAAGTTTTGGCTTTTATACTCCATGAATTTAGTGGAATATCCTTGATATTTGCGCTTCATCCAGTATCTTTACATGGAAATATTTTTCTGAGCATTCTAGAATTTTACTCTACAAAGAAGTAATATGTTGACAATTTGGACGTTATTGGTTCCTAGATAAATTAATTCTTGAACTTGTTTTATTGAATTATTATGTCATTGTCATCATCCTCATGTTTATATTATGTTGAAAGTCATCTGTGGCCTGTAGTGCATAGATGGACTTGGTATGATTATGACCAAAGATTATTCGGTATAATCATGACCGTAATGTTACAAATGATGTGGAAAAAGTCTTCATTGGCCCATAGTGCATTGATGGACAGTTTTGGTATGATTATGGCAATAGATTCTCTTCGGCCAAGGGTGCAAAGATGAATTATTTTATGGCATGATTAGGATCGTTGATGAAAACACGATTATCTTTGGCCTGTAGTGCATGGATAATTCGTGGTCGTGATACTAATGAATATCCTTGGCCTGTAGTGCATGGATGATTCAATGATGTGGATTAATTATTGAGCTGAGTCTCAGCGATGAAATATTAATTCATGGATGTGATAATAATGAATATCTTTGGATGTAGTGCATGGATAATTCATGGATGTGATACTAACGAATATCCTTGGCCATAGTGCATGGATAATTCGATGATGTGGATTATTTATTAAGCTGAGTCTCAGCGATAAAATATTTATTATACACTTTTAATTCGTAGAAGATAGTAGATATCATGCTCTACTTGACTCTTCTAAAATACAGTTGTATGTCTTTGGCATGTAGTGCAAAGATGAATTGTTAATGAATATCTTTGGTCGTAGTGCAAAGATGAATTTATTAGTATGATTATGAAAGCGAGGAATTACGATTTGGTATAACCATGATTTTTGATGTTTCAGGTGAAGATAGGTGATGAAAATTATCTTCGTCCTGGTTGCGAAGAGGAATTTAGAACCACAATTATGATTATGAGTTATTCATATGATTGTGGACAGGAAATGTTGATTTATTTTACATGGATAAAACATTATTGTTGGACTTTTAACAAAGAGAAGATAATAGACCTTATGGTCTATTTGACTCTTCTAATGGATTGCTCGTTCTGCTGCAACTATGGTTGAAAAGTTTTATCATCTACCATATGTTCTAAATCTCTGATTTATTATTGATGAAAGCTATTGATAATTTAATTATCTTTAGTCATGATATTCTTTCTTTGGGCTAGTTGTGCTCACCCTTTCGCTTCATAATTCCTTTCGGGTAATAAAGAGTGTCTTAAGTAATAGTGTTTGGGTTGACGGGGATAACAGGGGAATAGAACGTGTTCTCTAGCTGTGGAGGTTCTCCCTAAACAGTATAGAAAAGTGTATTGTATTCTATACATCATTTAGTAATTATATTTGGTGAATCAAATAGGGTGAGGCGAACTCAACTTTGGAAGGGTGTTTTGCCACTATCATACTAGATGTTTAATGACATACAACCTCGTGTTATCATAAGACAGGTTGTGCGCATCCACTTGCTGAGTATATCTATGGGCACTACCTATATGATCTTAGAGTTTATTTGAAATATAATATTTACTTGGAGACAGTGGAGATAGTTATATGTCAAGAGAAAACTCACCATTGGAAAGAAGATGATAGTAATCTTCTCGTTTTCTTTTAGAAGGGTCTATTAATCAACCAAGGATAATTCTATGGACATATGATATCTATCATAACCTGAGCGCATGGCCTCCCATGTACGAAGGTTTCCTTGAGCACTTCCCAAAGATTTTAATTTCTAAAATAGTTTTTGACTATACTTTTATGTAAAGTATCATTGTAAGGTTGTGGTCGAGGTACCATGAGAGTTACATACATTTGTATTAAAACTCATAGTTAACTGTGTTCGTATTCTATACGACAGCTCAACAGTTGTATAAATGAAGTTGTATTTGAATTTTGTACCATGTATCTGGCGACTCAGAATGGGTGATGTATACCTAATTTTGGGGGCATCACAGTTGGTATCAGAGCTTAGGGATATGGTCGCTGGCGGAGATAAGAGTCTAAAACTAGGAGGGGAAGAAATGAGTTATATACTTCGCTAGTGTGTGACTTATCTAAGCTGAAATTGTTTACTTGATAAATTTATAAATTATGATATGTCAATTAACCTTTGTTTTAAAGCTATATTCTAGAGTGATATCTGAAATATAGGAGATAAGAAATGGGAAAATCGTGATAACGAGGAAATTATCGGGAAGGTACAATCTGAAAAGAAAGCAAGGTATTCTTATCTCTTCGAATATCAGGTACGTACGTAAATTTTGAGGGCGAATTTTCATAAGGAGGGGTGATTGTGAGACCCCGAATTTTATGAAATAAAAGTATTCAATTTTTCTATTTGGTAAATAGTTAAATTGATAAAAGTTTAAAGTTAAGGGTAATATGTAAATTCTTTTTTGTAAAGTAAGCAAGTTGATATAAAATATTTGTTGTGTCGGCGAATATTTGATTAGTCGGGGAATATCCGTACGACGGTACAATCATTGGTGGACCCCACAACGGAATTATTGTTGGATTGAGAAAATGATAAAAATATTTTTATGAAAATAATTATGGAAGTTTTACCATTAACTTTGTTGAAACATTAGTTAATGTTAAAAAAATGCGATGTCTGGCGTGGTTGCATAGTAACATTACGGTATTGATTATTCTTCGCTTATGTGAGAAGTCACTCGGTTTTGTTTTATTAGTATTATTAATGTAATAAAACGAGAAAGAGATTTTATATAAAGCAGAATACTTTTATAAAGTTATTCGTTTTATTAAAGCTAATAGTAAAATCTTTTTATATAAAATAGAATACTTTTATAAAGTTATACGTATTATTAAACAATAATTAGAATATATTATATTTTTTTTATGCATAGTGTTTGCATATTATTCGCATAGTGTTTGTATAGTAAAATCTTTTTTATATAAAATGTAATACTTTTATAAAGTTATGTGTTTTATTAGACAATAATTAGAATATATTATATTTTATTATGCATAGTATTTGCATAGTGTTTGCATAGTAAAATCTTTTTATATAAAACAAAAAACTTTTATAAAGTTATTCGTTTTATTAGATTATAAATAGAATATATTATATTTTATTGTAAACCAATCTGGACCGTCCGTTTAAAGTAAATCAATCTGGACCGTTCATGAATTAGTTACTATGCAGTCCATTCTTCTATAAATAGAAGCTCATTCCTTCATTATTTCTTACGAATTCACTGAAACACTAGAGAGAGAAACTATAGAGAGAGTTCTTCTTCTATAATCTTGAGCGTATTTCTTTAGAGTTTAAGAAAGCTTTGAGCGTAGTGCAAGTTTTCTTCAAGTATATTCTCGCCCTACCAGTCGGAATGCTTTTCTTTTTAAGGTAGGGGATATAATTGTCGTACTCGTAAAGGATATTATTATTATTATTATAGTATGGGATATTATTTGTTGTACTCGTAAAGGGTATTCTTCCTTTCTTGTTCATGAAGAGAACTTCTGTTATTCCATTCTTTATTATTCTGTTGGAATAACCTGTATACGCGGGTTACCCTATACTTGGTGAAATTCTTCTATTATTCCATTTTTATTATTCTGTTCGAACATCTTGTTTGTGCTTTATGCATGTCCTGGTTCCATTATTTATTATTCTGTTGGAACATCATATACATGCGTCGCTTTCACGGGACTGGTTTAAATCTTTATTATTACATTGGAATATCCCGCTTCGCACACGTATTACGCTGACTCGTTCCATTATTTATTATTTCATTGGGAATAACACATGCATGCGATCTATCGCACGCATGGTGAATCCTCCTTTATCCCATTATTTATTATTCTGTTGGAATAACATGTATATGTGGATTACCACATGCATGGTGAATGATCATTTGTATTCATTCCTTATTAAATTGTGGAAATGATCTGTCTAAGTGGATTACCGCATGGCGGCGAAAATCCATTTGCTGTTTCATATATTCTATTATACTCAGTTGGTTAAAGTTTTGGCTTCTATACTCCATGAAATTAGTGGAATATCCTTGATATTTGCGCTTCATCCAGTATCTTTACATGGAAATATTCTTCTGAGCATTCTTGAATTTTACTCTACAAAGAAGTATCATGTTGACAATTTGGACGTTATTGGTTCTTGGATAAATTATTTCTTGAACTTGTTTTATTGAATTATTATGTCATTGTCATCATCCTCGTGTTTATATTATGTTGAAAGTCATCTGTGGCCTGTAGTGCATAGATGGACTTGGTATGATTATGACCAGGGATTATTCGGTATAATCATGACCGTAATCTTACAAATGATGTGGAAAAAGGCGTCATTGGCCCGTAGTGCATTGATGGACAGTTTTTGGTATGATTATGGCTATGGATTCTCTTCGACCAAGGGTGTAAAGATGAATTGTTTTATGGCATGATCAGGACCGTTGATGAAAACACGATTATCTTTGGCCCGTAGTGCATGGATAATTCGTGGTCGTGATACTAATGAATATCCTTGTCCTGTAGTGCAGGGATGAGTCGATGATGTGGACTAATTATTAAGTTGAGTCTCACCGATGAAATATTAATTCATGGATGTGATAATAATGAATATCTTTGGCTGTAGTGCATAGATAATTCATGAATGTGATACTAACGAATATCCTTGGCCGTAGTGCATGGATAATTCGATGATGTGGATTATTTATTAAGCTGAGTCTCAGCGATAAAATATTTATTATACACTTTTAATTCGTAGAAGATAGTAGATAGCATGCTCTACTTGACTCTTCTAAAATACAGTTGTATGTCTTTGGCATGTAGTGCAAAGATGAATTATTAATGAATATCTTTGGCCGTAGTGCAAAGATGAATTTATTAGTATGATTATGAGCAGAAATTCTCATTTGGTATAACCATGATTTTTGATGTTTCAGGTGAAGATAAGTGATGAAAATTATCTTCGTCCTGGTGGCGAAGAGGAATTTAGAACCACAATTATGATTATGAGTTATTCATATGATTGTGGGATGAGGCTCATTGATTTATTTTACATGGATAAAACATTATTGGTGGACTTTTAACATAGAGAAGATAATAGACCTTATGGTCTATTTGACTCTTCTAATGGATTGCTCGTTCCGCTGCAACTATGGTTGAAAAGTTTTATCATCTACCATATGTTCTAAATCTCTGATTTATTATTGATGAAAGCTATTGATAATTTAATTATCTTTAGTCATGATATTCTTTCTTTGGGCTAGTTATGCTCACCTTTTACGCTTCACAATTCCTTTCGTAATAAAGAGTGTTTCAGTATAGTGTTGCTTTCGAATTGGCGGGGATAATGAGGGGAATAGAGCGGTGGTCTCTAGTCGTGGAGGTTCTCCCCTAAACAAAGTATAGAAAAGTGTGTTGTATTCTATACATCATTTAGTAGTTATATTTGGTGAATCAAATAGGGTGAGGTGAACCCAACTTTGGAAGGTGTTTTGCCACTATCATACTAGATGTCTAATGATATACAACCTCGTGTTATCATAAGACGGGTTATGCGCATCTACTTCTTTGAGTATATCTCTGGTACTACTATATGATCTTGGAGTTTATTTGAAATATAATATTCACTTGGAGACGGTGGAGATAGTTATATGTCAAGAGAAAACTCACCATTGGAAAGAAGATGATAGTAATCTTCTCATTTTTCTTTGGGGTCTATTCGGTCAACCAAGGATAATTCGTGGACATATGATATCTATCATAACCTGCACGCATGGCCTCCCATGCATACGAAGGTTTCCTTGAGCACTTCCCAAAGATTTTAATTTCTAAAGCAGGTTTTTGACTATACTTTTATGTAAAGTATCATTGTAAGGTTGTGGTCGAGGTACCATGAGAGTTACATACATTTGTATTAAAACTCATGAGTTAACTCGTGGTCGTATCTATCTGACTATTTCAACATTAATATAAATGAAGTTGTATTTGAATTTTGTACCACGTATCTGGCGACTCAGAATGGGTGATGTATATATAATTTTGGGGGCGTCACACGGCGTAACGAAAAATAAGATTAAAATTTGAAAAATACTATATTACCTAAAGACTCTTTGTAACTTAAAATAACTTACAATCAGACATAACAATTATCATAATTTACCACACAATCACAATAATTAATTTTCCTTTAAAAATAGATATTCAGAAAAATGTAAACTTGTCTACAAAACTTACAATCATCAATAACAATTATCAGAATTCACCACACCACCACAATAATTATTATTATTGTTATAATTATTGTTATTATTATTGTTTTTATTTTATTTTATTTTATTATTTTATTATTATTATTATTATTATTATTATTATTACTATTATTATAATAATTATTACTATTTATATTATTATTATTATTATTATTATTATTACTATTATAATATTATTATTATAATAATAATAATTATTATTATTATTATATTATAATAATAGTTATTATTGTTATTATTATTATAATTATAATTATTATTATTTTGTTATTATTATCATTTTTATTATTATTACTATTAATATTATTATTATTCTTATTATTATTATTATAATAAAAGTTATTATTATTATTATTATTATTATTATTGTTGTTGTTGTTGTTGTTGTTATTACTATTACTATTATTATTATTATTATTATTATTATTATTATTATTATTATTATTATTATTATTATTATTATTATTATTATTATTATTATTATTATTAGTAGTAGTAGTAGTAGTAGTATTAGTATTAGTAGTATTATAATTATAATCATAATTATTATTATATTATAATAATTATTATTTTTAATTACAATTAGACTAAATCAACCGTATTTGTGCTTTTTCTACCAAATCAATTATAATGAATCTGAATCTTTATTATATAGATTACTATTACTATTACGATTATTATAATAATAATAATTATTACTATAATTATTATAAAATTATTATTATTACTATAATTATTATTATTATTACTATTACTATTACTATTACTATTATAATAATAATAATAATTATTATTATTATTATTATTGTTATTATTATTATTATTAGTACTATTATAATTATAATAATTATTATTATTATTACTATTATTATTATTATTATTACTATTATTATTATTATTATTATTATTATTATTATTATTATTACCATTATTGTTATTATAATTATTATTATTACTAGTAATTGCCCATGCCGGAAGGCACAGCGTAACGAAAAATAAGATTAAAATTTGAAAAATACTATATTACCTAAAGACTCTTTGCAACTTAAAATAACTTTTAATCAGACATAACAATTATCATAATTTACCACACTACCACAATAATTAATTTTCCTTTAAAAATAGATATTCAGAAAAATCTAAACTTGTCTACAAAACTTACAATCATCAATAACAATTATCAGAATTTACTACACCACCACAATAATTATTATTATTATTATTATTATTGTTGTTGTTATGTTATTATTATTATTATTATTATTATTATTATTATTATTATTATTATTATTATTATTATTATTATTATTATTATTATTATTATTATTTTATTTTTTATTATTATTATTACTATTATTATAATTATTATTACTTTATTAGTATTATTATTATTATTATTACTATTATAATACTATTATTATAATAATTATTATTATTATTTTATTATTATAATTATAGTTATTATTGTTATTATTTTATAATTATTATTATTTTTTTGTTATTATTATCATTATTATTATTATTATTAGTATTATTTTATAATAATAATAATAATAATAATAATTATTATTATTATTATTATAATAGTAATAGTAGTAGTAGTATAATTATAATAATTATTATTATTATATTATAATTATTATTTTGAATTAAAATTAGAACGAATCTGAACCGTACTTGTGCTTTCTCACCCAAATCAAATATAATGAATCTGAATCTGTATTATACAGATTACTATTACTATTACTATTATTATAATAATAATAATAATAATTGTGAATACCCCAAACTCAGGTACTTGAAACCCGAACTCGATTCTTCACGATACCATTTCTATGAGCGGAATAATACTAATAATAATAACAATAATATAAAAATCCAACTTAACTTACATTTATCAGAGTCTAATCCCAAGTACGCAACCTTTACTACATTCTTTACATGATATATAATACATATCATTGTCTATATCTTGTCTAACTATTACAAAAGATACCATTAAACATGTTCTGTTTGCTTTCATTTTCACTTGTTCTTGTCTGAACCTTCAAGTTGTTCATGCCTAGTTGAAAACATTTAAATTTAAGCAAGGGTGAGCATTTGAGTGCCCAGTAAGTAATAACAATTAGAAATATAATTAGCTGAAAGAAATAAATATTTTCTTTGTACATCACTTCTACAACGAATTTATAGTTGTGAAGTAAACTGAACCGATAATAACAACATAACAATTCTATCCCAAATTTTTTGAAACTACGTATAGACTATATATATAGGGTATTCGACATACTATGAATATTGTTTTTAGTTTTCGCTAAGGTTTAACAGAACTTCATCTGCAAACCGTCATAACTTACGGGCGCGAGGGTGTACATCACATGGGCCCTGTATTAATCAATACTACATTGCTAGAACGATATTATCGTTCATCTTTTGTCCGCCTGAGCGCATAAAAGTTTTCCTGTGATCGAGATGTTCATACTTAGACTGGAATCCGAACATAAACAATTTGATTGGATACAAAAAGGTTTTACCATATTCCAAGACATTTCAAAATTTGTGTCTAGCTGATCAAGTAGCTTAGACGGCTTGTATATATATCAACATGTGATTAAATACAATGATTATCCAAGTGGGGACACTTGTATAACCATACATAGAAATTAAGGAACAGAATATATATATGAATTAATATATACTAACATGTTGATAATCAATGATCGGATATAGAATATATCACAATAGGGTTAATAATAATAAAATTCTGAAACTTCTTACTCATGTCCATTGCATAAAGGAAATGCAAAGGTAAGATACTTTCCTAATGCGCTGCTTACTGTTCGTAACTTAGTTCTATCTTTATATAACACCTATCAGTAATAAGATCATTTGATCGATTAGAATAACATACTATATAACATATAGCACTGCTTATTGCAGTCAGCACATAACCTAATCACATTGTCACATATGTTAAACAACCATTGAATCACAAATAAACACATAACTAATCAAATTATCTAAGTCCAGATCAATTTACGAAACACACGATTGCAAAAGCAAGCGACTTTATCGGGTAATTTTCTAGTCTAAGACTCTATCCTGTAGTTTAATATCTGTAAGTATCAGTCATATTATTTTTAAATGACATATATAATTTTTAAACAGTTATTATCTTTTATCACGCATTTTTAAATACTGGAATCATTATTAAATGATTTAAATATTAAACCATCCTATTATCATTAATATTTAATTAATATTAAACTATTAATGAAACCATTGCCAAAAGGTTAAAGTTATTTATAATAACTTAAAATACTTTTAAAGTATTAATATTACCCTTAAATAATTTTAAAAGAATTAAAATCATTTTTAAATAATTGTCATTAATATTAAAGTTTTAATGATCTATTTATCAAAATATTAAAAGTCTTTAATCATTACTTCAAATATTTTTAAATTCATTTATATCCTTTTAAATGATTTTTAAATTAATAAAACCATTTTAAACTATTTATTTAATATAATTATTAAATAAAATTAATATCATTTATTATTAAATTAATATCATTAATATTAAATTATTAATGAGATTATCCTTTAAATATTAAAAGATATATTTTATAACTTAAAATATTTTTAAACACTTTATTTTTATTTAAAATGATTTTCCCAATATTAAAATCATTTTTAAACTAATGTATTTAATATAATTATTAAATAACTTTAATATCATTAATAATAATTAATTAATAAAATTTTCCTTTAAATATTAAAAGTTATATTTTATAACTTAAAATATTTTTAAACTATTTATTTTCATTTAAAATGATTTTTCTAATATTAAAATCATTTTTAAACTAATTTATTTAATATAATTATTAAATAAATTTAATATCATTAATATTAAAATATTAATATTTTTCATGATAAAATATCAAAAGTTATATTTATAACTTAAAATACTTTTATAACCTTTAAATCATTTTTCTATAATTTTAAATCATTAATTCAATTTTTCATAATTTATTTAATATATTAAATAAATAACTTAATTATCATTAATATTAATTAATTAATGAAATTCATCACAAAATATTAAAAGTTATCAAAAATAACTTAAATTATTTTCTTATACCATAATATAATTTAAAATGATTTTTCATGTATTAAAATCATTTTTTAAATAATTTATTTAATATTATAATTAAATAAATTAAATACTTTTAATATTCCAAAAATATTAAATATTTATGAAATATATTCAAAATAATTAAAAACTAATTTTGGATTTTAAAATAATTTTTAATAATTTATTTTGTATTTTAATAATTAAAACTAACTTTTCTATTTATTTAATAAAATAATTAATTTTCGGAAAATAAGTGTTGCTAAAAGGTAGTTTAGGCGACAAAAACCGTCATTGAATGTGTTCTTGAAGGTTGCCCAGATCTTCACTCGATTAGTAAGAAGGTAACAAGTTTGACCAAGTCCGAACACTGATCTTCATATTTATCGGTTTGAAATTAAGTTAATGTTGTAGTACTGATGTAGTACTACAACTCTAAACAAGTCTCATGACCAAATCGTAACTCAATAGAAAGATCTATCCTTCAGAAACGCTTATCAGAGCTGTTCTTCATTTCTGGGTTATTCATGGGTGCTACTTAGAATCCTTATATCTTACGTCCTGGTTCTAGTTTGTGCGATATAATGGTTCATAGTTGTAGTATTCATGTCAGAGTACCATTATCAAACAATTTTACAGCATGTTATCAACACATACGATGGATCTAAGTCGGTCAAAGTAGTGGTCAGGAACTGCCTTTGAAGATTTATGGGTTACCCAGAATCTTCATCTAGCAGTTTCGTCTGGCTTACTTTGACCACAACGTTCTTGGATTCTGTGCATGCAGGATTTAAGGATTATCAAAACATGAATCGATAGTACTCATGTTAGTCTATACAACCATAACAACAAATTAGCATAAATAACTAACAACATTAAGATCAGAGCCCTACAAAAACGTTGTCAGACTTCTGGAAAAATTCTGGGTTACCCAGATTTGAAAAGTCAAGGTCGGTCAACGGCCTTTGACCATTAATAACTTTTAATATATAACTGATATGACCCTAATTCGAGTTTTAGAGGAAAGACCTCATACCATACTTCAAATACAAACCTTCAAACATACAAAAACATAAACCCAAAGAGATCTACACGATCTGACATTTGACTGTCAGAGACATTTTAAAAATTTTCCAGATTTTTGAAAACTCTTATTTCGTGAATCTAGATGTTATGGATCCATTAAATACCAACCCAGATCATTTATTTACACTACATATAACATATATAATACAAAAAAACTAACATCTAACATCAGATCGATGGACAGATTTTTAAGTTAGGGTTCTACCTCTTTTGATCAAATCCTTGATTCTGGCTTCTGATTTGTTAGTGGTATTCGTGGGGCTGGTCTTGGGAACTGATCTAGCAAATATTTTCGTGGGCCTTGAGCTTGAGAGAATTTGGTTGAGGGTTTGTACAAAATGAGACTAAAATGTGACTTTCTCTCTCTTTGATCTTATTTATACAAGTCTAGATACATGAATTGGCTGGAGTGCTGCTGATATATGTTGATTTTTCTGAGATTTGTCACATGGGCTTGCATAGGGTTGGCCAACAACTCTCCTTAGGTCAAAATCTAATATTCTAGCTTAAATAATGCAAGGGCAAAATGGTCATTGGCTTATAAAATTTATTGGCATTATGGTAATCATGACAAACCCTTAGGGTTTAACCCTTAGGGTTAACACAAAATTATAGGATTTCTAGGATTTTACAATTTGAACAAAAATGAAATTCTTAGTTTTAAAAAAAATACAAATTATAGTTTCTTAATTAATTTAGGTTTTTAATTACTTAGCACGTTGCTAATTAGGTTTAAGAGACACTAATTAGCATTACTGTGACGCCCCCAAAATTAGGTATACATCACCCATCTTGGGTCGCCACAGTTGGTATCAGAGCTTAGGGATATGATCCCTGGCTAAGATGTGAGAATAGTACTAGGAGGGGAGAGACGGGGAATACCTTCGCTAGTATGACCTACCTAAGTTATGTGCTATTTATTGGTTGTGTTAGGTTTGTAATATTCATGTGCGCAATCAAATTGCAAAATTATGCGGAAGCGAGTAAAAATCAGAGTTTAAAATAATTTTTTACGAATCATATACCCGGATCATCCTTTATGCATAATTATTAATTAAACGAAAAGATAAAGAATAAAATCATACCCTTGAAGATCGAGCTTCCTCAGGTACAAGTTCACCTCCAAATCCTTTCGCGTTCAACTTGAATCCACCGGGGTTTTGTTCCTTCCTTTGATCAACGTTAGCCACCCATATGTTTGGCCTCTAGAGGTGATCCACCAAGAAAGAAAAAGATTCAAGAAGAAGGGTGTTATGGCTAACCCTAGTTTTCTATCTCTATAGAAAAGGCATACTCCCAACAACTTGGAATTATTACGTACTTTTTAAAGTCAACAACCCATACCACCCATAATAAGACTCCTCTTATTTATAGATGTGGGCAACCCACCTTAACAATTAAGGAATTGGGTTTTAATTAATTAATTCTTTTAATTAATTAAGCTCCCTAATCTTATTAGGGATAATTAATTAAACTCCTTTAACTAATTTTCCTTCCTAATCCAATTAGAAATAAATGAGAGTACTTATATTAAATTAATTCCTAAACTCTTTTAGAAATTAAAATAATAATAATTGTAATAATATTAATAAGACTCCTCTTATTAATTTATATTTAATATTTCTAAAATATTAAATAATAAATATTAAGCTATTTAATTTATTCTATCACCATAGATTAAATTAAATATACATAATATATTATTACGATTATGCCATTTACTTCTTCAATAATTATTCTTCCTTTTATGGTGTGACCCTTTAGGTTCTCCATATTAAACCTAGGTTGTGAATAAATCAATTAGAACAATTCTAATCTTATTTAAATAAATAAATTAAATAATTAATTTATTTAAATAAATAATATTTATTCTCTGATAGGGATAAGCCTCCCCTAGCGATCAACGACTTTCGAGATAATATAGATTTCAACATTAATCATAAAAAGAACCTTTGAGTAAATAGTTAGTCTGACAATTCAATCCTTCCACCATACAATGTCCCAATTAAATATAAGACATGGAATTCTTCACAAGTCTTATTTTATTTTATTATATGTATTTCGATCCTTAAATGCACAACTCAAATAATGCAAATTAGAAACTCCTTTCTAATTTCATTACGCTTAACCAAGGACTCTTTGGGTTGTCATTTATCGAATCACATAGGACATTTCTCTTCTTTTATTAGAAGTGGTAGATTCTTTATTGATCATATATTATCTCCATGTACAACTTATTATACCCAAGCATACCCTTTGATATACCCTAAGGGTCTTAAGGAATAAGTCAAAGTATAACTCATCATACACAAGATACTATGATGATCTCAAGTCCAAGGATTACTTGTACTACTATCACTACAGGAATTCCTATTGACAGGCAAATAAAACTCCATTAGGTATTCCTTAGCGAGCCACGTTCAGTGAACTTATTCTCTAATAAGCACCTACATACTTGCTTTAGTGTCTCCACACAAATGATGTGAGATCAATCATCCTCATCCAATGAGCAAGCAACGTATGTACCAATCTATCCGGATTCACTAATCCCCAATTTAGTAATCCAACGATTGGGAACTATTTTAGTTTTAAGCTTTCAAAGAATTTAGATCTCATTAGAATGATCATCATCATTATTCTAAAAGCATTGCTTAAAACTATAGGTTTATCACATATTATAAAACAAAGATCATGTAGATAATTAAAAAGCCTTTAATAAATTAATACTTTTTATTAATAAATGAATAAGATTGTTACAAAGTATATGCTTTATCATCAAACATGATTGGCTTGTGTGCATACTACTTTCAATCTCCCACTTGCACTAAAAGCCGATCGTCATGGTAACTCATACTCTTCTTCTCTAAGTGACGATTATCCCGTTTGTTGGATAAGCTTTAGTTAATGGATATGTAATGTTGTTCATGAGAGTCCACTATCTCTATAGTGATTTCCCATCTTTCAATGATTCTAATAATCAAATGAAAGTGCCACAACACATGTTTAGATCCAAGATGAGACTTAGGAACTATTCCAGATTACGTAATAAACTTTTAATCCAAACAATCAACTTGCGACTTCATTTATAGCTATTTACTTTGTCTTTATCACTAAACTAGCAACTCTTTCTTTGTTTGGAACCTTTCAATTCAATTGCACTTTCGTTCAAGATAACGCTTTTACCTTTAATGTGGATTTATTGTCATCTTGGTGCGTCTCGAAAAACTTGAGTCATTAAGCCCTCTAGTTTTAATTCAGACCCACCATGAATATGATCACATCCTTAGTGCCGGTTAAGCACTTTAAGATGTTTTTCACTTACTCATAGTGAACTTCTCCATAATTTGAGTGATCAACATCAGGTCTCGTATATTTCATTGCATACATGATTGTCACTCATGCGATCTCTCTTCTTTTAATAGTTTGTGGGGACTATTAAGAGAGATACACTCCATAGCTCATCGACATGAGACATCTCTTGAGTTTGCCATGCTAAGCGACTTTAGCATCAAATGAATATATCGTTCCTTGGGTTAAGTCGAGCATCCTTTTAAATCTATCTATATAGATTTTATCCCCAATTAAGATACTCTTCCAAATCATTCATGGAGGAATGTTTTGACAACTTTATCTTTTCTTGATTGTAGCATTGGTATGTTATTCCTCATCAAGTAGTATATCAACATATAATACTAGAAATTTCACGACGCTCCCATTGACCCTTTTGTACACACTAGAAGTCTTACCTCATCGAATGTAACTCTGGATCATCATCTTCTATGATGATGCGTACCTCATCATCATTATCCATGATGAATCCATACCTCCGGTATCCTCGGTACTATTCCGGATTTATGATTGATTTGTAATACAATAGGTCATCTACTGAGTTCCTCTTATTTGACTTATAGTGTTTTGTGGTTCTTGAACTCTTCAAGATCTATTATCCTCCCACTAGCCCCTTCAATGATAAACACCTTTATCTTAGAAAGCGGCGTGTTTCGTAACAAACACCTTTTGCTAAGTAGAATTATAGAACATATACCCTAAACTTACTTTAGGATGTCCCACAAATCATACATGTCAAATCTTGTCCCAAGCTTATCCTTTGAAACCTTTTCACATAAGTTGGACAACCCCTTATCTTAACATACTTAAGATTAGGAATCCTCCACATCCATAACTTTTATGGAGTCTTGGGGGTAGGATTTTGAGGTTACCATTTTCGAGATATGCAGACCATTTCTAGGACATTATCCCGAAGGATCTTTGGAATGTCGGTAAAATCATTATGGACCGCACTATGTCCAACAAGGTACGATTTTTCCTTTCGGATACATCAATCAATTATTATGCGTATCGAGGCGTCCATTATGAAAAACCATTTAAGATGATCTAGAAACTTATTTCACAAGTATTTATTCCTTGATCTAATCAAAGAATCTTAATACTTTGCCAATTTGTTTCACTTTTGAATTCTTTGAACCTTTCAAATAATTCACATTTGTATTCAAGCAAATACACATTCAACTCTTTGAATGATCATCTCCTTTTCTTATACTAATTTGTTCAATATGCAAAATTATTTTCATGTAAGTCAAAGTATACAAAATTTATTAAGTAATATTCCAGTTTTATACAAAACATTATTATTATAAATAGAACAACAATTGTTCTTAATTATAATACCAAAGATTTCATTATCTAATAATAAAATGGAAATAATATTTTTAACAAGAATGGAATACAATAACAACTTATTGACTTAATAGATTTGCTGCGTAGGCATTGCTAAACTATAAGTTTCTATGGCTAATATGGCAACCTTTGCTACATTTCCCTTTATAGGATTACTTATATTTGTTTAGCTTTCTACTTACTTGCTTGGTCCTTCATAAATCTATATTTATGATAACCAAAGTCGGTATCCAATACCCAAGTAGAACCTTGACTTAAAGAAAAATTTATTTTAAATCATGAACAAATTTGTATTTGTAACCGAAATTTCACTAAGCTTCTTTGGTTAGCCTCTGCAAGATGCTTCTTGCAGTTTCTTTCTAGTGTCCAGGCTTATTGTAGTGGAAGCAAACTCCTTTGCTATCCGTATCAGTTTTGTTCTTATTATCCTTTGTTTACGCCTTTCTGTTTACCTTCTTTGAATCGTTCTTCTTTTCAGAAGATCCTTTGGCCCTTACCAGTAAGACATGGTCTTTCTTAGTTGGAAAGTGACTCTCAACATTTTTCAACAAGTTAAGCAAATCAGCGAGGCTGATATCTAGCTTGTTCATATGAAAAATTCACAACAATTGTGAAAGGAGTCCGGGAGTGAGTGCAAGATCAAATCTTGGCTCAACTCTCCATCCATGACAAAACTCGTTGTCCTAATTGATCAATCAAATTGATAATGTTAAGGACTTTTATCTGTACTATAGTTCCATTGGCCATTCTAGATCGGAAGAGCTCTTTAGATATCTGATATCTATCAGTCCTACTTTCCTCACCATCAACTACTTGATGTGCAGGAATATAGTAGGAGCACCCATAGTTTCATGTCGTATTTGAAGCTCGTTACTCATGGATGCGAGCATGATGCATTGAGCCAACTGTGCATCATCTTGCCACTTTCTAAAAGTAGCAATCTCTTCCTCAGAGGCATTGTCTGCAACCATTGCAGGGATAGGCGTATTAAGGA
This sequence comes from Panax quinquefolius, assembly GCA_020205615.1. Classification (NCBI taxonomy): domain Eukaryota; kingdom Viridiplantae; phylum Streptophyta; class Magnoliopsida; order Apiales; family Araliaceae; genus Panax; species Panax quinquefolius. The sequence continues at coordinate 74,963,497 of CM035164.1, read as the reverse complement.
CATAAGATAGCTTTTCAGCTATGAGAATTTTTCTCAAATTCCTTAACCAATCCGTTTAATTCGGTCTGATTAAATAGCATCTAATATGCTTCGCAGTGATAGTAATTTAGACATTGTAAAATTTTGTAAATGAATTTGTAATTAACAACATTTTAACATACATTCTTTTATTAATTACCAAAATAAATTAGGTCTTGTTTTAAATTGGTATCTCCCACTATTTTCTTCAAACTATATTACCCTCACTTATATAGTTCGGCAAAATCTAATTAAAGATTTGCTAGTGAGAATAAGGATCCCATTTCAAATGTATATAGCCTTGTGGTGACACAACAAACTATATATAAATAAATAGGTAGACAACTTTTGTCAATTACATCAACTATGCAACTCCTTTTCTTTTGCCTCTTAGATTATTTTGATCAAGTGGTGGCACATCCGAATCAAAATTATCCAAGTTAAGTCCGACCTAGCACTCTATATATTCAAAAAAAGAAAAATATCATCCTTGTGGTGACACAACAAAATAATATTGTTCAATTTTCTTTATAAGCATCAAATGTGATAAATTAACATCTTAAATACTTAATACTTGCCTTGTGGTGACACAACAAACTCATATTAAATATTTAATACTCTATTAATTTTATCATGCTAGAAGGCGACGTTCGATATTCCAAATATGTTTGAACGCTTAGGACTTAATATAAAAAATTTGAGGGATTTATTATTAAATTTGTCTCATCTTGTTTAGCGCGCATGCACATATATATATAAAATAGCGTCATATTAATGAACATGCGAAGCATGTTTGCATAATATATAATATATATATAGTATAAGCATGCACATATAGAATACTATATTCTACCCGAATTGATTATGGACTTTTATTCTAGTTTGGTTCACTAGAGCCACCAAGTGAACCAAAAGGTCAAACCCTAGGGGTGCAAGAAATAATATTTAAATATAACTATTACATTTAAACCCGGGCTCCATTACAAACGGGTCTTCAAACGCTTCTTGTCCCTTGATCTCCAATTCTTCAAAATAATTCTAACTATTCCTACTACAAAACTATTTAAAATAAATAGAAACCTTGATCGTGATCGAGGGAAGTACATAGGAGGGAATAGAATTTACATTAAGAAAAATTAGAAAGCGCAGCACATGAGACCCCATTTAATAAAACCCATACATTCATGCATCCAACTAAAATAAAATCCAATCGCATTGGTCGATAGTCCATAATCAATCCCATTTATTATCATACACATCATCATATGCATCAATAAATAACATTCATCTTATGAATAATAAACATTTAATATATATATTGATATCATTTAATGGGCAAATTTAGTTAGTATAAAATCTATTTTGAATCAAAATAAACTCCTTTATTTTAATCCAAATTTAAATAAAAATAAAACTATTTTATTTTAATTTATCCTATTTTGAATAAAATAAACTATTTTATTTTAATCAAAATCTTTAATCAAAATAAACTCCTTTATTTTAATTAATTATGGAATCCAATTCCATGTAATAAAAAAATATTAAAGGAAACACGGATTATCTTTCCTATTCACAAATAAACTCCTTCTATTTTGAATAATATGAAATCCTATTTCATATCTAAATAAACTCCTTTATTTAAGGAAATTAGGATTCTCTTTCCTATTCACAAATAAACTCTTTTATTTTGAATAATATGAAATCTTATTTCATATCTAAACAAACTCCTTTATTTAAGAAAAGATGGATTTACTTCTCTATTCACAAATAAACTCCTTTATTTTAGGAAAAATAAAATCCAATTTCAACTCCAATTAGTTATTATGGAATCCAATTCCAACTCTAATTAGTTAGCATGAAATTTAATTTTAAAATTAAAATAAAACTATTATTTTAAAATTAAAATAAACTTTTATTTAAAATTAAAATAAACCTTTTATTTTAATTATAAAATTATTGAGAATAATATATATATATATATATATATATATATATATATATATATATATTACCGTATATATATATATGGGACGGTTTTTGGTCCAAATGAGCCATGAAGTCAAAGAATATGCAAAATATATATATATATATATATATATATATGATGGAACATATGAATTCTGCTGAATTTGATTCTTGATTTTAAATGCGTGGCTTTTTTTTTTTTTTTTTTTTTTTTATGTTTAAGGTATCTTTGTGACATTTGGTAAAAAAAAAAAATAATTATAACAGATTCATGGATCAACCATATATATATATTTCCGTGTTTATTCACGTTTTTTTTTATTTTTTTTAATTTTTTTTTTATTTATTTAAATTTTATACAATTAAATTATGCCCAATTAAATTGTTCTAAACACATATCAATATAATATCAAATTAAACAATTAATAATTCGCATAAAGGTTTGGCTCTGATACCACTGTTAGGTTTGTAATATTCATGTGCGCAATCAAATTGCAAAATTATGCGGAAGCGAGTAAAAATCAGAGTTTAAAATAATTTTTTACGAACCATATACCCGGATTATCCTATATGCATAATTATTAATTAAACGAAAAGAAAAAGAATAAAATCATACCCTTGAAGATCGAGCTTCCTCAGGTACAAGTTCACCTCCAAATCCTTTCGCGTTCAACTTGAATCCACCGGGGTTTTGTTCCTTCCTTTGATCAACGTTAGCCACCCATATATTTGGCCTCTAGAGGTGATCCACCAAGAAAGAAAAAGATTCAAGAAGAAGGGTGTTATGGCTAACCCTAGTTTTCTATCTCTATAGAAAAGGCATACTCCCAACAACTTGGAATTATTACGTACTTTTTAAAGTCAACAACTCATACCACCCATAATAAGACTCCTCTTATTTATAGATGTGGGCAACCCACCTTAACAATTAAGGAATTGGGTTTTAATTAATTAATTCTTTTAATTAATTAAGCTCCCTAATCTTATTAGGGATAATTAATTAAACTCCTTTAACTAATTTTTCCTTCCTAATCCAATTAGAAATAAATGAGAGTACTTATATTAAATTAATTCCTAAACTCTTTTAGAAATTAAAATAATAATAATTGTAATAATATTAATAAGACTCCTCTTATTAATTTATATTTAATATTTCTAAAATATTAAATAATAAATATTAAGCTATTTAATTTATTCTATCACCATAGATTAAATTAAATATACATAATATATTATTACGATTATGCCATTTACTTCTTAAATAATTATTCTTCCTTTTATGATGTGACCCTTTAGGTTCTCCATATTAAACAGGGTTGTGAATAAATCAATTAGAACAATTCTAATCTTATTTAAATAAATAAATTAAATAATTAATTTATTTAAATAAATAATATTTATTCTCTGATAGGGATAAGCCTCCCCTAGCGATCAACGACTTTCCAGATAATATAGATTTCAACATTAATCATAAAAGAACCTTTGAGTAAATAGTTAAAATCAATTCAATCCTTCCACCATACTGATGTCCCAATTAAATATAAGACATGGAATTCTTTCACAAGTCTTATTTTATTTAATTATATGTATTTCGATCCTTAAATGCACTAACTCAAATAATGCAAATTAGAAACTCCTTTCTAATTTCATTACGCCTTGCCGAGGACTCTGGGTTGTCATTTATCGAATCACATAGGACATTTCTCTTCTTTTATTAGAAGTGGTAGATTCTTTATTGATCATACATTATCTCTATGTATGACTTATTATACCCAAGCATACCCTTTGATATACCCTAAGGGTCTTAAGGAATAAGTCAAAGTATAACTCATCATACACAAGATACTATGATGATCTCAAGTCCAAGGATTACTTGTACTACTATCACTACTGAGGAATTCTATTGACAGTGCAAATAAAACTCCATTAGGTATTCCTTAGCGAGCCAACGTTCGGTGAACTTATTCTCTAATAAGCACCTACATACTTGCTTTAGTGTCTCCACACAAATGATCATGAGATCAATCATCCTCATCCAATGAGCAAGCAACGTATGTACCAATCTATCCGGATTCACTAATCCCCAATTTAGTAATCCAACGATTGGGAACTATTTTAGTTTTAAGCTTTCAAAGAATTTAGATCTCATTAGAATGATCATCATCATTATTCTAAAAGCATTGCTTAAAACTATGGGTTTATCACATATTATAAAACAGCATCATATAGATAATTAAAAAGCCTTTAATAAATTAATACTTTTTATTAATAAATGAATAAGATTGTTACAAAGTATATGCTTTATCATCAAACATGATTGGCTTGTGTGCATACTACTTTCAGGTTGGTCAGAAGATAGGGATAATTTGTTACATGTTAATTAACCTTTTGTTTTGTGGCAGTATCTGAAAATGACATATGAGAATGTTGAGAATAGCAATGGGAGCCTTGCGGCGATCGTTGATTCACCACATATCAATAATCGGATAATGTGCATCGAAGAAGGCGACAATCCTCATGCAAACAACAACAACAACGACCAAATGATGAATGATCAAATGTGCGGAGGCTTTATGCAATTTATGCAACAATGAAAGAGAGCGAATCTGTCCAAAGCGTAGGTGGAAACACGGAAAACTCTCGGCGGTCACCGCTAAACAATTCAAGGAGCTGGGACCACCGGGAGTTTAAGGAGAGCCAAAACCACTTACGGTGGAAGCATGGATAAAAGCAGTTACAAGATATTTGATGTCTTGGGATGCTCCGATGAGCAAAAGGTTCCCTTTTCCGCCTTTATGTTTGCTTGAGAGGCGGATTCTTGGTGGGAATCGGTAAAAGCGTACTCGACTTCCACATCTTGAAGATATCTTGGGAGAAGTTCAGAGGCATTCAACGACAAATACTTTCACGAAAGTATTCGCCACATGAAGGAGGTGGAATTTATCAAGTTGGAACAAAACAATATGACCGTGTCGCATGATACGAGGCAAAATTTGCGTAGTTATCACGGTTTTCGTCCCACTTGGTGGATAATGAAGAGAGAATGGGCGCGAATGTTTTTAAGAGGTTTGAAGCCAGGAGATACGTCAACATCTTATTTCTCATAAAGCGTGTTTGTATTCGGATGTTGTAAATAGGGCTCGATTAGTGGAAGCGCGATAATGAGTCAACACAACTAAAAAGAAGCGGTAAGTGAAATTATAATACCGGAGAGAGTAGTCATCGAGCGGTGACAACAAGCGTGGAGGGAATCAACAGGCGGATATGGTAACCACCGGTGGTAATCGAGGCCAAAACAATAAGAATGGACATTTCAAGAAAGCGGAGATTCAACAATGGTGGAAAGAGCGTCGGCTGGCAGACCCATTGTTAAGGAAGGAGAAAGACCACCTATCATATGCTTCAAATGCGGAGGAGAGGGACACATTAGTCCAGCTGCGTCATGAGTCAAAGCATGTTATAATTGTGGAAGAGAAGGTCACTTAGCTCGATTTTGTCGTTTAGAAGACAAATTCAGCTAGGATGGAGGCACCAAAGGCCATCCCGGAAAATTCAAACCCGGTGGTCAAGGGAGGCGTTTGTTGTGACCTCCCAAAGAGCAAAGGAATCCGAATGAGGTCATCACGGGTAAGCTTATCATAAACTCTAATGAAGTCTATACTTTATTTGATCTACGGTTCTACCCATTCTTTTATTTTTCCTACTTGCGCTCATCGATTAAATTTGACTCAGGAGAAATTAGACTTTGACTTATCTGTGGAAACTCCGTTGGGAGAAACCTTCATTACATCCATCGCATTTATAAGTCTTGTTTGGTTCAAATCGGTACCCTCACATTACACTGTCGATCTTATTTCATTAAAAATACTTGCATTTGGCGTGATTCTAGGGATTGATTGGTTAACTACTTATCATGCAAAAATTGATTATTTTCGTAAGGTTGTTAGCTTTCATATTCCTAATCAACCTATTATGCGAATTCAAACGACCAAACCATTAAAATCAATCACGGTCATCTCAAGCCATAAAGCTATTCGTTTATTGAAAAGCGGATGTCAAGCTTTCTTAGCTCATGTCACTGATTTAAATAAAATAAATCGGTTTTAAGCGATATTCCTATTGTTAATAAATTTCTGACGTATTCCAGAAGAACTTCTGGCCTACCCCAGAGCGTGAAATTGAATTTTGTATCGACCTTGAACCGTAGACAAAACCTATTTCCAAAGCCCCATATCGAATGGCTCTATTGAACTTCAAGAGTTAAAGACCCAGCTGCGAGAATTGTTAGACATTGGCTTTATTCGTCCCTAGCACTTCTCCTTGGGGTGCTCTGTTCTATTCGTGAAGAAGAAAGATGGGAGTATGCGACTTTGTATTGATTATCGGGGAGTTGAATCATGTCACCATCAAAAATAGGTATCCATTGCCACGTATTGATGACTGTGTTTGACCCCGATTGCAAGGAGCCAAATTCTTTTGAAAGATTGATCTTCGTTAGGATATCACCAATTGAAGATTAGAACCGTGACATTCCAAAGCGGCTTTCGAGAACTCGATACTGGGCATTATGAATTCCTAGTCATGTCCTTTGGATTGACTAATGCTCCCTATTTGCCTTCATGGATATGATGAGCCGAGTATTCAAGGAATATTTAGATCACTTTGTGGTCGTCTTTATTGATGACATCCTTATTTATTCCAAAAGTCGTGAAGATCATGAGCAACACTTGAGGTCGACACTCCAAAAGCTTCGTGAATATAAGCTTTATGCCAAGTTGAAGAAATGCAAGTTACGGCTTGAAGAAGTAGCATTCCTTGGGCACGTGGTATCAAGTCATGGAATATCATTGACCCAAGCAAAGATTGAAGCTATTCAAAGTGTGGGAACAACCTAAATCGATGTTGAAGTACGTAGCTTTCTCGGTTTAATTTGGTTATTATCGGAGATTCGTGGAAGGATTTTTCTCGAATCGCTACTCCATTGACTCGGTGACTCGGAAAGAGATCAAAGTTCGGTTGGAGGCGAAGAATGTGAGAAGAGTTTTCAAGAACTCAAGAGGAGACTTATTTAAAGACATTACGACAATACCATCCGGCTCGGAGGATTTGTCATCTCTGATGATGCTTGAGCAAAGGGTTGGGATGTGTTCTTATGCAACATGGAAAAGTTATAGTTTATGCCTCATGACAACTCAAAGAATATGAGAGGAATTATCCTACTCATGATCTAGAGTTAGCATTTGTTATCTTTTGCACTTAAAATTTGGAGGCATTACTTGTATGGGAGAAAGTGGAGATCTTTACGGATCATAAAAGCCTCAAATATTTCTTCACTCAAAAGGAACTCAACATGCGACAATGGCGTTGGCTTGAGCTGTTGAAAGATTATGATCATACCATCAATACCATCACGAAAAGCGAACATGGTGGTGACGCATTGAGTAGAAAATCATATGCAAGAAACGAGTGCGATATTGTCAACGCAAAGGCCCATTTGTGTGACTTGCAAAGGATGGAGATAGAGTTAAAGACTCGAGGGACGCATGTGATGATAAGCGAGTATCTGAGTAGAACCGACTTTAATCGATAAAGTTAAAGCTGCTCAAGCTACGGACACAGGCCCGATGCGTATGAGGAAAAAAAAGCAAGAAGGTGCTATCTTAGGAAGCAAGAATCGATGAAGAAGGAATACTTTGAGTCAACTCCGGACTTTGTGTTCCTAACGACCACGATTTAAAGTATAATACCATGATGGAGGCGCACAACACACCATTTGCAATCCATCACGGGAGTACCAAATTGTATCATGATATTAAATCATACATTTTGGTGGAGCAATATGAAGAGAGAGATAATATTTGTTTATCTCAAGGTGTCTAACTTGTCAACGAGTTAAAGCGGAGCATCAAGTACCAAAAGGTCCATTGCAACCACTTGAAATTCGAGAATGGAAGTGGGAGCACATTACCATGGATTTCGTTCTGCGGTCTTCCTAAGGTTTCTCAAGGCATTGATGCGATTTGGGTCATTGTTGATAGATTGACCAAGTCCGCTCATTTCTTACCGATCGAGAAACTTATTCACTTGAACGTCTTTTTCGTATGTACATAAGCGAGATTGTAAGATCAGTATGGTATGCCGGTATCCATAGTTTTCGATCGAGACCCAAGATTCACTTCACGATTTTGGGTTAGTTTGCAAAAAGCTATGGCACAGACTTACGATTTAGCTTCGGCATATCATCCTCTCAGACGGACGGACGATCGGAGAGGACTATTCAAACTCTTGAAGATCTATTAAGACTCGTGTCCTTGATTTCAGGGAGTTGGGACAAGTTCTTACCATTGGTGGAGTTTTCCTACAACAACAGTTATCAAGCAAGTATTGGCATAGCTCCATTGAAGCATTGTATGGAAGAAAGTGTCGTTCTCAAAGATCTTTGGGATGAGGTGGGTGAAGCAACGTTGTTGGGACCAGAGTTGGTACGTATGACTACGGAAAAGATTCAAACGATCCGACAACGTATAAAAACCTCACAAAATCGATAAAAAGAGTTATCTTTGATCTTCATCGAAAGGACGTGGAATTCAATATAGGAGATCATGTGTTGTTAAGAGTTGCTCCATGGAAAGGAGTTACAAGATTTGGAAAGAGAGGAAAACTTAATCCTCGATTCATCGGTCCATTTTAATCCTCGATCGAGTAGGGCGTGGCCTATAGACTCGACTAAGCTTTACCTGAAATATGTCTCGTGTTCATAACGTTTTTCACATATCTATGTTACGTAAATATATGAAAGACCCGAACCATATTATTGAGTTAGAAGCCTGGGGACGAAATAGCGGAAGATTTGGCGTATGAAGAGGTTCTGTTCAAATTTTGGATAAGAAGGAACATATTCTACGCTCCAAGGTTATACCTCAAGTCAAAGTTTTGTGGAGGAACCACGATGTTGAGGAAATGACTTGGGAGTTAGAATCGAAATGAAATCAAGGTATCCTTACCTCTTCGACATACCGGTATGTACCCTAATTTCGAGGGCTTAAATTTCATAAAAGAAGGAGGTTGTAAGACCCCGACTTTTATAAATAAAGATGAATTTTTCTATAAATATTATTTTTGAATATTATGGAATAAATTTGATATAATGTTATAGTTGTGGGTAATATTTATAAATTTTGCAAAGTATGCAAGTTGTTATAAAAATATTCGTTTGGCCTTGGGAATATTCTTTTGTTAGGGAATATTCGCATACAATGGCTCAATCATTGGTGGACCCCTAGCGTAATTATTGTCGGATTGAGAAAGCGACAAAAATATTTTATAAAAATAACTACGGAGGTGTTACTGATTTAAAGCTGTTGAACTACCCGGTGGTAAAAAATGCGATGTCTGGCGTAGTTTCGTAGTAGCACACGATATTGATTATTGATGCTTACGTGAGAAGTCACTCATTATGCTCAATTATTGCTACTGAGAATTCTTTGCATCATATCTCTTATATTATTGATTCAATTATTGTCACAAGATTATCATCGTATAATATGTTATAGTATTAAATAAATAATTGTTGAAAGATTAAATATGTGTTGATGAAAAAAAATGATTTGTGGTAAGTTTGATTATTTTATGGGGGCTCATATGTCATCATCTAAGAGTCTCTTCGTCAATAGTAATTACCCTTGTGAATAGTATTTACCTTCGTCAATAGTAATTACCTTCATCAATAGTAATTATCCTTGTGAATAGTATTTACCTTCGTCAATAGTATTTACCTTCGTTAATAGTAATTACCTTTACCAGACGTCAAACCACTTGTCGTTTCACATTACAAAGATCGAACCACTTGTCGTTTCATATTACAAAAGCGTCAAAACCGTTCGTCAAGCCACTTGCCTTTTCACACGGCAAGGTGCTAAGCTAGAAATCTTCTATAAATAGAGGCCTAAGGCTTCATTATTTTTCACGAATTCATTCAAGCTATAGAGAGAAAGTATAGAGAATAAGAGAGAAAGAAGAAGAGTATTTTATTACTACACCTGCGCGATATTCAATCTCCTACCAAATGTAAGGGGTGTTATTCTTTCTTATTCATGAAGAGAAGCTGTTGTTATTCCATTGCTTATTATTACATTGGAATAACTTTTGTATAAGTGGTTTACCCTATACTTGGTGACATTCTTCTATTATTACATTTGGAACATCACATGCGTGTGTTTACACAGGACTGGTTAAAATCTTTATTATTATTCTGTTGGAACATCACATGCGTGTGTTTACGGACTGGTTAAAATCTTTATTATTCATTGGAACATCACATGCATGTGTTTTTTTACAGGACCTAGTTAAAATCTTTATCATTCTGTTGGAATATCCTATCTGTTTGTTTTACAGGACTGGTTAAAAGTCTTTATTATTATCTCATTGGAACATCACATGCATGTGTGTTTTACGGACTGGAGTTAAATCTTTATTATTATTCTGTTGGAACATCACATGCGTGTGTTTTTACCAGGACTGGTAAAATCTTTATCATTACGTTGGAATATCCTATCGTGTGTTTTACAGGGATCCGGTTCCATCTTTATCATTCTGTTGGAACATCATGGCTTGGTGTGAATTTCACGACTTTGGTTCCGTTATTTATTATTACGTTGGAATAACACATGCATCTTGATTACATCGCATGCATGGTGATTTCTTTTGTTATTCCATTCTTTATTATACTCAGTTGGTTAAAACTTTGACTTTTATACTCCATGAAATTAGTGGAATATCCTTGATATTTGCGTTTCATCCAGTATCTTTTCATATTCTTCTGATCATTCTTGAATTTTACTCTACAAAACAGTATCATGTTGATAAATTGGACGTTAATAATTCCTGGATAAAATAATTCTTGAACTTGTTTTATTGAATTCTTATATCATTGTCATCATCCTCATGTTTATATTTTTTTTAAAGTCATCTGTGGCCTGTAGTGCATAGATGGACTTGGTATGATTATGACCAGAGACTATTCGGTGTAATCATGACCGTAATGTTACAAATTATGTGGTAAAAATCCTCGATGGTCAGTAGTGCATTGATGGACGATTGTTGGCATGATCATGACCATTAATGAATACACAAATATTCTTGGCCCGTAGTGCATGAATAATTGTGGTCGTGATACTTAAAGAATATCCTTGGCAGAGTAGTGCGGGGTGATTCGATGATGTGGAATATTTATTAAAGTCGAGTCTCAAATTTATAATGATGATGAAAAACCTTTTAAAACCTAAAAGATAGTAGACTTTATTTTCTACTTGACTCTTTTAATGGATCGTATATTCATTGATTAAATTTGGTTGTCTATTGTATTTTATCGGTTTAACATTGTTGAAGACTATTGATAATTTATTACGCATTATCTTAGTCATAATATTTCTTCTTCGGGCTAGTTGAGCTCACCCTTTCTTTCTTTCCTTGTTCTCTTGAAATGAGAATATATTTGGGACGAGTCTGGGGAAGCGAGTGATGGTCTGAAGATAGCATTAGTAGTCCTCACTATTTTGTGAAATAGTGTGATAATAATTGTAATGAGGACTTTTTGTTTGAGTTTGTATAATATCTAGTAGAGCGATATTTGTATTTAAACTCACAGTTTATGTCGTATTGTACACGACAGTTATATTAATAAGTTGTATTTAAATTCTGTACCATGTAAGTGGCGACCCAAGATGGGTGATGTATACCTAATTTTGGGGGCGTCACAATTACACTTCCCACTTTAGCGATTAAGGTTTACGTAACTTAATCAAATTAGAGTTTATAATTTAGAAAAAATAAAATAATAAGGGTTTATATAAAAAAAACATTAGGGTTTTTGAAAATTAGGGTTCTCCCTAATTAGGGTTAATATTTAAAACACCGATCATAAATCACATTAACATGATTACATAACAGTCTTAAACTTGCATTCGGCCTTTAAATTAGGGTTTACACTTAGCAAATTAGGGTTATCAATTAGGGTTTCTAATTAGCTATTAAATTTTCTAACAATTAGAGTTTCCAAATAATAATGATTAATATCTAAATTAACATTAATCATATAACACAATTTCTTACCAACCATAAACTCCTGTTTGAGTTTTTAAATTAGAATTAAACCAATTAATACTAGGGTTTAAAAATATTAATTAGGGTTTCAAAAATTAGGGTTTTCCTAATTAACTTTTAAATTCCATAATTCTTATCCTTAATCATGATAATACAATTACAAAACATTCTCGAACTTATAATGGAGTTTTAAATTAGGGTTTCACAATTTAATGCTAGGGCTTGGTCATGATGCATTAAAACTGAACAATCATTAACAGTCCGCAAACATATACAATACATATTTATAGCACTGTAATATAAATAATATAATATTAATATTATATTATTATTCTCATTCAATGATCAAAATCCATAATTAGGGTTTTGGATTCCATATTTGATTTATCCGGCATATATACATTTATTAATTAAGTTAAAATAATTAACTTAATTATTATAATTTAACTTCATATAATAAAATAAAATAATTATTATAATAATTCTAATAACCATTTCATATATTATTTAAATAATATAAAATCATATTTTCATGTAAATTAATTAATAAAAACATTTTTACTATAAAACTAATTATTGTAAGAATATAATTTATAATGAGCAATAATTCTAAATTAAAATTATTTGTAATAATTAAATCTAATAAATATATTTTACTTACCACATAAATACATATACACATTATCTTGTACAAATCCTCATCTTTAAAATAAATAAAAAATTATATGCAAAATTTACGATTTACTTATAGAAAATATCGGGTTGTTACAATAATTATTACTATAATTATTATTATTATTACTATTACTATTACTATTACTATTATTATAATAATAATAATTATTATTATTATTATTATTATTTTATTAGTACTATTATAATTATAATAATAATAATTATTACTATTATTATTTTTATTATTATTATTATTATTATTATTATTATTATTACAATTATTATTATTATTATTACTAGCAATTGCCCGTGTCGGAAGGCACGACGTAACGAAAAATAAGATTAAAATTTGAAAAATACTATATTACCTAAAGACTCTTTGCAACTTAAAATAACTTACAATCAGACATAACAATTATCATAATTTACCACACTACCACAATAATTAATTTTCCTTTAAAATAGATATTCAAACAAATCTAAACTTGTCTACAAAACTTACAATCATCAATAACAATTATCATAATTCACACACCATAATAATAATAATAATAATAATTATTATTATTATTATTATTATAATTATAATTAAATTTTTTTATAATAATAATAATAATAATAATAATAATAATAATAATAATAATAATAATTATTATTATTATTATTATTATTATTATTATTATTATTGTTGTTGTTGTTGTTGTTGTTGTTGTTATTATTATTATCATCATTAGTAGTGGTGGTGGTGGTGGTAGTAGTGGTAGTGGTAGTGGTAGTCGTGCTGCTGGTGGTGGTGGTGGTATTGGTGGTAGTGGTAGTAGTATTATAATCAAGCTCCCAGACCCTAACGAATCTCTGTTTCATAGACTAGTTAAATAGTATCACATCACTCGGTGAATGTGCAAACCTTTTCTCGGTTGAGTTGGTGCAACCATTTAAAAATACCAACTGGCGACTCTTACAGTCCAATCGTCGACATATACATGTCGGACCTTTTCACCACTTATTTTTTCAAACAAATTTCACCTAACATGAGAACACCAAAAGACAAGAACAGAAAAGGGACAAATAAAAATCCCAACGTCGACAGCTACGTTGGGGTTAATACCAACGGTTTAATTTCCATTGGGGTTGTTGTAAATGCTTATGCTGGGGCTGTCATCAACGGTTTAGATTTCCATAAGGTTGATGCCCACGCTTACGTTGGGGCTATCACCAACAGTTTAGATTTTCATCGGGTTAATGTTAATGCTTAGGCTGAGGTTGTCACTAACAGTATGGATTTCCATTGGTATGATGCCCATGTCTAAGCTGGGGCTGTCACCAACGATTTGGATTTCCATCAGGTTAATGCCGATGCTTACGTTGGGGCTATCACCAACGGTTTGGATTTCTATCGGGTTGATGCCAATGCTTATGATGGGGCTATCACCAACGGTTTACAATACCTGATATTTTGATATCCTCAATGAAGTAGTTTTCAATGGCTTACGTAACCGGATCCTTCCTGATGCTACGATGGGGCTGTCACCAACGGTTTATAATGCAAGATATTCCGTTATCCTCGCTGAAGTAGTTGTCAACAACTTACATCATTGGATCCTCCCCGATGCTACGCTAGGGCTGCCACTAATGGTTTATAATACCAGATATTCTGATATCCTCAATGAAGTAGTTTTTAATGGCTTACATCACTGGATCCTTCCGATGCTACACTGGGGTTGTCACTAACGGTTTACAATACCGGATATTTTGATATCCTCGCTAAAGTATTTTTCAACGGTTTCATAACATCCAGATCCTTCCAATCTTTGTCTTTGGGCGATCACTGTGATTTACAATTTCGGATATTACGATATCCTCGCTAAAGTAGTTTTCAACGACTTACATCACCATATCTTTCCCAATTCTACGCTGGGACTGTCACTAATAGTATACAATACCAGATATTCAGATATCCTCGCTAAAGTAGTTTTTAACGACTTACATCACCGGATCCTTCCCGATGTTACGTTGGGGCTGTCACCAACGGTTTACAATACCGAATATTTCGATATCCTCTCTAAAGTAGTTTTCAATGGCTTACATCACCAGATCCTTCCTGATGATACGCTGGGGCTGTCACCAATGGTTTACAATACCAGATATTTTGATATCCTCGCTAAAGTAGTTTTCAACAGCTTACATCACCGGATCCTTCCCGATGCTACGCTGGGGTTGTCACCAATGATTTACAATACCAGATTTTTCGATATCCTCGCTGAAGTAGTTTTCAACGGCTTAACCTCACTGGATCCTTCCCAATGACGCTGGGGCTGTCACCAACAATTTATAATACTGGATATTTTGATATCCTTGCTGAAGTAGTTTTCAACGACTTACATCACTAGATATTTCCCGATGCTACGTTGGGGCTGTCACCAATGTTTTACATGAGGATTTACATTCATCAGAAGTTTGATACCATATTTTAGGGTTTCAGGCATTTATGCTCAATCGCGTAGAACCTTTTTTGCTGATTTAACCTTCAGGCTTTAGTGGAACTTGGCGTGACTCAAATTTAATCGACGTGGAGGGGGTGGGACCCACCCCAGTCTGCCATAGGTCTACATATTGTTGCCGCAGATAGACTCGTTGCAGGCTGCGGGTGGGTTTAATCCCCCCTGGCCTCTTCACACGTCATTTTCAACTTGATTCCCTATGAAAAGTCCGAACGTGAAAGTAGTATGCATACAAGCCAATCATGTATGATGATAAAGCATATAATTTATAATCAATCTTATTTATTTTATTAATAAAAGAATTATTTATTAAAGGCATTTTATTATCAACATGGTACTATTTAATAATATGTAATAAACTCATAGTTTTAAGCAATGCCTTTAGAATCGTGATGAGATCATGCTAATGAGACTAAATTCTTAGATAACTTAAAACTAAAATGTTCTCAATCGATGGATTACTAAAAAGGGGATTAGTTAATCCGGATAGATTGATACATACGTTGCTTGCTCATTGGATGAGAATGATTGATCTTATGATCATTTGTGTGGAGACACTAAAGCAATTATGTAGGTGCTTATTAGAGAATAAGTTCATAGAACGTGACTCGCTAAGGAATACCTAATGGAGTTTTACTTGCATGTCAATATGAATTCCTGTAGTGATAGTAGTACAAATGATCCTTAGACTTGAGATCATCATAGTATCTTATATATAATGAATTATACTTTGACTTATTCCTTAAGACTCTTAGAATATATCAAAGGGTATGCTTGGGGGTAATAAGTTATATATGGAGATAATGAATGATCAATAAAGATTCTACCACTTCAAGTAAAAAAAGAGAAATGTCCTATGTAATTCGATAAATAACAACCCAGGAATCCTTGGCCAAGGTGGAATGAAATTAGAAAGTAGTTTCTAATTTGCATTCATTAGGAGTTGTGCATTTAGGAATCGAAATACATATAATTAAATAAAATAAGACTTGACAGTAATTCCATGTCTTATATTTAATTGACACATTATATGATGAAAGGATTGAATTGTACGATAACTATTTACTCAAAGGTTCTTTTATGATTAATGTTGAACTCTATATTATAAGGAAAGTCGTTTATCGCTAGGAAGGTTTATCCCTATTGTAGAATAAATATTATTTATTTAAATAAATTAATCGTTTAATTTATTTATTTAAATAAGATTAGAATTATTTTAATTGATTTATTCACAACCGGTTTAATATGGAGAACCTAAAGGGTCACACCATAAAAGGAAGAATAATTATTTAAGAAGTTAATGGCATAATCATAATAAAATGTTAAGTATATTTAATTTAATCTATGGTGATAGAATAAATTAAATAGCTTAATATTTATTATTTAATATTTTAGAAATATTAAATATAAATTAATAAGAGGAGTTTTATTAATATTATTACAATTATTATTATTCTAATTTCTAAAAGAGTTTAGGAATTAATTTAATATTAGTACTCTCATTTATTCCTAATAGGATTAGAGAGAAAATTAGTTAAAGAAGTTTAATTAATTATCCCTAATAGGATTAGGGAGCCCATTTAATTAAAAGCGTTTAATTAAATAAATAATACCTTACTTTAATAGGGTTATCTGATATCTTTATAAGAGGAGTCTTATATCAGATATCATATATACATAATTCTAATTGTTGGAGAGTACGCCCCTTTTTTCTATAGAGATAAGAAAAACTAGTGTTTGAGCCAATACACCATTCTTCTTGAAAATTCTTCTTCCTTGGTGGATCACCTCTAGAGGCCATGCACTTGAGTGGCTAAAATTGTTCAAAGGAAGGAATCCGCCCGGAGATTCAAGGAGATCGCGAAGAAGTAGGAGGTGAACTCGTACATGTGAAAGCTCGTATCTACAAGGGTATGATTCTATAGCTTCTTGTTTTTCGTTTTAATTAATAATATGCATAAAGGATGATCCGGGATCTTGGTTTGTGAAAAATATTAAAATCTGATTTTATTTTGCTTCCGCTATTTTTGCAATTTGATTGCTACTTTGATTTTCATAAAACCTAACAGTGGTATCAAAACCAAACTTTATGCGAATTATTAATTATTTTGATTCCATAAATATATGAGTATTTATTTAGAATAATTTATTAGGCATAATTTGTTGTATAAAATTATTATTTTATATAAAAAAAATCAATTCGCTGATCCGTGTTTTGTGGCTGATTTATTTTAAAAAAAACTGATATGTGATCCGCATGGTTGCCTGATACTTCATGGAGGTTAATTATATATATCTATATATATAAGGTAGTTAGTAAAAGAAAACTAGGCTATTAACGTGAAGTTAAAGTCTTATGCTTCTGCAGCTTCGCATAAATATATGATATATATATATATATATATTATATATTTATAACAATTAACATGGGGATTCTTCCCCCGAGGTGGCCACGCCACGTGGAACTATGTATATATATATATATATATATTATTTTAATAATTTTATAATTAAAATAAAGAGTTTATTTTAATCGTGAAATTGGATTTCATGTAACTTAATTTTGTCCATTAAATGATACTCATATATATATGGAATAATTTTATTCATGAGATGAATGTTTTATTTATTGATACATATGATGATATGTATGATAATAAATGTGATTGATTATGGACTATTGACCAATGTGATTGGATTTATTTTGGTTGGATGTTTGAATGAATGAGTTTTATTAAATGGGGTCTGCGTACCTCGTCTTTTTTGGTTTACTTCTTGATGTAAATTCTATCTCTCTCCTATGTACTTCCCCTTGACTGCTGATCAAGGTTTTTATTTAAATTAAATAGTTTATGTAATAGGATTAGTTAGAATTTTTTCGAAGAACCGGAGATCAAGGAGCAAGGAGCGCTCAAAGACCCGTTTGTAATGGAGCCCGGGTTTAAATGTAATAGTTATATTTAAATGTTTATTCTTGTACCCTAAGATTTGACCTTTTGGTTCACTTGGTGGCTCTAGTGAACCAAACTAGAATAAAAGTCCATAATCAATCCGGGTAGAATATAGTATTCTATATGTGCATGCTAGTATTATATATATTATATATTATGCAAACATGCTTCACATGTTTAATAATATGACGCGTATTTTATATATATATATGTGCATGCACGCTAAACAAGATGAGACTAATAATAACAAACCCCTCAATGAAATTATATTAAGTTGTAACTTTCAAATATATTTGGAATATCGAACGTCGCCTTCTAGCATGATAAAAACAATAGAGTATTAAATATTTAATATGAGTTTGTTGTGCACACACAAGACAAGTATTAAATATTTGAGATGTTGTTTTTATTACATTTGATGTTTATAAAGAATTAAACATTACTGCTTTGTTGTGCACACACAAGGGCTGTAGTTTTCTCTTCACTTATATGAAAATGCTGGGTACGACTTAGCTTAAATCATTTTAGTTCGGATGTGCACACACTTGACCATTATGATTTAATAGAAAAAATATAAGGAGTTACATGATGATGTAATCGACAAGAGTTGTCTACCTATTTATTTATATATAGTTTGTTGTGCACACACAAGGCTATATACATTTAAAATGGGATCCTTATTCTCACTAGCAAATCTTTAATTAGATATTGCCGAACTATATTCATGAAGGTAATATAGTTTGAAAAAAATAGTGGGAGATACCAATATAAAATAAGACCTAATTTATTTCGATAATTAATTAAATGAATGTTTGCTAAAATATTGTCTTTTTACATGCAAAATTTTGAAAATGTCACATTCACTAATTTCACTGCGTAGTATACTTGAAGCTAACAAACTGACCGGATCGAATTACATGGACTGGTTAAGGAATCTTAGAATTGTTCTCATTGCTGAAAAGATTTCTTATGTCCTAAATTTTCCCGTACCTGCAAAAGTTGCAGAGACAGCCTCTGAGGAAGTGATTGTTACTTTTAAAAAGTGGCTAGATGATGCATTTGAGGTTCAATGCATCATGCTCGCATCCATGAGTAACGAGTTTCAGCGTCAGCATGAAACCATGGATGCTCTATGCTACTGCACCTTCAAGAGTTGTATGGTGAACAAAGTAGGACTGCTAGATATGAAATATCTAAGGAGTTCTTCCGATCTCAGATGACCGATGGTACTACCATTGAGACTCATGTCTTAAAGATGATCAATCTGATTGAACGTCTTGGACCATTTGGGTTCGTCATGGATGGGGAGTTGAGTCAAGATTTAGTCTTGTAGTCATTCCCGGACACCTTCTCACAATTTGTTGTGAATTTTCACGTGAATAAGTTAGATGTTAGCTTGCCTGAATTACTTAACATGTTAAAAACTGCTGAAGGTCACTTCCCATACAAGAAGGACCATATCTTAATGGTGGATGATTCTTCCAAGAAAAGGAAGAGGTCCAAGGTATCTTCTCAAAAGAAGAAATCCAAGAAGGTTAACGGTAAGGCGAAAGTGAAGGATCAAAAGAAACCCGATCACTAGAAGAGGAACTGCAAAGATTATCTTGCAGAACAAAAGCAGAAGAAGCTTGGAGAAGCTTTGAATCCTAATCAAGGTTTGTTTATGATTGAAATTAATTTTTTTGAAAGTCAATCTTCTACTTGGGTATTGGATACCGGCTGTGGTTCTCACATATGTAATAATATGCAGGGACTGGTCAGAAGTAGAAAGCTGAGCAAGGATGAGGTCGTCCTACGAGTAAAAAATGGAGCAAAGGTTGCTGCATTAGTTGTAGGGACTTATTGCTTAGCAATGCCTAATGGCAAGCCCATTAGTTTAAATAATTGTTATTTTGTTCCGTCACTTATTAGAAACATTATTTCAATATCTATATTGGATATGGATGGTTTTGACATTATAATAAAGAACAATAGTTGTTCTATTTATAATAATAATGTTTTATATGGTGTTGGTAATTTACGAAATGGACTTTACATTCTTGACTTGCATGAAAATATACTTCAAATTGAACAAACTAAGTAAAGGAAAAGAGATGATGTTAATTATACCTATATGTGGCACTGTAGACTTGGTCATATTAATGAAACAAGATTATCCAAGTTGCATAAAGATGGGCTCCTAAAGCTAACGGATTATGAATCATATCCAACTTGTGAATCTTGTCTCTTGGGAAAAATGACTAAATCTCCTTTAGGTGGAAAAGGAGAAAGAGTTACAGAGTTGTTAGCGTTGGTACACACAGATATATGTGGACCTATGACAACGAATGCACGAGGAGGGTATTCCTATTTTATTACATTCACTGACGATCACTCAATATTTGGATATGTGTATTTAATGAAATATAAATTTGAATCATTTGAAAAGTTCAAAGAGTTCAGAAGTGAAGTAGAGAAACAAACGGGCAAATGCATTAAGATTCTTCGATCAGATCGAGGTGGTGAATACTTAAGCAGTGAGTTTCTCAATTGTCTCAAAGAAAATGGTATAATCTCATAATGGACTCCACCAGGGACGCCACAGCTGAATGGTGTATCTGAAAGGAGAAATCGAACACTGTTGGACATGGTTCGTTCCATGATGAGTTTTACCAATCTTTCGGTGTCATTTTAGGGATATACCCTAGAAGCAGCTACATATCTACTAAATAAGTTTCCCTCGAAATCCATCCCTAAGACTCCATATGAGATGTAGATAGGGAGGAAGCCTAGTCTCAAGCATGTTAAGATTTGGGGATGTCCAGCTTATGTGAAAAGGTTTCAGAATGATAAGCTTGGGACAAGATCTGATAAGTGTACTTTTGTGGGATATCCTAAAGAAAGTTTAGGATATTATTTCTATAATCCTACTAAGCAAAAGGTGTTTATTGCCAAACATGCTGCCTTCTTGGAAAAGGAGTTTATCCTTGAAGGGGCAAGTGGGAGGAAAATAGATTTTGAAGAAATTCAAGAACCACAAACCACTATAGATCAAATGGATGAACCTGTCCAAGTAGAGATTTCTTCTGTACCACAACCTATTCGTAAATCTAGAAGAGTACCAAAGATACCTGATAGGTATGGACTTGTCATAGAGGATAACGATGAGGTACGCATCATAGATGATGATGATCCATTGAATTACGAACATGCTATGAGTAGTAAAGACTCAGAGAAGTGGCAAGAAGCCATGAAATCTGAGATGGACTCCATGTATGAAAACCAAGTATGGACTTTGGTTTTACCACCTGAGGGCATTAAGCCTATTGGGTGTAAATGGGTCTTTAAAAGAAAGACTGAAGCACTGGCAAATAGAGACCTATAAGGTCTGATTGGTCGCAAAAGGTTTCAAACAAAGACAAGGAGTTGACTATGATGAAACCTTCTCACCAAGATAGCAATGCTTAAGTCCATTCGGATTTTGCTTATGGCATTCTGACTTACCATGACTACGAAATTTGGCGAGATGGACGTGGCGGCCTTCCTCTCAAGGAAAATTGAGGAGGATGTGTATATGACACAGCCAGATTGTGACGAACCCAAAATAGGTCCATTCCATCCAACCCATTCTGAGTCGCCAAATACATGGTACAGAAAACAACTACAACTTTATTAATACAATTGTCGTGCAAGATACAACAACACTTAAACTATGAGTTTAAATACAAATATATACCAACTATGACTCTGGACACCAACTTGGATAGCACGTTACAATGGCACCTTACATAAAGGTAAAGTTAATAACTGTTTAGGGAGAACCTCCACAGCTAGAGACCACCGTTCTATTCTTCACGTTACCCTCAATTCAAACCCGGCTAATACTCTTATTACCTAAAAGGAATTGTGAAATGTAAGGGTGAGCACAACTAGCTCAAGAAAGAATATTATAATTAAAGATAAATAAATTATCAATAGTCTTCATCAAGAATAAATCGTAGATTTAGAACATATGGTAGATGATAAAACTTTTCAACCATAGTTAATAAATTTGAACGAAAGCAATCCATTAGAAGAGTCAAATAGACCATAAAGTCTATTATCTTCTTCATGTTAAAAGTCCACCAACAATGTTTTATTCCTGTAACATCAATCAACAATTCCTTTCCACAATCATGTGAATAACTCATAATCATAATTGTGGTTCTAAATTCTCTTCAGTATCCAAGACGAAGATAATTTTCATCACCGTCTTTTACCGAAATATCAAAGATCATGGTTATACCAAATCACAGTTCCTGTTCATAATCATACTAATAAATTCATCTTTGCACTACGGGCCAAAGATATTCATCAACAAGTCATCTTTGCACTACAGGCCAAAGATATTCATCAACAAGTCATCTTTGCACTACATGCCAAAGATACTCAACAACAGGTCATCTTTGCATTACGAGCCAAAGATATTCATCAGAAATCATTCATCTTTGCACTACATGCCAAAGATATTCATCAGAAATCATTCATCTTTGCACTACAGGCCAAAGATATTCAGTTATATCATCATTTAGGACTGAGGATGATGAAAAATATTTTAAAGAAAATGAATCCAGTGAAACAAAAGAATAAATATTAAGGATTCGTACTTTAAACAACCCAAGTTCAAAAATACTTCATAAATAACCAGAGTGGAGTAAAATTCAAGAATGAAGACCAAGACATAGATCCAATCAAAGATATAAATCATAACAGACAATCTTGGACACAGAGAAGAAAACTTAATTTTTCTGTGAATAATATCGTATTTGTGAATAGTGTCGTATACGTGAATAGTGCCGTATACGTGAATAGTAACTCCGACACCAAAAGATAAAAATTTCACAAAAAACATCATCATGCTTCGTGAATAGTACTCGTGAATAGTAACTCGTGAATAGTAACTCATGAATAGTAACTCATGAATAGTTACCCCGAAATGAAAAAGTTCCAAATTTGATAAAAAGTTCAAACCAATATTTCGACATAATGATATTGAAGAAATAATATCATTTATGAAGAAAATAATCTCCCCTACTATCCCTTACTATCCCATACCTCAAAAGAGCAGTACTTCTGACTGGAATAACGCTGAACGAACTTACACCGTATAGCAACACTCAAGATATCAAAATACTCACAAGAATACACTCGATAATATAGAGAGAGAAAACTTCAGTTTCTGGTGTGTTTTTCAATTCTAACCTAAGCACCCTATTTATAGGAAATTGCTTAGAACACCAAAGCAGAAAATTTAATAAAATATTAATATATATATATATATATATATATTAAATTCCTACGCACACTAAATCAGATCCAACATCAGCCACCAATAGTCAACTAAATCAAAAAAAACGTTTTTGTTATTAAAAACAATTAAAACTTTCAAAAATCAATTATTTCGTAACTTCGGAACTTCAATAATTCATAATAAATAGCTCTTTTATCAGAAAATTCGAATCTCGCGACTTTCTATAGGAAATTCAATTCTCTACAACTTTACAGAAGAAAGGTTTTCCAAATTCCAAACAAAAATTGACCGAAATCCATAAACGGACGATTTTACATGCTATAATCAAATTTCAGTCAAGAAATGAGGTCTACCGACACACAAAACATGTGTTAATCATTTAATGCAACAAAAATACTCTTCCTCCTCATATACTCATATATCACACATTCATTGTAAAAATATCATCATTATTATATTATAATAATATAATAAAATATTATTTTATCAGAAAAGATAAAATATCAATTTTCAACAATTGTCACTTTAAACATTTTCTCCATCTATATCCACATAAAATGAATATTTTCCTTATCATATAAACCAATAATTAATTATTCATAAATAATATTACAGAATCACAATATTGACAACCAGACAGTTCCCAGGAAAGAGGGGGCTTTCCAATAAGAATTTCTCCTTACTGGCACACAATTAGGTAACCAAACCTCTCCTTAGACAGAACTTTCTAGACATTGCCAATAATGTTATCTAATAATATTATTCAGATAATATGAATTATTGCTTCGATAATGGAAAATACTGTGTAGTGACAATTATTAAAACAATAGTAATATAAAATATCAATGCAGCAATTATTGAATCAATAAAATACTGAACAGTAATTACTGTAACAATTATTGAGTAGTGCCTTCTTACGTAAGAATCAATAATTGGTGTAATATACGTGCATCTTCTTATGCAACAACGCGTATCAACGTATTTTAACCAACGGGTATTCCAACGTTGTTAATTCAGAATAACTACGCCGTTATTTATAAAAACTCCCTTTTGTCGATTTCTTCATCCAACAGATATTCCGTTATGGGGCCCACAAATTACTGCGCCGTCATACGAATATTCCCGACAAAAAAAAATATTCCACGACCAAACGAATATTCCCCGATAGAAATGAGTATTTTATAACCACTTGCATATTTTTAAAAAAATTTCTATATCACCCTTAACTTTAAACTTTTATCAATTTAACCATTTACTGAATAGTAATTATAAGAAAATATTGAATACTTTTATTTCATAAAATTCGGGGTCTTACAATCTCCCCTCCTTATGAAATTTCGTTCTCGAAATTTACGCACCTGGTATTTCATAGAGTTGAGAATACCTTGCTTTCATTTCAGATTCCATCTTTCCTGTCATCATGATTTCTCCATTGCTCATCTCCTGTATTTCAGATATCATTCTAGAATACAAACTTCAAAAACAAAGGTTAATTTAACAAATTAATATATCACATAATATCCCGATATTATGGTCGACCAACAAATAAGCTTAGGTAGGACACACTAGCGAAGGATTTACTCATCTCTCCCCTCCTAGTTCTAATCCCGATCTCCGCCAAAGATCATATCCCTAAGCTCTGATACCAACTGTGACAAACCCAAAATACGTCCATTCCATCCAACCCATTCTGAGTCGCTAAATACATGGTACAGAAAATAACTACAATTTTATTAATACAATTGTCGTGCAAGATACGACAACACTTAAATTGTGAGTTTAAATACAAATATATACCAACTGGGACTCTGGACACCAACTTGGATAGCACGTCACAATGGCACCTTACATAAAGGTAAAGTCAATAACTGTTTAGGGAGAACCTCCACAGCTAGAGACCACCGATTCTATTCTCTTGTTACCTCGCTCAACCCAGCCTACACTCTTATTACCGAAAGGAATTGTGAAATGTAAGGGTGAGCACAACTAGCTCAAGAAGAATATTATGACTAAAGATAAATAAATTATCAATAGTCTTCATCGAATAAATCGTAGATTTAGAACATATGGTAGATGATAAAACTTTTCAATCATAGTCAGTAATGAACGAAGCAATCCATTAGAAGAGTCAAATAGACCATAAAGTCTATTATCTTCTCCATGTTAAAAGTCCACCAACAATGTTTTAATCCTGTAATATCAATCAACAATTCCTTTCCATAATCATGTGAATAACTCATAATCATAATTGTTGTTCTAAATTCCTCTTCGTACCCAAGACGAAGATAATTTTCATCACCTGTCTTTACCTGAAATATCAAAGATCATGGTTATACCAAATCACAGTTCCTGTTCATAATCATACTAATAAATTCATCTTTGCACTACGGGCCAAAGATATTCATCAACAAGTCATCTTTGCATTACAGGCCAAAGATATTCATCAACAAGTCATCCTTGCACTACATGCCAAAGATATTCATCAACAAGTCATCTTTGCACTACAAGCCAAAGATATTCATAAACAAGTCATCTTTGCACTACATGCCAAAGATATTCAACAACAGGTCGTCTTTGCATTACGAGCCAAAGATATTCATCAGAAATCATTCATCTGTGCACTACAGGCCAAAGATATTCATCAGAAATCATTCATCTTTGCACTACAGGCCAAAGATATTCAGTTATATCATCATTTAGGACTGAGGATGATGAAAAATATTTTAAAGAAAACGAATCCAGTGAAACAAAAGAATAAATATTAAGGATTCGTACTTTAAACAACCCAAGTTAAAAAATACTTCATAAATAACCAGAGTGGAGTAAAATTCAAGAATGAAGACCAAAACTTAGATCCAATCACAGATAGGAATCATAACAGACAATCTTGGACACAGAGAAGAAAACTTAATTTTTATGTGAATAATGTCGTATTTATGAATAGTTTCGTATATGTGAATAGTGCTGTATACGTGAATAGTAACTCCGACACCAAAAGATAGAAATTTCACAAAAAACATCATCATGCTTCGTGAATAGTACTCGTGAATAGTAACTCATGAATAGTAACTCATGAATGGTAACTCATGAATAGTAACCCCGACATGAAAAAGTTCCAAATTTGATAAAAAGTTCAAACAAATATTTTGGCATAATGATATTGAAGAAATAATATCATTTATGAAGAAAATAATCTCCCCTACTATCCCTTACTATCCCATACCTCAAAAAGAAAAGATTTCGACTTGAATAACATTTGAACGAACTTGCAATCAGTATAGCAACACTCAAGATATCAAAATACTCACAAGAATACACTCGATAATATAGAGAGAGAAATAGAGAGAAACTTCAGTTTCTGGTGTTTTTTTCAATTCTAACCTAAGCACCCTATTTATAGGAAATTGCTTAGAACACCAAAGCAGAAAATTTAATAAAATATTAATATATATATATATATATATATACATATTAAATTCCTATGCACACTAAATCAGATCCAACATTAGCCACCAATAGTCAACTAAATCAAAAAAACGGTTTTGTTATTAAAAACAATTAAAACTTTAAAAAATCAATTATTTCGGAACCTCAGAACTTCAATAATTCATAATAAATAGCTCTTTTATCAAAAAATTCGAATCTCGCATCTTTTTATAGGAAATTCAATTCTCTACAACTTTGCAGAAGAAAGGTTTTCCAAATTCTAAAGAGAAATTGACCGAAATCCATAAACGGACAATTTTACAGGCTATAATCAAATTTCAGTCAAGAAATGGGGTCTACCGACACACAAAACATGTGTTAATCATTTAATGCAACAAAAATACTCTTCCTCCTCATATAATCATATATTACACATTCATTGTAAAAATATCATCATTATTATATTATAATAATATAATAAAATATTATTTTATCAGAAAAGATAAAATATCAATTTTCAACAATTGTCACTTTAAAAATTTTCTCCATCTATATCCACATAAAATGAATATTTTCCTTATCATATAAACCAATAATTAATTATTCATAAATAATATTACAGAATCACAATATTAACAACCAGACAGTTCCCAAGAAAGAGGGGGCTTTCCAATAAGAATTTCTCCTCATCGCACGCAATTAGGTGACCAAACCTCTCCTTGTACGTAACTTTCTAGACATCGCCAATAATGTTATCTAATAATATTATTCGAGATAATATGAATTATTGCTTCGATAATGGAAAATATTGTGTAGTGACAATTATTAAAACAACACTAATATAAAATATCAACGTAACAATTATTGAATCAATAAAATATGAACAATAATTATCGTAACAATTATTCGAGTAGTGCCTTTTCACGTAAGAATCAATAATTGGTGCAATACTGCAGTATATTCTTTGTGCAACAACGCCAGACATCGTATTTTAACCACGGGTATTCCAACAGTGTTAACGGTAACAACTACACCGTTTTTTATAAAAACTCTCTTTTGTCGTTTTCTTCATCCGAGAGATATTCCGTTATGGGGCCCACAAATTACTGCGCCGTCGTACGAATATTCCCGACAAAAAAAATATTCCACGACCAAACGAATATTCCCCGATAGAAATAAGTATTTTATAACCACTTGGATATTTTAAAAAAGAATTCATATATCACCCTTAACTTTAAACTTTAATCAATTTAACCATTTACTGAATAGTAATTATAAGAAAAAATTGAATACTTTTATTTTATAAAATTCGGGGTCTTACACAGATGGATTTGTTTCAAAGGTTGGAACAAATCAAGTCTATAAGCTACAACGATCCATTTATGGATTGAAGCAAGCTTCTCGTAGGTGGAACATCCATTTTGATGAGACAATCAAAGAGTTTGATTTTATTAAAAATGAGGATGAACCATGTGTGTACAAGAAGGTTAGTGGGAGCGCTGTTTCATTCCTCGTATTATATGTTGATGATATATTACTCATATGGAATGATATTCCTATGCTACAATCAATTAAAATCTGGTTATCTAAACACTTCTCCATGAAGGACTTGGGAGAAACATCTTATATTTTGGGGATAAAGATCTATAGAGATAGATCTAAAAGGATGCTTGGCTTATCCCAAGTAACGTACATTGACTCGATGCTAAAGAAGTTTAGCATAGAAGATTCCAAAAGATGTATCATGCCGATGAGCCATGGAATACATCTCTCCAAGAAACATGCCGCAAAGACACATGAAGAGAGAGACCGTATGAGTAAGATTCCTTATGCTTCAATAATATGATCTATCATGTACGGTATGATATGTACTAGACCAGGCTCATTCACTTAGTGTAACAAGCATATATCAGTCGAATCCAGGAGAAGAATACTGGAAGGCAGTGAAAAATATACTAAAGTACTTAAGAAGAACTAAGGATGTATTTCTTGTCTACGGTGGGTCTGAATTAAAACTAGAGGGCTTCACAGACACAAGTTTTCAAATGGACCAAGATAACAGTAAATCCGTTTCAGGGTATGTGTTTACTTTAAAAAGTGGCGCAGTGAGTTGGAAGAGTTCCAAACAGCAAACATTTGCTGATTCAGTGACAGAGGCAGAGTACATAGCTGCAAGTGAAGCTGTTTGGATAAAGAAGTTCATTACCGAACTTGGTGTGGTTCCTAGCATTACAGAACTAGTACCTTTATTCTGTGACAACACCAGAGCTGTTGCTGTGAGGTCCCCGAATTCTAGGTCCCGAATCACCACGGATCTAGTTCGACCATTCTATCACTATTACTATTATTTGCGAAAGATATAAACATAAATTATTTATACATTAAACTTACACTTAATTCCCCAAGGTCGAGTAACCTTAACTTATACACAATACATAACTTATTTAACTTACAATAACATTAATATATAATACTTATTACAACTCTAATTGCACACATTAACTTTAAGCTGGAACTGTCTTTAACCTTTCCTTGTATCCGACCCATTCGTCTTAATCTACAATGTTTATCATGATATAGCAAGGGTGAGCATAAGATTGCCCAGCAAGTTTAAGTTCCATAATTTAACGATATATCATGATTGAAAGAGTTTGAATAATAAGCTGGCTATAATTCAACAATATAATTGTGAACTAGCACGGACAAACTTTTGATTGAACAACTATTAAACATGAATAAATATATCTGGATCGAATGGTAATGAAGGTGATCAGCCTTTCATACCTGAATTATACATGCAATATGTACAAAGTAAAATTCTACAATGGCAATCAACAATGATTATCCATAAACATATTTGAATGAAACAACTCTTAGTAGAGTTAATTAAAACTTGTCTGAACCGTTGATTACCGCTACGCAATTTATAACGCTTTATCTGAAGACCTAATATTAGTAATATAGATCTCCAATATTAGAATAATATCATCACAATATAATACTATTATATATATAGATATATATAGAATAACCTAAACACATAACACATAACCCTATCAGTCTATAACACATACAAGACTCGGTATCAAGTCAAACTATTGCAGTCTGAATTGAACCCGACACAAATCTGACATCCCGAAGGTCTAGTCGGACTTTTATCGAGTTTAAGTTCAATTAAACTCTGCCTAACACTTAAACAATTATCTTAGATAATTTTAATATTAGTCAAAATAATTTTCATAAGCTCGTAATAATTTTTAAATAATTATTATCATTTATCATAAATTTTCAATCATTAATATCATATTTAAATGAATTAAATACCACATAATTCTTTTATCATTAATATTTATTTATTATCAAATATTAATAAAATACATGTCATAATATTATAATATATCAAAGTATTTTTAATACCTTAAAATCATATAAATATGATTTTAAATAGTTAAATTCATTATCCGGTAATTGCTTTTAATATTAAAATATTAACATTTTCATGACAAAATATCAAAAGTTATATTTTATAACTTAAAATATTTTTCTAACACTTAAATCATTTTTATATGATTTATAAATCATTAAATTTATTTTTCCATAATTTATTTCATATATTTATTAAATAAACTAATTATCATTAATATTGATTAATTAATGAAATTCATCAAAAATAATAAAATTCACTAAAAATAACTTAAAATATTTTCTTATACCATAATATTATTTTTCATGTATTAAAATCATTTATAAATAATTTATTTAATATTATAATTAAATAAATCAAATACTATATATATTCCAAAAATATTAAATATTTATAAAATATACTTAAAATAATTAAAAACTATTTTTCAAACTTTAAAATAATTTTTCAGAATTTATTTAGTATTTTTAATAATTAAAAACCATTTAATTCGATTTATTTAATTAAAATAATTAATTTACAAAATTAAGTGTAGCTATAGGGGCTTTAGGCGACAAATACGTCGCTGAAAGTCTTCTTCATGTTCTTGAGCCTATTCCCAAAAATTGTGTCAGATTATAGGGTGGGTGGTTTGCCCACTCATTGATTCATGTTAGTTACATTTATGGGCTTGAAAGTTTGTTATGATCGTAGTACTAATGTAATACTACCATCATCAACCGGTTTTCTAGTAATCCTATCACATAACAGAAAGTTATAAGCCTTTGAACTCCTTGTCAGGCCTGTTCTTTAGTTTATGGGTTTCCCAGAAACGAAGAACATCCAAGGTATCCCGTTTACAAGCCTTGAATATTTGATTTTCATGACTTGTTTATGTGATGTAAAGGTTCCACCATGTATTTCATATGTCAGGGTAAAATTATAATGCATCAAACCAATCTAATAACATAACACTAAGCGATTAAGGATGGTCAAAGTTCTGACAGAAAAATGGTTCATGAAGATTCTGGGTTATCCAGATTGTTCTTCAAGCAGAATGGTCAACTATAGTTTGACTGGCTACAACTTCGATTCTGTTATGGATCTAATTGATATAAAGGCTTAAAAGTGTAGTATGCATGTCACACCACAAGTATGTAACAACAACATAGCCAAACAACTTATAAACAACAAGATTTAAGCCTTGCAAAAACTCTGTCAAACAAGATCTAGGTTTCTAGGTTGCCCAGAAACCCATTTTCGTGACTGATCAACGCAGTTTGACTGATCATAACATGAAATCTAGACTTGATTCGACCCTGATTCCAGTTTCAGATCACAGTCCTCATGTCATAGAACAAATTAAAAACATAAAACACATAAAACATCTAACACATAAAGATTTAAAGCCTCTAACATTCGCTTGTCAGGTCATAATTTTCCAATTTTCTAGATTTATTAAAATGACTATTTCAAGCACTTTGATGTTATGGATTCACTATATAGCAACCCAGATCATCAAGTGACACCTTAATACATAACTTTAAACAACTAAAAACATCAAATCACATGATTTACAAAAATTAGGGTTTATACCTCTTAAGCTTTGATCTTGATTTATGATCTTAGTGATCTGTTCATGGCTTGTTATGGACTGATACTAGCTTATCTTATCTCACTTTCTCACTCTACATTTCGAAAATTTTGAAGAGAGAAAGTCTTGGGAGAAAATGAGAACTAAAGTGCCATTTTCTCTCTCTTTAATCTATAAAATGACTTGATGCAATGCTAGGAGCTGATAATTTTGGCTGATATATATGATATATTGCACATGGAGTTGGTAGAGTGGTTCAACAACTCTCATTTTTGCAAGATTGCACTCAACTTACTAAATAATGCACAAAGGGTAAAAATTTCATTTGTCTTTTTATTTTAATGACATTTTTGTCAATTGGCCTAACCCTTAGGGTTTAAGGTTTGGAAACCTTAGGGTTTATGGTTTAGAAACCTTAGGGTTTAAACCCTTTAGGTTTGCAATATAGTTTCTAACATTTCCGAATTTCGATTTTCAAAATAGAAAATTAATATTTCTAAATTATAATTAGAATTTTCTAATTATATTAAAATTTCTTAATCATAATTTAAATCTTGCTAATTAGGATTAATATTTCCTAATTAAAATTGCTAATTTAGCACTTAGGGTCAAAATTGGTCATTAGGGTTTATGAACCAAAAATTAGGGTTTCTAATAGAAAAATAATTTTTTAATTTAGAAATTAGATTTAAGTAATTAGATTAGGGTTTTCTAATTACTTAACTTTAAATTTAGGATTAATATTTCCTAATTAACATTAAAATTATTAAATCAACAATTAGGTTTTTCCCTAATTATAAATTAGGGTTTCTAATAATTAGGTTTTCTAATTATTAGGGTTTCCATTAATTCTTTAGGGTTTTCCCTAATTAATTTATATTTAATAACGTTAAACCTTATACATAGCATTCGTATTCCCAAACTAGGGTTTCATACACCGAATTAGGGTTTTGAATTCCCGAAACTGAAATTAGGGTTTTCAGAACCGATTTCTAGGATTTCTTATAATTCGTAAGAATTTTCTAACCGAACGTTGACGTTCTTACACTACACCAAAAATGGCATCTAGTGAAAGAAATTTTGTGAAGGAATTTATTCCTTCACATGAGAAGTTGTTTAGCGAAAGACCAGTGAAGGAAAAAAGTATAGTGACAATATAGTTATTAGTGAAAGAAATATCTATCAAAATTTATATTTTTTTCCTCACAAAATTGGGACGATAAAAAGATTTTTGGAGCCGTTCGATTTTCCTTCCAAAAAACGGACGGAATTCTGACTGTGCAAGTTGACTCCATTTTTTTTTCTTACGTGGAGCACATAAAAGACAATTAACTATTAACTTCTTCACCTAAACAATTCCAAAACTAATAATAATAATAATAATAATAATAATAATCTCAAAATAATAATAATAATAATTTGAAAATAATAAGGCACATTTTTTAAAAGCAATTTGTTTAAAAATTTTTGAAAAACGTTAATTTGAAAAAACGTTAATTTTTAAAAAAATTCTGTTTTTTTAAAAAAGCTGTTTTTTATAAAAAAATCTGTTTTTAAAAAATTCACATTTTTTTAAAACTGCTATTTTTTCAAATTAAAGTTTTTTAAATTTTTTTAAATTTTTTCAAATTAACGCGTTTTTTTTAAATTAACGTTTTTCAAAATTTTTTAAACAAATTGCTTTTTAAAAAATGTGACTTATTATTTGAAATTATTATTATTATTATTATTATTATTATTATTAGTTTTGGAATTGTTTAGTGAAGTAGTTAATAGTTTTGTTAGTTTGTGCTATAATAATCACCATTGTCTTTTTTCTTTTACGTGCTCCACGTAAGCAAAAAAATGGAGTCAACTTGCATAGTCAGCATTCCGTCCGTTTTTTGGACGGAAAATCGAATGGAATGACCATTTTGTAAGTTTTTGAAAGTACAGTTATTCGATTGTAATAAAAAAAGTTTCGCTAACCACAATGAAAACCGGATTCAAAGATAAATGACCAAAACGTTATTTATCCCGTGCGTGACTCATACAAGAAAGGGAATCAAGCGAGAATGGAAGCAAGCCAGATCAAGGTTTCGCTCAATCCTTTCCCTTTGTGTTGTTATTTTCCCATTAACTCTGATTATTTTCCTTCCATTTTTCATAAGCGCACACAAGTAGAAGCACAATTACACAAACACCTATTCATCTCTGTCACACACATTCACACACTAAAAACTAAACCTAATAGCTGCGACTTTTTTTGCTCATCGTTCTCGATACTGATTTTAATCTTAGGCTATTTAGGCGGCTCTCTGCAATTGATCCATATATGCTGTCTACCTTTCTAATTTCGGCTTATAAATGATTGATTAGGGTTTCAGAGCTTCTAAATCCCATAGAAAATGGCAGAGACTTCGAGGTCTCAAGTCACAATCACTGTCGGACGTAATGGTCAGGTAAAATCATCCTCTTTTAATTTATTTCTCTCTTTCTCACTATTTACCCATTAATTAGCTAGGGTTTTACTTCTTCTAGTTGTAAAATGCACAAACTTTTGCCATAAGTTTTTGATGACTAAGTAATATTCAGTTCTATCTGAATGTTTCATTGAATTACTGCAATTATAGCTAGTGCTATGATCATAAAGTTTAATGTTTTATCAATATTGATGCAAGTAGTTGAATAAAATTTGGGTAATTTTTGAAGAGTTGAATCCATATTTCGATTGAATAGATGTGTGCATGTTTATTATTGAGTTGTGAGTATTTACATTGGTTCTGGGTGGTAACGAGGGCTGGGGATGAATTGGATAGCGCCTTTTCTAATTCACATCCGACTGCTGGAAGTAAGAGATCTATCCGTGATAGACTAGGAACTAATGTGGAGTTCAACAATAAAAGGTGTGTTGTTCCCTCCCTCCCTTGAGTTCCCATTAGTGAGGCTTAGCTAAATTTTTATATAGATTATCACTCTCTTATGTCATAATTCCTTTTTTTTGCTAAGTTATATATCCTTTTTGCGATTGTGACGACTTGACTTATAGCAAAAAGGGTCACTTTTGTTGTCTTGATATTGATTTAAATTTTATGACATTTAAGCATGATTGTTTTTGGATTTCATATAATTTGTAGAAGTATTTGTGAAAATTGGAAGAAGAATTTATTTGAAGGTTGAATACATTGAGAAATGTAAACTTATTTTCTTTGATTTTGATTTGTTTTATGAATTTACAATGATTACAAAATACGTAATTTTCTGTTTTATGGAATATTGATTTTTTGTTTTCCATTGTGAGCACTTTTAAGTCTCTTTTCTTTAATTCAAGTTTCTTGACTCAACTCTGATCATGTTAAGCTAAATTGTTGATTGGAACATTATAATGGTAGTTATTGAAGTTGCTCCATAGCAGGGTCTATCCTGTAATGTGTTTTTTACGTGTTAAAGCATGTGAATATAAGTTCCTTAATCTACTATTTGAACTCATTGTCATGTGGCTGCACTCTGTTATATCTTTTAAAAAGTTTTGCCGATGTTTTGCATAAGACCTAGATTTAATATAAACATATTTCCCCATTCTATGTTTGATTTTCTCTATTTGACTGCCTTAAATTGTTTGCGACTCTAACTTGTAGACTGATTGCTTTATTTCTATTTGAATGTCATCCAATCAAATGATTTATCACAGTTGCCTTGGATTGGTCCAGGAAACTTCTTGGAAGTTGAGGCTTACTGTAGAATCTTTAAAGCTGCTGAACGACTTCATAATGTATCAATGGACACAATATGCAATTCTTGGCGGGGAGAATGTAGTGTTTCATATGGTCTTTTAGAGGATAAACCGTAATTGGTAAAATATTTTCTATTCTTGTTTATATGCATACAATGTGTTTATGCACAAACTACAAAGTCTACAATGGGTATACCATCCCTGTGGATTATGCCAATAGCAGAAGAAGAAAGCGTGTCGATCTTTGCAATTGAAAAGACGTAAGAAACTTTGTTCTAGTTTCTAGGTTGTCTTTAGCTTCGAAGGTGTAAACAAAAGCGTATAGTTTTAGACATGGCATAATTACGACCCCTTTTCAATTGTAGATTTATACTGATTAAGCTAAACTTGGATGAGACACGAAATTCATGGTATGATGTGAGCATGAACCTTAAGGAATGTAAGAGAATCTGCTTAAAGAATTGTTCGGCTACAGATTATATAAAAATGAATATCAGAAGTGAATGTTTGTTTTGGTTTGGTGACCTGATTGATATCAAAGAGCAAGAAGAAAGTCACAAGATCTTTACCTACCTTAGAATCAGGTAAAAGGATAATTTACTTTCAGTAAGTAGAGCCTCATACTGCAGGTTCAAAAAATTTATGAATTTACACCTAATCAAGTTCATTATTTTGTAATTACAAAATAGTTAAAAACAAAATCACTTTTTGTTACCTGATTTAGATTTTGTTTCTTCAAATTAGGGTCAATTTTTGCTTAGCAGGGGCAAATAGTAGATTCAGAGTTAAGAGGATTGTACTACTGATCACAGTCTTAGCCATACTAATAATTTTAATAGTGATATCATGTGTTCAAGTATAGGAAGGAAGCATAAGAGAGAATGTAATGTGACTTAAATACAATCGCAAAGAGACTTGCATCATAACTTTCCATTACACCCCAAGATTTTATAATTTATGTTTTATGCCTTTAGTACCAAATAAACGTTTGTGTACATTTTGTTTTGGTAGAGGCAAGGAAAATGGAGGGAGGAAAAAATAAAATAACTCTACACAGCACAGCAGGATAAAAGTCTTTTTTTCTATATATAAGGCAATTGGTTTTATTTATTTTTTTAATATAAATTGAATTTTCTCCTACTACTAGCTGTATTTAATTAGATGGCTATTTTTTTTTAAAATTTGATGTTAAAAAATAGACTGTGTAGCTTCACTTTCAAACGTTGTTTGTTTTGTTGTGAATCCCTGACCTAAACAATCAAAGACCAGGAAAATAAAGGAGGAGGAGCTACCCAAATTTGACTTGTTTTGTTGTGAATCCTTGACCTAAACAATCAAAAAGGATTTTCTGAGTAGTAATCCTACTGCTGCAGTGTGAAGTGAGAAAAGGAGGAAAGAGAAGTCAGAGAAGCTTTAAAGCGGGAACAAGAGCTCAGAAGTGAAACAAAGAGGCAACAACAAAGGCTCAATTTTTGTTGTCACAAAAAGAAATTCTGATCACTTCACATGCAGAATAAGCAATGGCTTCACAACCCCAGAGGTTTTGATTGCGGTTGATGATAAATTAGATGACAAAGAATTGCTATTGAGTTCTTGAGCGGGGCACAGAGGAAGAATATCCAATGGAAGTCGAAATGAAAATGGAGTCTCTGAAAAGTGCGCATTTCAAAATGAAAAAGATAACAAGTGCATTTGATAATGAATGTTTGAAGGCTGCTGCAAGCTTCAACCAACCGTGTCTCGGGAAGATGCTTCAATTTCGGGATCCAAAGTAATATAGATTTATTTCATCCGTAAATTTCTAACTCTTTTCTCTATATTTCCCTGTACTTTTTTAATCTAAAAGTGTAAAGGTTTGTGGTGGTTTAAGTTTTAAGATTGTTAAGCATATTTTGCCTTTCAACTTATCAAAAAAAGAAAGAAATTTTTGTTACAATGGTTTCAGCTCAACTATGCCTTTCAACTTATCAAAAAAGGGAATAAATATTTAAACTTTTTGTTACAATGGTTTCAACTCAACTATGCCTGTAGCATCCTCAGTGTAGACACCAAAGTTGTTTAAAGGTTCCCTCAAAGAATATCAGCTAAATGGCCTCCAATGGCTGGTCAATTGTTATGAGCAGGTAGGATCCAGTCGATAACTCATTTTTCTTTTGTTAACAAGTTAGTTTGTTGACTTAAGCACGTCTGGTGTTGTCTTTCAGGGTTTAAATGGTATCCTTGCTGATGAGATGGGCCTGAGAAAGACTATTCAAGCCATGGAATTTTTAGCTAATTTGGCTGAAGTAAGTGGTTTACTTGGTAGCAATTTTGTGAAATTTGTGTTTTCAAACAAACATGGTATTATTGTTCATACAGGAAAAAAATATATGCGGTCCTTTTCTGGTGGTTTCACCTGCTTCTATCTTGAATAACTGGGCTGACGAAATCAATAGGTTTTGTCCTGACTTGAAAAGTCCATATTGGGGCGGGCTTCAAGAACTAACTATACTCAGGATCCGAAAGAACATCAATCTGAAGCGTCTTTATCGCAGGTTATTGTCCATTCGCTTTGGTCATTTCCTTCTGTCTTCTATTCTATTTCTAAGAAGAAAAAAGTCAGTCTAATGGTTCTTGCACATAGAACAACAGCACCCCTTAAATTATTTTACAATGTCGAAAAATGGTTTCATAGGTGTAAGACGTACGCATTTGAGTATAATGGCTTATGCAAATAAAAATTGTTTAACGAGGCAAGAAAATGCAGCAATGTTAATGCCAAAGTTTTGGATTAAAATATTTTTAGGCGTAATGATATAGATTTACCCTCAAGTAAATGTTCATCATATGCTTAACCAAATAGTGGTTAAATAGTTAGAAAAGGAAGAAAGGCAAAAATGTAAATAAGGCATAATCATAAGCTAACAGTTATATGCATAAGAGACCAGAACCTATTGTATTTATTAACTGTAGTCCACCGTCAAGAACGGATTATGCTCAGGAAGAACATCAATCCGAAGCGTCTCTGTAGTATGTTCTAATTTTACTATATCATGTTGGACTTTTATTTAACAGTATAAGATGGAAGACACTTCTATGTTTCTTATTCCTCAGCTTGTTGAAATTGAATTTTGGTGTTTCTTTTGCAGGAGGAACTTTACAGGCCCAACCTTAATTTCCTTGAAGAAAATGATGATGAAGTGGACCTAACATGATGCACACTTCATTCCTTCTAGTTCGTTGTTATTTTTTCAATTTTTGTATGTTAGTTATTATATATTGTAAGTACTATGATCCTTGGGAGATCAATATATAATAACAAATTCTGTACTTATCGTGACTTGAGCATTATCTATTTATATACAGAGTATTAGTTTTAATTATTGGCTCTTTATGCAGTTTATCAATTAGTTTGAAACAAGTATGATATTTATATTAACTTGAAATATTAAATTTAATATTTATTATAGTAATTAATAATAATAATAATAATAATAATAAATATGAAATCACCGATTTGAAAATTAATTATAATTTGCAATGAATTTTGATTATTTATCAATTAATTTTTATTTATAAATTTATAATTTGTGAATGATTTTACTTGAGAAATTAACATTAATGAAGGATTATTTCCTCACTAAAATCATTTTAGTTAGTTAGTTAGTCATCAAGAAAGTATTGTTTCCCTCACTAATTTGAATATACATTCTCAATTTATAATTAGTGAAGGAAAATTATCTCTCGTTAAATAAATTTGTTCTTCATAATATATTATTTGTGAGGGAATAAATTTATTCACTAATTTTAAATTGTCCTTCTTAAAATATTATTTGTGAAGGAAACCAATCTTTCACTGAATAACAATATTCCATTACCAAATACAATTTGTGAATAAAAAAGTTTTTCACAATATATCCTTCACAAAAAACATTTAGTTACTACTTAGCGAAGGATACCCAATTGCGAGGAGGTCTAATGCGAGCAATCGTGTGAAGGAAATATTTCTTCACAATAAATCACTTGTGAGTAATATAGTATGTCTTGTGAAGGATTTGTCCTTCACTTGAGGCTATTTTTGGTGTAGTGTTAATATATACCTAGGGTTTGTTACAGATATCGTTTATCTGGTCAACCCTTGACCCTTAACCACATACTATACATATATACAACCATATACACAGAACATATTCACGTATTCCCTTAATCCTGAATAATTCACCTAAATCCTTCACAGAATTTTGAAATACTCAAAATTCCTTCTAAAAAATATCAAACACATACACTTATTTTCTGTCTAGGTTCTAATATTGAACCTTAAATCAATAAATTAAAATTTTGAAAATTTTCTAAATTCTCGGTTTGTCACAGTTGCACAGGCTAAGGAACCCAGGTCTCATCAAAAATCCAAACACGTGTCGCGGCAGTTTCATTTGATCAAAGAGATCATTGAAAGAGGAGACGTCACCCTGGAGGGTGTGGACTCTCAAGATAATATTGCAGATCCATTTACTAAAGCATTAACACAACAGCAGGTCGATTATCACTTAAAGAAGATGGGTATAAGATACCACGGCGATTGGCTTTAGTGCACGAGGGAGATTGAAAGTAGTATGCATACAAGCCAATCATGTATGATGATAACGTATATACTTTGTAATCAATCTTATTTATTTATTAATGAAAGAATGTTTTATTAAAGGCATTTATTATCAACATGGTGTTGTTTTAATAATATGTGATAAACCCATAGTTTTAAGCAATGCTTTTAGAATCATGATGAGATCATGCTAATGAGATCGTAATTCTTAAATAGTTTAAAACTAAAATGTTCTCAATCGATGGATTACTAAAAAGGGGATTAGTGAATCCGGATAGATTGATACATACGTTACTTGCTCATTGGATGAGAATGATTGATCTCATGATCATTTGTGTGGAGACACTAAAGCAAGTATGTAGGTGCTTATTAGAGAATAAGTTCACTGAACATGACTCGCTAAGGAATACCTAATGAAGTTTTACTTGCCTGTCAATAGGAATTCCTGTAGTGATAGTAGTACAAATGATCCTTAGACTTGAGATCATCATAGTATCTTAATATAATGAATTACACTTTTTCTTATTCCTTAAGACTCTTAGAGTATATCAAAGGGCATGCTTGGGTGTAATAAGTTATATATGGAGATAATGAAGGATCAATAAAGAATCTACCACTTCTAGTAAAAAAAAAGAAATGTCCTATGTGATTCGATAAATGACAACCTAGGAATCTTTGACCAAGGTGGAATGAAATTAGAAATTAGTTTCTAATTTGCATTCATTAGGAGTTGTGCATTTAGGACTCGAAATACATATAATTAAATAAAATAA
Source organism: Panax quinquefolius (assembly GCA_020205615.1). Lineage (NCBI taxonomy): Eukaryota > Viridiplantae > Streptophyta > Magnoliopsida > Apiales > Araliaceae > Panax > Panax quinquefolius. The sequence goes on along the minus strand of CM035164.1, from coordinate 74,922,530 downwards.
GACTTGACAGTAATTCCATGTCTTATATTTAATTGGGACATTGTATGGTGGAAGAATTGAATTGTATGGTAACTATTTACTCAAAGGTTCTTTTATGATTAATGTTGAAATCTATAATATCTGGAAAGTTGTTGATCGCTAGGGAGGCTTATCCCTATTGTAGAATAAATATTATTTATTTAAATAAATTAATCGTTTAATTTATTTATTTAAATAAGATTAGAATTGTTCTAATTGATTTATTCACAACACATTTAATATGGAGAACCTAAAAGGTCATACCATAAAAGGAAGAATAATTATTTAAGACGTTAATTGCATAATCATAATAATATGTTAAGTATATTTAATTTAATCTATGGTGATAGAATAAATTAAATAGTTTAATATTTATTATTTAATATTTTAGAAATATTAAATATAAATTAATAAGAGGAGTCTTATTAATATTATTACAATTATTATTATTTTAATTTCTAAAAGAGTTTAGGAATTAATTTAATATTAGTACTCTCATTTATTCCTAATAGGATTAGGAGGGAAAATTAGTTAACAGAGTTTAATTAATTATCCCTAATAGGATTAGGGAGCCCATTTAATTAAAAGAGTTTAATTAAATAAATAATACCTTATTTTAATAGGGTTACCTGATATCTTTATAAGAGGAGTCTTATATCAGATATCATATATACGTAATTCTAATTGTTGGAGAGTACGCCCCTTTTTTCTATAGAGATAAGAAAAACTAGGGTTTGAGCCAATGCACCATTCTTCTTGAAAATTCTTCTTCCTTGGTGGATCATCTCTAGAGGCCATACACTTGGGTTGCTAAAATTGATCAAAGGAAGGAATCTACCCGAAGATTCAAGGAGATCGCGGAGAAGTAGGAGGTGAACTCGTACCCGTGGAAGGTCGTATCTACAAGGGTATGATTCTATAACTTTTTGTTCTTCGTTTTAATTAATAATATGCATAAAGGATGATCCGGGTAATTGGTTTGTGAAAAATATTAAAATCTAATTTTATTTTGCTTCCGCTATTTTTGTAATTTGATTGCTACTTTGATTTTCATAAAACCTAACAGAACGTTTTATCTCATATCTACTCATTTCGGGCAGCTTTTTTTGAAATTCGTTCTGCACTTCTCAGGTAACGTTTTCATCCTTTTCTTTCAAGTTTTGACCGAAAATTTCATGTTTAATAAGTTTAAACATAATGTATCAAATATATATGCATAAATGACTTAATAAAATTAAACTGGCCTAGTAAATGCTTTTATTTTATAATGCTAAACGTTTTGATGTGAAAAAATTTCATTTTTTCAGAAATCATTTTTCACACATTTTGGCAATTTTAGCTATCCTATTTTAGGACAAATGAGCATGAAGTTGCCATGACTCTATTTTAATAACCCTGGGTAATTTGACTACCATTGTGCGCTTGATTAATGTAAACATTTATATTATTCTTGATTAGGTTGTTGAGCTACTGGATAGCCACCTAGTCATGCCTATGTGCATGTGGGTAGTCCATTTTATTGAGGAGACTATAGCAAAATTTATTCACGAGTCTGGGGGTTTATTATGCATGCATGTTTAACTCTACTTGGGATGCATGTTAAAATAGCTTGAGTTTACACATGTAGACCATGCATGATGTGATTGTTAGGTTTGTGTATTGCGCGATCATGCAATCAAATTACATAAAATGTGCAGAAGCGCGATAAAATAGGAATTTGAAAATTTCATAAAACATATCACCATGATCATACTTTGTTCATAATTATCAAACAACAGAAAAGAGATGGAGATCAGAATCATACCCTTGTAGAAACTAGCTTCCTCAGGTACGAGTTTACCTCAAATTCTTTTTCACGTTCAACTTGAATCCACCGAGTTTGATTGATTCTTTTGATCAAAGTTAGTCACCCAAGTGCTTGACCTCTAGAGGTGATCCACCAAGGATGAACAAGTATTCAAGAAGATGAGTGTTTGACAAAACCCTAATTTTTCTATCTCTATAGAAAAGGTGTACTCTCTCAACTCTTGTAATTGTCATTCACATGTTTTATGAAAACAAATCAACCATCACCCATAATAAGACTCCTCTTATTTATAAATGTAGGCAACCCTCATTAACAATTAAGAAATTGAGTTTTATTTTAAATAATTAAACTCCTTTAAACACTACAAGAAAAAGGGTCATTAGCGACGGGCTTATTGGCGACGGTATATGTCCCGTCGATACTGATGTTACTGCCGATTGGGGAGTCGTTGAGAATGGGTGCCGTCGATAATGACATTTTTGATGGGATAATTTGGTGTAAAAATTTTGCGGTGTAGGGAAAATTCATTGGCGACGGACACATAAATCAAAGGCGATGGCAACGCTGTCGATAATAACTCAATCTCGACGGATCATTATCGACAGTTTTGCCGTCAAGAATGAGTTCTATTAATTAAAACTCTGGTTCGCGACGGCAAAAACTCATTTTTCCCTCTCTCATATTTCTCTTTCCCTCTCAAATTCGCCCATTACTATATGATTTTCCCACTTACTTCTCAAATTTGTGATATTGATTCTCTTATTTGGTCATTTGAATTCGCCCATTTCCCTCATCTTGCCCAGTTCGCCCATTTCCCTCATCCTCGCTGTAAGCTCCTCCATTTTCCATTTGGCCACTGCAACTTCGCTAGTCGTGCCTCCGCCCATTTCGTCGTTGTAACTCCAGAGGTCGTACCTGCACTTGTACAAGGATTGGGGCTAGTTTGGTACTTTCATAACCATGTAAGATTTTCAGTTCATCTCCTCTCTATATATATGTTTTGAATATTTTGGGGGTCTCTGCTATTTTTGGGGGTCTGTCATTTTTCTATATTCATGTGCTATTCATATAAGGGTAGAAATAGCTTCCGTCTACGTACAACTGTTATAAATCGACGACATGTAGCAGTGTAGCAACATTATGTGATGTAATTTTAAATTTTGGAAGCCATAATATCTTTAACTGGTTTGGTTGGTTAATTTGTTTGTTTGTTTGTTTTTTTGGTACAAACATTACTTAGCTCTGTTCATTCATTTGACAAGCTATATATCTAATATGATTAAGGGGTCAAATATTAGTAGCATGTCGAATGTTATTTGGTTGAGTTCTAAAATATCACTTTCATGTGGTTATCATCCCCTTACTTTCTAAAGCTCATTAGGATAAATAGCTATACTATTTTGAACTAGAAGATCTCTATATGTACTCTTAAAAATCCTATAGACTTGAATTCCAAGACCCTACTGTACTTCACGATATAGTATATATCGTAAGTGTTACATTATGTGACAAATTTCAAAATATTCAAACACGTGTATTTCAGGGCGATTTTGCAAGATTTTGAGCTAGTTATTTATCTAAGGAAGAGGAAGAAGAAGAGATATTCATGGGTATTGCAATAGTTATTAATCAAAGCTTGATGAGTATTGCAATATTCATCCCAAAAAATTCTCAAGCAAAATCCTTAGACTCATTTAATATAGAAAAAAAATGTTATTTGACGTTGTATGTCAATTTTTTTAAAAAAGTTTTGAAAGATAATCCTAAAAAGTGGACAAACACAATTGGTATTATCCCTTCTTGCCATTTTTGTTAGCACTACACTTTGGAAAGAGAGAAGGGGAAGACACCAAAAGAAAAAAAGTAAGACAAATACAATAAATAAATAATAAATATAATATTCAAATATGGATACATCATATATGTATGAAGATACCCATCTTCATTGATAACATTTGAATTTATTTTTAAAAAAGTAGTTTGCATTAAAAACACCAAAACGAAATTGGCATTGAAAATACAAAATAGTATAATGTACAATTAAAGAAAATCAAAATGGGGAAAAATAGGAGGGAGTAGCCGGCTATTTAAGGAGGGAGCATATGGGCTTATTAAACGTTCCTTTCATTTTTTTTCAAACCTATTCACCCACCCTCCTAGCTAATATTCCCTAGTAAGCTAGCTTAATTAAGATGAGATCTATGAATTAGGGAATTGCAAGGAAAATTGGAAGTTTGTAGTGATTTATTTTGTATACTCATGAGAATCGATGAATTAATTTCTTTTATTATGGTTCATAATTCATTCTCAAGATAGTATTCCTTTTGTTCTAGGAAAGAGTTCAATTTCATACGTGCATAATTTCATATAGTTTAGGAAGCTTAGAAACCCGTTTGAGATTCACTTAGTAGGAGTGGATCTCAAATAGTCCCCGTTTTGGGACTGCTCTTATATGTTTCGATCTCACTTAGGTCGGTGTTAACGACTTGAACACGTCTTTATATTTTTTGAATTTTCGGTCTGAATATATCTCTTAATGTTCTTCGGGTGCATATTTAGATTACAATGAGTTAGAAATGATCTCCCCTCCATCGTTTTTTGATTCAGTGGAGCATTTGCCTATTGACTTGCCATACGAAGCTAAGTTTGGCGGTCCCGTGAAATATAGATGGATGTATCCATTCGAGATGTAATGACATTAATGTTTTTAATACGGTAAACTTAGAATTATTGTTTGCTAATCTATATATCACATAGGTATATGCGACGTCTAAAGTAAAAGGTGAAGAATAGAGCCCGTGTAGAGGGGTTAATTGCTGAAAGTTATATTATGGAGGAACTTATTAATTTCTGCTCGTTGTACTTTGAACCGAATGTTCAGACGAAGCACAATTTCTTACGTCAGAATGAGGCTGTTGCGCATGAGGAAAATGGAGAATTAACGGCCTTTAGTCATCCTGTACACCCATTCGGCGGTAAAAAAGGCGATTCTTGACCGATAGTGAGTATGCAACTACCACATTGTATGCAATTGTCAACATGAATGAAGTAGCGCCATACATTAAGTAAGTAGTCATAACTATTTTTGTCTGGTGTAACTAGGAGAGGTTCCTTTACAAACATGTGTTGCAGTCAATATGATGCTGAAGTACGTGAAGCGAATCTGAGTATATTGGACGGGGATTTGCAAAATTTGAGAAATTGACAATTTGTGAAATGGTTTAAAGATCATGTAAGTCTAACCTTTACAAGTTCAATGAATCTACCATCATAGATTTATTCTTATGGCGTAATTAACTTTAGAATATGTTGTGTTAATGCACATTAGGTCTTCACAGATGAGTTAGCTGAAAATTGGCTAAAGCGTATAGCCGACGACCCTGAAAGATCTGTAGATACTTATACATGCTGCATTGTCAACGGTTACAAATTTAAGTGTTGTGATATTGGGGAAGTCGCTTCTGATGATTCTGGTGGTGTGGTGAAAGGTAGCTGCTACAATAACACTTGGGATGACTGGTATGAACGATTACTAGAAGTTGTCATTCTCAAATATTGGGATTATAAAGAATTAGTTTGCTTCAATTGTCATTGGTTTGATGTTGAGAATGAAGTTAAAGTAGATAAAATATCAGGACGGGTGACTGTTAACGTTAAGTCAAAACTAAGACTGATGACTAGTATGGACGAACCTTTTATTTTAGCAAGTCAAGTAACGCAGGTGTACTATGCGCGGAGTGTTAAGACTCCTGCAAGCCCATAGCATGTTGTTATAACCACCAAAGCCCGTGGTTTTCAAGGCACAACTCCTCGTCCAGATGATGAACCTTTACAAGTCGAGTCTACTAGTGTCACACCTGATGATGTGACAATTATAAGTGAGTCTAGTGAAGAAGAGGATGATGTTGTCGCTGTCAAAAGTGAAGACAATGTTATTGAGGAGGTAGATATAATTAAAGAAATCATTGAGGATGACGAAGATGGTGATGACAACGATAGTGAAGATCTACTGCTCGAAGATGACGATTCTGATATTGATGGCTTTGATGATATAAATGATTAGGAGTATGTACTCTTTATGTCCTTTTAGTTGTATTCAAATGAAATAGTTGTTTCCTTTTAGTTATAGCTGCATGTTGTATCCTTTTAGTTGTATTGAAATGTAATAGTTATTTCCTTTTAGTTATATCTGCATGTTGTATCCTTTTAGTTGTATGTGCATGGCGATTCTGATATTTATGTTGTATCCTTTTAGTTATATTCGTATATTATCTCCTTGATGATGATTTGGCAGTATATATACAGATATGGCATATACACCACACGGCGATCGTGGTGGGCATCTTTGGTAGTTCAGTAGTGGGGTAGTGGAGGTAATCTTGGTGATGATCGAAATTTGGATCATCGGGTATAATTACATGTTTTGTTGTTATACATCTTATAGTTTTTAATTTTATATAATATTGACATTATATTCGTTTATATATATATTATTGTATTTCACTACATAGGTGATCGGCGTGAGGCCTCATGGGGACTAAAGACGTGGATCGCTAGGAATCCCCACAGCGCCGCTTATATGCCGTGTCGGGACTACTAGGTAATTTCATATTTAACATTATGCTTATATTAATTATTTAGTTTTTATATATTCTTTGTAATTTGGAAATTTAACCGCCTTTAATTTTAGTATCCTTGACGCGATGCCAAGAAACACGTTGCTTGGGATCGTCCGCAACCGATTCTCCAGCCCGTGGATGAGGTGGGCGGATGTGGATGACCGCACACGTGGGTTGATTATTGCTGAGTTTAGGGTAAGAAGTCATTCATTCATATGTTAGTTTTGATTTGTGCTTTTGAATATTTATTTAATACTTTGTTTTATGTTGTCTACTAAATAACTGCTGATATTCATATGTTGTACTACAGAGATATTATCTCTTCGAGGACGGGCAGGAAGCCCACGGTAGCAGTGTTCTTGGGAAGTATCTCGAGATGAATTGGCACAAGTGGGTCTACGACTGGAAGAAGAAGGCCAAGACCAAGATGGCTGATGGACAGACACTTAGAGATGTCCGGCTAGATTTCATTGGTTTTGCGGTGTGGGAGCAGATGTGCGATATTTGGAAGGGTGAGGCATTCAAGAAGATGTCGGCACAACATACAGTTGATCAACAACAGAGTGGTCTCCCATACTGCATTGAGAGTCAGTCGTACGACCTCTACAGGGAGAGACTCGAGGTGAGTCTAAAGCACCGACCTTCCCACCTTGAGTTTTGGTGGCACGCTCACCAAAAAAAGGTGACGATGGTTATATCTCACCTGAGGCAGAGCGCATTGCGGTAAGTAATTTAATTATTTTATTTAGTATGTATTTGATGGCTTTGAAATTCTTTTGTATTTTTTTGTGCAATACTTGCTTTTCACCTATTTTTGTGTTTTTCAGACATCGAGGACCTTTCTGTGGTCCGGAGCAGCCAGAGAGGTGACACTCCAGTGGCTGATGCTGAGTGTGAGGACGAGGAGATGGAGGGCGGGATGCAGGCTACAGGGGGCCGAAGAAGGGTAGAGTTGTGGGCATTCCCCGTGTCCCAGCCTACACTATAGTCCCTGCTGCAAGATCTCGCCGTCGCCCACCCACCGGAGGTAGTGGTGCAAGTGGATCAGGCGCCGACCCTTCATTATCTGATGACTTCTTCATGCGGATCATAGAGGGGTGCATGGCGAGCAGTGTCGTGTAGTCAGGCGCACCATCATGCGAGCGGATCTACCAGCTTACTCAGGAGGTTGTCCACGACTCCATAGATCCTACAGCTGCCGCTGACGACCACATGGGTGTAGTCCGGGAGGAGGCCATTCATGTATGTGCAGTTGTCATGGCCAACATCTTTCCTCCACATATTCGACATGTAAAACTTATTATTGAAGTATTTCCTTATTTGTAATTATATTGCTTATATAAACTGTTAAATAACTAGTTAACATGTGACACCCCCAAATCCGGGTTACCTGACCCCCGAGTTTGGTGCTCACGATCCACAATATAAATAACATTTAACTACCCATTTAATTATAAATAAGAACATACACATCATTAACTGATATAGTCAATACATTACCCCAGGTTCTCTAACCTTAACATTACAAACATACCCTTTAGTTATACAAAAAGGGTTCACAATTACAACATAATAATGATGTTCATAAAACTATGCTATCACAATGCCTTTGCCTTTGTTCTTCTTTAATCCGCTGGCCTCTTCGTCCCTAACTGAAATATTTTATTTAGCAAGGATGAGCATTAGATTTGCCTCGCAAGTTAAGATATATAATGAATGTATAAACATCAGAATAACAGACTATTTATTTTGATAGAATGACACCAAAGTTAGGGGAACTTTGAAATAGCTGAACAATTCGTTAATCAATAAAAAGTCTTCTCGGATTCTAGGTAACACAATAATCTGATAATGAAAGAGTACAACACTTTCAAAGTTTCTACGATATTCTATTGAATAATCAAGAATCAATTCAACGCAATAACAAAGTGGAATGTTTTCCAGATTTATGCTGAGCGATCCGTGAGATCTTGAACTTCTCTTCTCGAGTAACTATCAAAGATTGGACTTTGATATACCCAGGTGTATCAGATAACCATAAAGATTAAATCATACCTCTCTGCAAGTATATAAAGTGATCAGCTTCATTATACCCTATATTATGCATAATACTCAAAATGCACGCAATAACCGAGTATACGACCAAATATGTCCCCTTTATATAAAAGGTTATTTTTCTTAGTCTTTGAATCAGAATTTGATTTAACAACGAAATACAATGATTTAAATATCTAATCACTTCTCGATCTAGCCGAAATAATTGGCATCAATCTGTCAATAATAATTGAATTATCTTCTCGAACCTATCAAGTTCTAACAATTGTTCATCTAGCTAGAATAATTAGCTCAGACATATCTCAACATAATTCGACAATAATCATGAATTATCTGTACTGTCAATAATAGCTTCTACGGATGTAAGTATCCAACAATAGTTATTCTCTAATTATATTCTCAAAATTCACTAATTCAATTGAATTAATAAACATGCACTAATTACGAATAATCAACAATAAATTCTCCGGCGTGGTCTAATCAACAATAATTAACCACCATAATAATTGAACAGTATTAACTTAAGGTTGAGTTAGGAAACTTGCATTTCGCGTTGATTACTGCTATACAATATACTTATCTACGTTCGTAAGACCTATAATCAACAATATCGGTTTCACAATTAGCACAACAATTTATAACACGTATCACTGTAATTTACAGTCAATCTGTCTCCTAGGCACATTACCACATAGCCACATTAGTGTTCATAACCTATATAAACACTTATCAAGTCTAACGAACTCGGTCTGGTTGGACTTCGGTCTATTCTCGGTGTACTGGTCACCATATCCGATAATTTAAACCTTTATTGTCAATTAAAATTGGTCTCTAAGCTTCAATATTATTTTGGATAAGTCAAATATCGTTTATAATATTTTTCGGAAGCTTTTAATAATTTTATAATAATTTTTCAAACACCATAATCATTTTTAAATGATTTAAATACTAATTAATTCCATCATCATATAATTGTCAAAATATTAAAGTTATTAATAATAACTTTAAATATTTTAAATCCCTAATATTCTATTTAAATGATTTTTAAAGTAATTAAAATCATTTTAAACTATCACCATTAATATTTAAATATTAATGAAATTATTATCAAAATATTAAAAGTCATTAATTATAACTTAAAAATATTTTTAAATCATTTTCTCGATTTTTTAATTGATTTTAAATCAATAAAACTATTTTATCTCATTTATTTAATATAATAATTAAATAAATCTAATATCATTAATATTAATTTATTAATGAGAATTTTTCAAAAATATTAAAATTTATATTTTATAATTCAAAATATTTTTAAACACTTTATTCTTCTTTAAAATGATTTTTATAATATTAAAATCATATTTAATTCATTTAATTAATATAATAATTAAATAAATCTAGTATCATTAATATTAATTTATTATTGAAAATTCTCTAAAAATATTAAAAGTTACATTTTATAACTCAAAATATTTTTAAACACTTAATATTCAAATAATTATAAATATTAATGAAAAATATCTGAAATTATCAGAAGTAAATTTTTAGAATTTAAAATGATTTTTATAATTTTTATAATTTCTTTTATATTTTTAATTAATTTCCGGAAAATCAGAAAATAAAAATATTTAAAACCGTCGATGTAGGCCTTTAGCAACGCTTTTTGTCATCTTAAGTGTTCTTGACCTTAAGAACACTGACAGTCCAGTGTTTAAGGTCCTTAGTTTGACCACACTTTAATCTCGGTTCTTCCATGTTCTGTCCAATCTAAAAGTCAGATCTTGTAGTGTTTATGTTATACTAGAACGAACACCAACAATATAAGTCATATCACACAACACCATGAAGATCCAAGCCCTTAAATTCACTGTCAGAACGTTTCTGGGTTTTCCAGAAACCCAGGTAGTTCGACTGGTCACTTTCTAGATCATTTTAAGTTAGGTTCCAGTCATGATTCCTGTGATTTCATGGTTTAAATATGTAGTCCTCATATCAAGGAACATATACATAACATTATTGAAGTCTAACAATAATAGGATCACTATGTATCATTCGATTGAAATATGTCGAAATTAGGTTCATATGTTTTTACGGAATTTCGAAAAGCAGAACAATTATACCGGATGGTCTACTTTGACCATCCACTACATCCGATCAGTTGATGTTTTAAGAGATCTAATAGCCAGGATCTATAGTCCACGTTACATGCTACAATCTAGTTAGAAACACAACATCAAACCTTCAATCATATGACAGATCAATGCTTTAGAAAACGTTATCAGATGCTGAAAAACCATATTTGGGTTACCCAGAATTTGACTGGTCATGCCCGGTCAACGGGTTTTGACCAAGAATATCTTGAAATCTGTACATGGAATAACTTTGATTCCACTTCCAGATCAAAGACCTCATACCAGACTACCAAATCAAAACATAAAACAACAAAAATCATTAACCGATTGAGATTTATGGCTCCTGACATTAGCTTGCCAGACCACAAAAATGTTCTTGGGCAGTTTTTGAAAAACTGCATTTTTAAGATCTTTGATGTTATGGATCCATGATGGATCATCATAGATCATCATAAAACAACTTCTAACACAAATATAAACACATAAACACCAACTTGGTGAGTTTAGGGTTATACCTCTTCTTGAATATGATTTGATCTAGTCTCTACTACACTGATTTGGATGTGTTAGAAAGATATCTAGGGACTGAAACACTAATGAAATTCGGAGGTTAGGAGAGAGAATGAGTCTGTTGAGAGCTTGGTAGCAAAATGAGCAAATACATGTATTTTCTCTCTCTTTAATCTCTTATAATCACATGGTGCAATGAATATTTTCTTGCATAGCTGATGATCTAGGCTGGGTTGTTGGAGTTTTGAGTCACAAAGTCAAGTTAGTTGGTGAACCACTAAAGTTGTTGGCCATTTTACAAGTTACATAAATAAAAATCCAAAAAGGGCATTTTGGTCATTAGCATTTTAATTTTAATGGCTTTCTTGTCTTTTGTCCAACCCTTAGGGTTTAACCCTAAGGTTCTAACCCTTAGGTTTTACAACACTAACTTTCTAGGATTTACTAAATTAGGGTTTTAATTAGAAAATTAAGATTTTTAAATTACAATTAGGATTTACTAATTATATTAGGGTTTTCTAATCATATTAAAGTTTAATAATCACATTAGGTCTTACTAATTTGGATTAGGGTTTCCTAATTAGGGTTTAGGATTCCCGAATTTAAAATTAGGATTTCCCGGCTTTTGATTAGGATTTTTTAACGGTATATTAGTGTTTCTAATCCGGAGATTAGGGTTTCTAATCCGGAGATTATGGTTTCGATATTGTACCCTATCCAGATCAATCATGTATCAAAATTCTAAAGCAAAGACAAACATCGCACTCAATAATATAATTATTTTAATTATATTTTCTATCGAATCCCTATCCGGGCTTAGGGTTAGGGTTTCTATTCTCCGTTAAGCACAACTCTACTATTAATTTATTAGTCAATACACAAATTAACACCTTCTCGAGATTCATATCACAGATACTTGTCACAAAATGATAATCATTATTAATATTAAATAAAAAAAATTATTCGTAAAATTCGGATTATTCGAAATCCCCGGTTATTACATTCACCCCTCTTTAAAAGGATTCCATCCTCGGAATTACCGCTGTCTTATTCTCTATAATCTTTTAAAGTTGTATCATCAATTCATTTTATTAAAACAATACTCATTTACGTTTCATATTCTAACTTGTGACTTGAATCTATAAAAGAAAACAATTCACAGAATTATATAACTTAATATTACTTGCGTAATTAAATTTCGAAATGAAATCGTTACCTATCGCCACCTCCTGGACAACCCCTGTATCTTGCGCCGTCATGTTGAATGTACGGGCCGATGGTCTTCCTGGCTGTGTAGGTCCTCGAATCTCCAAGGTTCCGCTACCTGGTCCCTTGTTGCAACTTTCCTTCTCCGCATTTCTCTTCGGACAGTTTTGAACCAGATGTTCAGTCGATCCACACGCAAAGCAACCTTGTATTTTCTTCGGATTGGGACAATTGGATGATATGTGCCCCTCTTGTCCGTAGTTGTAATAAACTCCCTTCTTCTTCAGACCTACTCCTGGATGATTCTTTCCACAGGTAGCACATGGCTCCCTTCCTTTCTTATTCCTTTATGTCTTATTACCCGTATGGGTATTCTCGCTCCACTTTCTTTTGTTAGGGTTACTACCACCACGGCTTCCTCCATCACTTGTCTTTTTCTTCTTCTCCTGATGAAAATGGGATGCAGCTTCGCTCCCTCCTTCAGCAATTAACGCTTTTTCCATTAAAGCCGCAAATGTATTGATCTGCAATACTGCTACCTTTTTGAATATCCCCGGCTTCAGTTCATTCTTGAATCTTCTTACTTTTCTCACCTTTGTGTCCACCTGATGAGGTGCAAATCTCGCTAACTCGTTGAATTTGGCAAAAGATACTCCAAAACCCGACATATTCTCACGCTTGATTCTAAAATTTAACTTCCATCTTGGATTGCATACTTGATGAAAATTAGTTCTCAAAGAACAACTCCTTGAATCTTGTCCAAGTTACCACCACCGGTATCTGGCTCTTGCTCGATTAGTCTCCCACCAAGAATGGTGGCTTCTCCTTTCATCGATATGTTGCAAAAAGCATCTTTTGCTCTTCCGCTACTACAGCAATAATGAATGCCTTCTCCATTTCTTTCACCAGTTTGGGCTTCAATAGGATCTGTGGTCCCCTTGAATTTCAGCGGTCTATGTTGCCTCCTTTTTAACTATAACAAAAGAGCTCTAACTCATTCAAGTATACATGCATCAACAAGTAATGTCTGAGTAAGTAAAGTATCGATCCACGAGGAAAGTTGTCTAATGTAAACCATTATGCATCAATTAAATCACTATATTAATATGCTTAAACTAATGATTATAATTATGAATTACTCTAATTGCAAATAACTACTGAATCAAGAATAATAAGGTAATGAATCGAATCTGGAAATAATGGGATCCTAACTTCATTTAATACTTCATCTAATTACCACCATCATGCAAGATTGTTTACATATCATAGAAAAGTAGCCAAGAGCACTAATATAGACATAGCCATTTTTCAATGTACTATAACCTACTTACACAATATCCACATGTGATAGACACCATGTAATCATCAATATAACCAAAATCACTATATGTCTATGCGAAATTGCAATCATATTGAATTTAAGCACAGGTCCTTATTTTAACTCATACGATGAAATAGTATATGTCTATCTGGTTCACAAAATACAAAGCTATACAAAACAGCCCCATATACGCATGCTATCATGATTACAATCCATACTCGCATGTTATTTGTCAATTCCATATGAGTACTGAAAATGAATGGTGATCAAGCATTCATGCATATAAAACAACCATGATAGAAATTCCTTATGATATGTAAAACAATTCAACAGTCAAGCATTCAATTAAACTACATATTAAATTCCGTTAGAATCCCATAATGGAGTTTAGTTCAAGACTGAACCAAAATCCATTATGGGATCAAAGCAATACATGGACAATAAACAAATAATTGAAAGAGAGAAGAAAGAATCGATCAAACCCAATTGCTGATTACAAACCCAACATAACGTCCAAGTCCTCAATAATATCCAGCAAAAATAATGTAAAGCATCCACAAATACTGAATTCCAAAGAAAGAGTAGAAAATACGAAATCTATGATTGGTTTTATGTTGGAATACTCTCCAAGTGTAAACCCTAGTTCCAATATGAAAACACGTAAAAACTACTGAATGATACGTCTGACACCAGTCAGAATCGTTTTTAATTAATTATAACCCTTAAAATTAAAAATTAAATAAAAAACATTTCAAAGAACATCGGCCATCGACATGCGCCGCTGCGCGCCTCCTTTGTAATCCTCGCGCGCAACTAGATCGTGAAGTCTGGTCCGGTAGTGTGTGATCGCTTGTGGTATGCGTGTATAAGTTTAATCTGTCATCGGCTATGCATGCGCGACCGCACTCTTGATTACGGTTCTGCTTGCTGCTTCTGTTTACATCATCTTGCTCATTCTTCTTTGTCATATCACTCTTCCTTCATCCATTCTCAGTTGTATATCTCTATTTATTCCTCACGTCATGCGTCCATTAGCCTTATGGCATCTAACATCGCCAAATTATGCCATATCCTGCACTTTTACACCAAAGGGAGTTCTAAGTACATGCAATGCAAAATAAATAAAATGCAACTAAAAACACACTAAAATGTATTTAAGATAGGTGTAGTTTGCGTGAATTGATATCCGATAAGTAGGTATAAAACCCACTTATTAAATACCCCCAAACGTGAACTATTGCTGGCCCTCAAGCAATGCATACAACCTAAAACACAGAAAATGCAACTACATGTTATACTACTAAATCATGATGCAAATGAGTCTCACATGGTTCCAGCTATAACAGAATTTCAGTCCAAAAATGCCTCAGTGAATTATCCAGATTCAAGAATACAACTTCAAACCAAACTCTCGGCATAATGTTATACACTCAGATAATTCATAAATGCTATAGAGATGTTGTGTGTGTGTGTTGTGTTCACCAAAACTTGAATTAATCAAAGAATACACATGCTAAATTGCTCAAAACAAAAAATTACAGTCTAAATCAAGACTCATGCATACTTATGCAACAAAGACTGTTCCAACATATTAAAACAAACTAAGGTTCAACAATGGGCTAAACTTCTTTATTGCTACTCACGAGGGCGATTTTCGCTCTTTTCCGCGGTGTTTATTTCTATTTTTTTTCACATGACTGTGTAATGCCTCATTCCATTAGGCAAACACTGCTACCCCTTAGCGAGCTTTCAACTAACAACTCCTAGACCATGAAAGACCTTAGGGCGCTAGGTGTTAAGACACCCCTACGAGCGTACTTACTCAAGTAGCTAGGGCCCCGAAATAAGACTAGCCACGTTATTGCTATTTAATTTTTTTTTATACATAGCATATCCATGTTTTCCCAATGTTTGAATATCAATGTTTTATACAGTCTAAGTTCACTTTCCACATATTTCCCTTTTTTAAAACTACATTTTCTATCGAGCAATGCAACACATAATTCTTATACCTACAAGTGTTTGTGAACAGGCCGTGCAAACAGAAAGCATTTAAACATCATTGTGAATTGCATTGTGTAAAACATTATATTTTAGCTCATGTTATCCCAAAATACTCAAAAATCCTTCAAAATTCACTATCAGCATCGGCTAGACAAAATTTCCATAAAGCTAGAACTGCGAGACATGCAAACTAAAAATATACTAATCATAATAAACAAATATTTTTTACAAGAAACTACTATATGCGACATAAGCATGCAAAATGTAAACTAAACATGCAAATGCTAAATGCAAGTACTAAACTAACGTGCAGATACTACGTGCAACAATACTACTACCCCAATACCCCTAAACTTATAATATTCAATGTCCCAGTGAATGAAGGTAAAGGGTTAAAGAAAACTCCCCTAACGCTCCCATCTGCGGGTGGTGAATCTGGTGGTGGATATGGCACAGCTGTCCCGAACTGAGGCCACTCAAGCGTTGTCCCTCGTAGTGCGAAAGCTTCTGCCAATGACCTCGTCAACCCCGTTGCAAACGCTAAAAAATTGTCGTACATGGCGTCAACTTTTTGCTCCAACATTCAGAACTGTCGATCTCCAGTAGCAAAGGGAACTTGGGTTGACGGGCCTGCCTTATCTGTCTGAGAGGGCTGCTGTGGTGGCTCTGGAAAAGTGGGCTGGATAATAAATCCTAATCATCTCGGATGTGGCACACCTCCTGCCCAGTCCTCGAATTTTGCAATGGTGGCGTGGGTGATATCCTGGCTTGGGTTCTACATTTGCTCATTATCCTAATGGCATCCCTGATGAGCATATATCATAGCTACAACTGAGGCATGGGGAATACTCCCCGTAGTGCTTCCCCGCAGATACTTCAAAATGTTTTGGTGAATCAGATGGCCCACGTCAATGTACTTGCCCAAATTATACCCCACAAAATTATGGCTCTCTCCGCTGTGATTTCATGCTGATGGGACGAAGGAACAAGCTTTGCACAAATGAACAGATTCCATGCCTTTGCATATCGATTTAGGGCTGCCGCTAAAATTATGCAAGGCTGATTTGTGCTGGCTTTATAGGTCCATTTCGTGCCAGGCACATACAATTCAGCAATAACCAATTCCAAGTCCGTCTCCAAATGTGCACCTGTGACCCAGTTAGCAGACCCAGTCGGTGGTGTGGCAGTTAACCCAAAAATTTCTCTGATTGCAGGTGGTCTGTAATCTATTTCAAAGCCGCGAACCACAGATATACCGCTCATGGTGACTTTAGCATTAGCATAGAATTCCCGTACTATACTCATCGAAATAGGCATAGGAGTGGCAATCAATCGACGTCGTTCCCTCTCTTGAATCATCGCATATAGCTGACCATCTTGTGTCTCAGGCTTGAATCCTCTTTCTTTAACAAATATTTTGGCTACGATTCTATAATACTCTATTTGTGCTTCTAAACTCAGAAATTAGGTATGATCGACCACATCCTCTCCTTGACTGCTGGAGGAAGATGATGATGAAGAAGAAGATCGTGCTCTCTTTGGACCCATTTGAACTTGTCAGAGATAATGAAGATAATTTTCTTGGTAATGAATAAATAAAAAACCCGATGAGGAGAATAGCCTCAAACTTGTTTCTGCACCACCAACTCAGAAACCTTAGATTTATACTACAGTGTAGAGGTTGAGTAGATATGGAACGTGGAAGAAATTGTGGATGATTACATTGTGGAGAGATTGTTGGCTTCAATTGTGTAACTAATAGAGGGTAAGAGACGTGCGTTTTGGAGAGAGCACGGTGATTGCTCTTCTATTATGTTTTCAAATGAGAGCCCAAATGATCTCCAACACATTTTTAAACTTAAAAAAAAATTCCACGTCTGATGTCGCGCGCGGCCGCTCGAGTGTTCAAGGGGTTGCGTTCGTGGGCGCGCGAGGATCGTATTCAACACATAAATTTGGAGTGCGCGGGCGCGAGAGTTGTATAGTATATTAATGCACGGCCGCGTGGTATGGAATTTTGCATTGCTGGTTTTCATGCTGTAAAGCCGTACTGCATTTTGTTTATTCACCTGCATACACCTATAGACACTATCAAAATATGATTTACTAGATAAACATGAGTGTCTATTGTATCACCTTCATTTCAATGCAGTGCACAAACATGCTCCTATTCAATTTCAGCTACTATACTAAATTTGCAGAAATAATCACATGATCCGAAATAAGGATGAAAATGAGCTAACAAAACAACTTGAACTGAATAAATAAAGAGAAAATAAAGCTAGAAACAATGGGTTGCCTCCCATCAAGCGCTAAGTTATAATCAATTAACTTGACGGTCTCTGAATCTCACGTCGAAGAAAGAATTGAGGTGACTTTCTGTCTGTCCACCTCACCACCAAAATAGTGCTTCAATCTCTGCCCGTTCACTTTGAATGGCTTGTCCGGAAACTTATCCAATACTTCATTTTCACCATGTGGAAATACAGTTTTCACTGTAAATGGCCCTAACCATCTCAATTTCAGCTTCCTGCGAAAAAGTTTAAATCTGGAGTTGTAAAGTAAAACCCTTTATCCCGGTTCAAATGTCCTATCGAAGATCTTTCGGTCATGCCATTACTTCACATTCTCTTTGTACAGCTTCGAATTCTCATACGCCTGTAATTTGAATTCCTCCAACTCTGAATTTTTAGCAATTTCACTTCTCAAAGGTTCATACTACACCAGACTCTCTACTTTATCATTTAAGAACCGATCCACCAAATCAACTCAGAAACATTCCTCTTCATCTGTTGGGCACTTCATGGCTTTGAAGACATTAAAGGTGACCTCTTGAACATGAACACGCATAGTGAGTTCCCCCTTCTGCACATCTATCAAAGTTTTTCCTGTGGCTAAGATTGGTCTCCCCAGTATGATTGGTTTATTTTTATCTTCCTCATAATCCAAAATGATGAAGTCAGCCGGAAAGATAAATTTGTCCACTTTCACCAATACATCTTCAACAATTCCCCGTGGATATGTGATGGATCTGTCAGCTAACTACAACGAAATGTTTATCGGCCTTGGAGCCGGTTATCCCAACTAATTGAACAATGAAAAGGGCATCAGATTGATACTTGCCCCAAGATCAAACAGACATTTATCAAAGTTCATCTTTCCGATCGTGCATGGAATTGTGAAACTACCCGGATCCTTTAGCTTTGGAGGTAACTTCTGATGAAGCACTGCACTGCACTCATCTGTCAAGGCTACTATCGCAAACTCGTCTAATCTCCTCTTTCTTGACAATATACCCTTCATAAACTTTGCATTACTTGGCATTTGTTCCAATGCCTCGGCGAAAGACATGTTGATCTGCAGCTTTTTAAATACCTCCAAGAATTTGCTGAACTATTTATTTTCCCTCTGTATATTCGATCTTTGTGGATACGGTACCTGAGGGTGAATTGGTGGTACTGAACTCATAGGCTTCTCAACTGACCTTGCTTTATCTTTCTCTTCATGCTGAACCTCAGACTTTTCCAGATTTTCTTTCTCGGTAGTTGCCTGCTCTTCCTCGCGCGGCCGTAGGGCCTCTTTAGTACAATTGGGCGCAGGCGTGCGACTTTTAGTGTCTACAATATTTTCCCCAGACCTCAATGTGATAGTTTGACACTTTTCCTTCCCGTCTCTTCTTGGAATTATCTCTGTATTACTTGGCAATGAACCCTGGGGCCGGTTGTTAAGCATGTTCGCCATTTGCCCCATCTGAGTTTCCAGATTCTTAATAGCCACTGCTTGGCTTTTGATCATAACCTTTGTATTCGCCATGTATTTCATCATCATCTCCTCCATTTCTGATTTCTTTTCTTACTGAGGTACAGCTGGAGTGTCATGTTGTTGTTGTTGAGAAAATCCCGGCGGAAAAGGTGGTCTAGGAGTAAACTGTGGCTGCGCTGGCTGTGACTGAAACTGATTCTGCTGATTCCCTTGGTTATTTGACTAACTGAAGTTTGAATGATTACGGTTGTTGGGGTTGTATGTGTTCTTAAACTGACATTGGTCTTTTTTATAATTGCTCACATACTGTACCGACTCTGAGCTGATAGCACATTGATCTGTCGAGTGTGACCCCGCAGATCCCACATACAAATGTAACTGTTTTCATTTTGCTCTCGGCTATTGAATCTATTTTCTTCGCCATAGCTGCAATCTGTGCCGACAACTGAGTAATAACATCCACCTTTAACACACCTGCAACCTTGGGCTGTGGCATCCGAGCTGTAAGATTCTGAAAATCATTTGTTGTCATTGTTTCAATAAGGTTATAAGCCTCTTCATAACTCTTTGCCCATAATGCCCCTCCTGCAGCTGCATCTACAATGGGTCTCGACTGCCATCCCAATCCATTGTAAAACGTGTTGATCACCATCCAATCTGGCATACCATGGTGCGGACACTTCCGTAGCATCTCTTTGTATCTCTCCCATGCATCATATAAAGATTCACCCTGTTGTTGTTCAAACTGAGAGATTGCTGTCCTCATTTTTGCAGTCTTATCCATTGGGAAAAACTTGGCTAAGAACTTCTGTGCTAAGTCCTCCCATATAGTTATAGATCCTGCTGGCAAAGAATGAAGCCAACTTCTCACTTTATCCCTCAATGAGAATGGAAACAGCCTAAGTATGATAGCATCCTCTGTCACCCCATTATATCTGAACGTGTCACATATCTCAATGAAACTCAACAGGTGTTCATTCGGATCATCTGTAGCGGCACCCCCAAACTGTACCGAATTTTGTACCATCTGAATAGTGCCCATTTTTATCTCGAATGTATTAGCTGCTATAGCTGGTCTGACTATGCTAGATTGTAATCCATTAATATTAGGAATGTAATATTCTCTCAGAGCCCTATGCTCCTCTCTTTGCTCTTTTCCTTGTCCCTCGGTTGCCATATTAGATGTAGTACTCTCTATCTGTGCTTGTAAATTTCTACGCACACTTGATTTCCAACCTCTCCCGTTTATGCTGTCCTGAGCAGGTGTTAAGTCGGGGTTGGATGACCGTGTGCGCATAAAAATTTATACAAGTTCCTGAAACAAAAACAAAAATGGAAATGAGATAAGATTAGATTTTTCTAAGTCATACAATATAGCTTAAAACTAATGACAATACCCTTTCCCCAACAGCGGCGCCAAAAACTTGTTGCCTCCTTTTTTAACTATAACAAAAGAGTTCTAACTCATGCAAGTATACCTGCGTCAACAAGTAATACAGAGTAAGTCGAGTATCGATCCACAGGGAAATTTATCTAATTTAAACCATTATGCATCAATTAAATCACTACATTAATATGCTTAAACTAATGATTATAATTGTGAACTACTCTAATTGCAAATAACTACTGAATCAAGAATAATAAGGTAATGAATCAAATCTGGAAATAATGGGATCCTAACTTCATTTAATACTTCATCTAATTACCACCATCATGCAAGATTGTTTACATATCATAGAAAAGTAGCCAAGAGCACTAATATAGACATAGCCATTTTTCAATGTACTATGACCTACTTACACAGTATCCACATGCGATAGACATCATGTAATCATCAATATAACCAAAATCACTATATGTCTATTCGAAATTGCAATCGTATTGAATTTAAGCACAAGCCCTTATTTTAACTCATACGGTGAAACAATATATGTCTTTCTGGTTCATGAAATACAAAGCAGTACAAAATAGCCCCATATACGCATGCTATCATGATTACAATCCATACTCGCATGTTATTTGTCAATTCCATATGAGTACTGAAAATGAATGGTGCTCAAGCATTCATGCATGCAAAACAACCATGATAAAAATTCCTTATGATATGTAAAACAATTAAGCAGTCAAGCATTCAATTAAACTACATATTAAATTCCATTAGAATCCCATAATGGAGTTTAGTTCATGACTGAACCAAAAGCCATTATGGGATCAAAGCAATACATGGACAGTAAACAAATAATTGAAAGAGAGAATAAAGAATCGATCAAACCCACTTGTTAATTACAAACCCAACGTAACGTGCAAGTCCTCAATAATATCCAGCATAAATAAAGTTAAGCATCCACAAATACTGAATTCCAAAGGAGTAGAAAATAAGAAATCTATGATTGGTTTCACGTTGGAATACTCTCCAAGTGTAAAACCTAGTTCCAATATGAAAAACACGTAAAAACTACTGAATGATACGTCTGACACCAGGCAGAATAGTTTTTAATTAATTACAACCCTTAAAATTAAAAATTAAAATAAAAGCATTACCAAGAAGATTACCATCATAGCAGCGCGCGCGCGCCCTCCTTTGTAATCCTCGCGCGGATGCGTGTGTGTGAAGTCTGGTCCAGTCATGTAATCACGCGGGCGCGCGTGTATAAGCCTAATCCACCGCACGGCCGCGCGGCTTCTGCACTCTTGATTCTGGTTCTGCTGCTGCTGTTTCTGTCATGCTGCTCATTCGTCTTTGTCATGTCACTTTTCCTTCATCCATTCTCAGTTGTATATCTCCACTTATTCCTCACGTCATGCGTCCATTAGCCTTACGCCATCTAACATCGCCAAATTATGCCATATCCTACACTTTTACACCAAAGGGAGTTTTATGTACATGCAATGCAAAATAAACAAAATGCAACTAAAAACACACTAAAATGTACTTAAGATAGGCGTAGTTCGCGTGAATTGATATCTAATAAGTAGGTATAAAACCCACTCATCATCCTACCGCTTTAAAGTCTTTGAAATTATCTAATCTACCAGCTGGCTAATTTCTCGCTCTTGCTGCTAGCGCTCTATTCCCCATAGCTTCAGCTATCATATTTGCAAAATTCTGCATCGGGTAAGCTTGACCTCCTCCATTATTCACTGATTTTTCTTCTCTTTGATTTCGATTCTGTCGTCTAAGCGGCATTATCTGATTTAAATAAAAATATTACATTAATTCTCTTTCTCTACACAAATTCTTAACACAATAAGAATTCAACACATAATTCTCATATAATCACATATTGATTCAAATAGCTTATAGCACATTTAGTACTTAACACATATTACTATCCCTTTTTAAATCATATCTGGATTAACAACACAACTTTACACAAAACGTTATAATTCTCCATTCACACATAGTTATTACCAATTCGTCAAACTTACCATACTTATGAGTTCAGGAACTTGCCACAATTATATGAGTGTATGAACTTATCCTAGTCAGACCTTTGGCGTCCATTCGCTGAGGGGTTCAAAACGTTTCATATATTTATGAGTTATTAACTTACCATAATTATGAGTTTTAAGAACACACAAATTAATCTTAATCTTATATTCATATAGAAAATAAAGATTTCATTCATACAAACATATTTATATTTACATATGTTCACACATCTCTCTCGATATTACAACTGTTAATATCATAACCTACTACTAAAAGTTACTACTGCATATTTCTAAGTTGTCTATCGCCCACTCCCTTCACCAATCTTCTTCTTGATGGGACACTTGTTGAATCCGTGACTCGTTCTACCACATTAATAACACTTCCTCATATTCGGCTTAGGACAATGTAGTGAAATATGTCCTTCCTGCTTACAGTTGAAGCACACGTTCTTCCACATCATGTATTCTCCCGCGTTAGTCTTTCCACACTTGCTACATACTTGCTTCTTCTTCGAGTTTGACCATTCAGAATTAGGGATGTCGTTGTCCCTATTTCTCTTTTTCTTATCTTTCTGCTGCTTAATTGTTCCTTCAGACAATCCACCACCTTCAGTCTTCATCCTTTCCACCTGCATCTTCAACTCGTTCCATTCTTCAGTCATTTCGCGTAACATTCGCTCCGTCTTCCACAACTCCTCCAAGAGAAACACTTTATTCCGGAGTTCTTGTACTTCTGCCGATAGTTGATCTTGTTCTCTAACTTTGGTCTCATTCTTTTTCTCCACCTTAGCTTGCTAGGACTCTCCCTCTTCATCACCACTCAGATACATCTCTGGATAATCGTCATGATCACTCCCCAGATTAACCATAGGTTCATCTTCTCCCACCTTCTCAACTAATTCGCTTTGCGCTGGCACCTCGGCTACCAGCACTGGTGCAACAGCCGCTAGCATCTTCGCACTCATTTCATCTTCTCCAGACATCCTACAATCAGTTTAAACAACTTGATTAGTACTTCACCAGTACAAAATTCTCACACTATGTGTCCACATATCTCACTATTGATGCAGTTCAGCAATCCCTCACTTAGAACTCTAAATGAGTTTTCTAGATTTAGCTTATGGTTATAATCCTAGGGCTTTCCCCACCCCACTTAAGGTTTATAACCTATAGCTTTGATACCAACATGTGACACCCCCAAATCCGGGTTACTTGACCCTCGAGTTTGGTGCTCATGATCCATAATATAAATAACATTTAACTACCCATTTAATTATAAATAAGAACATACACATCATTAACTGATATAGTCAATACATTACCTTGGGTTCTCTAACATTAACATTACAAACATACCCTTTAGTTATACAAAAAGGGTTCACAATTACAACATAATAATGATGTTCATAAAACTATGCTATCACAAGGCCTTTGCCTTTGTTCTTCTTTAATCCGCTGGCCTCTTCGTCCCTAACTGAAATATTTTATTTAGCAAGGATGAGCAACAGATTTGCCCCGCAAGTTAAGATATACAATGAATGTATAAACATCAGAATAACAGACTATTTATTTTGATAGAATGGCACCAATGTTCGGGGAACTTTGAAATAGCTGAACAATTCGTTAATCAATAACAAGTCTTCTCGCATTCTAGGCAACACAATAATTTGATAATGAAAGACTACAACGCTTTCAAAGTTTCTACGATATTCTATTGAATAATCAAGAATCAATTCTACGCAATAACAAAGTGGAATATTTTCCAAATTTATGCTGAGCGATTCGTGGGATCTTGAACTTCTCTTCTCGAGTAACTATCAAAGATTGGACTTTGATATACCCAGGTGTATCAGATAACCATAAATATTAAATCATACCCCTGTGTAAGTATATAAAGTGATCAGCTTCATTATAACCTATATTACGCATAATACTCAAAACGCGCGCAATAGCCGAATATACGACCAAATATGTTCCCTTTATATAAAAGGTTGTTCTTCTCAGTCTTTGAATCAAAATTTGATTTAACAATGAAATACAATAATTTCAATATGTAATCACTTCTCGATCTAGCCGAAATAATTGGCATCGATCTATCAATAATAATTGAATTATCTTCTCGAACCTATCAAGTTCTAACAATTGTTCGTCTAGCTAGAATAATTAGCTCAGACATATCTCAACACAATTCAATAATAAATAGGAATTATTTGTACTGTCAATGATAGCTTCTACGGATGTAAGTATCCAACAATAGTTATTCTCTAATTATATTCTCAGAATTCACTAATTCAATTTGAATTAATAAACATGCACTAACTGCGAATAATCAACAATAAATTCTCAGGCGTGATCTAATCAACAATAATTATCCACCATAATAATTGAAAAGTATTAACTCAAGGTTGAGTTAAGAAACTTGCATTTCACGTTGATTACTGCTACACAATATACTTATTTGTGTTCGTAAGACCTATAATCAACAATATCGGTCTCACAATTAGCACAATAATTTATAATACGTATCACTGCAATTTACAGTCAATCTGTCTCCTAGACACATTACCACATAGCCACATTAGTGTTCATAACCTATATAAACACTTATCAAGTCTAACGAGATCGGTCTGGTTGAACTTCGGTCTATTCTCGGTGTACTGGTCACCCTATCCGACAATTTACACCTTTATTGTCAATTAAACTTGGTCTCTAAGCTTCAATATTATTTTAGATAAGTCAAATATCATTTGTAATATTTTTCGGAAGCTTTTAATAATTTTCTAATAATTATTATAATTTATAATAATTTTTCAAACACTGTAACCATTTTTAAATGATTTAAATACTAATTAATTCCATCATCATTCTTATTTAATAATATTAAAATATTAATAATATACTTGTCAAAATATTAAAGTTATTAATAATAACTTAAATATTTTTAAATCACCAATATTCTATTTAAATGATTTTTAAAGTAATTAAAATCATTTTAAAACTATTACCATTAATATTTAAATATTAATGAAATTATTATCAAAATATTAAAAGTCATTAATTATAACTTAGAAATATTTTTAAATCATTTTTAATTGATTTTAAATCAATAAAACCCTTTTTATTTCATTTATTTAATATAATAATTAAATAGATCTAATATCATTAATATTAATTTTTAATGAGAATTCTCCAAAATATTGAAAATTTTATTTTGTAATTCAAAATATTTTTAAACACTTTAGTCTTCTTTAAATTGATTTTTATAATATTAAAATTAATTTTAATTCAATTAATTAATATAATAATTAAATAAATCTAATATCATTAATATTAATTTATTAATGAAAATTCTCTAAAAAATATTAAAATTTACATTTTATAACTCAAAATATTTTTAAATACTTTGTTATTATTTAAAATGATTTTAAAAATATTAAAATCATTTATCTCTAATTTATTTTAATACCTAATTAAATAAATTAAATATCATTAATATTCAAATAATCATAAATATTAATGAAAAATATCTGAAATGATCAAAAGTAAATTTTCAGAAATTAAAATGATTTTTAAAACCATTTTTATAATTTTTATAATTTATTTTCTATTTTTACTTAATTTCTGGAAAATCAAAAATTAAAAATATTTAAAATCGTCGCTGTAGCCCTTTAGTGACGCTTTCTGTCGTCTTAGGTGTTATTGACTTTAAGAACACTGATAGTTCAGTGTTTAAGGTCCTTCGTTTGACCACACTTTAATCTCGGTTCTTGCATGTTCTGTCCAATCTAAAAGTCAGATCTTGTAGTGTTTATGTTACACTACAATGAACACCAACAATATAAGTCATATCACACAACACCATGAAGATCCAAGTCCTTAAATTCACTGTCAGAACGTTTCTGGGTTTTCTAGAAACCCAGGTAGTTCGACCGGTCACTTTCTAGATCATTTTAAGTTAGGTTCCAGTCATGATTCTTGTGATTTCATGGTTTAAATATGTAGTCGTTATATCAAGGAACATATACATAACATTATTGAAGTCTAACAATAACAGGATCACTATGTATGATTCGGTCAGACTATGTCAGAAATTCAGTTCATATGTTTTCTGGAATTTCCAGAAAACAGACAATCATACCGGATGGTCAACTTTGACCATCCACTACATCCGATCAGTTGATGTTTTAAAGGATCTAATGGCCAGGATCTATAGTCCACGTTACAGGCTACAATCTAGTTAGAAACACAACATCAAACCTTCAATCATATGACAGATCAAGGTTTTAGAAAACGTTGTCAGACGCTGAAAAACCATTTCTGGGTTACCCAGAAATTGACTGGTCATGCCCGGTCAACGGGTTTTGACCAAGAATATCTTGAAATCTGTACATGGAATAACTTTGATTCTACTTCCAGATCAAAGACGTCACCATACTACCAAATCAAAACATAAAACAACAAAAATCATTAACCGATTGAGATTTATGGCTCCTGACATTAGCTTGTCAGACCACAAAAATGTTATTGGGCAGTTTTTGAAAAACTCCATTTCTAAGATCTTTGATGCTATGGATCCATGATGGATCATCATAGATCATAATAAAATAACTTCTAACACAAATATAAACACATAAACACCAACTTGAAATTAGCATACAAGATCAAATGGTGAGTTTAGGGTTATACCTCCTTTTAAATATGATTTGATATAGGCTTTACTACACTAATTTTGATGTGTTAGAAAGATATCTAGGGACTGAAACACTAATGAAATTCGGAGGTTAGGAGAGAGAATGAGCTTGTTGAGAGCTAGGTAGCAAAATGAGCAAATACATGTATTTTCTCTCTCTTTAATCTCTTATAATCACATGGTGCAATGAATTTTTTCCTGAATAGTTGCTGATCTAGGCTGAGGTTTTGGAGTTTTGAGTCACAAAGTCAAGTTAGTTGGTGAACCACTAAAGTTGTTGGCCATTTTACAAGTTACATAAATAAAAATCCATAAAGGGCATTTTGATCATTAGCATTTTAATTTTAATGGCTTTCTTGTCTTTTGTCCAACCTTTAGGGTTTAACCCTAAGGTTCTAACCCTTAGGTTTTACAACACTAACTTTCTAGGATTTTCTAAATTAGGGTTTTAATTAGAAAATTAAGATTTCTAAATTATAATTAGGGTTTCCTAATCATATTTATGTTTAATAATCACATTAGGGCTTGCTAATTAGGATTAGGGTTTCCTAATTAGGGTTTAAGATTCCTGAATTTAAAATTAGGGTTTCCCAGCTTTTGATTAGGGTTTATAACGGTATGTTAGAGTTTCTAATTCGGAGATTAGGGTTTCTAATCCCTTATTAGGGTTTACTGATATTGTACCCTATCCGATCAATCATGGATCAAAAATTCTAAACAGTACAAACACGTACTTAATAATATAATTATTTTAATTATATTTTCTATCGAATCTCTATCCGGACTTAGGGTTAGGGTTTCTATTCATCGTAAAGCACAACTCTATTCTTAATTTATTAATCAATACACAAATTGACTCCTTCTCGAGACTCGTATCACAGATACTTGTCACAAAATGATAATCAATATTAATATTAGAGAAAAAAAATTATTCGTAAAATTTAGATTATTCAAAATCTCGGGTTATAACATAACACGCAAACACAGACAATAGCACCACATATACAATAGACACACGTTACAACTGACAGGACTCGATTCCGATATATGGATACCGAGTTCGAGTCCCATCCGCCTAACTTGAGAAAACTTAGGCAAATAGTCCAAAAAGAGACCAAAACCCACCCCGGTCGTCCAAACAACACGCAAACATAAACAATAGCATCACATATGCAATAGACACGCGTTACACTTGACGGGACTCGATTTTGATATACGGAGACCGAGTTCGAGTCCCGTTTGCCTAACTTGAGAAAACTTAGGCAAATAGTCGAAAAAGAAACCAAAACCCGCCACGGTCGTCCAAACAACATGCAAACACAAACAATAGCATCGCATAGGCAATAGACACGCGTTACACCTGACGGGACTCGATTCTGATATACGGAGACCGAGTTCGAGTCCCGTCCACCTAACTTGAGAAAACTTAGACAAATAGTCAAAAAAGAGACAAATACCCGCCCCGGTCGTCCAAACGACACGCAAACACAGTCAATAGCACCACATAGGCAATAGACACCCGTTACAACTGATGGGACTCGATTCCGATAGACGGAAACCGATTTTGAGTCTCGTCTGCCTAACTTGAGAAAACTTAGGCAAATTGTCATAAAAGAGATCAAAACCCACCCTGGTCGTCCAAACGAGACGTAAACACAGACAATAGCACCGCATATGCAATATATACGCGTTATAACTGACGAGACTCGATTTTGATATACGGAGACCGAGTTTAAGTTTATGTCCGCCTAACTTGAAGAACACAAACTAAAAGAATGTAAATATGTTATCATTTTGACTTTGTTATTAATATTTTAATTTTGTATGGTCTTGTTGATGAGACTCGTGGAGGTGGAGGTTGAGGAACTGGTGATGACCGCCGAGCTGATGATGAGCAGCCTCCTCTAGTATAGGGTGATGACCGTCGAGTTGATGACGAGCAGCCTCCTCTAGTACAGGGTGATGACCGCCGAGTCAATGACGAGGAGACATGCAACGGGTT
Source organism: Panax quinquefolius (assembly GCA_020205615.1). Taxonomy (NCBI): domain Eukaryota; kingdom Viridiplantae; phylum Streptophyta; class Magnoliopsida; order Apiales; family Araliaceae; genus Panax; species Panax quinquefolius. Next base: position 74,892,969 of record CM035164.1, on the reverse strand, counting down.
GTAGTTAGTTTATGTTATATTATGAGTTTCATGTATGTACTTGTACAGTTTTTGAGATATACCAACGACCATTTTTAATCTATATATTTGATTTGGATTACTATTTGAATGGTGAATTGTATGATATTTGCTTGTTATTTGATGGTTTTTATTAGTTTATAACAGGTATATATTTGATTTGTAAATGAACAGGGAAATTTTGAAATTATAAAAAAAAACTTCAAAATATATATACTCATTGCCGACAGGGGTAAGGGTGACGGTAATACCCGTCGCCAATGACATATAGTGACAGACATGGGTACAAAGTTATTGCCGACGACACTATAGTCATAGGCGATGGGCTCGCCGTCGGTAACGAGTTATTCTTAAAAAAATTTATCAAACCTTTTCCGACGGTCTTGCCGTCACTCGGGCCGTCAGTAGTGACTTTGTCCCGTCGCCAATGTGTCCCGTCGCCAATGATAATGATGCGATTTTACCGCCAATCTGGGACCGTGTGGGCGACGGTAGTATGATGACGGTCTGCCTCGCCAATGGTCACTGCCGTCGCTAATGACATCAATGTCGACGGCACTAGAGTCATAGGCGACGACAATTCCCGTCGGCAATGACCGATTTTTTTGTAGTGAAATAATTATGCTCCTAATTTTATTAGGAATAATTAATTTAACTATTTTAATTAATTAGCCTCCTAATCTTATTAGAAATATATGAGAGTACTCTTACTAATTAATTCCCAAACTCCTTTAGGAATTAAATAATAATAACAATAATAATAATAATAATAAGACTCCTCTTATTAATTTATATTTAATAATTCCAAAATATTAAATAATAAATATTAAGCTATTTAATTTATTCTATCACCATAGATTAAATTAAAAACACTTGACTTATTATTACGATTATGCATTTGCTTCTTAAATAAATATTCTTCCTTCTGCAGGGTGACCCTTTATGTTCTCCATATTCAATCGGTTGTGAATAAATCAATTAGAACAATTCTAATCTTATTTAAATAAATAAATAAATCTATTAATTAATTTAAATAAATAACATTTATTCTACAATAAGGATAAACCTCCTTAGCGATCAACATTCATTATCTCCATGTACAACATATTACTGTAAATAGATTTCAACATTAATCATAAAAAAACCTTTGAGTAAATAGTTACTGTACAATTCAATCCTTCCACCATATAATGTCCTAATTAAATATAAGACATGGATTTACTGTCAAGTCTTATTTTATTTAATTATATGTATTTCGATTCTTAAATGCACAACTCCAAATAATGAAAATTAGAAACTCCTTTCTAATATCATTCTGCCTTGGCTAAGGACTACTAGGTTGTCATTTATCGAATTACATAGGACATTCTCTTCTTTTACAAGAAGCGGTAGATTCTTTGTTGAACATTCATTATCTCTATGTACAACATATTATACCTAATCATACCTTTTGATATACCCTAAGGGTCTTAAGGAATAAGTCAAAGTATAACTCATCATACACAAGATACTATGATGGTCTTAAGTCCAAGGATCACTTATACTACTATCACTACAAGACATCCACTAGTACAAAGTACTAAATAGATAACACTTAAACCACAAAGTTTTTTTATAAAAACGTTGTGATATTTTTTTTATAACTTTTTTAAAAAAACGTTGTAGATATATATGCAAAAACGTTATCTATTTAAAAAAGCATTTTTTTGGTTTTAACTAGATAACGTTTTTTTTTAAAAACGTTGTCTATCAAGAAAAACACGGAGCTAAAAAAAGGCGGTTAAATGAAAACTTAAAATTAAATTCGCTCTCTTTCGCATTTCTCACCGAGTGTCTTCGTCTCTCATCTCTCTGTTTAGCCTCTTTTCGTTCCATCTGGAAAACAAAAGCTAGGGTTTGCCTAGATTTCCTGTAACTCTCAAATCTCTAGATCCATGGCAAAGACAAGCGGAGGGCACACCTTTAACACCGATCGAAAGTCGGTTCAACGAAGCATAGAGTCAACATTAGCACCTAGAGAAGCTCAACGATTGAACCGAAACCTCTCTAAGCTTGCATCTGATTTCCACGGACCAGCACACGATTGATATGTTACACCACTACTCGATGCATCAATGGAAACCCTCGTCGTCTTTTTCAAGGAAGAAAATCAACGTCACCGGTGATCTTTGGACATCCGGAAGCGGCGACATCGAGTTGAAGAGATAAAATTCGAGCTCCAAGTAATGGTCGCAAAAGTGGATTCATATCATTCCTCTGATTGTGTTGCTCTGCCTCTTCATTCTCTGGTATTACTCCTATCCAGGTATAATTTATTCTTTTATACAATCAAAACCCTATTCTACTAATAATAATTTCCTTCTTGATGTTTTTTTATTGATTCTTATATTGTATTATGTTAATATATGTGTGTAAGTAGTTTTCTACTGAGTAATTTCTTTTGTTATATAAATTGGGAGCTAGATTTTGCTTTTCTTCAAAAATTATTTGCCCTAATTTTTAATTGAGAAATCAGTTAATGAGTAAAGAAGATTTTTTATTGAGAAGTCAGTTAATTTTTTATTGAGAAATTAGTTATTTCAGCTTTGGTTTATCTACTGTTGTACTATTTGTTGTGCAAAACATAGCTTCCTATGACCCGCTTAAAAGGACTGCATTCTATGTTGGGGGATTTGGTTTGCTAGAAATTTCACATTTTCACTTATAAACCAAACTCTCTTTATTAAAGGGTAGTATGCAGGATTTTTGTTACTTTATTTGATTGGATAATGTCACTTTCATATGTACTGTTACAAACTCTCAGTCTCCTGCTCACAGATCATATTAGCTTTGTTTGATTGGTTAGTAATGAAACAATCAATATTAGCTTTGTTTGCTTTTAACAAAGTGATTTGTTAAAATCACTTTGTTTGATTGGTTAGTAATGAATATTCTATTAGCTTGTTGTTTCTAGCAAAGTTCATGGTTGGTAGTCATGAGCGGGTATTATTCCCTATGGATATCCTCTGATTCCTACTTGTTCTGTACTAAATTTCCTGCCGTAGCTTACTGTGATTCATTCATTTTCACCACACATACGCTTGTTAGTTGATTATAAGCACACACAACATATAGCGTCGCTAAAAGTATAGACGACGGTTGTGTGATCGAACCGTCGTCGGATCCGTCGCTAAAGGGGGGTGAGCTCGGGTGAGTTGGATAATGGGTGAGCTTATGATTCGGATAGATATATATATATATATATATATATATATATATATATATATATATCTACATTTCAAAGTCCTGCCTGGAGTTTACTTTGTGGTAGTTGATCGTCCATATATATATATATACCTATATATTTATTTACCACTTTTATGTTAATATCTACTTTAACTGTTTTCATAATGTAGATATTTAATCTTTCAGCCTGTAGGCTAGCTTTGCCTAAATCTGGCTATTTCGAACTTTGATCGGTTCAAAAGTGACTAAACTGGAACCGTTGAAGCTAGAATGCTTTAGATTTACTCAAATTTAGTTATTTTTCTAGCTTTTGTACATATTACTCTTTCATATGTGCCTAGGAATCATGTGATCAAAGATTCATCCTCTGAATCTAGATTCGGTTCTCGTGATGGACATTTTGCAGCTGCAGCTAGCTTGTAAATTATCTACGGTGTCTGGATATCCTTAGATGGATCTTATGCCCATAAGAAGTTCAACACTGCTATGTGTCTTATTTTCTCGAAGATGGTTCACATCTCAAAAATAAAAGCAATCAAGCCGAACACACAATAAAATGGAAGTATAAAAGGCCTCAATTACTATTAAGCATAAGGGTTTGAAAAACCTATTTTCCAAAACATCACTGCTATATCTTGTTATTTGAACGTTTATGCAAAAGTCAAACCCTTTGTATATAGGTGCACACGAGGCATAACACTACTTCCAGACACTTGCACATAGACCCAATACACACACACATACGCAGATAAAAATTAATGAAAGGTGGCGATAACTATGTTATCATAGAAGTCAGGGGGTGCCTAACATCTTCCATCCGCTTAATCAAGCCCCCAAACCCTAATGAATCTCGGTTTCCAAGACCACTTAAACAATGTCAAACCATTGGGTCTTTGTGCAAACCTTTTCGGTTGAGTTGGTAAAACCATTTCAAATCTACCAACTGGCGACTCTAAAAGTCAAATCGTCGACATATACATGTAGGACCTTTTCAAACTTGGTTTTTCAAACAAAACTAACCTAAAATGAGAACACCAAAAGACAATTATAGAAAGGGACAAATAAAAATCCCGACGTCGATAAGTGGCGACTCTGCTACGGACTCCAGTAATTGGGCTTAAGCTGCTATTCAACCTTTTCAAAACTTTTATATGCTTATGTGTGAATACTGTATTCAAGAAGCTCCATTTTATGAGAGGGTCCTAGCTGGTATAGGAAAACCATTCTCAAAAATGATTAAGTACGGAGAAATGGCAGAGATGGGGTTAAAATCTGGGAAGATTCAAGACATCGTCGCTATAAAAGCCAGAGCTGAGCATATCTAATCTGGAAGTTATGGGAACAAACCCCAGAGGGTCAATAAGAAGAAAGAAGAGGATGTCTCCTAGATACTAGAAGGACAAAATCAAAAAGGCAATCAAAACTTGCCTATTCAAAGGAGAAACTATTCCTCTTTTCAAGTACAATCATCAAATTCTCCCTTGCCAAAGAGTGGAGAAGTCAAACATTCAAGAGTGTTCACACCCTTAGGGGACTCACTGGAAAACATTTTCAAAATTCTAACAGCACAGAAGAAAATCACTTATCTCATTCTACCAGCCAATTCAAGTGGAAAGGGCTTCAATACAAGCAAGAAGTGTGCTTACCATTATGGAGCTCCAGGCCATGACACCCAAGATTGTTGGGCCCTCAAGCATAAGATCTAAGACTTAATAGACAGTGGTGAAATCGTGGTGATAAAGCCCGAACAACCACATGTTCAAGATAACCCTCTCCCTTAACATAAGGAAGAGGATGTTAACATGATCAATTAAGGCAGTGGAGAGAGCTCCAAGTACCTCAAATACGTGGGTGGTTATCCCTAAACCAGTAAAGATATTTTTGACAAATGGGATTATTCAAGGTTCCAGTTCATGATAGAACGAGAGTTGAAGGCTATTGATGAACATGTTAATCAACTGGCAGAACTGCTGATACATCATAACCAAGTCACATGACAGTTGTTCAGTCAGGAGTATATAAGTCTCCTCTTCCTTATTACAATGAATCCACCACCAACCCAAGAGAATGAAACCTTTGAGGAGAAGCTTTAAAGAAAAGTAAGAGCTCAAGCCCGTCGGGACTTTGCCAATAAAATGAAGTTTACCCATTTAGGCCAACTGATGGAAGAAATATTGCAGATGCTGATCAATGAAGGAAAAATCACAGCACTGCTACCTCCAGTCAATCCACATTCAAAAAGATTTGATGCTATCGGGATCTGTCGATACCACTCCAATTCCCGTGGTCACAGCACTGAAGGATGCTGGGCACTCTATCATCTTATCCAAAATATGATTTACAGTGGTGACCTGTAAATGGCAGACAATGACACCGTATCACTTGAGAGTGAAAATACATTTCCTCCAGGATCGCAAAGATGGAGGGAAATCATAGCAGCCATATCCTCTTAAGGAGACCTGGCTGCCACACCCCTTACAATTCAATCAATCAAGCTTAAAGGAGTTGAAAACCCTGGCTGCACCAAAACCAATAATATAGCCATTCAGACCGCAATATCCTATCATCAGCCTTAAGATAGTCCCATGGAACTATAGAGAGGTTGAAGGATCAACATCAAACACAACTGCGGCGGTATCCAAGGAAAACCTGCTATATATCCCTCAACGAGTGATGAAGCCAGTCATCAGATCTAAGGGGAAAGTGCCTAAGGAGAGAATTGAAGAATTCCTCCGCAAGATGAGACATAATAAAGCCAAGGTCATGCAAAGCTTGAAAGAAGCACCTCAACAAATATCTATTATGGACTTGGTATTCTCTTCAGAAGATCATCAGAAGGTCTTAATGAAGATATTTGAAGAATCCAACTTTCCAAAGATGGTGGATGTTGAGATATTTCATCATCTAGTGGATCACATTTTCAACAACAATGTGATCTCCTTACTGATGATGACATACCCCCCGAAGGGACGGATGATTGCAAGCCACTGCACATAGCAGTGATGTCTTCCAGATATGTGGTCAGAGGTGTGCTAATAGATGGAGGATCGTCCCTAAACATCTTCCCCTATGCTACATTAGAAAGGATGAAGATCAATCCCAATCGGATCCGAAGCAGCCACACAATCATCAAAGCTTTTGATGGATCTCGGTGAAATGATGTAGGAGAGGTTGAATTACCAGTGGAAATCGGTCCACATATCTTCTAAATATCCTTTCAAGTGCTCAAAATCACTACAGGATATAATTTACTGTTGGGAAGCCTTGGATCCATATGGCAGGAGCCGTCCCATCCACTCTTCATCAATAACTCAAGTATAGCATCAACAGTAATCTGGTCACTGTCAATTCTGAACCAGAATATCCTGTCCAAAGTGATATGCCTCTAATCAGTTTCAATATAGAAGTTGAGCCTGTCAGCTTCTAAGCCCTTGAGGTGAGCAACACTCACTATCATCCCATCGAGGCTCCAACTTTAAAACCTAGAGTTTCCGCCGAGGTAATGTTGGGTAGTCAAGAGATGATATCCTTAGGTTTCTAACCAGGACAAGGGTTAGGAAAAAATCAGCAAGGAATCAAATGCCCAATTCAAATTTATAGCTAGACAGGGAAGGCCGGACTAGGCTACTCCTCCGATTCAAGTCACAGGAACCCGCACAAGCGTAAACCGATTCCTTCATCTATAATGTTATTGCCTAAACCTACAGATAAAGATTCTGTATGACCTCTAAGGAAAATTCCTGTCTCTGTGGTGGGTATGCTGTTTCCTAAGCCCAGACCGGCCATTAGGAAAGAAGTTCTAATTTCAGAACCAGATATTGAGGAAAGGAATCAAATGCGCAAACAAGACATAAATAGATGGTTATCGAAGATGTACTTCCTAGTGCATACCAAGGGTATGAACAAGGATATCTCAGATGATGACTGCCCATATGTCATGGTCATCATTCAAGAGGAGAAGGATGATAACCGCCCTTTCATTATAGCTGTCCATCAATAACTGGCTCTGAGGATACATCCCTAGCCAATGCAATCTCTACCTCCAACCATGCAAAATACTCTAGAGAACGACCCTGAATGGCTAGTCGAAAAGTCATCCCTCTCTCGATGAGTCTAACTGTCATAAATCCTAGACATATCCTTTACTGATAGAAGTCGAGATGACAATCGCTGACCCACTGCCCCGTCAAAGGGATGAATATCCTAAAACTTTTCAAACTGTGCCATAACAGCCAGTGGATATGTGGTCACCCCCCTCAAACTGGCCAGAGGAAGATAGTCCATGCCAACTACATGAGTGATAAAGCTATAGGGAGAGCTGAGCCCTGAACATTGCAAAATATCAAATGGGTCCTCGATCCATGATAAGAAAGATAACTAAGATGTTACGTCTGTACACTCAGCCGGCTGAAAGGAATATAACATGGATATCTCATGGAAAAAACAATACCCATGGCGTCTGAAAGTATTAATCGGTCTCAAGTGCGTCATAAACCACACATACAACAAGACCGCACTGCCTATGAAAACCCCCACTAAATGGGTGTGGTAAAACATGGCTGACCTCAATGTCTCTGCCAAAATAATCGGTAAGATGGTATGACCCTCCTTGAGAGCACGGACTACCATGATCACACCGATATCCAGGTAGTCCATGTACAACGACATGTACAGATAGGCCACTATACACATCAAGAGGATATCTACACGGGCGACATGCCAATCACCCTCAGAAATGGTGAAGTCCCCGGAGTATCGCATATAACTGTCCAACGACCCAAATTAGTCAATCAAGAAACTCATGGACACCACATGCCCCAAGGTAATCTCGTATAGGGTAACTCTGCGCCTTAAGCCTATCAAGATCATAAACTGTTGGCTCATGTCATCGATAGCCATCTAAGCGCAAGGTCGATCTAATGGCAAGTCTGTAAGACGCTCATATTCCTCCAAAGTAGGAGTAAACTCCTGGTATCAAATTTGAACACCTGCCTATCTGGTACCCAATGCTCAAACATGCCCTCTATGAAGTTCGGTGGAACCTAAAATGTCAAGAGGGTCATGGAGTGTCTCAACAACTGATCAACTGTCACCCGATCTAGGGAAGACAAACGGGCATACCACAATCTCAAAGAAGATGGCACCAACATGGGTGTGGTATGCTCAATTCGGTTAACAGTAGATGAAGACATCTGTAGAGTTGTATTATAAAACCATCCAGGGGTCAATGCTAAACTCATCTCTGGAAATACATATCCATGACACAATACATGCATGATATATGACATATGATAATATGATGTATGGAATAGAAATCATTATACATACATTCCTAAGGACATCATCATTTAAATACATCATCTCTTTGTACAATTGGGAAAAGTACAGGGAAATGGGGCACTACTACCCTACATCTAACAGAGGCCAATCAAAAGATATAACAAGAACTTGGGCACAACCGCCCAATATCTAACAAAGGTATATCAAAAGATATAGCGATAAATGCATCAGAAGAAGTCAATGGTGTTGATGTCCACATCATCTAGTCTGTCCATGAGATTTAACTCCTCCTGAGTCACTGAATCTCTTCTAGAAAGGATATCAGGCCGATACAACAGAGGATATGTACCTGCAAAACCATCTGAATATGGGCCATCTGAACTACTCAATAATTGTTACAGTAATTACTGTTCAATATTTTATTTTATTGATTCAATAATTGCTACGTTGATATTTTATATAATTGTTGTTTCAATAATGTCACTGCACAATATTTCCCATTATCAGATCAATAATTCATATTATTTGAATAATATTATTAGATAACATTATTGGCAATGTCTAGAAAGTTCTGTCTAGTGAGAGGTTTGGTCACCTAATTGCGCACCAGTAAGGAGAAATCCTTATTGGAAAGTCCCCCCTTTCTTGGGAACAGCCTGGTTGTCAGTATTGTGATTCTGTAATATTATTTGTAAATAATTAATTATTGATTTATATGATAAGGAAAATATTCATTTTATGTGGATATAGATGGAGGAATTTTTAATGTGACAATTGTTGAAAATTGATATTTTATCTTTTCTGATAAAATAATTTATTATATTATAATAATATAATAATGATGATATTTGTACAATGAATGTGTGATATATGAGTAAATAAGGAGGAAGAATATTTTTGTTACAAAAAATGTTTAACACATGTTTTGTGTGTTGGTGGACCCTATTTTTGACTAAAATTTGATTATAGCCTGTAAAATTGTCCGTATGTGGATTTCGATCAATTTCTGTTTGGAATTTGGAAAAACTTAAACATACAAAGTTGAAGAGAATTGAATTTCCTATGAAAGGACATGAGATTCGATTTTTTTTGATAAAAAGGCAATTTATTATGAATTATTGAAGTTCCGGAATATTGGGTCAGAATTGATTTTGTTGCAATAAATGTTTAAAACATGTTTTTCATTTTGGTGGGCCCTACTTGCATGTGTAAGATGTTGAATTCAGATTTCTTGTTGTGCGTAGGAAATTTATATAAATATATTAATATTTTATTAAATTTTCTGCTTTGGTGTTCTAAACATTTTCCTATAAATAGGGTGCTTAGGATAGAATTAAAAATCACACCAGAAACTGAAATCTTCTCTCTCTATATTATCGAGCGTATTCTTGTGAGTATTTTGATACTTTGAGTGTTGCTATACGGTGCAAGTTCCTTTTCAAATATTATATCCGATATTCAAATGTAAGTACTATTCTTTTGAGGTAAGGGGTATTATTTATTTCATATTCTGAAGAGATATTATTTTTCATATTCGTATGAATATTATTTTCGTTCAATATTCATAAAGACTATTATCTTCGTTCAATATTCGTAGGAATATTATCTTCGTTAAATATTCGTTGGAATATTATTTTTGTTTAGCAGTTGTAAGGGATGTTATTTTTGTTCAATATTCGATTGAAATAATATTTTCTTCCATACTCTTTAATATATATGTAATATTATTTCGTTTCAGATTTCGAATTCTATACTTGTTTTGTTAAAGTTTCGGCTGCTATACTCCATGAAATTAGTAGAATATCTTTGATATTTGCGCTTCATCCAATATATTTTCATGAAAATATTATTCTGAGCATTCTTGATAAGTTTTAACTTTTTTATGTCGGGGTACTATTCACGGGGTTACTATTCCCGAAGTTACTATTCACGGGTACTATTCACTCAGTTACTATTCACCCGGGGTACTATTCATGACAAAAATTGATTTCTTTTCGGTCCAAATCATTTTTGATATAATATTATTCTTGCATTTTACACCACAAAGCAGTATCATGTTGAAAATTTGGACATTATTGATTTCTGGATAAATTAAATTATAAATCTTTAAAAATTTATCCTTGAACTTATTTTATTGAATTCTTATCATCCTCATGATTATATTATGTTGAAAGTCATTTGTGGCTTGTAGTGCATAGATGGACTTGGTATGATTACGACCAGGGATTATTCTATATAATCATAACCGTAATGTTACAAATGATGTGGTAAAAGTCCTCATTGGCCCGTAGTGCATTGATGGACAATTTTTGGTATGATTATGGCCATGGATTCTCTTCGGCCAAGGGTACAAAGATGAATTGTTTTATGGCATGATCATGACCATTGATGAATACAAGAATATCCTTGGCCCGTAGTGCATGGATAATTTGTGGCCGTGATACTAAAGAAAATCCTTGGCCGTAGTGTAGGGGTGATTCGATGATGTGGATTATTTATTAAGCTGAGTCTCAACGATAAAAGTGATGAAAAAACTTTTTATATCATAGAAGATAGTAGATTTTATGCTCTACTTGACTCTTCTAATGGATTGCTTGTTCCGCTGCAGTTAAACTTGATGTTGGTTATATTTTATCAGTTTAACACTGTTGAAGGCTAACGATAAATTATTCTGCATTATCTTAGTCATAATATTTCTTACTGGGCTAGTTAAGCTCACCCTTTTGCTTTCATTTTCCTTTTCAGGAAATGAGAACGTAGCCGGGACTAGTCGAGGAACGGAGTAACGGTCCAGATGATAGCATTAGTAGTCCTCACTATTCTATGAAATAGTGTGATAATAATTGTAATGAGGACTCCTTTTGAGTTTGTATACTGTCTATTAGACAGTATTTGTATTTAAACTCACAGTATATGTGTTGTCGTATTTTGCACGACAGTTGTATTAGTGAAGTTTTATTTGAATTTTATACCATGTATTTGGCGACTCAAGATGGGTGATGTTGAGAATAGAAATGGAGCAAAGGAGACCGTTGAGTCACCACAGATCAATACCCAGGATAATGTGCAACAGGAAGAGAATAATCCTCAGGTAAACAACAATGATCAAATGATGAACGATGGAATGTTCAGAGGCTTTATGCAATTCATGCAACATCAGGTGAGAGCGGCTCCTGTCCAAAATGTAGGTGGAAACATTGGAAATTCTCGAACGGTCACCGCTAAACAGTTCAAGGAGCTGGGACCACTAGAGTTTATTGGAGAGCCAATACCACTTAAGGCGGAAACGTGGATAAAGTAGATCACCAAGATATTTGATGTCTTGGAATACTCAAAGGAGCAAAAGGTTCCCTTTGCCACCTTTATGTTGAATGAAGAAGTAGATCATTAGTGGGAATCTGTAAAACGTACCCAGCCTAACGCACTCAAGATGTCTTGGGAGAAGTTCCAAGAATTGTTCAACGACAAGTACTTTCCCGAAAGTATTCGTCACATGGAGGAGGTGGAATTCATCAAGCTGGAGCAAAACAACATGACCGTGTCGCAGTACGAAGTTAAGTTTGCTGAGTTATCCCGGTTTGCATCCCATTTGGTAGATAATGAGGAGAGAATGATGCGAATGTTTCTGTGAGGTTTGAAACCCGAAATACATCAATACCTTATTTCTCACAAACTTTGCTTGTATTCAGATGTTGTGAATAGGGCTCAGTTATTGGAACGCGATAATGAGACAACCCAACCAAGAGAGAGCAGCCGACAAATCGATAATATCAATGGTAGCAGTCATCGAAGCGGTGACAACAAACGTTGAGGGAATCAATATGCCAGAAATGGTAACCACTTCGGTGGTAATCATGGCCAGGATAATAGAAAAGGTGAACTAAGTGAGAACAATTTTAAGAAGAGAAGATTCAACGATGATTGAAAGACAGAAGCACTAACACCCATTGTCAAGGAAGGAGAACGACCATCGGTCGTATGTTTCAAATGCGGACAGGAGGGACACATCCGTCAAACCAGACGCAGCAACCTAAAGCGTGTTTCAATTGCGGAAGAGAAGGTCACCTAGCTCGATTTTGTCGTGTAGTGAAGTCAAGTCCAACGGGGATGGTGACGCCAAGGGATGTCTCAGACAAGTCAAAGTCGGTAGTTTAAGTAAGAGCGTTTGTCAAGGAACCCGAAAGAAGTTATCACAGGTAAGTTGATCATAAACTCTTGCAAAGTTTATACCTTATTCGATATCAGTTCTACACATTCTTTTATTTCTCCTACTTGCGTTCAACGTTTAAATTTGACCCTAGTACAAAACCCATTATTAAAACCCTCAAATATTTCTTCACCCAAAATAAAAGTAATATGCGCCAAAGACGTTGGCTCGAGCTGTTGAAGATTACGACCATACCATTCAATATCATCATAGAAGAGCGAACGTGGTAGCTGACGTGTTGAGTAGAAGATCGTATGCAGTTACGAGTGCGACGTTGTTAACACAAAGAATAATTTTGTACGACTTACTCTAGAGACCCTCGTGATGATGTTAAATATACGATTAGAACCAACTTTAATCGATAAAGTTAAAGCCGCTTAGGCTAAAGACTCAGCGATGATGAATATGAAGAAGAAGGTTCAAGAGGGCGCTATTTTAGAAGCAAGAGCTCCTGAATAGAGGAAATCTCAACCCTTGATTTTATTGGCCCATTTGAAATCCTCGATCGAGTAGGAACTATGGTTTATAGACTCACTTTACCGCCAAGTATGTCGCGTGTTCATAATGTTTTTCACGTATCGATGTTACGTAAATATGTGGATGACGCGAACCATAATATTGATTTAAAACTAGACGAGATAGCGGAAGATTTAACGTATGAAGAGGTACCTGTTAAAATCTTTGATAAGAAGAAACATATTCTACGCTCAAAGGTTATACCTCAAGAGTTAGAATCTGACGAGGTATCCTCACCTCTCCGGCATACCAGATACGTACGTAAATTTCGAGGGCAAAATTTCATAAGGAGGGGAAATTGTGAGACCTTGAATTTTATAAATAAAGATTTAATTTTCTCGAAATATTTTTTTTTGAATATTAAGGAGTAAATTTGATATAATGTTATAGTTGTGGGTAATATTTATAAATTTTACAAAATAAGCAAGTGGTTATAAAATATTCATGTTCTCGGAGAATATTCGTTTGGTCGTGGAATATTCTTTTTGTCGGGGAATATTCGTACGACGGTGCAGCCTTGTATGGGCCCCGTAATGGAAAACGATTGGATGAAGAAAACGACAAGTTTGGGTTCTTATAAATAACATCGTAATTATTACCGTTAACACTGTTGGAATACTCGGTGGTTAAAACACAGTAGTACGTGGTGTTGCACAGTAGCACACAGTATTGCACCAATTATTGATTCTTACGTAAGAAGGCACTACTCAATAATTGTTACAGTAATTACTGTTCAATATTTTATTTTATTGATTCAATAATTGCTACGTTGATATTTTATATTATTGTTGTTTCAATAATTGTCACTGCACAATATTTCCCATTATCAGATCAATAATTCATATTATTTGAATAATATTATTAGATAGCATTATTGGCAATGTCTAGAAAGCTTTGTCTAATGAGAGGTTTGGTCACCTAATTGCGCGCCAGTAAGGAGAAATCCTTATTGGAAAGCCCCCCTTTCCTGGGAACAGCCTGGTTGTCAGTATTATGATTCTGTAATATTATTTGTGAATAATTAATTATTGATTTATATGATAAGGAAAATATTAATTTTATGTGGATATAGATGGAGAAATTTTTTAATGTGACAATTGTTAAAAATTGATATTTTATCTTTTTTGATAAAATAATTTATTATATTATAATAATAATATAATAATGATGATATTTTTACAATGAATGTGTGATATATGAGTAAATGAGGAGGAAGAGTATTTTTTTTACAAAAAATGTTTAACACATGTTTCGTGTGTTGGTGGACCTTATTTTTGACTATAGCTGTAAAATCGTCCGTATATGGATTTCGGTCAATTTCTGTTTGGAATTTAGAAAAACTTAAACTTTCAAAGTTGTAGATAATTGAATTTCCTACGAAAGGACATAAGATTCGAATTTTTTGACAAAAGTGCTATTTATTATGAATTATTGAAGTTTCAGAATATTGGGTCAGAATTGATTTTGTTGCATTAAATGTTTAAAACTTGTTTTTCATTTTGGTGGGCCCTACTTGCATGTGTAAGATGCTAAATTTAGATTTCTTGGTGTGCGTAGGAAATTTATATAAATATATTAATATTTTATTAAATTTTCTGCTTTGGTATTCTAAGTATTTTCCTATAAATAGGGTGCTTAGGTTAGAATTGAAAATCACACCAGAAACTGAAATCTTCTCTCTCTATATTATCGAATGTATTCTTGTGAGTATTTTGATACTTTGAGTGTTGCTATATGGTGCAAGTTCCTTTCAGCGTTATATCCGATATTCAGCCATAAGTACTATTCTTTTGAGGTAAGGGGTATTATTTATTTCATATTCTGAAGAGATGTTATTTTTCATATTCGTATGAATATTATTTTCGTTCAATATTCATAAAGAGTATTATCTTCGTTTAATATTCGTAGGAATATTATCTTCGTTAAATATTCGTTGGAATATTATTTTCGTTTAACAGTTGTAAGGGATGTTATTTTTGTTCAATATTCGCCTGAAATAATATTTTCTTCCACACTCTGTAATATGTAAGTAATATTATTTCGTTTCAGATTTCAAATTCTATACTCGTTTTGTTAAAGTTTCGGCTGCTATACTCCATGAAATTAGTAGAATTTCCTTGATATTTGCGCTTCATCCAGTATTTTTTCATGAAAATATTATTCTGAGCATTTTTGATAAGTTTTAACTTTTTCATGTCGGGGAACTATTCACGGGGTTACTATTCCTGAAGTTACTATTCACGGGTACTATTCACTCAGTTACTATTCACCCAGGGTACAATTCATGACAAAAATTGATTTCTTTTCGGTCCAAATCATTTTTGATATAATATTATTCTTGAATTTTACTCCACAAAGCAGTATCATGTTGACAATTTGGATATTATTGATTTCTGGATAAATTAAATTATAAATCTTTAAAAATTTATCCTTGAACTTGTTTTATTGAATTCTTATCATCCTCGTGATTATATTACTTTGAAAGTCATCTGTGGCCTGTAGTGCATAGATGGACTTGGTATGATTATGACTAGGATTATTTAAGTATAATCAGTGAATAGTAATGTTACAAATGATGTGGTAAAAGTCCTCATTGGGCCGTAGTGCATTGATGGACAGTTTTTGGTATGATTATGGCCATGGATTCTCTTCGGCCAAGGGTGCAAAAATGAATTGTTTTATAGCATGATCATGACCATTGATGAATACACGAATATCCTTGCCCCGTAGTGCCTGGATAATTTGTGGTCGTGATACTAAAGAATATCCTTGGCCGTAGTGCAGGGGTGATTCGATGATGTGGATTATTTATTAAGCTGAGTCTCAATGACAAAAGTGATGAAAAACCTTTTTATAACATAGAAGATAGTAGATTTTATGCTCTACTTGACTCTTCTAATAGATTGCTTGTTCCGCTGCAGTTAAACTTGATGTTGGTTATATTTTATTAGTTTAACACTGTTTAAGGCTAACGATAAATTATTCTGCATTATCTTAGTCATAATATTTCTTACTGGGCTGGTTGAGCTCACCCTTTTGCTTTCATTGTCCTCTTTAGGAAATGAGAACGTAGTCGGGACTAGTCGGGGAATGGAGTAACGGTCTAGATGATAGCATTAGTAGTCCTCACTATTCTATGAAATAGTGTGATAATAATTGTAATGAAGACTCCTTTTGAGTTTGTATACTGTCTATTGGACAGTATTTGTATTTAAACTCACAGTATATGTGTTGTCGTATTTTGAATGACAGTTTTATTAGTGAAGTTGTATTTGAATTTTGTACCATGTATTTGGTGACTAAAGATGGGTGATGTATACCTATTTTGGGGGCGTCATATGGTGCTTAGAGTAAGGAACCCATATAATGACTTCTACGATCAACAACTCCAACTGTAGGCGCGAATGGGTAAAACCCTCAGCTACCGGAACCTTCGCTAAAGTGGAGAAATGCCATCGCCGTCCCCATGGATAGGTATCAAAAATTAACAGGCTAACCAGACGAAGACATGAGAGCCTCTCATAGGCCCAAAACTGCGAGTACAAGATCAAGTATCTGCAGTCAGTTAAACTAACAACCCGAATAAAGGGAAATCAAAAGAAAAATGCTCACCAACAGGAATGGGTAAAACCCTAACAAATCCTCTGTCACACCCTCTGAGCGTAGGGGAATCCCCTTGAGGAAGGTGTAGGAGCCCCAATCAAACTCTCCAATGCGGTCCACCTGCTGAGTGGTGCTGACTAAAGCGAATGACACCGTCAAAGAGTTATTATCCAGGAAATAACCCCTGAGGATGACTAGAAATAATCACTGAAGAATGAAATCTCTAACCCTCCGATCATCGGGTAATGGCTCAGTTAGATCCCCACTCACGACATCTACACTCAAGGGACCAGAACAGACTGTCCTACCTTTGAGCGCCATAGCCGAGATTCCCAGCAATAATCTAACGGCAGTCGGGGAAATGTTAGTCACCAAAAGCACTGGCGCCCCAAAAAACTCCATCTCAGTGATGAATCGCCAATCCATCGGTGTCATCATCACCTCACAATCCAACAAATAGAGAGACTGAGTTTGTTGAAACAAGCGCTCAAATAAATTATGACAACCCGGAAAATCGGATTGTTCAAAATTTAAGTTTAAAGAATTAGTTATTAATAAAATGAATTTTTATTAATACTATTCTGTGCTATGTGTTTATTAATCGTTCTATAACCTAGAATGATTATAAGTCGGGAGGATTCTGGCTACGAGCTAGAATGAACGAGTAAGAATTTTCAAGACAAAAATGAATGTTTTTCGGGAACAAAAATATTTCCGGGGAAAAAGACGAAATAGGCACTATTCACCCGTTTCTGCTCGGAGATTTATTTTGAAATTCTGAGAAGTTATTGATTATGTAAAATGTTGAGACGTGATGGAATATTCAATAATATTTCAGTTATGAGAAAAACGGAGTTTTCGCCTACGGACTCAAAACCTAAGGGTTAGGGAAAATGAGATCCGAGAATGTTATGATCGCGTTTAATAATTAGGGTTATTATGTGTGAGAAATACGAGTACAATACGAGTTATTATACGAGTATAGTATGAAGATTAGTACGATGTATAATACGAATATCGTACAAACGGTATACGAGAATATGAGAATGGAATGCGTAGAATACGATTAGTCTTAATGGACTTTGTGTTCATGGGCTTTGTAGAATCCAATTGGACTTGGATTATGTCAAGCCCAATGATTTGTGAAATTAAGCCCAAGAAAGGCCCAATAAGAATTAGGGTTAAGGCTCAAACCAAGAAAAGAAACCGCGGATCGAACCGATGGGTAAACGGATGGGTAATAACCAATGGGGCAACCCATGTGCATGTGGGCCGGCCACTTGGCCACCAAGTAAGGGTGGAGGCCAAGTTTACTTGGTGGCTAAGTGTTGGAGGAGGTGGGAATAGTAAGGAGGTTATGGGCGAAATGACCTAATTGCCCTAGCTTTGGTTTTCTATAAATATAAAGCTAGATTTTCATTTTCTAGGATTTTGAAAATCCTACACTTGAGAGAGAGAGAGAGAGAGAGAGCTCGGTTGGGAGAGGAAGAGGAAGAGCGTGAGCATAAATGCCCGGATCAAAAGTGATCGTGAAATAGAAAAACTTGCAAAACGTCGGCTTTGTCTAATGGGAGAGGATTAAAGAACAACGAAAATTTGAACCCTAGTTTCTTCTAATATTTTCTAAAAGTTTAATATGTTTAAAACATAGCTTAATGAGAATAGGGAGAAGATGATGATAGAAATGATTTCATATGGTTGAAATCATGAGAAAACAAAGAAATAAGAGCTTAAAAATTTAGTTTATAAATTTCTTAAGGAAGTATAAGATTCGTGAGGATGTTGAGCGATCCGAATGAATATTATGAACGAGTAGGTGGAATAAGTATGGAATAATGTTCTATAACATCAAATTCCAAGAAAAAGTAGAATCGTATTCAAAAATATCGATTAAAATGAAGAACGAACGAAGAACGCGAAGAACACGAAGAATGTTGTTGATGGACAAATTTAAAACCATCGTAGTGTAATTGTTATTGATGGACAAGTTTAAAACCATCGCGTATAAGTTAGTTGCTTATTGCTTGGTTAGGAATGTTAGAAACGTTCATGAAGAATGGATTAAAATTGAGCTATAACGAAGTTATCGCAAAATTTTTGTAAAAGACGAGCGAGAATTAGAAAGTTAGTAAATGAACCCGAACATGTAGGGTTTCATAAGAATGTAAGAGAACGTAGAAAACGTGAGTCATGGACTCAAGAACGAACGAATTCCGAGTTCGGACGAACGAATGAAGAACGTTAATAAAGTAAACATGAACGAAGAACAATGATTAAGCCAATTGAATGGCATGTTAATGGATTCAGAACAAAATTCTGTCTGTGGCTAATTGAAGTACACAAGATAAGGAAGAAAATGGCTTTGGAACGACCACGTTTTGAGTTATAAAGAAGAAGTTATGAGATTTCGAAAACAGCGTCTCAAGCTTGTAAAAGACTTAGAAAAATTTTCTAGGGTTTTGTCTCGTGGCGCAGCAACACGGATAGACTTCGAGAAGGCGCCGCAGCATGAAAGCTCGACCATAAACTTCTGGAGAGTGGCACCGCAGCGTGAGTGATAACAAAGGACTTAAAGCCATGCAGCCATGCCAAAGCCAAAAGAGAGATATAAGTAGGTCCAAGCAACATGAGAGAAAGGAAGGAAGCAGGCAGCAGCAGTGCACGGTGCAAGTCAATGCCCAGAAATGAGATTTTTAGTTCTCAATTACTGGAGGATGTGCAAGAAAGAAGTATGAACATATAGTTCACGTAATTTAACACTCAATCAAGTGTTTTAAACCTTTAATGAAGGTTGAACGAAAAGATTTAAATGAGATTAAAAGATAAAGAATGTGGACGCGAGTCACGGAATCGATGTCCGGGGACCGTAGTCGGAATGAATGAACGTGAGGGATTACTGTGATTGTGATTCCTTAGACGTTAAGTGACTAAGGTAAAAAATAACATTTTGATGTTATGTCATGACATGGAGAGATAACTGTAAAGCGTATAGATGCTGTGAATGCAATGTTGTTGCGATGAACGATCGGTCTTAGCATACAACGAACAATATGGCTTTGACATTAAGAAATTATAATAAACATGGGGTTCATGGGATGGATAACGATTAAAAGCGATTAAAACCTTGAGTAAAGGTTGAATAAGAGAATTAAGAGACGAGCAACGTGAACGATGAATACGTAAACAATCTTCGTAGATCATATTCACGTCGGACGAACGTTCTAAGTATACCCTGGTTGTTTTACTTAGACGTTGGAAAAGGTAGTAAGTAAGATACGAATGGTATCAAGCGAGCCGTAACAAACGATAATAAGGTTACTGAAAGCCGAATATAAGTCGGATGAGAATGTTAGAATGAAAGGTAAGCGTTGAATACTTTAACCAATGTGAAGGTTGAGTGTAGGCGAATATTAAAAGGGTAGAACCTACACCCTGTGTATGGTTTGACCGTAGAATAACAAAGACCGTTGATTAAAGCTGTGAGCAATGAAGAAGCTTATTTAAAGACAAGTACGTATAATGTAAAAGAAGCCGAGTTAATGTTTATAACTTGGATGACGCTCTGAGTCAAATTAATCGGACGTTGTAAGATAAGAATAAGGTAACGTAAAATACTTAACATTATTAATGCATAGAATGAATGCGGAATGATAGTTCTGAGTATACAAAAGACTATATGACTTAGACGATGATGAATAAATCCTGAGGTATGGCATTTAGTTGCCATAAAGCCATAAGGAATATGAATTTGACTCAACGAACATTATAGTTTAATAGTTCGGATAAGTTAAGGTAAGTTAGGTTGTGGTACAATCGTAACCTTTGATGGTTGACATATGGGAGCTGGGCTAAAGAATTCCTTCAGAGAGCGAAGGTATATACAAAACTGGCAACCGATCTAACTCAATCGTGGTGTAAGTAGGTAGTAGATGAGATGGGAACTTGTTTGCTGGTTGTTTGTGGGAAACCACTCAGAGTACCATATGGACTACTAGCAGAGACGCGATGTGTGCTGAGTCCTAGAAAAGTTATAAGAAGAAGATAAGAATGTAAATCATCAAAGATGAGGAATGTAATGAGTAAGACATCTCCGTATGTCAAGAAGTCGTTAACCGATAAAGGAAGTTGGTCGCGTAAACTTAGTTTGTAAGAACGTGAACCCTAAGAAGTAAAGTAAAGTTAACCAATGCGCAAGTCAAATATATGACTAATTGGTACACGTATTATTTCCTTATGTGCTGCATAGGAATTGGAATGAGCACTTCAGCGTAACTATAAGCTGTAGCTGTGCATAAGGCAAGTTTCCTTACTTCATTCATACTATATGAATGCTAGTTTCTTAAACTTCTCAGATGTTGAACTTGAGAAGTTCTGTCTATATGCATATGTGCTAAGTATGTACAAGGTGGTAGAACATATGAGGCCTTGTGCCACAATTTGAACACTTCGGTGTTTCTATGAGATGAACTGTTCTGTGATTGAGCTGTTTAATAATAGTATGTTTTGTTTATACATGAACCGTTATTGTTAAGTCTGTGCTAATGATTCTAGCCAGACAGAATATGTATGAAAAAGGTAGAAGAATGAATGTATGTCAAAGTGCATGTAACTGATGTTTTAAGATGATAGGAATCAAGACTATTCCTATTATTCAAGCTGCTTTATAACCTTTGTTCGGTTATTGAGGTCTTAAAAGAATGGTTGAATCCTTAAAGTTGTTTTTTCAACTGTATGACTTGTTGGGCAATTGAATGCTCACACTTGCTTTAAATAAAAAAAAACATTAGCGAGCGATGTTAGAAAGAACTTAAGGATCCCGTAAAGATCAAGCTGATCGGTATCCAGACGATGTGCCATTCATTATATGAATGATTATTAAGATCAAGCGAAGACTTGTAATATAGAATGATTGAATTAAACTATAGAGTAGTTTAATGAACGATTATATATCCTTGGTGGCAAATAAAAGTCACTTGTACAAGATGTAAAGGATAATGTAATTATCATTATTTGTAATGAAAGAGGTTTTATGGTTATAGAACCTGGGATATGAGAATGTATGTCGTTATATTTAGCTATATAATGATGTACGTTTGGAAGAAGATGGGATCGTGACGTCACGGAACTGGATGTGAAAATAGACCGGATTTTGGGGAAGGATAAGAAGATCAAACGATAGGTTATAAATCTTAGGTAAGAATAAGACTATAATCGTAGAGAAGGATATGAAGATCACCACGTGATCATAGTAAATCGTGTTAATGAGATGAGCCGTTAAACGATGAATGATTTATAGCTAATGCTATGAATGAATTGTACTATGAAGTAGTACGAGAAGAAGAACTCAGATTGAGTTGTAAAGGTTAGCATACGAATTAAAGAAAATTTGTATTAAGTAAAGAGGAAGTTAGAAGTTGTAAGATTCCAATTGAGGACTCATGTGATGGCTGAGTTGTATGAACCTTTGTATGGGCAGAGGTTTGTGCTTGGTGTAACAACTACTCAGTTTATTACAGTGATAATCATTGGAATTGGTCGCGCTATTAATATGTATATGACGAGAAGGTGAATCTTTTCTCATGTATATACTTGATAGGTAGAGAATGATAAAGTATGTGCGAGTTCTTAAACTCATATTTATGGTAAGTTCGTGACTCATAATAATATGGTATGTTTTCGAATATTTTAGTGAATGGACGCCTAAGGTCTGTCTGGATGTTATTAAACTCATATTATTATGGAAAGTTCCTGAACTCATAATGTGTGGTAAGTTAATGGACTGTACTAGGGTATAGAGATGTTTAGACTGAAAACGAAGTATTTTCAGTAGACTTAGCATTGAAGGTGCTAGAGAAGATTAAGTATTGTCGCAGTAAGACAATAACGGAAGATGGAGAATAAGATATTCCAAGTCATCTAGTTATGCTAGATTTTGAAATTTCTTGAAATCGTGCTAATGTGCGCGTTTTGGAAAATGAAAGAATTGGTTCGACTTTTGGAACCAATGGATTTTAAAAGAACTATTCTTGGTATGTCTATGCTAATTGTTTCGGCTAGACAGAAATTGATTTGAAATATCAAAATGAATTTTATATCATCAGTGCATTTGATGCAAGGATGGTAAAAGGATGGAGTTATTAATGTAATTGAACCTGGTGGGATGTGATCTTAGGATCAACAAACCGCTATGGTATGATGTATAATGACGAAGTCATAAACTGACGAAGTCCTCAACGTACTATGAAGAGTACGGTATCATGACATCATGAAACGTTTTGATGAATTATAAAAGAATTTAAAGAAGTAGTCAATGTCAAGTGAGTTGACTGGACGAATGTTTCAAGTTGATATCCAATTTATTGATATGGTCTAAGCTACTTGATTTGGCTAAGACGAATGGTATGTCGTGATTAAAAGAAAATCGAGCTTTCTTTGAAGAGCTATGCCGAACCAAATTGTTTTGGTGCGGAATCTAAGTCTGAGGTGAACATACCCTGAAATGGGGTTATACGATAAGCTGATCACCTACGTATGGAAGAGGTAGTTTACCTTCTTTGTGATTGTAAACTTACCGTGTAAGAAAGGTTTACGGCAGAGGCTATTTAACCTAGTAAGAGTTCATGGTCGATTTGACCCCTCAGCAAAAGAATGAAATGTTTTAAAGGAATCCTTATATTCCTAGTTATTCCTTTCACTTCATGATTCTTGATAAGTTATGAAGGGTAGGGAATGTTTGAAAGATAATAACTTCTTTGAAGAGAAGTTGAGAAGAAGGGTAAGCTAAAATTTTGAGGACGAAATTCTTTGAAGAAGGGGAGAATGTGAGAACCCGGGTAAGGGTTTGGTTTTAAGAAATTCCGAGGACGGAATTTTTTTAAGGAGGGAAGAATGTGACAACCCGGAAAATCGAATTGTCCAGAATTTAAGTTTAAAGAATTAGTTATTAATAAAATGAATTTTTATTAATACTATTCTGTGCTATGTGTTTATTAATCGTTCTATAACCTAGAATGATTATAAGTCGGGAGGATTTTGGTTACGAGCTAGAATGAACGAGTAACAATTTTCAAGACAAAAATTAAAGTTTTCCGGGAACAAAAATATTTCTGGGGAAAAAGACGAAATAGGCACTATTCACCCGTTTCTGCTCTGAGATTTTTTTTGAAATTCTGAGAAGTTATTGATTACGTAAAATGTTGAGACGTGATGGAATATTCAATAATATTTCAGTTATGGCAAAAACGATGTTTTCACCAGCAAACTCAAAACCTAAGGGTTAGGGAAAATGAGTTCCGAGAATGTTATGATCGCGTATAATAATTAGGGGTATTACGCGTGAGAAATACGAGTATGATACGAGTTATTATACGAGTATAGTACGAAGATTAGTACGACGTATAATACGAATATCGTACGAACGGTATACCAAGAGAATACGAGAATACGAGAATGGAATCCGTAGAATATGATTAGACTTAATGAACTTTGTGTTCATGGACTTTGTAGAATCCAATTGGACTTGGATTGTGTCAATCCCAATGATTTGTGAAATTAAGCCCAAGAAAGGCCCAATAAGAATTAGGGTTAAGGCCCAAACCAAGAAAAGAAACCGCGGATCGAACCGATGGGTAAACGGATGGGTAATAACCAATGGGGCAACCCATGGGCATGTGGGCCGGCCACTTGGCCACCAAGTAAGGGTGGAGGCCAAGTTTACTTGGTGGCTAAGTGTTGGAGGAGGTGGGAATAGTAAGGAGGTTAGGGGAGAAATGACCAAATTGCCCTAGCTTTGGTTTTCTATAAATAGAAAGCTAGATTTTTATTTTCTGGGATTTTGAAAATCCTACACTTGAGAGAGAGAGAGAGAGCTCAATTGAGAGAGGAAGAGGAAGAGCGTGAGCATGAATGCTCGGATCACAAGTGATTGTGAAATAGATAAGCTTGCAAAACGTCGGCTTTGTCTAATGGAAGAGGATTAAAGAAGAACAGTAATCCGAACCCTAGTTTCTTCTAATATTTTCTTTAAGTTTAATATGTTTAAAACATAGCTTAATGAGAATAGGGAGAAGGATGATGTTGGAAATGATTTCATATGGTTGAAAGCATGAGAAAACAAAGAAATAAGAACTTACAAATTTAGTTTATAAATTTGTTAAGGAAGTATAAGATTCGTGAGGACGTTGAGCGATCCGAATGAATATTATGAACGAGTAGGTGGAATAAGTAAGGAATGATGTTCTATAACATCAAATTCCAAGAAAAAGAAGAATCGTAATCCAAAATATCGATTAAAATGAAGAACGAACGAAAAACGCGAAGAACACGCGAAGAATGTTGTTGATGGACAAATTTAAAACCATCGTAGTGTAATTGTTGTTGATGGACAAGTTTAAAACCATTGCGTATAAGTTAGTTGCTTATTGCTTGGTTAGGAACGTTAGAAACGTTCATGAAGAATGGATTGAAATTGAGCTACAACGAAGTTATGGCGAAATTTTTGTAAAAGACGAGCGGGAATTAGAAAGTTAGTAAATGAACCCGAACGTGTAGGGTTTCATAAGAATGTACGAGAACGTAGAAAACGTGAGTCGTGGACTCAAGAACGAACGAATTCCGAGTTCGGATGACCGAATTACGGACGAACGAATGAAGAACGTTAATAACGTAAACATGAACAAAGAGCAAAGATTAATCCAATTGAATGGCATGTTAACAGATTCAGAACAAAATTCTGTCCATGGCTAATCCAAGTACACAAGATAAGGAAGAAAATGGCTTTGGAACGACCTTGTTTCTAGTTATAATGAAGAAGTTATGAGATTTCAAAATCAGCATCTTAAGCTTGTAAAAGACTTAGAAAAATTTTCTAGGGTTTTGTCTCTCTGCTCATGATGCTTGGGATAAACTTCGAGAAGTGGGAGCAATGAGTGAGCTCTACCATAAACTGGAGAGTGGCGCGTCACATGATGCGAGTGATAACAAAGGACTTGGCCAATGCCGTGCCAAAAAGAGAAGAGATAGAAGTAGGTCGTCGCAAATAGCGAGAGAGAGGAAAGGAAGAACGCAGCCTGTACAGTCACGGTGCAAGTCAATGCCCAGAAATGAGTTTTTTAGTTCTCAATTACAGGAGGATGTGCAAGAAAGAAGTATGAAAATATAGTTCACGTAATGTAACACTCAATCAAGTGTTTTAAACCTTTAATGAAGGTTGAACGAAAAGATTTAAATGAGATTAAAAGATAAAGAATGTGGACGCGAGTTACGGAACCGATGTCCGGGGACCGTAGTCGGAATGAATGAACGTGAGGGATTACTGTGATTGTGATTCCTTAGACGTTGAGTGACTAAGGTAATGAATAACATTTCAATGTTATGTCATGACATGGAGAGATAAGTGTAAAGCGTATAGACGCTGTGTTTGCAATGTTGTTGCGATGAACGATCGGTCTTCACATACAACGAACAGTATGACTTTGACATTAAGAAATTATAATGAACATGGGGTTCATGGGATGGATAACGATCAAAAGCGATTAAAACCTTGAGTAAATGTTGAATAAGAGAATTAAGAGACGAGCAACGTGAACGTTGAATACGTAATCGATATTCGTAAATCATAATCACGTCGGACGAACGTTTTAAGTATACCCTGGTTGTTTGACTTAGACGTTGACAAAGGTAGTAAGTAAGATACGAATGGTATCAAGAGAGCCATAATAAATGGTAATAAGGTTACTGAAAGCCGAATATAAGTCGGATGAGAATGTTAGAATGAAAGGTAAGCGTTGAATACTTTAACCAATGTGAAGGTTGAGTGTAGGCGAATATTAAAAGGGTGGAACCTACACCCTGTGTATGGTTTGACCGTAGAATAACGAAGACCGGTGATTAAAGCTATGAGCAATGAAGAAGCTTATTTAAAGACAAGTACGTATAATGTAAAAGAAGCCGAGTTAATGTTTATAACTTGGATGACGCTCCGAGTCAAATTAATCAGACGTTGTAATATAAGAATAAGGTAACGTAAAATACTTAACGTTATTAATGCATAGAATGAATGTGGAATGATAGTTCTGAGTATACAAAAGACTGTATGACTTAGACGATGATGAATAAATCCTGAGGTATGGCATTTAGTTGCCAGAAAGCCATAAGGAATATGAATTTGTCTTAACGAACATTATAGTTTAATAGTTCGGATAAGTTAAGTTAAGTTAGGTTGTAGTACAATCGTAACCTTTGATGGTTGAAATATGGGAGCTGGGCTAAACAATTCCTTCAGAGAGCGAAGGTATATACAAAACTGGCAACCGATCTAACTCACTGTGTGGGTAGTGTAGATGAGACGGGAACTTGTTTGTTAGTTGTTTGTGGGAAACCACTCAGAGTACCCTATGGACTACTAGCAGAGACGCGATGTGTGCTGAGTCCTAGAAAAGTTATAAGAAGAAGATAAGAATGTAAATCATCAAAGATCATGAACGTAATGAGTAAGACATCTCCGTATGTCAAGAAGCCGTTAACCGATAAAGGAAGTTGGTCGCGTAAACTTAGTTTGTAAGAATGTGAACCCTAAGAAGTAAAGTAAAGTAAACCAATGCTCAAGTCAAATATATGACTAATTGGTACACGTGTTATTTCTCTATGTGCTGCATAGGAATTGGAATGAGCGATTCAACAGAAGTAAATATAAGTCGTAGTGCATGCGTAAGGCAAGTTTCCTAACTTCATTCATACTATATGAATGCTAGTTTCTTAAACTTCTCAGATGTTGAACTTGAGAAGTTCTGTCTATGTGCATATGTGCTAAGTATGTACAAGGTGGTAGAACATATGAGGCCTTGTGCCACAATTTGAACACTTCGGTGTATCTATGAGATGAACTGTTCTGTGATTGAGCTGTTCAATACAAGTATGTTCTGTTTATACATAAACCGTTATTGTTAAGTCTGTGCTAATGATTCTAGCCAGACAGAATGTGTATGAAAAAGGTAGAAGAATGAATGTATGTCAAAGTGCATGTAACTAATGTTTTAAGATGATAGGAATCAAGACTATTCCTATTATTCAAGCTGCTTCATAACCTTTGTTCGGTTATTGAGGTCTTAAAAGAATGGTTGAATCCTTAAAGTTGTTTGTTCAACTGTATGACTTGCTGGGCAATTGAATGCTCACACTTGCTTTAAATAAAAAAAAAATCATTTTCAGCGAGCGATGTTAGGAAGAACTTAAGGATCCCGTAAAGATCAAGCTGATCGGTATCCAGACGATGTGCCATTCATTATATGAATGAGCGTGAAGATCAAGCGAAGACTTGTAATATAGAATGATATAATTAAACTATAGAATAGTTTAATGAACGATTATGTATCCTTGGTGGCGGATAAAAGTCACTTGTACAAGATGTAAAGAATAATGTAATTATCATTATTTGTAATGAAAGAGGTTTTATGGTTATAGAACCTGGGATATGAAAATGCATGTCGTTATATTTAGCTATATAATGATGTATGTTTGGAAGAATATGGGATCGTATAATCGTAGAGAAAAGGATAAGAAGATCACCACGTGATCATAGTAAATCGTAGTAACAGATGAGCTGTTAAAACGATGAATGATTTATAGCTAATGCTATGAATGAATGGTACTACGAAGTAGTACGGGAAGAAGAACTCAGATTGAGTTGTAAAGGTTAGCATATGAATTAAAGAAAATTCGTATTAAGTAAAGAGGAAGTTAGAAGTTGTAAGATTTCAATTGAGGACTCATGTGATGGCTGAGTTGTATGAACCTTTGTATGGGCAGAGGTTTATGCTTGGTGTAACAACTACTCAGTTTATTACAGTGATAATCATTGGAATTGGTCGCGCTATTAATATGTATATGACGAGAAGGTGAATCTTTTCTCATGTATATACTTGATAGGTAGAGAATGATAAAGTAGGTGCGAGTTCTTAAACTCATACTTATGGTAAGTTCGTTACTCATAATAATATGGCATGTTTCGAATATATCAGTGAATGGACGCCTAAGGTCTGTCTAGATGTTCTTAAACTCATATTATTGTGGAAAGTTCCTGAACTCATAATGTGTGGTAAGTTGGTGGACTGTACTAGGGTATAGAGATGTTTAGACTGAAAACGAAGTATTTTCAGTAAACTTAGCATTGAAGGTGCTAGAGAAGGTTATGTATTGTCATAGTAAGACAATAACGGAAGATGGAGAATAGGATATTCCAAGTCATCTAGTTATGCTAGATTTTGAAGTTTCTTGCAATCGTGCTAATGTGCGCGTTTTGAAAATGAAAGAATTGGTTAGACTTTTGGAACCAATGGATTTTAAAAGAACTATTCTTGGCATGTCTATGCTAATTGGTTCGGCTAGACAGAAATTGATTTGAAATATCAAAATGAATTTTATATCATCAGTGCATTTGATGCAAGGATGGTAAAAGGATGGAGTTATTAATGTAATTGAACCTGGTGGGATGTGATCTTAGGATCAACAAACCGCTATGGTATGATGTGTAATGACGAAGTCATAAACTGACGAAGTCCTCAACGTACTGTGAAGAGTACGATATCATGACGTCATGAAACGTTTTGATATATTGTAAAATAATTTAAAGAAGTAGTCGATGTCAAGTGAGTTGACTAGACGAATGTTTCAAGGTGATATCCAATTTATTGATATGGTCTAAGCTACTTGATTTGGCTATGACGAATGGTATGTCATGATTAAAAGAAAATCGAGCTTTCTTTGAAGAGCTATGCCGAACCAAATTATTTTGGTGCGGAATCTAAGTCTGAGGTGAACATACCCTGAAATGGGGTTATACGATAAGCTGATCACCTACGTATGGAAGAGGTAGTTTACCTTCTTTGTGATTGTAAACTTACCGTGTAAGAAATGTTTACGACGAGAGGCTGTTTAACCTAGTAAGAGTTCATGGTCGATTTGACCCCTCAACAAAAGAATGAAATGTTTTAAAGGAATCCTTATATTCCTAGTTATTCCTTTCACTTCATGATTCTTGATAAGTTATGAAGGGTAGGGATTGTTTGAAAGATAATAACTTCTTTGAAGAGAAGTTGAGAAGAAGGGTAAGCTACAATTTCGAGGACAAAATTCTTTGAAGAAGGGGAGAATGTGAGAACCCGGTTAAGGGTTTGGTTTTAAGAAATTCCGAGGACGGAATTTTTTTAAGGAGGGAAGAATGTGACAACCCGAAAAATCGGATTGTCCAGAATTTAAGTTTAAAGAATTAGTTATTAATAAAATGAATTTTTATTAATACTATTCTGTGCTATGTGTTTATTAATCGTTCTATAACCTAGAATGATTATAAGTCGGGAGGATTTTGGTTACGAACTAGAATGAACGAGTAACAATTTTCAAGACTAAAATTAAAGTTTTCCGGGAACAAAAATATTTCTGGGGAAAAAGACGAAATAGGCACTATTCACCCGTTTCTGCTCGGAGATTTATTTTGAAATTCTGAGAAGTTATTGATTACGTAAAATGTTGAGACATGATGGAATATTCAATAATATTTCAGTTATGGCAAAAACGATGTTTTCGCCAGCAAACTCAAAACCTAAGGGTTAGGGAAAATGAGTTCCGAGAATGTTATGATCGCGTATAATAATTAGGGGTATTACGCGTGAGAAATACGAGTATGATACGAGTTATTATACGAAAGTATAGTATTTAAGATTAAGTCGACGTATAATACTTAATATCGTCATTTAACGTATACCAAGAGAATACGAGAATGGAATGCGTATAATACGATTAGACTTAATGGACTTTGTGTTCATGGACTTTGTAGAATCCAATTGGACTTGGATTATGTCAAGCACAATGATTTGTGGAATTAAGCCCAAGAAAGGCCCAATAAGAATTAGGGTTAAGGCCCAAACCAAGAAAAGAAACCGCGGATCGAATCGATAGGTAAACAAATGGGTAATAACCAATGGGGCATCCCATGGGCATGTGGGCCGGCCACTTGGCCACCAAGTAAGGGTGGAGGCCAAGTTTACTTGGTGGCTAAGTGTTGGAGGAGGTGGGAATAGTAAGGAGGTTAGGGGCGAAATGACCAAATTGCCCTAGCTTTGGTTTTCAAATAAATAGAAAGCTAGATTTTCATTTTCTAGGATTTTGAAAATCCTACACTTGAGAGAGAGAGAGAGAGAGCTCGGTTGGGAGAGGGAGAGGAAGAGGAAGAGCGTGAGCATGAATGCTCAGATCAAAAGTGATCGTGAAATAGAAAAGCTTGCAAAACGTCGACTTTGTCTAATGGAAAAGGATTAAGGAAGAACGGTTATCCGAACCCTAGTTTCTTCTAATATTTTCTTTAAGTTTAATATGTTTAAAACATAACTTAATGAGAATAGGGAGAAGATGGTGTTAGAAATGATTTCATATGGTTGAAATCATGAAAAAACAAAGAAATAAGAACTTAAAAATTTAGTTTATAAATTTCTTAAGGAAGTATAAAATTCGTGAGGATGTTGAGCGATCCGAATGAATATTATGATTGAGTAGGTGGAATAAGTAAGGAATGATGTTCTATTACATCAAATTCCAAGAAAAAGTAGAATCGTAATCCAAAATATCTATTAAAATAAAGAACGAACGAAGAACGCGAAAAACATGAAGAATGTTGTTGATGGACAAATTTAAAACCATCGTAGTGTAATTGTTGTTGATGGACAAGTTTAAAACCATCGTGTATAAGTTAGTTGCTTATTGCTTGGTTAGGAACGTTAGAAACTTTCATGAAGAACGGATTAAAATTGATCTATAACGAAGTTATGGCGAAATTTTCGTAAAAGACGACCGAGAATTAGAAAGTTAGTAAATGAACCCGAACGTGTAGGGTTTCATAAGAATGTAAGATAACGTAGAAAACGTGAGTCGTGGACTCAAGAACGAATGAATTCCGAGTTCGGATGACCGAATTACGGACGAACGAATGAAGAACGTTAATAACGTAAACATGAACGATGATCAAAGATTAAACCAATTGAATGGCATGTTAACGGATTCAGAACAAAATTCTGTCTGTGGCTAATCGAAGTACATAATATAAGGAAGAAAATGGCTTTGGAACGACCTCGTTCTGAGTTATAACGAAGAAGTTATGAGATTTCGAGATCAGCGTCTCAAGCTTGTAAAAGACCCGCGGTTGCCGCGGGTTGACTTGCCGCCATCTGGTGTTCAAATATGAGCTCTTGGTAGCTCATTTGAAATAAAAAGTAGAAACGAGAGAAAACTTTGTCCATTTCAGCCTGTAACCCTTGCTAGAGTGCTATAAACTGAGTGATTTTTCTTTCTAAACACTTGTAAGCTCGTATTTTGTAACATAATAAAGTTTAACAGGTGAAAACTGAGTTTTCAAGCGTTAAAAGCTATGTGAAGTCTTCTTGGCAGCCCACTATAAACTATTTCAAAATTTTAAGCTTTCTACTACATATATATATATATATATATATATATATATATATCCACTAACGTTGAGAGTCGTGTCGAGTGGGTATGCCCGGATCGTCGATCCGTGACTTTTTATTGCTTATATATATATATATATATATATCATCGAAATCAAACTCGATTGAGCCTAGATAGAATATCTGAAGCGTTTACTGCTTTTATATATATATATATTTATTTATTTACTGCTTTTATGTAAATATTTGCTTTAACTGCTTTCATAATGTAGCTATTTAATCTTTTAGCACGCGGGATAGATTTGCCTAAATCTGGCTATTTCTAACTTTGATCGGTTCAAAAGTTACTAAACTAGAACTGTTGAAGCTAGAATGGTTTAAATTTACTCAAATCTAGTTATTTTTCTAGCTTTTGTACATATTACTTTTTCATGTCAGCCTAGAAATCATGTGATCACATATTCATCCTCTGAATCTAGATTCGATTCCTGTGATTGACATTTTGCAGCTGCAACCAGCTTGTAAATTATCTATGGTGTATGGATATCCTTAGATGGCTTTCATCCCCACAAGGAGTTAGACACTACTATGTATCTTATTTTCTCGAAGATGCCTCACAACTCGAAAATAAAAGCAATCAAGCCGAATATATAATAAAATGGAAGTATCAAAGGCCTCAATTACTATTGAGCATAAGGGTTTAAAAAACTTGTTTTGCAAAACATCACTATGACGCCCCCAAAATTAGGTATACGTCACCCATCTTGGGTCGCCACTTACATGGTACATAAATTCAAATACAAACTTAATTATACATCTGTCGTGTAACATACGACAATACATAAACTGAGAGTTCTAATAGGAATATTGTCATTTAGACAATATCCATACTCAAGGAGTCCTCATTACATTTATTATCACACTATTTAATGTAATAGTGAGGACTACTAATGTTATCTTGGGACCATCACTCTTTTCCCGACTCGACCCAAATTTATATTCTCATTTTCGAAGAGAACAAAGTGAAAGAAAGGGTGAGCTCAACTAGCCCAAAGAAGAAATATTATAACTAAGATAATGCAAAATAAATTATCAATAGTCTTCAACAATGTTAAACCGATAAAATACAATAGACAACCAGCTTTAATCAAGCAAGCGGAATATGCAATCCATTAAAAGAGTCAGTAGAAAATAAAGTCTACTATCTTTTAGGTTTTAAAAGGTTTTCATCAATTTTACTATCGAGACTCGGTTTAATGAATAAACAACAATATCTAATCATCTCGTATTACCACGGTCAAGGATTTTCATCAAGTTATCAATGGTCATGACTATACCGAATCACCCCTCGGTCATAATCATACCAAAAACTATCCATCATCGCATTATGAGCCAATCGAGGACTTTTGTCACATCATTTATATCAAGCCATGATTATACCGAATGATCCCTGGTCATAATCATACTAAGTTCATCTATGCACGTAAGCCAAAGATAACATAATATAACATGAGGATGATGACAATGACATAATAATTCAATAAAATAAGTTCACGAATTAATTTATTCAGAACTAATAACGCCCAAATTGTCAACATGATACCGCTTTGTAGAGTAAAATTCAAGAATGCTCGAAAAATATTTTCATTAAAAATCTTTGGATAAAGCGCAAATATCAAGGATATTCCACTAAATTCATGGAGTATAGAAGTAAAAATTTTAACCAATTGAGTATAATAATAATGAAATAACAAAAGAAATCACCATGCATGCGGTATTGAGATGGCAAAGTTATTCCAATGTAATAATAAATACGTATATAAAAAAAAGCGGAACCCAGTCCTGTAAAACACACGCATGTGATATTCCAATAGAATAACAAAACGAGAATAATAAAGACGGAACCGAGTCCACAGTAAAAAAAGCATGAATAGGATGTTCCAACGGAATAATAAAATAATAGAAGAATGTCACCAAGTATAGGGGATTCAGATATACAAAGTTATTCCAACATAATAAATAAGAATGGAATAATATAAGGATTTCACCAAGTATGTAGTATTCCGCATATACAAAGTCATGTATAGTGGTATGCCACTTTTACAAAGTTATTCCAATGTAATAATAAAGAATGGAATAATGAAGTTCTCTTCATGAATAAAAAAATAACACCGCATTTACGAGTACAACAAATAATACTCCCTACCTTAGAAGAGTGAATATTGGAAAAGTGAAGTAGCAAAAACTTTTTTTCTTCTTTTCTCTATAGTTTCTCTCTAGAGTTTCAAAGTGAATTAAGTAAGAAATAATGAAGGAATGAGCTTTCTATTTATAGAAAAGCGAGGGTGGCTCTTGGTCTTAACGAAGGGTCAAAATGACTCTTCGTAATATTGAAGAGACAACTACTATTTCATGAAGGGGTAATTAACCCTTGGAACACCGAAGAGGCAGTTAACTCTTGGTAACATTGAAGGGACAACTACTATTTGCGAAGGGGTAATTACTATTGACGAAGGTAAATATAATTGACGAAGGTAATTACTATTCACAAAGGTAATTACTATTCACAAAGGTAATTACTATGACGAAGGTAAATACTATCGACGAAGGTAATTACTATTCACAAAGGTAATTACTATTCACAAAGATAATTACTATCGACGAAGGACTCTTAGATGATGACATATGGGCCCCCATAAAATAATCAAACTTACCACAAACGTCTCATAATGGACTCTTTATATACATCAAGGATTGAATAAATATCACCACAAATCATTTTATTTTTAATTAACACATATTTAATCTTTCAACAATTATTAATCATTTATAACTTGTCGTCTCAATTAATAATTTAATACTATAACATATTATATGAGATGATGATTGTGACAATAATTGAATCAATAATATAAGAGATATGATGCAAAGAATTCTTTGTGGCAATAATTGAGCATAATTTGAGTGACTTCTCACGTAAGCATCAATAATCAATATCGTGTGCTACTATACAACTACGCCAGACATCGTATTACTTTTACTAAGGGTAGTTCAACGGTTTTGATGGTAACACCTCCGCCGTTATTTTTTATAGAAAATAATTTTGTCATTTTCTAACTACGATAATACTTCCGTTTTGGGGTCCACCAATGATTGAGCCTTTAAATACGAATATTCCCCGACAAAAAAGAATATTCCAGACCAAACTAATATTTTATAACAACTTGCTTACTTTTGCAAAATTTATAAATATTACCCACAACTATAACATTATATCAAATTTATTCCATAATATTCAAAAATAATATTTAAAAAAATTCATCTTTATTTATTTAAAAGTTGGGGTCTTACAACCTCCCTTCTTATGAAATTTTAAGCCCTCAAAATTAGGGTAACGCACTGATATGATAAAGAGGTGAGGATACCTTGAATACCTTTATCGTTAAAAATATTAAATTCATCTTCGCAATCCTACCAAAGATATTCATTAACAATTCATCTTTGCACTACAGCCAAAGATATACAAATCGTAAAACCAATAATGCTTTGAGACACGACTTAATAGTATCACGACCATTAATTATCCATGCACCATCGCCAAGGATATTCGTGTTTTCAATTACTGATCATGATTATACCGAATAATCCTTGGTCATAATCATACCAAGTCTATCAATGCACTACTACCAAAGATGACTTTTTACCACATCCATGAATTAATATTTCATTCTCGAGACTCATTTCAATAATTAATCCATATCATCAAATCATCCCCGCACTACGTGCCAAGGATATTCATTAGTATCACGACTACTTAATTATCCATGCACTACGACCAAAGATAATCGTGTATTCATTAGTATCACGACCACAAATTATCCATGCACTACTACCAAAGATAATCGTGTTTTCAATTACGGTTATGATTATACCAAACAATCCTCGGTCATAATCATACCAAGTCCATCTATTCACGTAAAGCCGGATGACTTTCAACACAATATAAGCATGAGGATAATGATATAAAGAATCAATCAAATGAGATAAAGGATAAATATTAAGCATTTATAATATAATTTATCCAAGATTCAAGAATATCCCCATGTTATCAATCACATAAAAAATCTCATAATCTAATATCATTAATATTATAACAATATTTTAATCACTTCTTAAATTTATAAATAATTTATCTCAATTGTTTACGTTTTACCATATAATGCATTTAATCATTCAAAATGCCATACTCATAAGATATCATCACCAATTATCAAATCCTCATCAAAAAAAATATGCATATACTCTATATAGGATTCTTCTAGCCATAAAATCCTATTTTCAACTTTGTTACTTCACATAACATATTTAATTCATATGTTAAGTAATTAAACTATTTTCATGAAAAATACCAAATCAGTCCCAAAAATATTTCTTTTCTGGGATTTAGCATAATATAGTCCCATAATGAAAATATATTTTTCTCAAAATTTTTAAAATTCATTTACTATTTTTCAAAAATCAAATTCTAATTAATTCCTTAAGAAATTAGCTACCTCAAGTTTAACTCCAAAAATTCCCAAATCTTGGCAGGGCCTTACACATTTTAATGTGAGCCTCCAGTTTAAATTTCATGGTCATCGGAGTT
Organism: Panax quinquefolius; assembly: GCA_020205615.1. NCBI lineage: Eukaryota > Viridiplantae > Streptophyta > Magnoliopsida > Apiales > Araliaceae > Panax > Panax quinquefolius. The sequence continues at coordinate 74,856,023 of CM035164.1, read as the reverse complement.
ATAGAACTCTAGTTATAGCATTTTTCGTCAAAAAAACCTAAATATTGAAATGGTCATAACTTGTTCATTTTAAGTCAGAATGAGCTCATTTTTGGACAGGAGGTACTTTATAACATATATTTTCATGTCCCAAAAGGCCAGAATTTTTCACATAAATTTAGTGGCCGAAACAGCCCCTTAAAGTTTCAGGCAAGTAGCATTTTTGTAATTTGCAGCTTTGGACTCTTTTGCTAAATTCAGGTCCACACGAAAATCTACAAAGACCTTTTCCGGTGATTCCACTTGGATGAGCTACAAAACTCATAGATCTAACTCTAGGATTTGACCACACTCAAAAATTCAAAATATAATAGGAGATATGGTCAATTGAATTTCATGTTACGTTTTTTACCAAAATCTGATTTTTCAACCCTTTGTGATTTCTAAGAAACTTTCATGTTTTCACATAATAACCACATAACTCATCATAACACTTACTAATACTTCATATACCCATGATTTTCATTAGTCCAATGCTTTTATTATGACTTTCATCATAATCCTCGTAAACAGATCCTTTTAGTTGAAGAAATATTTGAGGGTTTAAGAAATGAGTTTTTGTACTGGGGTCAATACAAAATTCGATTTCACGCTCTAGGGTAGGCTACGAAATCTTCAAGAATACATCAAGAAATTTATTAATGATAGAAATATCATTCAAAACTGCTACTCTTATCCAAGACTTGGATAATACGTTACATTGATACCAATCGTGACTTCTATCCTTTAACCTAGATAGCACCTCACAATGATACCTATCAACTTGTCATCGTCATTCACGACGCCCTCTGAAGAAAGTCCGGCTTTGCATTCCACACAAGGAAGTCAACAACGAAAGGATCGGGGCTCTTTACTTATGGCTTGATATAACAAAGTGATTAACTTTAGGGTTTGGTTACTTTGAATTCAGATAACAAGGTTGGTTAGGAATATGAAAGCTAACAACCTTACAAAAGAATAATAAGTAGTTAATCAATCATTTTCAAAAATTACCTCAAAGGCAAGTATTTTCAAAGAGATAAGATCGTGAAAGTGTTTATTTGAAACAACAAGATTAATAAGCATGTGGAGGTAACGAAGGTTTCTCCCAACGAAGTTTCAATAGATAAATCAAAGTCTAATTTTTTAGGAGTCAAATTTAAACATTGAACACAACTAGGTAGAATAAAAGAGTAGGTAGAACTTGTATTGAATAAAGTATAGACTTTACAATAATTTATAATTAATTTACTCGTAATAACTTCGTTCGGGTTTCTAATAAACGCCTCGCTTAAATTACCGAAGTTTGACTTTACTATAGGGTACATTCCACCTTAAATGCTTCTTCACATTCTCGATCCATGATTTGAATCATTATTCTCGATCCATATCGAATTCGGGTTGACCGCTATGCATGTGGTAATTCGAATTTGATGTTAGGTTCTCCAATTGTTGTCCAAAAGCAAAGTCCATTTCATCTATTTTGGATTTATTTTATCGGACGTCTTTTTTCTACACTATCAACGCGTTGTGCAGCTTTTACCCATGCATCGTCTATTCTCCTTCGTTCAGTTGTTTCTTCTTTCAGCTGATCTTTGATTTTTAAATTCTCAGATTCCAACTTTAATATCTTACACCCTACCAAAGCGTGATTTTGTTCGAGCATCACATATCGGGTAACCCAATTTTGAATTGTTGTATCCCTTTGTTCCACGACCGTTTCCTGTTCTTCAACCTGTTCTTCTAGCTCACGAACACGATTTTGTAACTCTAAGTTTTGATCATAAACTTCTTCTAACCAATTCTCCTCAGGTTCCTCTTCTTCCTCTTCTTCCTCACTCTCAGCTGCTACCTCTGCAACTAGCTCGGGTGCAACAATTAGTTCTTCATTCACTACGCAGATATCTCTAATTTGTTCCTCGTCGACATCGCATTAACTTCGATTAGTGATTAAAGGTGTCACAACGGTCACATTCACTCCATTGTGAATATTTTCATTTGCCATTTCAAACACCGCCACAACACAAGGGTTAATTAATATATCAAATATTATCCCTATACTCAATAGAACAATTAAATAACAAATAAACTTAGGTAGGTCATACTAGCGAAGGAATTCCCGTCTCTCCTCCTAGTTCTTATCTCGCATCTTAGCCGTGGATCATATCCTAAGCTCGATACCAACCGTGACGCCCCAAAATTAGGGTATCGCCACCCATCTTGGGTCGCACTTTATATGGTACATAAATTCAAATACAAACTTAATTATACATCCGTGGTGTAACATACGACAATACATAAACCGAGAGTTCTAATAGGAATATTGTCATTTAGACAATATCCATACTCAAGGAGTCCTCATTACATTTATTGTCACACTATTTAATGAGAATAGTGAGGACTACTAATGCTATCTTCGGGACCATCACTCTTTTCCCCGACTCGTCCCAAACTATATTCTCATTTCAAGAGAATAAAGTGAAAGAAAGGGTGAGCTCAACTAGCCCAAGAAGAAATATTATAACTAAGATAATGCGAGAATAAATTATCAATAGTCTTCAACAATGTTAAACCGATAAAATACAATAGACAACCGGTTTAAGCTGCAGTGAATATGCAATCCATTAAAAGAGTCAAGTAGAAAATAAAGTCTACTATCTTTTAGGTTTTAAAAGGTTTTCATCAATTTTTACTACTAAGACTCAGTTTAATGAATAAACAACAATATCTAATCATCCCTGCACCACGGTCAAGGATTTTCATCAAGTTATCAATGGTCATGACTATACCGAATCACCCCTGGTCATAATCATACCAAAAACTATCCATCACTGCATTACAGGCCACTGAGGACTTTTGTCACATCATTTATATCAAGCCATGATTATACCGAATGATCCCTGGTCATAATCATACTAAGTTCATCTATGCACGTAAGCCAAAGATAACATAATATAACATGAGGATGATGACAATGACATAATAATTCAATAAAACAAGTTCACGAATTAATTTATTCAGAACTAATAACGCCCAAATTGTCAACATGATATCGCTTTGTAGAGTAAAATTCAAGAATGCTAGGAAAAATATTTTCATTAAAAATCTTTGGATAAAGCGCTTAAATATCAAGGATATTCCACTAAATTCATGGAGTATAAGTAAAAATTTTAACTTAACCGAGTATAATAGCGAATGAAATAACAAAAAAATCACCATGCATGCGCAAGATACTCAGATAAGCAGTGTTATTCCAATGAATAATAAATCTGAGTAATAATAAAAAGCGGAACCAGTCCGGTGTAAAACACATGCATGGATATTCCAATAGAATAACAAAAGCGAGAATAATAAAGGCGGAAACAGTCCGGCGTAAAGCCTGTAAACGAGGATGTTCCAGCGGAATAATAAAATAATAGAAGAATGTCACCAAGTATAGGGATTCGATATACTGAGTTATTCCAAATGTAATATATAAGAATGTTATAATATAAGGATTTCACCAAGTATAGGGTATTCCGCATATACAAGTCATGTATATAGGGTATGCCACTTTTTACAAAGTTATTCCAAATGAATAATAAAGAATGGAATAATGTAAGTTCTCTTCATGAATAAAAAAAATAACACCCTCATTTAGTACAACAAATAATATTCCCTACCTTAGAAGAGTGAATATTGGAAAAGTGAAGTAGCAAAATACTTTTCTTCTTTCTCTCTATAGTTTTCTCTCTCACAGAGTTTCAAATTGAATTCGTAAGAAATAATGAAGGAATGAGCTTTCTATTTATAGAAAAAGCGAGGGTGGCTCTTGGTCTTAACGAAGGGTCAAAATGACTTCTTGGTAATATTGAAGAGACAACTACTAATCATGAAAGGGTAATTAACCCTTGGAACAATCAAGAGGCGATTAACTCTTGGTAACATTGAAGGACAACTACTATTTATTTAAGGGGTAATTACTATCGACGAAGGTAAATACAATTGACGAAGGTAATTACTATTCACAAAGGTAATTACTATTCACAAAGGTAATTACTATCGACGAAGGTAAATACTATAGCGAAGGTAATTACTATTCACAAAGGTAATTACTATTCACAAAGGTAATTACTATTGTGAAGGGACTCTTAGATGATGACATATAATTTATAAAATAATCAAACTTACCACAAACGCCTCATAATGGACTCTTTATATACATAAAGGATTGAATAAATATTACCACAAATCATTTTATTTTTATTCAACACATATTTAATCTTTCAACAATTGTTAATCATTTATAACTTGTCGTCTCAATTAATAATTTAATACTATAACATATTATACTGAGATCATGCTGTGACAATAATTGAATCAATAATATAAGAGATATGATGCGTGAATTCTTTGTAGCAATAATTGAGCATAATTGAGTGACTTCTCACGTAAGCATCAATAATCAATATCGTGTGCTACTATACAACTCACGCCAGACATCTTTGTACTTTTACTAGGGTAGTTCAACGGTTTTGACGGTAACACCTCTGCAAGTTATTTTTGTAGAAAAATAATTTTGTCGCTTTTCTAACTACGACAATACTTACATTATTGGGGTCCACTAATGATTGAGCCATCGCATTTAATATTCCCCGACAAAATGAATATTCCCCGACCAAACGAATAATTTATAACAACTTGCTTACTTTGCAAAATTTATAAATATTAACCACAACTATAACATTATATCAAATTTATTCCATAATATTCAAAAATAATATTTACAAAAATTCTTCTTTATTTATAAAAGCTGGGGTCTTACAATCACTGCTATATCTTGTTAAAATTGAACTTTTATACAAAAGTCAAACCCTTTGTATATAGGTACAAACGAGGCCTAACACTACTTCCAGACAATTGCATATAGACCCAACACACACACATATATGCAGATAAAAGTTAATGAAAAGTGGCGGTAACCGTGTTATCACGGAAGTCGGGGGGTGCCTAACACCTTCCCTCCGCTTAATCAAGCTCCCGAGCCCTAACAAATCTCGGTTTCCAAGACTAGTTAAACAGTGTCAAACCATTGGGTCTTTGTGCAAACCTTTACTGTTGAGTTTGTACAACCGTTTCAAATCTACCAACTGGCGACTCTAAAAGTCAAATCGTCGACATATACATGTTAGACCTTTTCAAAAAAAAAATTTCAAACAAAACTCACCTAAAATGAGAACACCAAAAGACAAGTACAGAAAGGGACAAATAAAAATCCTGACGTCGGCAAAATCCATTCCATAGATGCATCGATATCAATTTAATAGACAATTTCAAATTTATTAAAAATCCAATTTTGAGATAAAAAAATAAACTCTTTTATTTTAATAAAAATTTAAATCATAATAGTTTATTTATTTTATTTTATCCAATTTTGAATAACAAGTTTATTTTTAATCAAATTCCAAATCAAAATAAACTCTTTTATTTTAATTAACAAGGATTCCAATTTCAAGTACAAATTAAACTCCTTTATTTTAACTTAATATTCTTTGAAAAGTAAAATATGTTGAATCTATTCCTTATTAAAATTAAACATCTTTAATTTTAGGAAATATGGAATCTATTCCGGATGTGAATAAACTACTTTATTCTAGGAAACATAGAATTCTATTCCATATGTGAATAAATACTTTTATTCAAACGAACGTGAAATCAAATTCCAAGTTACTATAAAACTTTTGAATAAACTCTTTTATTCAAACGAATGTGGAATCCAATCCCAAGTTAATATAAAACTTTTGAAAAAACTCTTCTATTCAAATGAACGTGGAATCAAATTCTAAGTTAATATAAAACTTTTATTTTTAAAATATATTCCAATTAAAAATAAACTTTTATTTGAACTAAAATAAATAAATTAAAATAAAATAAAAAATTTCAAATTCTGGTGTAGGACGCGGCCGCGCTCCAAAATGAATTAGAGGCGGCGCAGCATAGCAGAATCAGAAAAAGTTTTCTTTACCCAGAAAATCTGATCCAATCGCATACAATACATACATGGAATCATTAAGATCGATAATTAGCACAAAGTTCGGCCCTGATACCACTATTAGGTTTGTATATAGCGTGATGATGCAATCAAATTACACAAAAGGTGCGGAAGCGAAATTGAATAGGAATTTAAAATTTTCATACAAACCCATCACCATGATTATTATTTGTGCATAATTATCAATCAATAGAAAAGAGATGGAGATTAGATTCATACTCTTATATAAACTAGCTTTCTCAGGTACGAGTTCACCTCCAATTCCTTTTCACGTTCAACTTGAATCTACGGGGTTTGATTCCTTCCTTTGATCAACGATAGCCACCCAAGTGTTTGACCTTTAGAGGTGATCCACCAAGGAAGAACAAGTATTCAAGAAGATAGATATTTGGCAAAACCCTAGTTTTTCTATCTCTATAGAAAATGTGTACTCTCTCAACTCTTGGAATTATCATTCACGTGTTTTGTAAAAAAACAAATCAACCCTCACCCATAATAAGACTCCTCTTATTTATAGATGTAGGCAACCCTCCTTAACAATTAAGAAATTATGTTTTATTTTAATTAATTAAACTCCTTTCATTAATTAGGCTCCTAATCTTATTAAGAATAATTAATTAAACTCTTTTAATTAATTAGTCTCCTAATCTTATTAGGAATATATGAGAGTACTCTTATTAATAATTAATTCTCAAACTCCTTTAGGAATTAAATAATAATAATAATAATAATAATAATAATAATAATAATAATAATAATAATAATAATAATAATAATAATAATAAGACTCCTCTTATTAATTTATATTTAATATTTTCAAAATATTAAATAATAAATATTAAGCTATTTAATTTATTCTATCACCATAGATTAATTAAATACACTTAACTTATTATTACGACAATGTCATTTACTTCCTAAATAAATATTCTTCCTTTTTAGGGTGACCATTTAGGTTCTCCATATTAAATGGGTTATGAATAAATCAATTAGAACAATTCCAATCTTATTTAAATAAATAAATTAATCTATTAATTTATTTAAATAAATAACAATTATTCTACAATAAGGATTAGTCTCCTTAGCGATCAATGACGTTCCAGATAATATAGATTAAACATTAATTATAAAAAAACATTTGAGTAAAAAGTTACCGTATAATTCAATTCTTGTACCATAAAATGTCCCAATTAAATATAAGACATGTAATTACTGTCAAGTGTTATTTTATTTAATTATATGTATTTCAATTCTTAAATGATTAACTCTAAATAATGCAAATTAGAAACTCCTTTCTAATTTCATTCTGCCTTGGTTAAGGACTACGAGGATGTCATTTATCGATCATATGATATTCTCTTCTTTCCCTATAAGCGGTTGATTCTTTGTTGATCATTCATTATCTCTATGTATAACTTATTACACCCAAGCATACCCTTTAATGTGATGAACGAGACCTTTGTAATTAATTTTTAAATAATTATTGAATTAAATAAATATTTTGTTGATTTATTTATTGAGTTAAATAATTATTTGATGGAGTTATGGTAGATTAATTTAATTAAGTGTTTACATTAATTAAATTAAAGTGGAATAATTTTATAGATCAAAGTGAGAATTTAATTGAGATAATTAAATTAAATGAGTTGTTAAATAAATTTAATATTGTTCTAATTAATTAGAGATTTATTAATTTGTTATAAATAATAAATGAGAATTTTAATTATGTGATGATGTGATTTAATAAGTGATATTTCCTTTAATTTAATTAAATTTAAATAATATTATTTGATTAATTAAAGTGTGACAAATAAACTATATAATAAACAAGTTAATTAAAATAATGGAAAAATGAGTTGAATTGGAACAAACCAAACATGGCCTTGAGGACATGGGGAGCAGTTAAGGCCATACTGCGCTTAACTGCTACCCATGTACGCACCGGTTATATTATATACGTTATATCATGTATCAACATTATTTTTTTACGTAATTCCTAAAACCTAAGTCAGAGGAATCATAGAGAAATTGGGTTTGAGGAAGAATGTTTGCAGAATCATAGGAGAGCTTCCTACCATTTTTGTAAGACCCCGAATTTTACGAAATGAAAGTATTCAATTTTCTGATAATTGTTATTCTATTTAGTAAATGGTTAAATTGTTAAAAGGTTAAAGTTAAGGGTGATATTTGAAAATTTTGCAAAGTAATCAAGTTGATATAAAATATTCGTTGTGTCGGGGAATATTCTTTTTGTCAGGGAATATCCGTACGACGACACCATCATTGGTGGTCCTCACAACGGAATAATTGTCGAAGTTAGAAAACGACAAAAATATCTTTTGATAAAAATAACGGTGAAAGTTTTACCGTTAAACTGTTGAAATACCCGGTGGTAAAAATACAGTAATACACGTGGTTGCATAGTAGCACACAGTATTGATTATTGATGCTTACGTAAGAATCCACTCAGTTTACTCAATTATTGCTACAGTAATTGTTGCATAGTATCTCACGTTATTTGATTCAATTATTGTTACAGTATCATCTGCATAATATCTTATATTATTAAATCAATTATTGAGACAACAAAGTTATTCATATTATTATTTGCAATATTTACAATGTCTAGAAAGTTCTGTCGAGGAGAGGTTTGGTCACCAAATTGTGCGACAATAGGGAGAAATCCTTATCGGAAAGCCCCCTCTTTCCTGGGAATGATCTGGTTGTTAAATATTGTGAGTTATAATATTAGTGATGAGTAATTGATGAGGTATTAAAAATGTGTTTATTGAAGATAAGTGAATTACAAAAGTTAGAGGGGAATAATGCAAACTTGGAAAACTTTAGGGGTACCAAAGTGTAATAAGTTAAATCAATCTGGACCATTGATGGTGGTTTTAATAGTAAATCAATCTGGACCGTCGGTGGTGGTTTTAATAGTAAATCAATCTGGACCGTCGGTGGCGGTTTTAATAGTAAATCAATCTGAACTGTCGGTGGTGGTTTTAATAATAAATCAATCTGGACCGTCGGTGGTGGTTTTAAAAGTAAATCAATCTGGACCGTCGATGGTGGTTTTAAAAGTAATCAATCTGGACCATCGGTGGTGATTTTAAAAATAAATCAATCTGGACCGTCGGTTGTGGTTTTAATCGTAATCAATCTGGACTGTCCGTTCTAATAGTAAATCAATCTGGACCGTTCATGAATTAGTTACTATTTAGTCCATTCTCCTATAAATAGAAGCTTTATTCTTCTTTCATTCTCACCAATTCACTCAGACTCACAAGAGAAGCTATAGAGAGAGAAACTATAGAGAGAAAGAAGAAGAGTATTCTCCTACTTCACTATTGCAGTATCCGGTCTTCTACTAAGGTAAGGGATGTTATTTTTGTTTGGTAAGGGGTATTATTTCTTTGACATTCATAAGGAATACTATTTTTTTCGTATTCATCCTTTAATATGTCGGAATAACCTGTTTACGCGGATTACGTACCGTATGATGGGGGAAAATCCATTTGCAGTTTCGTATGTTATTTCTTTTCATATTTTTAAATCTAAACTTACTATGGTAAGTATTGCTTCTATAATCCTGAAAATTAGTGGAATATTCTTGAGTTTTGCGCTGCATCTAGTATCTTTTTATTGGTATATTGATCTGAACTTTTTTATTAAATATCAATATTTTCACCCGGAGTACTATTCACAGGTTACTATTCACCCAGTTACTATTCACTATAATATTATTCACGTAGGTATTTGGGGCACTTTTTTTATCGGGGTACTATTCATTAGTTACTATTCATAGGTTACTATTCACTCTAGTATTATTCACTAAGTTACTCGGGGCACTTTTCATGCCGGGGTTACTATTCACGGGGTACTATTCCTGAAGTACTATTCACGGGGTACTATTCACCCAAAAAAATTATTTTTTTTCTGTCCAAATTATTTTGATACATGGATATTATTCTTGAATTTTACTCCACAAAGTAGTATCATGTTGACAATTTGGATATTTTTAAACTTTGGATAAATTTAAAGTCTTTAATATTTATCATTGATCTCACTTGATTGAATTTTTATATCATTGTCATCATTCTCATATTTATATTGTGTTGAAAGTCATATTTGGCTTACGTGCAAAGATGGACTATTGATTATTAGTTTTACAGTTGTATATCTTTGGCTTACGTGCAAAGATAGACTGTTGATTATTGGTTTTACTGTTGTATATCTTTGGCTTACAGGCAAGGATGGACTGTTGATTATTGGTTTTACAGTTGTATATCTTTGGCTTATGTGCATAGATGAACTGTTGATTGGTATGATTATAACCAGGGATCATTCAGTATAATCATGACCCGTAATGTTATAAATGATGTGGTAAAAGTCCTCATTGACCCGTAGTGCATTGATGGACAGTTGTTGGTATGATTATAACTAGGGATTATTCGGTATAATCATGACCATTGTTGAAAATACGAATATCCATGGCCCGTAGTGCATGGATAATTCGTGGTCATAATACTAATGAATATCCTTGACCGTAGTGCATGGATGATTCGATGATGCGAATTATTTTTTAAGCTGAGTCTCAGCGATAAAATATTGATTATACACTTTTAATTCGTAGAAGATAGTACAAAATCATGCTCTACTTGACTCTTCTAAAATACAGTTGTATGTCTTTGGCCTGTAGTGAAAAGATGAATTGTTAATGAATATATTTGGCCATAGTGCAAAGATGAATTTATTAGTATGATTATGAACAAGAATTATGATTGGGTATAACCTTGATTTTTGATGTTTAAAGTAAAGACAGGTGATGAAAATTATATTCGTCCTGGGTGCGAAGAGGAATTTAGAATTACAATTATATTTATGAGTTATTCACATGATTGTGGACAGGAATTGTTGATTGATGTTACAGGGATAAAACACTGTTGATGGACTTTTAACATGGAGAAGATAATAGACCTTATGGTCTATTTGACTCTTCTAATTGATTGCTCATTCCGCTGCAACTATGGTTGAAAAGTTTTATCATCTACCATATGTTCTAAATCTCTGATTTATTACTAATGAAGGCTATTGATAATTTAATTATCTTTAGTCATGATATTCTTTACTGGGCTAGTTGTGCTCACCCTTTTTGCTTCACAATTCCTTCCAGGTAATAAGAGTGTAGATGGGTCGAGCGGGGGTAACAGGGGAATAAAACGGTGGTGTCTAGCTGTGTAGGTTCTCCCTAAACATTATGGAAATAATTTTATTAAGAACTTTAGAATAGTGTGTTGTATTTTATACATCATTTAGTAGTTATATTTGGTGAATCAAAAAGGGTGAGGCGAACCTAATGTTGGAAGGGTGTTTTGCCACTATCATACAAGATGTCTAATGACATGCGACTTCGGGTTATCATAAGACATAATTGTGCACATCCACTTGCTGAGTATATCTACGAGCACTACCTATATAATCCTGGTGTTTGGTTGAAGTATAATTCTCAATTAGAGACAGTGGAGATAATGATATGTCAAGAGAAGACTCACCATTGGAAAGAATATGATAGTAATCTTCTCGTTTTTATTTGGGGTTTATTGGGTTAACCAAGGATAATTTTGTGGCCATATGATATCTATCATAACCTAGACGCATGGCCTCCTATATACGAAGGTTTTCTTGAGCACTTTCCGAAGATTTTAATTTCTAAAATAGTTATTGACTGCACCTTTATGTAAGGTACCATTGTAAGGTGTTGTGGTCGAGGCACCATGAAAGTTGCATATATTTGTATTAAAACTCACAGCTTATGCGTTGTCGTACTCTGCACGACAGTTCAATAGTTGTATAAATAAGGTTGTATTTGATTTTTATAGTATGATATCTGGCGACTCAGAATTAATCGCGTGGACCTATTTTGGGGGCGTCACAATTTTAACAGAGAAATCAAGGGTAATCCCTTAATCTCATGTTTTTAAATTACGTTCTTAAAAATTCTTCATGAAATCAGTTTTTAACTTTCTGTATTTGAATTTTTATGAATGATTGTTAAATATATGATGTTATATATGTTTATAACATGTTTTACATGACTTGTATGGGATTTAGAATAATCAAATCCATGAAATCATGCTTAAAATCATAGTTTTGAGTTTACAGTAAAAATATTATTTTAGTTCTTTGTAATTGAATTTTTATGGCCAAATTGTTAAGAAACTATTTTTAATTGTTAATATGCATGTATAATCTGCAATTTGATTTTTATAAACGATTTTAGATAAATTAATCCATGAAATTAAGATTAACTTGGAATATTCAAGGTTACAGAGAAATAATGTTTGAACGTGGCCCATAAGTACAAAAATCAGTGCTTTAATTGTATGTTAAATGGTAAATTGATAATTGATTATGTTTATATATTTAAAAACGAAAAGAACGAAACTTGTATGGATTGATTTGGTTGAAAAACGAGTTCGTAGTGGTCGATTTCGTTAAGAATGCTAAAAATGAAGTTTTTCATAAAAAATATTGAAATTGTGGTATTAAATTTTGTTGTTTATGTGACTTAAGATGTTAAAAGTATGTTAGGAATATCATTAAATATTTCTGTTAAGTTCAGAACATATGGGTGAAATTGAATTCGTTGTTTGTGTGAAATTTTGGCCTAAATTGACCTTGTTCTGTGTTCTTCGCGAACTGCAAAAGCTGAATCTAGGTAACCCGGCCCCGTCGGGCGTTACAAAGTTAAATTACCCCGCCCCGTCGAGCAAAAATAAAATAAAATATTTATCAAATAAATGAATATTTTAATTGAAATATTTATGGATTAAAATAAATATTTGATGGAAATTATTATAGAATAATTTATTCGAGTGAAATAATAGTGAGGGAATGAAAATATTCAAATTTAATTAAGTAAATAAATTAGAAGGGTAATGATTTGTTAAATATAGTGGAGTTTATATTAAATAATTAAGTGAAAGTGTGACTAATGGACCACATAATAAGAGAATTATAAAAATAAATTTGAAAAGGTCTTGTGACCGTATAACTTCTATGTTTTGTAACTAGTTAAACCACGTTAAAAAAAATGATGTCCATGAGATTATATGATGTTGTTTAAACTTAAGATTTGAGATTTCAGTCTTGTATATGTTAATGATGGTAATAAGAAGAATTTAAACCAAGTTAACAAGTTGTATTAAAAGAGGGAACTAAACCTATAAGGTTAGTATTAATGTTAGTAATGAATGTCGTGAATACATATGGTATGTGTGTAGGAATGTCGTGAGTAGTAATCGTTTAGACTACGCACGAGGCAAGTTTCTGAACTTTATTCTTACATTGTGCAAGTTCATAAATCTTATTATTATTGAGCAACCTTTGTATTCTTATTTCGAACTATTCAAAGCTTAATTATTCAAGTTCATAATTCCAAATGAAATGTTCTAATTCTTTTGAAGCATTACTTCTATTGTACATAGTTCATTTAATTGTGTAGAATTGAGATCCAATCTTTTCAGTTAATTATATAGAGTTGAGATTCAATCTTTGAATTTGTCAGGAATAAACATGTGAATGATATTCCTATTTAATATATGATTTGATTATGATATATATATATGAATGAATATGCAAGTATGCTTGCATGAAGAAAAGTCAGAAAGTCCTCTTTGATAGATAATAGAAATATATGTACAAGGACTTAGAATGAATTGATCAAATATGTTAGGTTGATCCTACATAAGCAAAATGACTTTGTGAAGTCCTTAAAAGAAATGATGTACAAGGACTATAAATATAGAAAGATCAAGCATGTTAGGTTGATCTTATGTTGTAATAGATAGGCTTGTCTCGATCATCGAGCCTCGCACCAAAAGTCGTGATGCCGCCGGGATAGTCGAGTTAACTCTGGAGCTATCGAGGCGGAATAGAGTATGCAAGATAGTGAGATCTCTGAGTTCGTAGACTTCGAGGAAACGAAGAAGGATCGTGGTGTGTCGAGAAGAGCTTCCTCGGGATCGAAAAGCCGAGGAAGTCATGTTCGTAATCGTAGAGACACTGCCTACAAGCCGAAACGACCATCTCGCCGAAGTTAAGTATAAAACGTAGACTACACTCAGAGTCGTAGAGTCTAGCGATGCCAAAGCCAAGACAAGGATCGTAGGCTACACTCTGAGATCGTAGAGTCCACTGAATGAATGCAGAGATCGTAGTCGGGCAAGATCAGATGAAGACAACAAGCACAAGGAAGAAATCGTAGAGTGTCAAGATCTGATCTTGGGATCGTAGTGTCTGCACAGCCGAAGCTGAATCGTAGAATGTAGAACTACGACTCCAAAAGAAGTGCTCAACGAATGAGCACTCCCAGAATATCCAAAGGTACGAAGCCTCTGGTTGGCACTACAAAGATGCAATCCACAGTAAGGGAACCAGAGAGCACTCAACGAATGACATGCAGGCTAGCAGGAGAACTAAGCTACAATCCAATCAGCATAAAGATTGAGTTGAAAGGCCATTCGTGATGAAATCTTCCACAAGATGATTCAAAGAAGACTTTAGCAGCTGACTAAGGAAAAGTCAGCTAATGCAGTTGCTGACAAGAGAACAGAAAACAACGACCTTGGAAGTAACCAAGATCATAGTGTTTGCCAAACAAAGAAGGGACTGATGGAAAGTGAACCGAGATACTGGTCAGCCTCTAAAAAGCAAGGCTAACGTGATTAAGTGTCATGTCAGATCATTGATGACAAGTGAACGGGAGATCACAAGGAGAAAGTAAGCTGGACGCACCACAAATCTGAAGCGTCTTAATGTTCAGAAGGGGACCAGGACATGGAATCAGGTCATCAGTATCTGAGAACTATCAAAGCAAACAGAAGTATTGAAGCACTGCATAATACAAGGAAGGGGTGTTCTACATTGAAGATCCAATCAACACTCTTCCAGATCGTAGTGTTAACTCTACCAACCAACGAGCAACACTCAACAAGACACTACGATCAGGTCCTTGAAGACATGTATCAGAATCATAGAGTTTGAATACCTGAAGACTAAAGCATTGGCAACGGTTCAATCTGAAGAGTAATATTCGAACAAGTGCTTATTGAGAGCATCAATGCAAAAGGACAACCTCTGATCTAGAAATTAGAAGAGATAAAGTCTTTAACCTGCCCAAGACAGTAAAGTGATACATCTGATAGGGCAGGTGAAATAGTAGACTGCAGTGTCAGAAAAAGTATGAAATATCACATCAAGCAGTCTACCTCAAGCAACTCGAGATCTGCGAAGACATTTGAATAGCTTCCAACGGCTACTTTCCAACGAAAGAATTGGGAAGATGTATAAATTTAGAAGAGTTTCAAAGATCAAAGGCTGCTGGAGTTATGAGTTTTGGAGAGAAGGTGGACTGATCGAATCAAGTGATAGTGAGTCCAAAGGCTCACTTTACGATCCACTAAGAACACTCAAAAGTCAGATCAAGCAAGAAGTAGAAATGTGAGTTCTACTATGTAGAAGTGAGAGCTCTACTACATGAAGAGTGTTCTGAACTGCCGAGAGAAAGAAGAGCATCATGCCATCTAGATGTCCATCATGGGAAGACTCTAAGTACAACAGAGAAGAGCTTACGATCAACTTAGCAAGTCCATCATGGGAAGGCATCGAGTAGCAAGAAGGGAGATCACAAAAGCCATCTTGGTGTCAAGCATGAGAAAGTTTTTAAGTACCTTGCAGAAGAGCTTACAGTCATCTTAGAAGCCTCTCATGTGTAGCCATCAAGTACCAAGGAGAATGATCTTCAAGGCAGTTCATCAAGGGGTCATCCGAAGTAGTTGAGCAACCAAAGAAGCTGAGGATCATGCAACACTCAACTGCTCTTCAAGGATGATCAAGCCAAGCTGCTAGGGATAGAAGATGTTCAGAGCATGAAGGCATCTTAGCAGCTCAGCACCGACTCCAACAACAACAAATAAACAACTCAACGAAGCCAGGGCCTGAGGGGTCCTTGTCCAGAGGGAATAAATGAAGCAGGTCCAAAGGGTCCCTGTCCGGAGGGACTAAACAAAGCAGTGCCAAAGGGTCCTTGTCCAAAGGGACTAAATGAAGTTCCAAGCCTGCTGGGCTTGAAGAGTTCCTAGGGAACTAGAAGAGTCCCAAGGCTACTGGCCTTGAAGATTTCTTAGTGAACTAAAGTCCCAAGGCTGCTTGCCTTGAAGGAATCGTAGAGATTCAGGGTGCTGCCCTTCCTTAGTGGAAATCCTGCTAGTTGAAAGCAGAAGAGTGGATTAGGAGCTTGAGTCTCTGAACCACTTAAAACCTCTTGTGTCTTTTATATTATGTCATTTACATTATGTCTATAACTGCTATGTATGTTTTAACTGCTTACAACTAAACTAACCCAATGAACATTGTACGTATAATTATGAATATATCAATGAAGGGGAATCTTTTACTTATTCCGCTGTGCTTGAAACGATTCTTATGTTTGTCATATACTCTAATATGAACAATACATCATAAACCAGAAAAGTATTTGAAATAAAAAGGATCTATTCAACCCCCCCTTCTAGATCTATTGTGCCCTCTGGGAACTAACAATTGGTATCAAAGCAGGTTCTCATGCTATATTCAAAAGCTAATCTCTTTGAGTCTGATCCAAGGCACCAACATTGTTCTAAACTTAGTTTAGTAGTAAGTAACTTGTTATATCTTGAGTAAGAGCTCACACGTTGGAAATATGTGTATAGGTAAAATGTGTATACACTGAAGTCGCTTCAGATTGGTCCATATCCTCGATTGCTATATCAACAAGACCAATCCTAGCCTGCAGTCAATCTTGTAGTCTGAAGACAAGACGAGAGAAAGAGAGCAAGAGACATCAGTGACAAAGAGTAAAGCATTCATCAGTCTGAAAGATGAAGAGGTCACGCGTACTAAGAAATGCTGATCGAGAGGAAAAAGAAAATCTTCTCAAACTTATGAGTGTCCAATCAACAACTGGGTGCTATCTTTGTAAACTCAAAAAATGTCAAAGATCTTAATGCTACGATTCTCTTGATCTACATCTTCAAGACCACGACTGATTAATGAAAGGCCAGCAAGAGCATTAAGCTGTCAGGAGCAAAAGTAAAGCCATGCACATCAATACCCAAACTCAGTATATCTTCAATAAATGACTGTTTCGTAACTGACAGTAAAAAGGTACGGTTCCTCACTATTATAACTGTACATCATTATTGTATCTTCTTATGAACTATAACAGTATTCTGTCAAGGAGTCATAATCTACCTAAAAAGGTGAAGAAAGAAAGTAACATGAGGATGGAAACTCAAATGACTACAAATTTTCTCTCTATCCAAGTTTTAGGTTGAAGATGATATCTTGAAGGAAGTCTGAAATGGGTCATAAGAGCATCACAGACCTAATAAACGTTATGTGAAGTAATCTTTGCTGATGGGTTAGTATGTATGTACAAGCCTATGTTCTAAGTGTTTGACAACACAGAGCATGATCAGTTCTACAAGAGGATCTTGCTGATTTGTAGAAACTGATCATCTCAATGAATCAACTGGATACTCCTAAAATCGTGGAGCTGATTCTCACTCTGTGAACACTTAAACATTGTGAACATAACCCAGTGAATGATGAAACCATCATAGATAGAGAGTGTGTTATTAAATGTCAAATCACACACACTCACCATCATGCATCTCAAAATATATTATCATAAGATAGTTGCATGTATGGATATGTCTCATTGATGATAAATATGATGATTATCCAAATAAGAGGAGCAGGGGTTTAGAAAACTAACCTAAGGGGACCCATTTAACTATGGGTACCAAAATAGAAATATATTTAAACTCGCAGTATTTGGACATTCGACTACACTAAGGAATGATGAAGCGAAGACTTGATCAAGAAGATACAACCAATGTAAGGCTAAGGGTACATTGAACGAGTCCGATAAAGTTCCTATATGTTCAACTTCGTCCTTGAAGACCCTCCGAGCTAACCAGGAATGGAGCTCACATGGTCGCATAACCAGATATGAGAGCATGCCAAGAAATGGAAGATAAAGAGGATTCTATGTGCCCATGTCAAGAAAGACATGCTTTATGGAAATGATCCTCAAGGGAAGCTCACAATAGAAGATCATTGAGCTTAAGACAAAAGGAGTTCTTTATGAAGCAGTACTTCTCAAAACAAAGGACTGACAAAGAAGACTACGTTAAGTAGTCTTTGTCAAATGATCGTAGAGTGATCAATCCAGAAAATACTCATCTCTACGATACAAGGAAAACTAAGCAACGATGATGATTCCAATCGAATGAGAAATCTTTGGTGACCTTCAAATAAACATGAAGAAGGAATCACATCTATCCGAGAAGACAAAGATCAACAATGGGGAGCGGTGATCATTAAGGAATAACAACACTATTAAACACGGAAGAGATGTACCACTCTGAGTCCCAAAACTTTGTGGCTGATGAACCATATAAAGATCTATAGTCAGTAGGAACGTCTCAAAATGTACTACTGATAACCCTTCAGCCACCCAATCCATAATCGTGAAGTTCCTACGATCAAACACATGATCGTATTGTAAGAGCAGAAGGACACCACGATTTCAGCAATGCAGATATCTAGAGCTGGTAGAAAGGCCTCCCCATCAGAAAAGGTCTAATGAGATGTCATTGAAAATCACTGTCTTAGTATTTCATCTGGAAAGCGACTCAGGGACAAACCTGAACCTTAGCTAACTCTAAGAGGTTGGCCCTTCATGAGCTACCTTATCCCAGAAGGAATGCTTGATCTAGTTCATCTCAAAAGAACCAAGTCAGTCAATGATCGTAGAGTTGAACTTGAAGAGGACTAAATGATTGTAGTACAAACTCAACGATCGTAATGCTGTCTAAACGATCGTAGTGCAACCTCAGCGACAGAAGAAGACAACTCAATGATCATAGTCCTACCAAAGGGTATTCTAGTTCAAGGAGCATGAAGAATGAGACATCTGCTAAGCCATTCAAGTTGAGGAGATAAGTTCGAATACATCAGTGATTGAGCTATGCTACATCGAAGTAAGGAGGAAAGACGAAGCCATCCACTGCAGCATCTCTCAGAAATTGATCGTTGAATAAACAAATGAAATCGTAGAGTCTATAGCTATCTCATCATGTTACTCTACGAATCAAAAGATCAACGGTCAAAGCCACGTCAATTAAACGTCCACTCCTCTAATAACTGAAAAGTTGTGGGGAGTTACAGATCATTACTGGGCAACGTGCAACCAATGCACAGTTAACACATCACTAAGTATGCAGAGTTAGAAGGAACTGCCATAAAGAAAAGTTCAAATCTGCAGACAGTTACCAAAAGATATCGAACCTTTCTCCCTCCCATTTTCAAAACCCTAGAAAGCTTTTCAAGAGCAAAATCAGTTAACCTTCCAGAGTCTAACCAAATCTTAGTCAGCCATCTCGCATAATCTCTCTAAATCAAACACCCATAGTCTTTGAACGATCAAATGGAGAACTGGTAAGTTATCACCGGCATTCAGCTTGGAACAAAATCATTTGCAAATTCAGAGAAGAAGTTCAGGGACGTCCTTAGACTCGTAAAGGAAGCTGGGTTTTCAGAATGTCTCGAGGCGAGTACTCGTGTATACATTGACCTGGTTAAGTACCTTGGAGAAAAGCTTACAGTCATCTTAGAAGCCTCTCATATGCAGCCATCAAGTACCAAGGAGAATGATCTTCAAGGCAGTTCATCAAGGGGTCATCTGGAGTAGTTGAGCAACCTAAGAAGTCGAGCATCATGCAACACTCAATCGCTTCTTCAAGGATGATCAAGCCAAGTCGCTAGGGATAGAAGATGTTGAGCATGAAGACATCTTAGCGACTCAAAGACCGACTCAACAACAACAACAAACAAACAACTCAACGAAGCCAGGGGCACGAGGGTCCTTGTCCAGAGGGACTAAATGAAGTAGGGCCAAAGGGTCCTCATGCGGAGGGACTAAACAAAGCGGGGCCAAAGGGTCCTTGTCGGAGGGACTAAACGAAGTTCCAAGCCTCATTGGGCTTGAAGAGTTCTAGGAACTAGAAGAGTCCCAAGGTCAGCGGCCTTGAAGAGTTTTAGTAAATCGATGTCCCAAGGTCAGCGGCCTTCAAGGAATCGTAAAGATTCGAGTCTTGCGCCTTCCTTAGTGGAAATCTCGCTAGTTAAAAGCGTAAGAGTGGATTAGAGCTTGAGTCTCGAACCACTTAAAACCTCTTGTGTCTTTTACATTATGTCATTTACATTATGTCTATAATCGCTATGTATGTTTTAAGCGCCACAACTAAACTAACCCAATGAACATTGTACGTATAATTATGAATATATCAATGAAGGGGAATCTTTTATTTATTCCGCTGTGCTTGAAAAGATTCTTATGTTTGTCGTATACTTTAATATGAACAATACATCATAAACCAGAAAAGTATTTAAAATAAAAAGGATCTATTCAACCCCCCCTTCTAGATCTATTGTGCCCTCTGGGAACTAACAGAATTGATTATTGATTTCGATATTACATTGAAACCTTGAATAGATAGTGATTCCTTATTGATTCAACTAATCCTTAGTTGATGATTATTGAACTCTAAATTACCCTTGAAGCTAATCCAAACCAAATTTCATTTGGTGCGGACTCTAACGTTAAAGCTGAGATGAACAACCCTGTTATGGGGGATTTTATTATGCGATAGCATTTAGATGTTCTGCACATACATGGTACTAAGGGTTGATCCCCCTAAGTACGAGAAGCAAGGTCCATATAGTCTTACGATTGTTAAATGTTTAAAGTAGAATTACATAATAACCTAGGACATAGTTCATGGTCTTGTAACCCTCATGTGTACTTTTGATTCATGTTTTAATCTTGATTCAAAAGCCGAGCCGTCTTTTGTTCAATATCCATTGATTATTCGTATGTTTTTATTATTACTATTGTTAAAATTATGGGCAATTGTTACTCACTCTTGCATAATAACATTGCAGATAAGATTAAGAAAGTTGATGAGCCATCAATAAGTAAGGGCAAGGGCAAAGGCAAAGCAAACAAATAATGAAGACTTATTTAGTATTTGAGAATGATTATGTTAAGACTTCGTATGTGATGTTTTAGACTTATTTGTTTATGATGTTCTGCATTTGATGTATTAAGGTTAGATAACCTAGGATTTATTTGTTTAAGTTGTTATAACCCTTTAATGGGAGGATTTTTATTTAAATTTTATTGTTATCTTTACTATGGGTAGATAGATGATATTTATTTTAGTGAGTGAACACCAAATCTATTGGAAACTCGAGTACCTGGATTTTATTAAAATAAATGTATATTTTATTTGAAATATTTATGGAATAAAATAAATATTTGATGGAAATTATTATGGAATAATTTATTCGAGTGTAATAATAGTGAGGAATAAAATATTCTAATTTAATTAAGTAATTAAATTAGAAGGGTAAAATTTTGTTAAATAAAGTGGAGTTTATATTAAATAATTAAGTGAAAGTGTGACTAATGGACCACGTAATAAGAGAATTATAAAAATAAATTAGAAAAGGTCTTGTGACCTTATAACTTCTATGTTTTGTAACAAGGTAAACCATGTTAAAGAAAATGATGTGCATGAGATGATATGATGTTGTTTAAACTTAAGATTTGAGATTTCAGTCATGTATATGTGAATGATGATAATGACCAGAATTTAAACCAAGTTAACAAGTTGTATTAAAAGAGGGAACTAAACCTATAAGGTTAGTATTAATGTAACTAATGAATGTCGTGAATACATATGGTATGTGTGTAGGACTTGTGGTGAACGTGAGTAGTAATCGTTTAGACTACGCACGAGGCAAGTTTCCAGAGCCTATTCTTACATTGAGCATGTTCTTAAATCTTATTATTATTGAGCAAGCTTTGTATTCTTATTTCGAACTGTTCAAAGCTTAATTATTCAAGTTCATGATTCCAGATGAAATGTTCTAATTATTTTTAAGTATTACTTCTATTGTACAAAGTTCATTCAATTGTGTAGAATTCAAATCCAATCTTTTCAGTCAATTATATAGAGTTGAGATTCAATCTCTAATTTGATTATTGATTTCGATATTGCATTGAAACCTTGAATATATAGTGATTCCTTATTTATTCAAATAATCCTTAGTTGATGATTATTGAACTCTAAATTACCCTTGAAGCTAATCCAAGCGAAACTTCCTTCGGTGTGGACTCTAACGTCAAAGCTGAGATGAACAACCCTTTATAGAAGACGCGATAGCATTAAGATGTTGTTCACATACATGGTACTAAGGGCTGATCCCCATAAGTATGAGAAGCAAGGTCCACATAGTCTTTTGACTAATAAAGGTTTAAAGTAGAAATACTTAATAACTTAGGACATAGTTTATGGTCTTGTGACTCTCAGATGTACTTTTGATTCCTGTTCTAATCTTGATATAACACCCCAGCTGCCTTAGACTGTGCCATTTTTGCTGTGGGCCACTGGTTGTTGTTAGCTTCCATCGTCTCAATCAGATCATATGCTTCCTCAAAACCATTAGCCATAAAATCTCCCCAAGACGCTGCATCAATGCTAGTACGAAGATTTCCATTCAGCCCATTGTAGAAGGTGTTCATCTGCAGCCACTTGGGTAATTCGTGATGCGAACACTTCTTTAGAAATTCTTTGTACCTTTCCTAAGCTTCATACAGAGACTCCCTAAGCTGTTGTTCAAACATTGTAATCTCATTCCTCATCTTACCAGTCTTCACTGGTGGAAAAAATTTAGATAAAAATTTTTGAGCTAGGTCATCCCAAGTAGTGATTAACCCTGGCAGTAGTGAATGTAACCAGCTATTAGCCTTGTCCCACACTGTGAACGGAAACAACCGAAGCCTAACTGCATCATTAGATACCCCATTATATTTGAAGGTATCACAAATCTCCAAGAAGCTAATCGGGTGGTCATTCGGATCATCATTAGCTAATCCCCCAATCTGTACTGAATTCTATATCATCTGAATCGTCCCAGGCTTTATCTCAAAATGATTAACAGCTATTACAGGCCTGGTAATGCTTGACTTAATTTCAGTAACCATAGTCCCTCAATGCTTTTTGCTGTCATGCAACCATACTTTCTTGCTTATCAAAGTTCTCTCGAGTTTCCTTAATCAACTTACTAAGCCTCTGAAATCTTCTTTCGATGTCGTCCTTGTAAGGAAGTAAATCTGGTTTCTTTGACCGAGTTTGCATGCACTAAGTAAGAGAACCTAAAATAAGAAATAGCAAAAAGAAAAAGGAAAATTTTGTTTAACAAAAACTGATCTAATTAAACTGATATTGAAAGTAATAAAATCAAAAACTAGTCCCTGACAATGGCGCCAAAAACTTGTTGGTGTAAAATCTAATTATGCACTGCACACAAGAATACGTGATCAACAAATAATATATTGATAAGTCAAGTATCGTTCTCACAGAGATAAGTATTAATTTTAATCGAACAATTACGGAATTTGTATTATTTCAATTTTATTAAACTAATCGAATTGATCTACAGTAGCTTGATTTATTAGTTGAAATGCCTCAGTCAATGAAGCATGGTAATTATTCATTGTGGTAAACATGTGATCCTGCCTCGCTGCAATTCTCTTTAGCTTTCTATCTTCTTCTCTATCCCTCATATCAATATGCCTCTGCAAGCTGTGAAACTAGGTACTAAACATGTACTTAGTAGACCTTTTATCCCTTCCAACCTCTTCTTTACCAGACATCTCATCAGCTTTGAATTTGTCATCCTTAGAGGTATCTTCTGCCTACTCCTCCTCCTTAGGAGCATCGAGAAATACAAAAGCTAAACCTCGAGGATGCGACTCCTGTCTAACCCATACTAAATATCTAGCAATCATTCTCGAATCAAGTAACTAGAGAGGCTACTGTACGGGCTCATCCGCCAACCAACGAACCCCTGACTGTCTACACAGTCCACAGATAAGTGAGGGGTGCGTCAGATCAAAAAGTTGATGATGGCTCCAATATCTATGTCAAAATCCTTCACTATAGCATACAAAAGCAGAACTTTTTTTTGGGTAACTTTACTGGTATGTGTCGAAGGAAGCAGCTTCGCACACGAGAATACATACCAGATGTTTTCTTACAAACTTAAGTCATTGCTCATAAACAAGGTTCCACCCTTCTTCCCCTTAGCCCATGTAGTGCCAAGTTTTGATATTTCCGTGAGAATCTGATCATAATTAGAGTTACTGTCTCTAAGTTGAGTATATTGATAAATAGTAGGGGCTCGCACGCTATAAAATCCATTTATTGCCTCAGGATTGAAAGGAAATTACTTACCCCACACAAACTCCACAAAACTAATGCAATCAATCAAATCAAATCCAAATTATTGGTGGCGATGAACCCTCTCCACGTTAGAGCTTACCACGAGTTTTAGGAGCCATTCCACACTAATGCAATCAATCAAATCCCCAAAACTTTGTCTTGAGCAATATATCAAACACGCAGTGTGCACAACCACCCACAATACCCCAAAGTGAAGATTGAATTCCAAATTTAGTGAAAAACTGGTGAAAGTAGCTTACCCACACCGATTTATGTTCTGTGTAATGACTTTGAAGTGGTAGGTACCCAATTCCTGAAGTTCCTCATCCTCCCTTGCTAGAAACCCTAATCTTGATGAAACTTTAGGTTTTGGTGACTGAAAATTAAAGGGTTTGATGGTTATTTGGTATGGAATTGATGAATTTAGGGTTTAATTTATAAAAGCAAAAATTTTAGAAGGGGTGGGGGGTATTTTAGCTTCAAAAGCCCACCGGGGCGGGTTGATATATAGGACTACCCTGCATGGGTGGGTGTGTCAGGTGGTGAATAGGCTCGCCGGGGCGGGGGTGTAATTCTATAAGTACTTCTAATTTTCAACTTTTTTGACCCGCGTGCATACCAAAATTTATCATCAGTACCTGAAAACCATTAAAACCCAAAATATAAGATAAGTATACAGAGTTTGAGCAAGAATGTTGAAAATTACTAAAAATAACTAACTAACTACCTAAGAATTGTATATAATTGAACTATGTAATACAAAAATTATTAACTAAACTATGAATTGAATAACATGAAACTAAAATACTATAAATGACAAGAAAATTTGGTTGCCTCCCAATGAGCGCTTATTTTTTGGTCTTTTAGCTTGACTTTCCATGTGTCTAGCCTGGATCGTTTGGGATATTTTTAGCATGCTATTTTTTTATCAAACAACACCAACAATGCTTTATTGCATGCTCGTTCAACTACATTTCTGGGATTGAAGTTGACTTAATATCCTCAATCAGTGCCTTTAGACCACCAACCTCTCTACAATCCTTGTGTTTGACATGTATAGACGCCTCGATCAATTTGCTCTCTTCCTTGTCAGTAGTGATTGGAATTTCTTTGAACACTTTAACTTTCACTACCTGATCGAACACTTTCATGGTCAATTCTCCATTAGGCACATCAATTATTGTTCATTTCGTTGCAAGGAATGGTTGTCCCAAGATGATCAGTATGTTCTTATCTTCTTCGAAATCTAACACCACAAAATCAGCTCGAAAAATCAATGTATCAACTTTTACCAACACATCTTCTACTATCCCCAATGGATAAGTTATTGATCTATCTTCAAGTTGTAGATAGATGTTTGTTGGCTTTGCTTCCTTTAAGCCAAACTTCCTGTATATGGATAATGACATAAGGTTGATACTTGCTTCTAGATCACATAGGGCTCTTCCCACATCTCGATTACCAATTGAACAAGGAATAGTAAAACTCCCCAGATCTTTCAACTTAGGGGAAGCTTTTTCTGCAGAATTGCACTTGACTCTTTCTTTAACGCCACATTTTCGAATTCCTTGAGCTTACGTTTCTTTGAAAGTATATCTTTCATGAATTCGACATATCATGGCATCTGCTCTAGTGATTTGGCGAACGAAATGCTAATGTGTAATTGCTTAGATATATGTCCATAAACTTAGAAAACTGATCCTTTAGCTTTTGACTTTCCAACCATTGGGGGAAAAACACATATGGTGTGACTCCATTCTGATTGTCTTCATTTAGCTTTCCCACAACTTTTTCCTTAGTTTTATTTGCCGAATCGATCCCGTTATTTTCAGAAACCTCATCTTTGCTTGCTTTCCTATCAAAGTCGGACCCCAATTCTTTACCACTCCTAAGTGTGATAGCATTACACTGCTCATGATTTCCTCTAGGGTTCTTTTCAGTATCACTCGGTAACGTACCTAATGGTCTATTGTTCAAAGCCATCGCAAGTTGTCCCATCTGAGTTTCCAAGTTCTTAATCTCCGCCGCTTATGTTTTCATAGCTGCCTCATTACCGGATATGTATTTCAACAACAACTCTTCCAAATTTAACTTTTTCTCTTGATGTGGAGCTGACTGTTGATGCTGATTTTGGAAACCGAGGGGATAAGATGGTCGTGGAACCTGCTAATTTTGGTTGTTACTCCACGAAATGTTCGGATGGTTCCTTGCCCCTAGGTTGTAGGTATTCCAATATGGATTCTGAGGAATTCCATTATAGCTACCTATAAACTGAACTGCTGCAGGATTAATAGCACACTACCCTGTCGGATGTTCCCCCACACACAATTCACACACAAACGCCACCTACTGAACCTGTGCACCCGTGAGGTCATCCATCTTTTTTGATAGCGCTAAAATATGAGCCGCTAAAGCTGTCACTCCATCTACCTCTAACACCCCAGTTGCCTTAGATTGTGCCATTTTTGCTGTGGGCCATTGGTAGTTGTTAGCTTCCATCGTCTCAATCAGATCATATGCTTCCTCAAAACCTTTAGCCATAAAATCTCCCCAAGACGCTGCATCAATGCTAGTACAAAGATTTCCATTCAGCCCATTATAGAAGGTGTTCATCTGCAGCCACTTGGGCAATTAGTGATGCGAACACTTCCTTAGAAATTCTTTATACCTTTCCTAAGCTTCATACAGAGACTCCCCATGCTGTTGTTCAAACATTGTAATCCCATTCCTCGTCATAGCAGTCTTCGCCGGTGGAAAAAATTTAGGTAAAAATTTCTAAGCTAGGTCATCCCAAGTAGTGATTGACCCCGGCGGTAGTGAATGTAACCAGCTATTCGCCTTGTCCCACAGTGTGAATGGAAAAAACTGAAGCCTAACTGCATCATCAGATACCCCATTGTATTTGAAGGTATCACAAATCTCCAGAAAGCTAACCGGGTGGTCATTCGGATCATCATTAGCTAATCCCCCAATCTGTATTGAATTCTATATCATCTGAATCGTCCCAGGCTTTATCTTAAAATGATTAACAGCTATTGCTGGCCTGGTAATGCTTGACTTAATTTCAGTAACCATAGTCCCTCAGTGCTTTTTACTGTCATGCAACCATACTTTCTTGCTTATCAAAGTTCTCTCGAGTTTCCTTAATCCACTTACTAAGCCTCTGAAATCTTCTTTCGATGTCGTCCTTGTAAGGAAGTAAATCTGGTTTCTTTGACCGAGTTTGCATGCACTAAGTAAAGAGAACCTGAAATAAGAAATATCAAAAAGAAAAAAGAAAAATTTGTTTAACAAAAACTGATCTAATTAAATTGGTATTGAAAGTAATAAAATCAAAAACTAGTCCCTGACAACAGCGCCAAAAACTTGTTGGTGTAAAATCTAATTATGCACGGCACACAAGTATACGTGATCAACAAATAATATATTGATAAGTCAAGTACCGTTCTCACAGAGATAAGTATTAATTTTAATCTAACAATTACGAACTTTGTATTATTTCAATTTTATTAAACTAATCGAATTAATGGTTGAAAATAATGAAAAACTAATAAACTAAAAATTGAAACAAATTAATGCAACTAATTACCACAAATTTTAATAAGATAATGGGGAATTAAGCCTACAACTTCACTTTAAGCTATACTAAGATTATCACACTTCTTTTCAATCCAATTAACTATCCCATTTCATTAATCAAGAACACAAAAGTAGAATTAGTCATCTCTCAATGCACTAACACCATATTAACTTAAATCTACAATTGATAGAATTATTCTAAAGACCCTAATTAACTAATTCTCTATATCTCTATGTGAATTACAATTAAAGAAGGTTTAAATTCTAAGTTCTTATATGATTACATGCGATTCTAGGTATATCTCTATCCTAAACATACATCATGAATTCCATCCAAAAGCAGAAATCTTAAACACATGCTATTATGACTAAGTCTAGATTCATATCTCATCTCTCGAATCCATACAAATCCACATAGAATTGGTGATCAAGCAGTTCATAAGTTATGTACAAATCATAATAGATGAACTAAAAAGATAGCTTTATTGAACTAAAAGTATGCTAATCATCGTTTCACTTAAAGATCATTTGCATGCTTAATAAGAAATTTAGCTCATAACGAATAAATTAAACACTAAGAAGATTAAAGAATACATCATCCCAATTACAGAAACTAAATTAAAAGTACAAGAATAGTATAGAACCACCCTTATCCTCACTCAATTCTGCAATCTTTGTGATCCTTGCTTCTTCGCTCCGCTCCTCCACGATCTTCTCCAAATTAGGGCTTCAAAGTTTAAAATAATAAGTGTATAGATTGAATGATTATTTCTCTGAATTTCCTAGCCTAAGTCTCTGTAATAGCTGATAGAAACGTCCATAATCCAGTCCCAATCAAAGCCAAAGTTGTTCAGTCCATGCCACAGCAGTGTTAGAATTGCATCAAAACACTTCCCTTCTGTCCGCGCACCCCTGCCCCGGTGGGGTATTATAACTTGAGAATGCCCGCCCCGGTGGGGTGTTAACTTCCTCTGCCACGTGTAGCCCCGCCCCGACGGGGTAATTCCTTTGTAAAATGCCCTCCCCGACGGGGTATTAAGCTGCATCTGCCAATTTCCTTGCTTTTTATGCCAATTCTCGCTACAGTTCCACCAACATACCTTAACTAACATATAATAAAACCTACAATAAAACAAACACAAACACATATAACTATACTAAAACAGACATATTAAACACTATTTAAGCCCAAATAGGAACTTGATTCGTAGGTATGAAATCCACTCATAAATCTAAAGTCCAAGGATCACTTGGACTACTATCACTACAAGAATACCTATTGATAGTCAAGTAAAACTCCATTAGGTATTCCTTAGCGAGCCACGTTCAGTATACTTATTATCCTATTAGCACCTACATACTTGTTTTAGTGTCTCCACACAAATGATCATGAGATCAATCATCCTCATTAAATGAGCAAGCAACGTATGTGCCAATCTATCCGAATTCATTAATCCCCTTTATAGTAATCCATCGATTGGAAAATTTTTAGTTTTTAAGCTATCTAAGAATTTAGATCTCAATAGCATGATCTCATTATGATTCTAAAAGCATTGCTTAAAACTATGGGTTTATCATATATTATTAAAACCGCACCATGTAGATAAATTAAAGCTTTTAGTAAATAAATACTTTTATTAATACACAAATAAGACTGTTACAAAGTATATGTTTTATCATCAACATGATTGGCTTGTGTGCATACTACTTTCAGTGATGATCCAAATTTAATTTGTTTTAGGAGCCTATTGTCCTAGGTTAATACACATGCTTAATTGAATTGACCAGGTGTACAAACATACCTCACCCTTTCTGAGGCGATTTGGAGTTTCTTTTCAGGCATAGATTATGATAGACCTAGCAGTTCCACGTCCCTGAGGGCTTCCTCGGGGGTTCAGAGGATAGCTTCAGATGTTCCCTTGCCTCGATCGGTCTGACAGGTGCGTCAGTTGACCGAGTCCGTGATCCGTCCTATTAGGGTTGATAGGACTAGAGTTCCAGAGAAAGAGGAGGATGTTCCTGTTATGGATCCTACTCCTTCTCCTTCCACTGCTCGTTAGGACCTTCCTGGCATACATGTGACGATTCTGGATCTTTAAGGCGATATGGGGCGCCATCCATCGCTCCATTAACACACGAACGAGGTACTAGAAGTTTTCATATTTGAATTATTTTTTCTTTCATCTTTGGCAATGGTTGAACTTTGATTTGAATATAATGCAGGTTACCAAATTCACTCAGCCGAGGGGAAACTGGTTTAGCGTTCATTTCTTGTATATGAGTCTTCATCCCAATTTCCAGGCCAGTGTGCATTCTTGGGGTTTCTAGGGTTTCTTTTCCATCGCACCACGACATTGTCCATGGGGTTATTTAAGAGCTTTGTATGAGCGATGGTTTAATTAGAGCCAGTCGCTCCATTTATTAGATTGTGAGGTGATGATGACACCGATGGATTGGTGATTCATCACGGGCTTGGATTTCACATGTGAGATGGTGCCTTTAGTGACATACATTTCCCCTGCTTCCGTTCGATCCCTATTGGGGGTTCCTCTTTCGTCCCTTAAGTATCGGGTTGTTTGTTCTGGTTCTTTTTGGTTAAATTTCCAGTTTTAGTTTGAGAACCAATGCCAGTGGATCCCACAAAGGCAAAGGTGGGAGCAAAGATGTCAGCAGCTGGATCAAGCATAGTAGGTAGCTAAAGCATAGGCAGAGACAAAGCAAGCGCCAGGTAGGAGGAAAAAGAAGGAAGCTGTCAGGACCCTGAATTTTAAACTATTCTATTATTTTTATGAATTTTTTTTTATTTATTTAATATCAGTATTAATTATCATTACTATGATGAGCATGTGTGTTTTGAGCGTAGAAAGATAGTCAAACTACTTATTGACTAAGAAATATGAGTGAAGTTATGGGGAACAACTGATGAAAACCCTAACCCTAATTACGGATAGGGCTTCGATTTTTAATACAATTATTATAATTGTATTTAGGAATATTGGTATGTGCAATATGGGATTAATGATCAAATGTTGATCAGATAATGTATAACTTTAGTAAACACTAATGTTAGATTAGAAACCTTAATCTGTAGTTAAGAAACCGTAACGATCAGTTAGGAACCCTAATTCTATTTTCGAAAACCCTAATTTCTTATTCGGGAACCTTTAACATTAATTAGTAAACCCTAATGGTGATTATTAAACCCTAAGGGGTAAGATTAAAGGGAATTATGTCAAATGACTAAACTACCCTTAAAATTTTGTGAAAATTACCAAAATACCCTTTTGGATAGGAAATTAGTAAAAATACCCTTTACTTAATTTTTAAGTAAATAGATATAATCAAATCTAATGACTCGTCACTAGAGATATCACCATGTGCTCCAAATGTAAGCTAATTCAGCCATTTCATGCCACCTAACATCATTCCCATCCATAGAATCAAAGATTGAGAGATTAAAGAAAGAGAAAATATCAAAGAAGCCTCATTTGTGTTTAATTCACTAGCCAAGTCTCTCTCTCTTAAGCCATGAAAATTAGATAGATATTCAGTCCCAAGATAAGCTAAGAACACCCCAAGATAAGATTAGGAAGTAAAGATCAAAGGTTGTTCAAGAAAGGTATAAACCCTAACCATAAGCTAGATCTTTTATGCTTAGAAACAATTTGTGTTTTGTGTTTATTTATGTGTTATGGGATGTTATATAGTGATCTATGATGATATATCATGGATTCATAACATCTAAGTGCATGAAAATGAAGATTTTATGAACTGTGAAGAACCCTATAAATATGGCCTGACAGTCAAATGTCAGAGGCCATAGATCTAAATCTGTTACTTGTTAGACTTGCTAAGTGTATCATTGTTGTAGTATGCTATGAGGACAGTAAATTGGAAGTGGAATCATGTCCATATCATGTCCAGATTTCAAGTTATTAATGGTCAAACATGGTTGACCAGTCATGGTTATGAATTTCTGGGTAACCCAGAGGTTTTAATGTGTTTATTTCTTGCATCTGATACGTGTTTAGCTTGTGTGAGTGTATCATTGATATACCCTGACATATGGACTATAGAATCATGACAACAAAATACCTAAACAAATAACATGATCCAAGTTATTAGTGGTCAAAGTAGGTTGACCAAACACAAAATGAGTTTTCTGGAATTTCCAGAAAACTGAAGAACCAGTTTCTGACAAGCTTTTGACGAAGCCAGATCTTCTTATTATGATGTAGTTAAGCTACCTAAGTGTAGTACTTTTGTACTTTGACATGTAAACTATACGATTGTTACACTCTAACATTCAAACAATACATAGAACTCCAGTTGTTGAAGCTCTAAAGTAGCTCTCTAATACTGTCTGGGTTTCCAGGTAACCCAGGAACTCCAGAACAGCCCTGACAAGAACTTTGAACACTTAAATTTTCATGCTATTAAGTAGTTAGACCCCGAAATTGGTTTGTATGTGTGGTATTACACTAGTAGAACACCATGAATACACTCTCATGCCCAAAATCATAACCAGTTAGAAATTAACCATGGTCAAAGTAGCCCCCAGGGCATTGACCATGGATGTTCTTCATTGATGAAGAACACATATCACGACAGTTTTCGTCGCTAAAGCTTATAGCGATAATTTTATTAAAAATTAATTAATTAATTTAAATAAATCAAGAAAAATAGAAAATAATTAATAAAAATTCATAAATGAGTTTTAAAAATTATTTGAAGTTATGAAAATTAACTTTTAATAATTTGACATAAATTTTATTAATATTTTAATTTATTTAAATATTAATGATATTTAATTTATTTAATAATGATATTAAAAAATTAGTTGAAAATGATTTTAATATTTTAAAATCATTTTAAATGATAGTAAAGTGTCAAAAGAATATTTGAAGTTATAAAAATGACTTTTAATATTTTGATATAAATTTCATTAATAACTTAATATTAATGATAATAAATTTATTTAATAATTGTATTAAATAAATGGTTTAAAAATAATTTTATGTTTTAAAAATCATTTTAAAATGATATAAAGGATTTGAAAATATTTTTAGTTATAATAAATGACTTTTAATATTTTGATGAGAAATACATTATTATTTTAATATTAATGGTAATTATTTAAAATTATTTTTAAATGTTTTAAAAATCATTTAAAGATGATATTAGTGTTTTAAAAATATTTTGAGTTATTATAAATAACTTTTGATATTTTGACTTAGATTTCATTAATATTTTAAATTATTAAAATATTAATAATAATGGAATTATTCAATATTGAAATCATTTAAAAATGATATAAGTGTTAAAAAAATTATTATAAAAGGTAATAATTATTTGAAAATTATTATGAGCTTCCGAAAAATATTATAAATGATAATTAAATTATCTAAAATAATATTGAAGCTGTTGAGTAAAATTTTATTGAAAATAAACTCGTTAATTATCTGATAAGGTAATCGGGACACCGATATGATACCAAAATTCAACCAGACTGAAATAGTCTGATATATGTTTTTATAGGTTCTAAACACTGTTGTGAATACATGATAATGTGTCAAAGTTATATAATGACCTTAAATAATAATATTATGCGACATGATATATTACGCTAATTACGAGACCAATATTATTGATGATAGGTGTGACGCCCCCAAAATAGGTATACACAACACCCATTCTGAGTCGCCAAATACATGGTACAAAAAGCAAACTACAACTTCAATAATACAAATGTCGTGTGAAATACGACAATATATACTGTGAGTTTAAATATAATATTGTCTTCTAGACAATATCCACACGCAAATAAATCCCCATCATAATTATTGATACATTATTTTACAAAATGGTGAGGACTACTAAACAACTCTCTCTAGAACCTTCATTCCATACCCGAGCTAGTACTCGCTACATTCTCGCCTCCCCGAGAAGAAAATGGAACAACAAGGAAAAGGGTGAGCTCAACTAGCCCGAAGAAGAATACTATGACTAAGATAATATACAACAAATTATCGTTAGTCTTCAATAGGAAAAATCGATAGAATACAATGATAGACAACAAGTTTCGGATCAATATTCGCAATGAAAATAATAATTCATAGAAGAGTTACGTAGAGAATGAAATCTACTATAATCTATGAATTTAACAAATCCATCATCAATATTTTATCCTCAGTAACATCAATCAATATTCATCTCAAATCAAATATTCATCTTTGCACTCTGTGCCAAAGATATTCATCAATCGGTCATGTTCATTTAAACTCCTGTTCATCTTCAGACTACAGCCAAAGATATTCTTCTAAATCATTCATCTTTGCATTGGTTTTATCCACGTCCAAAAATACCTCAAAAATAATCATAGTGGTGTAAAATTCAAGAATGATCAAAACATGGATACAATCAAAGCTAGTATCCGTAATAGATATTTTAGATTTAAAAGAAAAATTTTCATTTTTTCTATTGAATAGTCTTAGATTCGTGAATGAATAGTCAGAGTATCGTGAATAGTCTTGATATCGTGAATAGTAACTCGACACCAAAAGATAGAAATTTCACAAAAAAACATTTTCACGCTTCATGAATAGTACTCGTAAATAGTAACTCGTGAATAGTAACTCATGAATAGTAAACCCGACATGAAAAAGTTCCAAATTTGATAAAACTTCAGATCAACATTTCAAAGATAATGATATTGAAGAAATAATATCATTACAAAAAAAAATAATATCCCTTACCTCAAAGAATCAAGATTGCCGGAAGGAAAGGGCTCAAGTGATCTTTGAATGAAACTTGTCTTGAACAAAGAACTCTCAAAGTATCTAAATACTCACAAAATACGCTCAATAATATAGAGAGAGAGAGAGAAAACTTTTTTTCGGTGTGATTTTCAATTCTAACTTAGCCCTCTATTTATAGGAAAATGTTAGCCGTAGAAGCAAGGACTTGACCTTTTGCTACACCGATGGCTTTACTCGCTACTATTGCCACCCACCACATTTGAAATAAAATTCAGCACATTTCTTCACCAACCACAAGTGGGGCCCACTCAATTCTAGAATTTTCCACCAAAATCAATTATAAACCTAATTTCCGAATCCGACACCTCTTAAAATTCACAACAAATCATTCGTGCATTTTTAACGGTTCAAAATTTGTGGACATATACTCTCAACTTATGTATGTATAACATACCCAAAAATTACCATAATCCAACGGTCGGATTAAAAATTATAACCCCGCAATATATCTCAAAACCCCGATTTGATTTTTTAACACCTCCAATCCGATAAAAAATACCGATAAAACACCTCAACATTAATTCCTTCATTAATAACCACATAAATAAATCCATCATTTATATTCATATAAAATAAATATTTCCTTATCATATGAATCAATAATTAATTATTCACAAATAATATTTACGAATCACATTTATGACAATTTGTTCCTCCTGGAAGAGGGGCTTTCAATAAGGATCTCTCTCATCTGGCGCGCAATTAGGTGACCAAACCTCTCCTTAGGATGTAACTTTCTAGACATTGCCAATAATGTTATCTAATAATATTATTCAAATAATATGAATTATTGATCCGATAATGGGAAATATCATGCGGTGACAATTATTGAACAACAATAATATAAAATATCAACGCAGCAATTATTGAATCAATAAAATAAAATATTGAAGCAAGAACTCACCGTGTGAAAATTATTGAATAGTGCCATCTTACGTAAGGATCAATAATTCAACAATATCATGTAATACTGGTATGCTCTTTGTGCAACCACGCCAGACATCAGTATTTTAACCACCGGGTATTCCAATGATCTTACTTCAGTAATAACTACGCCATTATTTATAACCACCCAAACTTTGTCGTTTTCCTCATCCAATCGCTTTCGTTATGGGGCCCACACATGGTCGGCCGTCATCGCACGAATATTCCCCGAAGCGAGACGAATATTCCACGACCAAACGAATATTCAAACGATCACATTTAATATTCCACGACCAAACGAATATTCCCCAACAAAAATGAATATTTTATAACCACTTGCTTATTTTGAAATATTTGCGTATTTAACCCTTAACTATCCACATTAATCAAATCAACCCTTACTATTTCAAAATAATAAATAAAGGAAATTCCTATTTATTTAAAAAAATTCGGTCTTACAACCTCCCTCCTTATGAAATTTCGTCCTCGAAATTGACGACGTACTGGTGTTTGAAAAGGTGAGGATACCTCGCTTTCATTCCGCGTTTCCAATTCCCGTGTCATTTCTCTATATAGCATGATTCCTCCACAAAACTTTAACTTGTGGTATGACCTTTTTGGCGTGGGACATGCTCCTTCCTATCCAAGATCTTGACAGTACCTCCTCATACGTTAAGTCTTGGCTATCTCGTCCTGGTTCTAACTCAATAACGTGGTTCGGGTCTTTCACATATTTACGAAGTACAGATATGTGAAACACATTATGAACACGAGACATACTTGGAGGTAACGCAAGTCTATAGGCTACATTTCCTACTCGGTCAAGAATTTGAAATGGACCAATAAATCGTGGATTGAGCTTTCCTCTCTTTCCAAATCTTGTAACTCCCTTCCATGGAGCAACTCGCAATAATACATGATCCCCTACATTAAATTCCACGTCCTTTCGATGAAGATCCGCATAACTCTTTTGTCGATCTTATCTTGCCGCTTTTGTATACATTGTCGAATCATTAGTCATACGTACTAACTCGGGTCCCAACAATGTTGCTTCACCCACCTCATCCCAACATATTCGAGAACGACATTTTTGTCCATATAATGCTTCGAATGGAACCATGCCTATATTTGTTTAATAACTATTGTTGTATGAGAATTCCACCAATGGCAAGTACTTATCCCAACTTCCTTTGAAATCTAGGACACAGAGTTTTAATATATCTTCAAGAGTTTGAGTAGTCCTTTCTGATTGCCCATCCGTTTGAGGATGGTAAGCCAAACTAAATCGCAAATCCGTGCCCATAGCTTTTTGCAAGTTAACCCAAAATCTTGAAGTGAATCTTGGGTCACGATCCAAACTATAGATACTGAGCATGCCATGCAACTTCACAATCTCATTCACGTACATACTAGCAAAGCGTTCAAGGAATAAGTCTCCGTATGTCGGCAAGAAAAAAAGCGAGACTTGGTTAATCTATCAACAATAACCCAAATAGCATTGATGCCTTGAGAAACCGTAGGAAGACCCAAGAACGAAATCCATAGTAATGTGTTCCCACTTCCATTAGGAATCTCAAGTGGTTGCAACGGACCCTTAGGTACAAGATGCTCCGCCTTTACGCGCAAGTTAAACACATCGAGATAAACTTTGCAATCTCTCTCTTCATATTGTTCCACCAAAATGTATGTCGAAGATCACGATACATTTTAGTACTTCCGGATGGATTGCAAATGGCGTATTGTGTGCCTCCATCATAATCTTGTATTTCAAATCGAGTCGTTAGGAACACAAAGTCTCAGAGTGGACTCAAGTATTCCTTCTTCATCAATTCTCGCTTCGGAATAGCTCCTTCTTGTACTTTCTTCTTCATACGATCCCTCTCGGCCTGGTGGCTTGAGCAACCTTAACTTTTTCTATTAAAGTTGGCTCTATGCGTATACTTGACATCATCGCACTTTTCGTTCAAGATATGATCTTCTACTCAACGCGCGGCTGCCTACCACGTTCGCTTTTCCAAGATGGTATGGTTAGAATATGTGCGAAATGAGTCGCCTCTTGAGCTCTTGGAAAATCTTCTCGCATTCCTCGCTCCATATGCAATTTTGTATCTTTTCGAGTCATTTAAGTTAACGAGTAGCGATTCAAGAAAATCCTTCCACGAATCTCCGATAATAACCAACTAAGCCTAGAAAACTACGTATTTCGATTCATCGACTTAGGTTGCTCTCAAATGCGTGACTCATATCCCAATCTTGGATAAGACGTCACAATGACACCTATCGGTTTACTATCGCATGCGAATATGGCGTCCCCTACGAGAGAGTTCGGCGGTGAATTCCACAAAGGAAGTCACAAGATAAAGGCTCAGTACCAAATTCTATAGTTGAATTTTTAACTCACGAAGTTCAATAGAGCCATTCGATATGAGATTTTAGAAATGAGTTTTGTCTAGGGTTCAAAGTCGATACAAAATTTAATATCGAGGCTTTGGGAGTAAGCCAAGAAATTCTTCAGGAAATACAAGTAGGAAAAATCAATAACAACAGGAATATTATTCAAATCTGACGTGTCTTTATTCAAATCCATAACATGGACTAAGAAAACTTGACATCCGTAATAAACGAATGACTTCATGGCTTGATATGAAAATGTTTGATTACAATGGTTTGATTGCTTGAATTGAATAACAGTTGCTTAGGAATATGAAAACTAACAACCTTACAAAAGCAATCAATTTGGCATGATGAGTAGTTAACCTTAAAATCACATCAAAAGCAAATATCTCTATAGAAATAAGGTTAACTGTGTAATGTGATAGTGCCAACCTGAATCAAACAAGATTTCTAAACAATGAGATGTAATGAAAGTTTCTCCTAACGGATTCTCCATAAATAGGTCAAAGTCTAATTTCTCCGTAGTCAAGTTCAAACGTTGAGCGCAAGCAAAGAGATAAAAGAATGGGTAGAACAGGGTATCTAGTAAGGTATAAACTTCGCAAGAATTTATAATTAACTAACCCGTGCTAACTTTCGGGTTCCTCGATTTTTTTGGCCACGACAAACGCTCTTCCAAGAACCGTTGACTTTGACTTTTCGGGACATCCTTTTTGAGTCACCATTCACGCTGGACTGGTTTCGATATCGTATATCTCGAGCGATATGTCCTTCTTTTCCACAATTATAGCATACCTTGGAAGGCTTTGAGCAGTTTGACCTTATATGTCCCTCTCTCCACATCATCAGTAGCATCTAACCCGGCGATCGTTCTCTTCCCTAGAATTTGTTGATGGTGCCGATGTTGTCGCCGACGCGTCTTCCGTCATCGTTAAATCTTCTCTTTTAGATTGGACATCTCTTTCCATAATATCAACGCGCATAGCAGCCTTTTTACCCATGCATCACTCATTCTCACTCGTTCGCTTATTTCTTCTTTCACATTT
This sequence comes from Panax quinquefolius, assembly GCA_020205615.1. Lineage (NCBI taxonomy): Eukaryota > Viridiplantae > Streptophyta > Magnoliopsida > Apiales > Araliaceae > Panax > Panax quinquefolius. The sequence continues at coordinate 74,816,812 of CM035164.1, read as the reverse complement.
CGATTCCGACTTTATCATCTTATACTCGCCAAAGAGTGCTTCATTCAAGCATCACGATCGGGTAACACAAGCTTGAATCGTTGCATCCTTTTACTCCACGATCGCTCGCAATTCTTTAGCTTTGCTTCTTCTAACTCATGAATACGATTTTGCAATTCTATATTTCGATCATAAAATACCTCTAATAAACTCTCTTGGTACCTCTTCTTCCTCTTCTTCCTCACTCTCAAATTTGTTACCTCTCTGCGATTATCTAAAGGTGCAACTATCAATTCTTCACTCACCACATGGATATCTCTAATTCCTTCTTCACCGACATCACATTATCCGGTTGGCGATTAGAGGTGTCTCCACGATCTCATTCACTCCATTGTTAACGTTCTCGCAAATGCCCATTCTAAAAAACTATCATAAAACAAGGGTTAATTAAATAAATTAACAAATCACATAATACCCCTATAATATGACCAACCAACAAATAAGCTTAGGTAGGACACACTAGCGAAGGATTTACTCTCTCTCCCTCCTAGTTTTATTCCCCGATCTCATGGAGATCATATCCCTAAGCTCGATATTAATTGTGACGCCCCAAAATAGGTATACACAACACCCATTACGAAGTCGCCAAATACACATGGTAAAAAGCAAACTACAACTTCAATAATACAAATGTCGTGTGAAATACGACAATATATATTGTGAGTTTAAATATAATATTGTCTTCTAGACAATATCCACACGCAAATAAATCCCCATCATAATTATTGATACATTATTTTACAAAAATGGTGAGGACTACTAAACAACTCTCTCTAGAACCTTCATTCCATACCCCGACTAGTACTCGCTACATTCTCGCCTCCTGAGAAGAAAATGGAACAACAAGGAAAAGGGTGAGCTCAACTAGCCCAGTAAAGAATACTATGACTAAGATAATATACAACAAATTATCGTTAGTCTTCAACAGGGAAAAATCTGATAGAATACAATAGACAACAAGTTTCAGATCAATATTCGCAGCGGAAATAATAATTCATAGAAGAGTTACGTAGAGAATGAAATCTACTATAATCTATGAATTTAACAGTCCATCATCAATATTTTATCCCTGTAACATCAATCAATATTCATCTCAAATCAAATATTCATCTTTGCACTACAGGCCAAAGATATTCATCAATCGGTCATGTTCATTTAAACTCCTGTTCATCTTTGCACTACAGGCCAAAGATATTCTTCAGAAATCATTCATCTTTGCATTGGTTTTATCCACGTCCAAAAATACCTCAAAAATAATCATAGTGGTGTAAAATTCAAGAATGATCAAAACATGGATACAATCAAAGCTAGTATCCGTAATAGATATTTTAGATTTAAAAGAAAAATTTTCATTTTTAGATTGAATAAGGTGCCGTGATTCGTGAATAGTGTCAGTATACGTGAATAGTCTTATACGTGAATAAGTAACTCGACACCAAAAGATAGAAATTTCACAAAAAACATTTTCACGTTTCATGAATAGTACTCGTGAATAGTAACTTCGTGAATAGTAACTCATGAATAGTAACTCGTGAATAGTAACTCATGAATAGTAAACCCCAGACATGAAAAAGTTCCAAATTTAATAAAACTTCAGATCAACATTTCAAAGATAATGATATTGAAGAAATAATATCATTACAAAAAAATAATATCCCTTACCTCAAAGAATCAAGATTGCCGGAAGGAAAGGTCAAGTGATCTTGAATGAAACTTGTCTTGATCAATAAAGAACTCTCAAAGTATCTAAATACTCACAAAATACGCTCAATAATATAGAGAGAAAGAGAGAAAACTTTGTTTACGGTGTGATTTTCAATTCTAACTTAGCCCTCTATTTATAGGAAAATGTTAGCCGTACAAAGCAGACTTGACACGCCACACGATGGCTTTTTACCGCTACTATTGCCACCCACCACATTTGAAATAAAATTCAGCACATTTCTTCACCAACCACAAGTGGGGCCCACTCAATTCTAGAATTTTCCACCAAAATCAATTATAAACCTAATTTTTGAATCCGACACCTCTTAAAATTCACAACAAATCATTCGTGCATTTTTAACGGTTCAAAATTTGTGGACATATACTCAACTTATGTATGTATAACATACCCAAAATTACCATAATCCAACTATTCGGATTAAAAATTATAACCCCCGCAATATATCTCAAAACCCCTGATTTGATTTTTAACACCTCCAATCCGATAAAATACTGATAAAACACCTCAACATTAATTCCTTCATTAATAACCACATAAATAAATCCATCATTTATATTCATATAAAATAAATATTTCCTTATCATATGAATCAATAATTAATTATTCACAAATAATATTACAGAATCACATTTATGACAACCAGGCTGTTCCTAAGAAAGAGGGGGCTTTCCAATAAGGATCTCTCCTTACTGGCGCGCAATTAGGTGACCAAACCTCTCCTTAGACAGAACTTTCTAGACATTGCCAATAATGTTATCTAATAATATTATTCAAATAATATGAATTATTGATCTGATAATGGGAAATCTTGTGTGCGATGACAATTATTGAACAACAATAATATAAAATATCAATATGACAATTATTGAATCAATAAAATAAAATATTGAAGCAGTAACTCATTGTGAAAATTATTGAGTAGTGCCATCTTACGTAAGGATCAATAATTCAACAATATCATGCAATACCGGTGCTACTCTTTGTGCAACCACGCCAGACATCAGATTTTAACCAACGGGTATTCCAGCAGTCTAAACTTGAATAACAACTACGCCATTATTTATAACCACCCAAACTTTGTCGTTTTCCTCATCCAATCGCTTTCCGTTATGGGGCCATTACACACATGGTCTGCTTGGTCGCATTTAATATTCCCCGACGATGACGAATATTCCACGACCAAACGAATATTCCCCGACAGTACGAATATTCCACGACCAAACGAATATTCCCCGACAAAAATGAATATTTTATAACCACTTGCTTATTTTGAAATATTTGCGTATTTAACCCTTAACTATCCACATTAATCAAATCAACCCTTACTATTTCAAAATAATAAATAAAGGAAATTCCTTTTTATTTAAAAAAATTTCGGGGTCTTACAATAGGTCTTTCAAAAGAAGCTAAATTATATTGTGTAGCAGTAGTCAACGACCAAGGCAAGTTTCCTTAACTTAAACTCCAGTTATTATTTTACCAGCATGTTAAGTGGATAATTATTGTTGATTATCCCACATCTAAATTGTTATTGAGCATCCGCATTTGTTGCAAGTTCATTAACTCAAATTGAGTTTTTACAGAATGATTGATGAATAACTATTATTGGTTATTCATATCTTTAAAGATTATTTTTATTTGCACACAGTGCAATTAATTTTTGTCTATTATTGAACAGTTTATGAGCTATGTCTCAGCTAATTGTTTTGGCGAGACTAATATTTGATAAAGCATGAAAAGTTCTATTATTTGAACTAAGTTATTATTGAAAGATCTAAGCCAACTATTTCGGCTAGATCAGTATGGATATTATATGTTGAAATCGTTATCATTTATTTGAATTAAATCCAAGCCACATTATTATGGTACGGACTCATGATGTAAGACTGAGATGAACAACTTTTATAAAAAGGGAAACCTTATTGTCAGAAAATGACACGCGCGATACATGTGAGTATTATGCATAATATAGGGTACAATGAAGCTGATCACTTCATGTACTTGCAGAAGAGTATGATTTAATCTTTATGGTTAAATGATATGTTTGAGGTAATTTAGTATTGAATGTCTGATAATTCCTCGATTAGTTCGTGATCCAATTATGATCACTCTGCATGAAATCTGGGAATATCCTGTCGATGTCGGGATTTTTATTTGTCCCTTTCTGTTCTTGTCTTTTGGTGTTCTCATGTTAGATAAGATTTATTTGAAAAAATAAGTTTGAAAAGGTCCAACATGTATATGTCGACGATTGGACTGTAAGAGTCGCCAGTTGGTATTTTTAAATGGTTGCACCAACTCAACCGAGAAAAGGTTTGCACAAAGACCTAGTGATGTGACATTATCTAATTGGTATGTGAAACCGAGATTCGTTAGGGTTCGGGGGCTTGATTAAATGGATGGAAGGTGTTAGGCAACCCCCGACTTCCGTGATGACACGGTTACCACCACTTTTTATTTTAAAATTTTATCTTAATATGTGTGTGTATAAGTCAATGTGCAATTGTCTGGAAGTAGTGTTATGCCTCATTTGCACCTATATACAAAGGGTTTGAATTTTGTATAAAAGTTTAATTTTAACGAGATATGGTAGTGATGTTTTATAAAACAAGTTTTTTCAAACCCTTATGCTCAATAGTAATTGAGGTCTTTGATACTTCCATTTTATTTTGTGTTCGACTTGATTGTTTTTATTATTTTTGGGATGCGAATCATCTTCGAGAAAATAAGGTACTTAGAAGTGCCGAACTCCTAATTGCTGAGTAAGACTTTTTAATCAATTCCCTCTCTTTCTTTCAAAATCTTCTTCTTTTTATTATTCTGAAGTAACCTAACTTACCTTTAGTCCACCTAGTTCGTGTCTAACCTTTTATAAGTCTCTAGGGTGAGCAGTGTTTGGTTATAGAACATAGGTATGAGTCTACTTAGGGTAAGAGGGTATGCATGAACGAATAATGAGTAAGAATTATTTTTGAATTTATAAAGATGAGTAGATTATTTAGATCTAGCTCCTCAGATAGTAACTGGTCAGCTTTGCCTCCTGTTCCCGACATAGTTAACCAAGAAGAACATAGTTATGAAAACATCAGTCAAGTTATAAATAATTGAATTATACCCAAAGTTTCTCCGAAAGAAATTTACCAGTCAACCTTTTTAGATAATTTTAAAACAGTTAAAAAGGTTTATGCCATTAACAAAGAATATGAAAATTGCAGCCTCTTATCTCCGAATGTTATTAAAAAACATAGGAATAAGGGCTATAATTTTATTCATATAGGAATTGTCCAAGTTGCTGTTAAACCATTAAACATTAAAGGTATTAATTCTAGTATTTTCCTTTGCCTCATAGATGCTCGATTTCTTAATTATCATCCGAGTATCATTGGCATTATGGAATCAAGTCTGCATAATGGTCCAATCAATTTCAATTGCTTTCCTGATTTAACATTAAGCCTAAGTGATCACAATCTATTAAAAGCTTTGACATTAAACATTAAAACTGCTGGAGAAATTACTCAAATGATTGAGGGTTCTCAGCCTCTGGCTTTGATTTATAGGATATATTATAAGACCATGAAAACAAATTTAAACGTTCATGCTCTTAATAAAAATCCTAAAGATCAAACTGTTTTAATTTAAAAGTTCAACCAGTGATGCGTATGTTTAAATCCCGAGAACCATCATCTGGAAAGACATTACGCTACCTAGTCATTTGACTTTAACCAGTGAAATAACGCAAAAACCTGTAGTTAACAACTTATTAAATGTTAAAAATATTAGACAATTTTCTGATGGAACGGTAAAAATAAGTTTTGAACGAACTAGAAGGCCACTGATTATTGAAGATTTTACTAGTTCTTCAGCACCTTCAGTTCATACTCGAAGAGATACTAAAGTGCTTAGTAACCCGTCTATTAGGGATATAAAATTAAAAGGTATCCTTAATCATGGTCAAGCTAGTCATTCTTGTTATACTCAAAATGATCCTATTAAAGAAGAGGGTTCTTCATCTCCAACGTCTTATGAGTTTCCTACTCAATCTGATTTTGAGGCTCCTATTAATAAACAACTAAGAGTCATTAATAAAGAATTTGAATTAGATTGGGATAGTCTTGTTAGAAATTTCAATTCTAAATCTAATAGAGAAAAAAGACATTTATTTAGGTCTATTTACCCTACTAATAAAGAGCATGATAAAGTTATTAATAGATGGAAGATATTTATTAAAAATGAAAAGATAAACATTACTTTTTACGATTGGTATGATAAATATCAAGGTAAATGTAACGTTATAACAAAAACTCAATGGATTAAAGAAGATAAGTTGAAGGTTTCTTCTTGTCATCCTCCTCTTGAAATTGTCCTTTTTCTAGTTAAGAACATGACTGTTATTGCCAGTCCTTTTAAAATTTTAGACGGCAATAAAGATGAAAAGAAAATTATTGAACAAAATAATTTCACGAATCAGTATCTAGCAACCATAGGAAAACAACTAGATAAGATTGTAGAAAAAGTCAATGAGTCAGCTATTAAAAAGCCAGATTCAAAAATTGAACATCCTTTACTAAAATTACCAGAAAACAAAAGTAAATTAGGTTTACCTAATAAAGATGGTGAACTTACACATGTTACTGATAAGTTATTTAAAACTCTAAAAACTGAAGCCAGTACAAGCGGCACTATAGCTCTTATTGATTAGGTTGAATCTGATAATGAAAGCAATAGTCCTTCTTATCAGTCGGATACAATTACTGATATTAATGATCAGCTGAAAAAATTAACTGTTAGTAACACTAGTATTAACAAAAATTGGTATTCTAAACCAACTCCTCCAGATCTACAATTCGAAGAAAGGAATCTAGATAAACAATTCTCTATTTCTTCTAATAAAATTTATGAATGGAACATTGATGGTTTTAGTGAACAAGAAATTTTAAATAAATTAAATCATATGTCCATGGTTGCTAATAGCTACATTACTAAATTCAACAATCTGACTCAACCATACATCGTTGAATTAATAGCTAGTGGATTTACTGGTATTCTCAGGTTTTGGTGGGAAAAACATCTCACAGAAGACACTAGGTTATCAATAATCCATGTTGTCCAATTGAATGATGACGGCAATCCCATCTTTGATGAAGATGTTTGTATTGGTCTGCCTGATCAGTTATTAAACATTTTGTTGGAACTCCTAGTAACATTACTGAAACAATTCATGATCAATTAAGTAATCTCACTTGTCCCACTCTAAGTTATTTTAGATGGTACACAGATGTGTTTACTTCTCGAGTCATAATGCGTAATGATAGTAATAAACCATTCTGGAAAGAAAAATTCGTTAATGGTTTTCCATCATTATTTGTTCATAAGGTTCGCGAAGAATTAAGTAAAAATATAGGATACATTGATTATGATAATCTTACCTATGGTGATATTTTAAGTCATATTCAAAAGATTGGTTTACAAATGTGTATTGATTTTAAACTAGCCAAACAAGCAGGTAAAGATAAAAATAAAGCCAAATATGAGTTAGGAACTTTTTGCGAACAATATGGTTTACCCCCTGTTGCTCCCTCTAAAAGAAAGCTCAGGCATAAACATATTGAGTCTCGTAAGAGTCACAAACGTCATAAAAAAAGCATAGTCAAAACAAAAATAAAAATTAAGACAATTATTATACTAAACCAAAGACATCTAGTAAAAAATCTACTAAAAACCCAAGAAGTTTGATAAGAGTAAAATTGTTTGCCACAATTGTGGGCAGATAGAACACTACAAAAATGAGTGTAAAATAAAACAAAAGTTATCTCAGCTAAATGTTTGGAGTGAAGACACTGAACGTCTATTAGAGTTAATAAGAATAGATAACAACGTCAGTAATGATGAAGGTTCCGATATTCCTTATTCTCCTAATAGTAGTGCTTGCAACGATGAATCAAATAGTGATACTGAAGTTACTATATGTGCTGAGAATTGTAATGAAAACTACTGTGTTAAAAGATTAAATGTAATTACCAGAAAGGACGAAGAAAGCTCTTTGTTAATTGATTTAATTAGTAAAATTATTGTCCTTGAATTAAAAATTCAATACACGAAACAATTGAAAGATTTGTTAACTAAAAATAATGGGGTAAAAGACAAGATTTTTAAAGCTAAAGAAAAGCCTATATTTAGCCTTAATAAAAATCTTGAAAGATTTAAATCTCCAGTTAAAGAAGTTACCCTTCCAGAATTAAATCAAGAAGTTAATAAACTTAAAAGAGAAGTGTCTAATTTAAAATTAGATATTTCCAACTTAAGAAAAGAGATTAAAGATAAAAAATCTGATCTTCAGGTACATGATTCTTCTTCTAGTGATGAAAATCATGGTGAACCAGAATCATCAGGTACTAAAGAATAGCCTGATCTTTTTATTCAAGGTCTCTACCTTAAACGTATTAAAGATATCACCATCCAAAAATGGTATATCACTGTTAACTTAGTTATCGATAAAACTTTCTAAATACAACTCCCTGCCTTAGTTGATACTGGTGCAGATTTCAATTATATCCAGGAAGGTCTTATCCCTACTAAGTATTATAAGAAAACTAGTGAAAAATTAAATTCTGCTAACGTCAGTCAGATGGAAATAAAATATAAATTGCCTAAAGTTCATATTTGTTAAGATAATATGTGTTTTAAAACTTCATTTGTTTTAATTCACAATCTTACGGATATGATCATCTTAGGATTACCATTTATATATTTATTATATCCATTCACTACCAGTAATAAAGGATTTAGCTGTGAGCATCTAGGTAAGAAGATAAAATTTAAATTTCTTATTAAACCTAAAGAAAGGGATTTGAGATTTATCCAAGATGAATCTATTTCTAATTCTTTAAATCTATTAAATTGCAAGTCTACTCATTTAAACTTCTTAAAAGAAAAGATTAAATATAAGCAAGTTGAAGAATAGCTTAAGAGTAAAAGAGTTCAAGAAAAGGTTACTGATTTAAAGACTTATTTAAATGATAATCTATGTTCTGATTCTCCTAATGTTTTTTGGCATCGGAAGAAACATGTAGTAAGACTCCTTTATGCTAAAGAATTTAAAGAACATTTGATCCCTACTAAAGCTAGACCTATACAACTAAGTCATGAACAAATGGAATTATGCAAGAAAGAGATTAATGTTCTCATTAATAAAGGTTTAATTAGACATAATAAATCGCCTTGGTCATGTCCTGCCTTTTATGTCTTTAATGAAACAGAAAAGGAAAGAGGTGTTCCTCGTCTACTTATTAATTACAAACCACTGAATAAAGTTCTTGAATGGATTAGGTATCCCTTACCCAATAAGGAAGATCACCTTAATAGGTTAAGTTATGCCACCATTTTCAGTAAATTTGACCTAAAATCAGGATTCTGGCAAGTTGTCATCCACCCAGATGATAGGTACAAAACAACATTCACTACCACATTTGATCATTATGAATGGAACGTACAGTCGTTTGGTTTCAAAAATGCCCCTAGTGAATTTTAGAATATCCTCAATGATATTTTGAATCGCTTCAGTCATTTCATCATTGTTTATATCGATGATATTCTTGTTTTTTCTAAAACTATTGAAGAACATGTTAGTTCCCGGAGGCACAATAGTTATTTAGAAGGGGAGGGGGTTGAATAGATATTTAAAAATCTTTTCGTTTTATCTTGTTAGTTGATAATGATTAAAATGTAGCGGAATTAATATTTTTTTAATCTCCCTTAAGATAGTGAGTTTATGAGAGTGAGGCAGTTATAAAAGTTATGGCAGATATAGCAGTTATAGCAAGAATGTAATAGACACAGTCGTTTTAAGTGGATTAGAGCACTTAAAGCTCCTAGTCCACTCTTCTACCCCTCGAATAGGAAATCCACTAAGGATATCTTTTACACTTTTCTGAATCACTTAGATTCCTTCTAGACCAGCAGTCTAGGAACTTCTTAGTTCACTCTTGAGCTCTTCAAGTCCAGCAGACATGGCTCTTCACAGTTCACTTAGAACTCTTCAAGTCCTTCTGACTTGGAACTCTTACTTCAATTGATTGGTAGTTGTTGAGTTCTTGATGGTTTCTACTCAGTTGTTGTTAAGCACTTGTTCGAAAGAACTTAGTAGCTGAGCAAGCTTTTCTTTTTCTCAGATCGTAGAGTTGAGCGTTGAGAGTATTGTTTGTTTTTGTTCAATGCTTGCTTAATCCTCTCATCTGCTTATGTTTTGCATATATATGATCTTGAAATCTATCCGTTTGATCCATCCGTTGAAGCATTAAATGCATTTGACATTTCTGTACTTTGATGGAGACTTTTCTGCACATCTTCTGAATTGTATTCCGGCCCACTGACACACCAGACTGCTTTCTCACCTAACACCTGAAAAGGTGTTTTCCTCTTACCAATGGTACTTTCCTTAGCTTCTTCAATACGCTTCTTTGTTGCATACTAAAGATATCTTTTGTACCATTGGAACTTATGAGGACTTCAACGCTTGAAACTCATTCCACATTGGTTGGAGATATATCTTCAAACCAAATGGTAGGGCTTGATGCTTCAGACACACGTCAGATGATACTCTACGATCTAGATCGTGGTGTCTTGTTACCTTGGTGCTTGGTCTGATTCTATCAAACAAGAGCACTACAATTTCTCTTCAAGACTTGCACACTACAATCTTCACTTGCTTGCTTTGCAAGTTCTACATTTTTGAGAGCACACTATGATCTCTGAGTTGGCTCGGCAAACGTTGGGACCACTTTACGATTTCCGAAGAGGCCCTTAAGGCAGTCACACTACGATTCTCGAAGCTCTACGTTCTGCCTTGGCTTCTATAATCTTGATCAGCTTGATACACTACGATCTCTTCGAAGCCTATCTATTACATCTCAAGATCAACCTAACAAGTTTGATCTTCTTTTCTATACATTCATTTACAGAATTATATACATTAAGAGCTTAGATCAACCTAACAAATTTGATCTATCACTAAGTCCTTATACAAATATTCCTAGAAGGACTTTACAAATAGTCATGAGCATTTATAATTAAACATCAAATCAAAATATGCACTCTCCCAACAATCTCCCCCTATTTGATGTTGACATAACCAAGGAGATTTGTTGTCATGATTATTAGTTTCTAGATGCAATTGCAGAAAAGTAAACATGACTTAGTATTTCAGTGAGCAGCTAAAATTTCTAGAGAATAAGCATGAATTTATTGATGTTCGAAGAATATTACAATTTAGCTTTACATCAATAAGAATTGAAACTTTCACTTATCTCTATTTCCTTGATCATTTGCGAGGAGGATTGGCATACTCCTCAGCTCTTCTTTTTCTGTTTGCTTCATCCCACTTGGCTAGATCTTCCAGCTCACTAGGGCTTAGCCTAGGATTTTGATCATGCCTATTCATGAATGCAAGATCTCCAGTTGGCATTCTAAGGCCTGTGGTGGTGACATTTTGTGAGCTGGTAGCTGGCCCTATACTCCTTATTGGTTAAGCCATTAAAATTTCCTGCTGATCAGGTCATTGAGTCTGATGGCTGAATCGTGGAGTCTGTTGGTGGAATTTCCTTGTAGGAGGACTCCTTCCTCTGCCTCTGCCTCTGCCCTGGCCTCCTTCTCCTTTCCCTTTATTCTCCCCCTTTATGTCAGCATCAAGGGTTCGAATGTCTTCGGATAGTCGAGTCACTCATTGGACGAGCTCGTTGAGTTGGCTTTGGGTTTGAGCAATGTCCTCTTGATTTTCCTTTATCAGAGTTCCAGATCGAGCGTCCCTATTTTTTAGAACGGCTAGAACATTGTCAGTTTGTTGTTATTGGGTTACATAGGCTTGTTGAAATTCTTTGACTGCAATTTTCAAACTGATGATGTTCTCCATCATAAGCTTATTTTGAGCTTCTTGAGAGGTCTGTAATGCAAGAACAACATCTTTGTATCTTTTGGCAGCTATGAAGTGAATATCATCCTTGTCCTTTATGCTTTTAATCATTTCCTTGATAATCTCCCTCAAGTTCTTAGTAAGCTCAGCGTTTAGGGTGCCTGGGAGATTGTTTACAATAGTGATCATGTTTGTCAGTCTGAGATGAATAAATTCTAAGTGAGCTTCAAGGCTCTCATCGATGTCCTTGATCATGTTGTTGGATACTTCATTCAACTCAGTTTTAGTGGGCAGATTTGAGTGTAGATCACTGATTTGAGGATTGTTTAAATGAGGGGATGTTTTCTTGAATTGATCTTGCGAGGAGTAGAGGGCAAGATCAAGGTTGAAGTATTCATTTGTGGATGGAGAGGGAATATCTGATGGAGGGGCCTGTGTTTAGGTGTGTGGAGTAGGTGACTCTACGATTTCTCCTTGGGACTCTACGATGGGGCTAGAGTCAGTGATCGTAGAGATGATGGGAGTTGGGATCAATATGAAGTTTGGCATGTTTGGTTCATCAGTTATAGAAATTTGGGATTCTGTAACTGGGGATTGACTTGGTGGAATTAGAACCACTTCCAACCAGCTTGGAAATTCATAAAATTTGCTGGAAAAGGACAGTGGATAGTGATTTACTCTATAAAGAATTGGGACATTTAATACCCCGTGCACCATTCTTAAGGAGGGATCATTTGTGATGAGCTTCCTAGCAAAGTTGAAGTTACCCGAAAATCCATGGGCTAGCACAGAGATGGCTGGATATTCCTTGAAGCTCCAAAATATATGGCTCCAGAAGTTTAGAATTTGAGCTTGATGATAGGGCATCAAGGGGAGATAGGAGAACTACTGATTGTAAAGATAACTCCTATACCCATCATGGCCCACGCCTGTGATCTCAAGTTCATCATCATCTTTGTCTTCCTCTTCTTCTCCATCTTCTTTTGATGATTCCACTATGTCAATGACTTCCTTTTGACTTTCTTGATAAGGCTCTCCCTCATTTTCTGCATGAGTAGCTTCTTATGTAAAGGGGATATCATGAGCTCCCCCTCAACATGATCATCCATCTGTAGGACTAATGGCTCCCCCTCAGCTGGAGCATTTTCTATCATGAGAACTTCAGGTATTTCCTCAACTTGAGTATTTTCTAAGGTGAGAACTTCAGTTGCCCCTCAGCTTGAGCTATATTCTCTTGTCTTTATTTGTTTAGTTCCTTTTTATCAGCCATCTTTTTGTCTTCCTCCTTGAGTACTCCTTCATTGATAAGGATGTACTTCTTAACCAATATTCGTCTTGGTTTTCTAGATTGAACCACAGCCTCAGAACTTTCTTTAGCTTCAGCTCTGTCTTGTTGATCAACCAGACTATCAGGTGTAGCAGCTTCCTTGCTCGAGGTGTTCAATCTGGTCTCTACGATCGGTAGAGACTCTACAATCGAAGAGACGGATGGCCTCTTGGACTTGTGACTAATTTTGTTCTTCTTCTTCAGCAGCTGTGTTATGGTAGCTCTATCTTCATCAGCCTCAGCATGATGTTCTTTCCTTCTAAGGATCCTAAGAGTCTCAATATCAGAGGACTCTATAGGTATGTCAGTGGTGGACCCTTGAGGTTCTTCTACCATCCTAGCCTTAAGCTTCATCTTGCCCTTTCTTTTTTTGATAAGGGTAGACGGTTCTCCCTTGTTGGTCTCTTCCTCTTCTTCTGCATTCTCTTTGATGACTGACATGTTTCCTAGAATCCCTGATTCCTTTAGATCACCAGTTCTTCCACTTGACTCAGTCATCATGCGTACATACTCAACTGGACTCCTTTTCCAATTCTCAAACAATTGCTGGGTCATTCGTCTGTTTGGATTGATGCACTCTCTTTCATTGTCCGCAATCTTACACCCAGAGCAGATTGTAAGATGATGCTTATAAATTGGTCGTATAGCATCTTTTGAGATCCCTTTGTCTTCTTCGAGTTGAGAATCAATTTTCCTATCCATTCCAGCAGAAGTGCTCCATATTTAAGTTGTATCCCACAGCTTATGGCAGTCATGAGCTTCAGCTGCACCTCATTTACATAATCGTGCCCAATGATTTTGCAACATATACACTTCCCAAAAATGTCATCCAAAAATGCGTACCTCTGAGGAAACTCCTTCTTCTTGTATCCTTTGACATTGGGGGATTTCTTGTGATACATATTCTTAAGCCCAATATAGAAATCGATGCCATCTAAATACCAAAAACCTTCGGATTTGAAACCTAGGGGTAGGTTGATGTTCTCAGCCTTAGCTTGATTTCCACGTCCTTGACTCTCGTCGTGAGGACTTCATTTTCGTATACTCTATTTTTTTAAAACTCCTTTATTAACTTTGGGTAGATCCATGTGCTCGTACCCAGAGCGTCTTTGAGACCAACCTTCTTCAACAATGTCAGAATCCTGTGAAATTTGGGTTGAGCAGTTTTGAAATCATCGAAGCATAGTCTGTAGCCAGAGACGACGTTGGAGGCTGCCATTTCTATCGTTGAAGGGAGTATGGTTGTTTGAGCTTTCTTTGGGGTTAGGGTTTCTGCTTGTAGAGAGAGAGAAGAGAGATAGGCCTTTTGAACTTTTGATTTCAAAGAGGCATTTTTGAACTGTACTTGTAGTTTCCATCTCTCCATTTTTGTTTAGTGGGGAAGGTGTCAAATTTTGCTTGGCTCTACGAATTTGACTGAGGAGGATTATACTGATTTTCCCTTAGCTCTTCCAGAGCTAATGTGTCCTTAGGGAGGACTACGATCGTTGAGGTAGCCTTTGTGATATTTGAGTATGCTTTGCATTCATCGAGTCTGAACTACGATCGTTGAGTCTATCCAGCAATCGTCGTGTTTGAGCTACGATTGTTGAGTCTGTCTAGCATTCGTTGAGTCTGAACTACGATCGTTGAGTCTGTCCAGCAATCATCGTGTCTGAGCTATGATCGTTGAGTCTGTCTAGTATTCGTCGAGTCTGAACTACGATCGTCGAGTCTGTCCAGATCCTTGTGATGAGTTTTTAACTTAGCATTCTTTTAAGGTAGCTCAGGAAGGGCCAACCTCTTGGAGTGAGTCAAGGGTTAGGTTTGTTCCTGAGGCGCTTATCAGAGAGATTGCTTTGTTTTGAAACTTATCATCACAGGATGCTCCTCTTGTTTTTCTGATGGGGTTCTGCTATCGTTGAGTCTGCACTACGATTGTTGAGTCTATGTTACGATCGTTGTCTTTCATGTCAGTTCAGCTCTACGATTGTGGACTTCCCTTGATCATGTTTACAATTTCAACCATAGCCTTTGTATCTATATGGTTAACACATACTAGAGCATATATTTCATGGTTGTAAATTAAGTATTCCTAGCTCACTTATTAACTTGTTAAACCTGGATTCATCTAGAGGTTTTGTAAAGACATCAGCAAGTTGATTTTCAGTAGGGATATATTGTAAAGATATAGTTCCATTTTGCACATGATCCATAATGAAGTGATACCTTATTTCTATATGCTTAGTCCTGGAATGCATGACAGGATTGTGAGTTATTGCTATGGCACTTGTGTTATCACAATGAATGAGAATGTATTTGAAATCAAACCCATAATCAGCTAGCTGATTTTTCATCCATAGGATTTGAGCCACAAAGAATTTGCCAAAGAAAGAATGTATTCAACTTTCTGCAGGTTGAAGTGAGATCTTGAGTTTTGTTTCTTGTTAAACCAGGACACAAGTCTGTTTCCTAGCAATTGACAGGTGCCATTGGTACTCTTTCTATCTATTTTGTAGCCTGTAAAATCAGCATCTGTGTATCCAATTAGTTTAAAAGAGGACTCCTTGGGGGTACCAAAGCCCCAAGTGAGGTGTACCCTTGAGATACCTGAAAATCCTCTTTACAACAGTTAAATGTGATTCTTTAGGATTAGCCTGAAATCTAGCACATATGCATATTGCAAACATTATATTTGGTCTACTGGCAGTTAGGTATAGAAAGAGAGCCTATCATACCTCTGTATTGAGTTATATCAATACTTTTACCTTTTTCATCTTTGTCAAGCTTGGTTGCAGGAGCAATTGGGGTTTTCATGGGAGAGGCTGATACCATGCCATACTTCTTAAGTAAATCTTTGATGTACTTGGCTTGGTTTATGAATATTCCTTCATCAGTTTGCTTTACTTGCAGTCCAAGGAAGAAGTTTAGCTCACCCATCATGCTCATTTCAAACTTGCTCTGCATAAGCTTGGAGAATCTCTTACATAACTTTTCATCAGTAGAACCAAAAATAATATCATCAACATATATTTGAACCAATAAGACTCTGTCTTTATTCTTTATAAGGAATAATGTGGTATATACTCTACCTCTAGTGAATCCATTTTCAATAAGAAAATTAGTTAGAGTTTCATACCATGCTCTAGGTGCTTGTTTAAGACCATATAAGGCTTTGTCTAATCTATAAGCATAATTAGAACGAGATGGATTGATAAAACCTGGAGGTTGCTCTACATAGACTTCTTCTTGAAGTTCACCATTCAGGAATGCACTTTTGACATCCATCTAAAAGACCTTGAATTTCATGTGAGCAGCAAAGGCAAGGAAGATTCTGATGGCTTCTATTCTGATAACAGGTGCAAATGTCTCATCGTAGTCAATGCCTTCTTCCTGAGAGTAGCCCTTGGCCACAAGTCTTGCCTTGTTCCTGGTTATTACTCCATCTTCATCCATCTTGTTTCTGAAGACCAACTTGGTCCCAATGACTGGATGACTCTTTGGTCTTGGTACCAATCTCCATACTTTACTTCTTTCAAATTGGTTGAGTTCTTCCTGCATAACTTCTATCTGTGACACCCCCAAATTCGGGTTAGCTGACCCCCGAGTTTGGTGTTCACGATCCACAAATATAATATCATTTAACTACCCATTCATATATAAATAGGAATACATAAGTCATTAACATAAGTTGTTAATACATAAGTCCTAGGTCCACTAACCTTAACATTACAGAAATACCTCTTAGACATACAAAAAGGGTTTAAAATACAATTACAGCATAATAATATTGTTCATCATAGCTAATTTATAATTATGCCTTTTGTAAGGCCCCTAATTTTATGAAATAAAAGTATTCAATTTTTCTTATAATTACTATTCAGTATATGGTTAAATTGATAAAAGTTAAAGTTAAGGGTGATATATATAATTTTTTCAAAATAAGCAAGTGGTTATAAAATATTATTGTCGGAGAATATTCGTTTGGTCGTGGAATATTCTTTTTGTCGGGAATATCAGTACGACGACGCAGCCTTGTGTGGGCCCCATAACGGAAAGCGATTGGATGAAGAAAACAACAAATATAAGTTGTTTATAAATGGCCCGTAGTTGTTTAAAATTAATATTGTTAAAATACTCGATTGGTTAAAACACGGTAGCATTGCAGTATTGCACCAATTATTGATTCTTACGTAAGAAAGCACTACTCAATAATTGTTACAGTAATTACTGTTCAATATTATATTTTATTGATTCAATAATTGCTGCGTTGATATTTTATATTACTGTTGTTTTAATAATTGTCACTACACAGTATTTTCCATTATCGAAGCAATAATTCATATTATCTGAATAATATTATTAGAAAACATTATTGGCAATGTCTAGAAAGTTCTGTCTAAGGAGAGGTTTGGTCACCTAATTACGCGCCAGTAAGGAGAAATCTTTATTGAAAAGCCCCCTTTTTCCTGGGAACTGCCTGGTTGTCATTATTGTGATTCTGTAATATTATTTGTGAATAATTAATTATTGATTAATATGATAAGGAAAATATTCATTTTATGTGGATATAGATGGAGAAAATTTTTAAAGTGACAATTGTTGAAAATTAATATTTTATCTTTTTCTGATAAAATAATTTATTTAAATATATTATTTTAATAATATATTAACGGTGATATTTTTATAATGAATGTGCGATATGTGAGTATATGAGGAAGAGTATTTTTGTGGCATTAAATGATTAACACATGTTTTGTGTGTCGGTGGACCCCATTTCTTGACTGAAATTTGATTATAACTTTATAAAATAAATACATTTATGGATTTCGGTCAATATTTGTTTGGAATTTGGAAACACTTTCTTCTGTAAAGTTGTAGAGAATTAAATTTCCTATAAAAAGTCGCGAGATTCGAATTTTCTGACAAAAGGGCTATTTATTATAAATTATTGAAGTTCTGAAGCTCCGAAATAGTTAATTTTTGAAGTTTTAATTATGTTAAATAAGAAAAACGTTTTTTAAAAGTTTTGTGAGGTGGGCTACTTGTGTTGAATGCTGAATACAGTTGATAAAAAGTGTGCATAAGAATTTAATAAATATATATTAATATTTTATTAAATTTTCTGCTTTGGTGTTCTAAGCATTTTCCTATAAATAGGGTGCTTAGGTTAGAATTGAAAATCATGTCAGAAACTAATGTTTTCTCTCTCTATATTATCGAGCGTATTCTTGTGAGTATTTTGAGTATACTTTGAGTATTGCTATACGGTGCAAGTTCGTTCAGCGTTATATCCGACATTCCAGTACTGCTCTTTTGAGGTAAGGGATAGTAATGGATTTTTAAGGGTGATTATGTTTTTTTAGTTTTATATTTTTCCGGACCTTCAAAAATTTTGGAAAAATTTGAAATGATATTTTGATGAGTTTTGTAGATTGTGTCCAAAAATGGCGATTTTTGGATATATAGATTAGGAGTTATGGATTTTATGAGAAAATACTATTTTAAAAGTAACTGCTTATAACTCCTTGTGATTAACTCCAAAATTGATGAAAGTTTTATTGGGAGTACATCTATATAATATCAGTATATCGTGTAAATTTCAGAATTTTTGGACAAAAGTACAATTTATGATAAATGTTTAAATATTCGGTGGTTTTGGACATGTGAAAAATAGTAAATGAATTTTAAAAATTCTGAGACAAATATATATTCAATATGGGACTATATTCTTCTAAATCCCAGAAAATAAATATTTTTAGAACTGATTTGGTATTTTTCATGAAAATGTTCTAGTTATGAGTAAATGAATTAAATATGTTATGTGAAGTAAGAAAATTGGAAAATATGATTTATTGGCTTGAGAATCATATATGAGGTATATGCAGATTTTTATGAGGGTTTTGGTTAATGATGATGAAATCTTATGAGATTGGCATTTTTAGATGATTAAATGCATTAATTATTAAAGTGTAAATAAGTGGATTTAATTATTTATAAGTTTAAGAAGTGATTAAAATATTATTATAATATTAATAATATTAGATTATGAGATTTCTAAATGATTTATAACATTTGGATTAAGGTGTTATAAATATTGATATGGATTTTATTATGAAACTTTATCTTTTAGGTGTAGAGATTACTATACGCGTATCTGGTACTATGTACGAATACGGGTCTTATTCACGACAAATTGGTTTCTTCTCGACCAAATTATCGTTGATTTATGAATCTTACTCTTGAAATTAAAACCATATTTTGATTATATTATTTTTATATAACATTCTTATAACCCTAATGATGATATTTCTCTTTGACTTGAGTGTAAAGATGGGTAGATTATTGGTATGATCGTGACTATAGGTTCTCTTTGGGCGAAGTGCAAAAGTTGAATTGTTATTTGGTATGATCATGACAATTGAATTTACAATTGAATATTTTTAGCTTAAGTGCAAAGGTGAATTGATCAACATGGTTATAATTATTGTTATATAACCACGAAATGATTATGTATTTCTTTGATATATGAATATCTTTGGCTCGTAGTGCAAAGATGACTTGTTGATGAATATCTTACTTTGTAGTGCAAAGATGAATTATTGTTGAATATCTTTGGCCCGTAGTACAAAGATGACTGTTGTTGAATATCTTTGGCTCGTGAGTGCAAAGATGACTTATTATTGAATATCTTTGGCATGTAGTGCAAAGATGAAGCATTGATGAATATCTTTGGCCGTGGTGCAAAGATGAATTTATTAGTATGATTATGAGCAGGCTGTGATTTGGTATAACCATGATCTTTGATGTTTCGAGGTAAAGACGGTGATAAAATTATCTTAAATCACGGATGAGAAGAGGAATTTAGAACTATAATTATGATTATGAGTTATACATGTGATTGTGGATGGAATTGTTGATTGATGTTACGAGGATAAAACATTGTTGGTGGACTTTTAACATGGAGAAGATAATAGATTTTATAGTCTATTTGACTCTTCTAATGGATTGCTCATTCATTTGTAACTATGGTTGAAAAGTTTTATCATCTACCATATGTTCTAAATCTACGATTTATTCTTGATGAAGACTATTGATAATTTATTTATCTTTAGTCATAATATTCTTTCTTGAGCTAGTTGTGCTCACCCTTTTGTTTCACAATTCCTTTCGGGTAATAAAAGTGTAGTCATTGGGGTCGGGGGGGATAGCGAGGGAATAGAATGGTGGTCTATAGATGTTGAGGGTGAGGTGAATTTAACTTGGAAGGGTGTTTTGCCAATATCATACAAGATGTCTAATGACATACAACCTCGTTTCATCATAAGACATGGTTGTGCTCATCCACTTGCTGAGTATATTTACAAGCACTACCTATATAATCTTGGTGTTTGTTTGGAGTATAATACCCAATTAGAGACAGTGGAGATAATGATAGGTCAAGAGAAGACTCACCATTGGGAAGAATATGATAGTAATCTTCTCATTTTTCTTTGGGGTTTATTGGGTCAACCAAGGATAATTCTGTGGCCATATGATATCTACCATAACCTAAAAGCATGGCCTCCCATGTATGAAGGTTTCCTTGAGCACTTCCCAAATATTCTAATTTCTAAAACAGTTTTTGACTATACCTTTGTGTAAGGTGTCATTGTGACGTGCTACAGTTGGTATATATTTGTATCCAAACTCATAGCATATGTGTTATTGTATTTTGCACGACAATTGTTGTAATAAAGTTATAGTTGTTTTCCGTACCATATATTTGGCGACTTAGAATGGGTTGGATGGAATGGACCTATTTTGGGGTCGTTACACCTTTTCCCTTGTTCTTCTTCGCAGCACCTTCTGCAACTTCGTCCCTAGCTGAAAAGTTTTATTTATAACAAGGGTGAGCAACAAGTTTGCCCCGCAAGTTAAGACATACAATAAAGGTATAAAAATCAATATCAATTGTTCTAACATTCTCCGCAACAATAATATGATAATGAAATAGTACAACGCTTTCAAAGTTTCTACGATATTCTATTGAATAATCAAGAATCAATTCTACGCAATTACAAAGTGGAATGTTTTCCGATTTATCTTTGAGTGATCCATTGGATCTAGAACTTCTACTTTCTGCATCTATCAAAGATTTACTTTGATGCATATGGCGTAGTATCGAGATAACCATAAAGATCAAATCATACCCCTTTGCAAGTACTTAGAGCCGGCCAACTCCTTGTACCTGATATTATGCATAATACTTAGGTCGCGCGCAATAGTCGATATATGACTTAAAAATTTTGTTCCCTTTATATAAAAGGTTGTTCTTCTCAGTCTCAGAATCAAGATTTTGATTTAACAACGAAATACAGTGATTTCAAATTCTATTTACTTATCGATCTTGCCGAAATAATTGGCATCGATCTATCAATAACAATTGAATTCTCCTCTCGAATTTATCAAGTTCCAACAAATGTGCGTCTAGCCAGAATAATTAGCTAAGACATTTCTCAACATAATTTGATAATAAACAGGAATTATCTGTACTGTCAATTCTATTTTCTACGAATATGAATATCTAACAACAGTTATTCTACAATGGTATATTCTCCAAATCAGTAATTCAATTTGAATTATTAAACATGCACTAACTACGAATAATCAACAATAAACTCCCTGGACATGGTATAATTAGCAATAATTAACCATAACAATTGAATGAATATAACTCAAGGTTGAGTTAGGAAACTTGCCTTCCGCGTTGATTATAGCTCCACAATATAATTAACTGCGTTCGTAAGACCTATATTCAATAATGTCGGTCTCACAATTAGCACAATCATTTATAACACATAACACTGTATTTTACAGTCAAACTTCTCCTAGTCACATTACCACATAGCCACATTAGTGTTTATAACCTATATAAACACTTAACAAGTCTAACTAGTTCGGTCTGGTTAGATTTCGGTCCATTCTCGGTGTTCTGGTCACCCTATCCGACAATTAACACATTGATTGTTATTTAAACTTGGTCTCTGAGCTTCAATATTATTTTAGATAAGTCAAATATCGTTTATAATATTTTTCTGAAGCTTTTAATAATTTATAAACAATTATTATAAATTATAATAATTTTTCAAACACTTAAATCATTTTTAAATGATTTAATTATCAAATAATCTTATCATTATTAATATTTAATAATATAAAAATATTAATAACATACTTGTCAAAATATTAAAGTTATTATTAATAACTTAAAATATTTTTAAATCATCAATATTCTACTTAAATGATTTTTAAAATAATTAAAATTATTTTAAATCATCACCATTAATATTTAAATATTAATGTAATTATTATCAAAATATTAAAAGTCATTAATTATAACTTAAAATACTTTTAAAACATTTTTCTCATTTTAAATGATTTTAAATCAATAAAATCATTTTTAATTCATTTATTTAATATGATAATTAAATAAATCTAATATCATTAATATTAATTTATTAACTAGAATTTTCTAAAAATATTGAAAATTATATTTTATAATTTAAAATATTTTTAACACTTTATTCTTATTTAAAATGATTTTTAAATTAATAAAATAATTTTTAACTTATTTATTTAATTTAATAATTAAATAAATCTAATATCATTAATATTAATTTATTAATGAAAATTCTCCAAAAATATTAAAAATCACATTTTATAACTCAAAATATTTTTAAATACATTATTCTTATTTAAAATGATTTTTCATAATATTAAATCATTTTTCTCTAATTTATTTAATACACTAATTAAATAAATTAAATAATTAACTTCTGCCGATAGTTGATCTTGTTCTTCAACTTTAGTCTTATTCTTTTTCTCCACCCTAGCTTGCTCAGACTCTGCCTCCTCATCTCCACTCAGATACATCTCGGGATAATCGTCATGATCGCTCCCCAGATTAATCATAGGTTCATCTTCTCCCACCTTCTCAACTGATTCACTTTGCGCTGGCACCTTGGCTTCTGTCATTGGTGCAACAGCTGCTAGCATCTCCGCACTCATTTGATCTTCTCCAGACATTCTACAATCAGTTTAAATAACTTGATTAGTACTCCATTAGTACAATCTTCTAACACTATGTGTCCACATATCTCATTATTGATGCACTTCGACAATCCCTCACTTAGAACTCTAAATGAGTTTTCTCTATCTTGCGTATGGTTATAATCCTAGGGTTTTCCCCCACCCCACTTAAGGTTTATAACCTACAGCTCTTCTACCAACTTGTGACACCTTGGTCACTACAGCTTTGATACCAACCTGTGACACCCCCAAATCTGGGTTATCTGACCCCCGAGTTTGGTGTTCATGATCCACAATATAATACCATTTAACTACCCATTCATATATAAATAGGAATACATAAGTCAATAACATATGTTGTTAATACATAAGTCCCAGTTCCACTAACCTTAACATTACAGAAATACCCCTTTAGATAAACAAAAAGGAATCATACAACTCAGTTGCCGACATGAATCCTCAATTGAATCCCCACCTAACACTAACTCCCTTCTCAATACAAATTTCATTCAACTCGTATTCATAATCCTTTACTGAATCTGTATTAATTCACACAGCAATCTTGATGTAAACTTTCCAATCATTAGATTGATTCTTCTCCATGTTATCACTTTATCAGATCACGGAGTGATCTCATCGTATATGTTACGATTCATTTCTATATCTTGATCATTTTGTTTTGCAATCTACTATCACTGCACTTTTAGTCTTTTAGACTCGATCTATTTATCACTACTACTCAACTTTATTATCAGAGTTAGGGAACTTTGTATCTTTTATAACCCGCCGAGATTCGTCTTTAAATCTTACCGACACACTAACTCTATTTGAGTTAGTACTTATCCTAATCACTGCAGTTATTAGTCTCAGGTATTCCTACCTAAGGTTCGTAACCTACAACTATGATACCAATGGTGATGGCCCCGAATCTGGGTCCCGAATCACCTCAGATCCGGTATAATCATTCTAACATTATTACTATATTTGCGGAAGATATAAACATAAATTGTTTATACAATACATTACACACTATTTCCCCAAGGTCGAGTAACCTTAACTTATACACAAATCATAACTTATTTAACACATAACATTATTATTATATAACTATTACAAATCTAATCGCACACATTAACTTTAAGCTGGAACTGTCTTTGACATTTCCTTGTATCCAACGCATTCGCCTAAATCTGCAATGTTTATCATGATATAGCAAGGGTGAGCATAAGATTGCCCAGGAAGTTTAAGTTCAATAATTTAACGATATATCATGATTGAAAGAATCTGAATAATAAGCTGGCTATAATTTAACAATATAATTGTGAACTAGCAGGAACAAACTTTTGACTGAACAAGTATATAACATGAACAAATATATCTGGACCGAAGGGTAATGAAGGTGATCAGCCTTTCATACCTGACTTATACATGCAATATGTATAGAGTACAATTCTACATTGGTAAACAGCAATGATTAACCATAAGCATATCTGAATGAAACAACTCTTAGTAGAGTTAAGTAAAAACTTGCATGAACCGTTGATTATCGCTACGCATTATAATAAGCTTTGTCTGATCAAAGACCTAATATATAAATAATATTGATATACAAATTAGAATAATATCATCACAGTATTTAAAATAACCTAAACACATTATCACATAATCATATCCGTCTATAACACACATAAGACTTAACCTCAAGTCAAACTTTGACAATCTGAGTCGAGTTCGGCAAAATTCTAACATTCCGACGGTCTAGTCGGATAACCATCGAGTTTAAGTTCAATTAAACTCTGCCTAACAGTTAACAATTATCTCATATAATTTTAATATTAGTCAAAATAATTTTCCAAGTCTCATAAAAATTTTCAGATAATTATTATCATTTATCATGAATTTTCCATCATTAAAAACGTATTTATATAATATAAATACCACAATATTCTATTATCATTCATATTTATTTATTATCAAATATTAATGAAATACATGTCATAATATTATAATATATTTATAATATCACAAAGTATTTTTAATACTTTAAAATCACATTTATATGATTTTAAATAATTAAATTCATTATCGATAATTGCTATTAATATTAAAATATTAATATTTTCATGACAAAATATCAAAAGTTTTATTTTATAACTTAAAATATTTTTATAACACTTAAATCATTTTTATATGATTTATAAAACATTAATTCTATTTTTCTACAATTTATTTAATATATTTATTAAATAAATTAATTATCATTTATTATGAATTTTCAATCATTACTATTATATTTATATGATTTAAATACTTTAATCTCATATATTATAAGTTTTTCTTGAAGATATAATTCAAATACCAATCCAGCAACCCAGATTTGGAATCCAGCAAGCTGGATTCTAAATCTAGTATCTAGATGGCCAATCTAACAAACCAAACTGCAATCCAGCAAACTGGATTTCAAATCCAACAACTAGATTGCAATCTAGCAAGCTAGATTCAACATATTTTCAATTCAGTAAACTGTTTTGCATAAATTATTCAATCCAGCAAGCTGGATTCCATATCCTTTTCACAAAAATACCAAATCAACTTATTATTTTTCTATCCTTTGTCCAAACACATATACATATAAATCATACACAAAAAGTATTTTTCCATAATTTTTCAACATCCTTTAATATTTTTAAACAATCATTTTTAGTGCGTAGCTTAAGAAATTAGCCCTATCATGCTCAACTCCATAAATTCCCATCTCTTGACACAATCTTATACGTGTTAACGTGACACTCCAGTTTAAATTTTGTGGCCATCAGAGTTGTAGAACTCTGGTTATAGCGATTTTCGTCCAAAAACCCTAAATATTGAAATGGTCATAACTTGGTCATTTTAAGTTGGAATGAGCTCAGTTTTGGACAGTAGGTACTTTATACCATATATTGTCATTTCCCAAAAGGCCGGAATTTATTGCACAATTTAAGTGGCCGAAACAGCCCCTGGAAAATTCTTGGCAGTATATTTTTGTCATTTTTCTGTTTTTGACTCATTTGCTAAACTCAGTCCACACGAAAATCTACAACACCTTTTTCAGTGATTCCACTTGGATAAGTTAGAAAACTCATAGATATAACTCTAGGACTTGACCACACTCAAAAATTCAAAATATAATACTACCTCCGTCCCATAATAAGTGCTTTTTTTAGCTTAAATCACACATACCAATACACAAGTTAAAATGGCAAAAATACCCTTAATATATTTTCTTTGAAGTTGAAGAGTTAATGAGTGTAATTTAATTGTAGTGATGGTAAGATGCAATAAATACCATTGAATGCATAAGGGCATATATGAGAAAATATTGCAAAAATTGTATTGGAGTTCTAACACATCACTTATTTTGGAAATAAATATTAAGCCTAAAAAAATACTTATTATGGGACGGAGGTAGTAGGAGATATGATCATTTGAATTTCATGTTTCGTTTTCACAAAAATCTGATTTTTAACTCATGGTGATTTCTAAGAAAACTTTCATGTTTTCACAAAATAACCTACATAACTCATCATAATACTTAATAATACTTCATACACCCATGATTCTACCATGATACATGATCTATTTCATTAAACAATCATCAAACACAAGGTTAAACACCATCAAGGCTAAAAATTAGGATTTTCTACATTTTGAAAAACCTAGTTTCCATTACATACTTTATATCTAACTTTTGATTCTCAAAATAGATAGTTCTACACATAAAACACTCTAGATCTTGTAGATCTAGAGTTTTGAAGATCAATAACATAAATCCAAGTTTTGATTTAAACAACTAAGAATAACATAGATAAAAGGTGGTTTATACCTTGATCTTTTGCTAGCCTTTCATAATCATTCAAAGTAGAGGATGATTTTGGGTAAAAAGAATATCAAAGTCTCTTCCCTTTTTTCCTTTACTCCAGCCGTCCCTCTCCTCTCTCTCTGTCTAGTCACTTTAGCTTATGTCATGAAAGGAGAGTAGATGAAAGATAAGAAAGAAAGAAACATAGTTTTTTTATATTTGATGTTATTAAATATACATATATCTAATACTTCTCCCCAATCAACTTGTTGACTCTTCCACAACCACTTAAATGTTACTTGTAGACTTAAACAAATGTTGTGGCTTATTTCATGGGGTGACACCTAAGGAAGAGTTGTTGGGATTGGTTAATTACTTATGCAAAACAAGTGACTATCATGATCTCCCTTCCTCATATCTCACCAGGCCATGTGGCCTTTTCTCCTTCACATTTTAGTTAACTTTTTAATACTTTTATTTTGCTTATCAAATGACTAAAAAGTACTCCCATAATTGGACCAAATGTTGGGAATTTTAATTTATTATTTGGGCCTCTAACTAATTTGATTAGGCTAACACTTGGGCCACCATATTTAATCTCTTGGGCTTTTAAATTTAATTTCTTGGGCCATGAAATTTACATAGTCCAATACTTTTAATTTACATAACCTTATATATTTAATTAGGATTTCTAGTCCATTTGTTTTGAACTTTAAATAATTAATTCTACTATTCTTTTAATGTTTTGGGCTTACAAATTTAATTTCGTTGGGCCATAACAAATAACATAATCCAACACTCTTAATATTACCATTCCCTAATTTTTTAATTATGTTTTTCATTCCATCAAGCATTTATGCATTCAATCTCATAACCCAATGAGACATGTCTCAATTAGGTTTAAAATAATTTACAACTTGAGATAATAAAATTTATCTCTTAGATTAGTATAATCTTACATACCTACATTCTTTATTAGCACATAATCACATATATATCAGTATAAACCAATCATATACACTTAAACCCTTAATCTTGAATAAATCTCCAGAAAAATTTTAAATTCAAAAAATTCCTTCTCGAAAATCTCAAATCCATTCACTTATTTTCTGTCTAGGTTTATTATTTAACCTTAATTCAATAATTTCAAATTTTAAAAATATTCAAAATTCTCGAGTTGTCACATTCACCCCTTCATCTAAAAATTTCATCCCCGAAATTTACCTTAAACCTTACACCATACATCATACACAATACACTATTCATACTCAGCCTTACATGCTACCCAATACATCACTCACAAGAGTAATATTTTAAAATTGTGCTGAGGAGTCATATAGACTATTTGTCAGTCATTTTCGCAAAGGTTATATGGAAATTCATCCACAAACCGGCATAACTTACGAACACAAAGGGTGATTAGCCCGATATGCCCTGCACTGATCAAGTACTGCTGGTCGGAACAATTTGTTCCTCTTATCCGCCATAGGCGCACAAAATTTCTCACCTCAGTCTTATTGGATTCCACACCAAAACAATTTGGTTCGGGAAATTTCTTTCATTGAACACTTGGAGTTTTCATAAACATTAGTCTAGCTGAATCGAATAGCATAGACTCGTATCAATAATTTAATTCAATCGAATTATTTAGGTGTAGCCAAACCCCGTTGGCAAATTATAATTTTTGAAAATATTTTTGAGAATGACGTTATGATGTTGTACTGTATTAACAGTCCATTTGAGGATGTCGTCATTGTATGACTTTGTCATAACACATCGTACAATAGTGGAACAATGATTTTTAGATCGAATTCACACTAAGTATTCATGTATTTACAACTCCATCAACTTTTTATCATCTCTGCACCAGGTTAGATGGTACATGAGTGATAATCAATAATTTAAAATTTTAAAAATATTAAAAATTCTCGGGTTGTCACATATGTAATTAGTATAATAATAAGTATATGTCAGTTACATACGTTGGGTGAGTCTCTTTTATGTTACATAAGGTTTTGGCTTATACTAGGAAAGAGAGAAAAAGTTTGCAGAGAAGCTTGAGAGAGAATAAAGAGGGTTTGAGAGGAAAAGTCTGAAAATTCCATAGAAACTATTGGGGGTTGCAAGGATTATTCAAGGCAAAAGAAGGTATTTACATAACCTTATTATATATATATTATATATATATGTTTTACGACATAATTTCCAAGTTTTTGTGAATTCAATTTCCTTGAATTGTTGTTATATGAATTGAGTTGCTGCCTTTGTGGGTAATTGTGATGTTAGAGATGATATTTAGATAAGAATTTGTGATGCTAATTACGGTTAAAAAGGAAGAAAGTGTTTACAGTGAATATTTTTCTTATGGTTTATGAAAGTACAAAAATTCATTGGTCAATTTGTATGAGAATCTGTAAATTGAGTCTTGATTATGCTAGTCCATTAAGAAACTAAGAGAACATAGTTTGAACGAAGTGATTTGGACAAGAATTGTGATCATAGTGATGAATTCTACGGAGAATGTCAAAAAATGGAGTTTTTTGTAAAAACATGAAATTTAAGAAATTAAATTAGTTAAAATGGTTGTTAAATTGTTCTATATTGATGAATATATGAGGAAACATGTTTATGATAGTTTTATATCAATTGTCTGTTTAGTGGGTGAAATTCTTGTTTTTTGGGCTAAGTCGACTACTGTTCATAGCCGTCTCTGCCTCTGTTTATGTAAAAAGCACAAATTGCTTATTTGGTGCTAAGTCTAAAAGCTAGCTGTGACTTCCCTTGGCGCTCTTTCACATTGTGTATGGTGGTGCAATTGCGCCATAATTTGATCGAGGTAGTGGCCTCTCGCTTTGCTGCAGACTTGGGATATCGATGTAACTTGGTCTATTAATGTGTTAATGTAATAAACATGGAACACGGAAGTTAAAACATAATTGTGTCATGTCATTGATAATTTCAAAGTTGTAAAGGATTAGTAAGTTACGTACGCGTTATGACTTAATGAATACAATGAATAGTGAATAAGTCTTGTGATGTTAACATTTATGATTTTTGAAATGAGCACTAAGATATGGAAGGTGATTATTATAAAACCATTGAGTCCTAGGAAGACTTAAATACTTGGTTGAACTTCAAGTTCGATTAAGGAGAAGTGTTGTATTGATTAATAAGAGTTAAAAATGTGATTTTGATGTTAAAAGTCTTATGTAGGTGTTAGTGAGTTTTAAGATTCATGTTATGTGGTTTAGTATTATGGATAGACCTTAACTAAAGGTTATAACTTAACTAAGATAAGAAATAAATCTATGAGGTTAATGTATGTAGCTAATTGATGTGATATTCCTAATGGTATGTGTAGGATATTGGAGTACATGAGTTGTAATTGTGTAGCTTACGCAAGAGGCAAGTTCCCTAACCTTTGCTACTTTATTATTTAGCAAGGTTACTTTTTACTGTTATGTTATACTTATACAAATTCTCTATTTCTAATCTCTTGTTGAGCAGTTTATTGTTATGCAAGTTTTTTAACCCTCAATTACTATTGAGCAAGTTAATTAATCTTTATTTATTCCAAACGAGATTACTTTGGTTATTCAAAGTCTGTAATGTTGTTGTAAGAAATGTGTTTATTCAGCTACTAATAACCGTTGTTTGACCTTCGTTCTCCAATGTCATTATACTATCTTACATTATTGTACCGAACTCTAAGTTTCCTAGCGATTCTTTACCAATTCAACTAATCCTTAGTTGATGAATATTCTAAACTCTAAGTTTCCTTGAATTCAACCCAAACCAAACTTCCTTTGGTTTGCTTATGTACTCACACAATTTTGAAAGCATGTTGTCGATGATAACATTTGTTCAATTTAGAAACTGTTAATACTCTAGCTCTTATTGATTCATCGATATACCTTGTTCATGAAAATATTATAATCAAACTCTTGAATAGTTATTGGTCTCTATCTGATTCAACAAGTACTT
Organism: Panax quinquefolius; assembly: GCA_020205615.1. Taxonomy (NCBI): domain Eukaryota; kingdom Viridiplantae; phylum Streptophyta; class Magnoliopsida; order Apiales; family Araliaceae; genus Panax; species Panax quinquefolius. The sequence goes on along the minus strand of CM035164.1, from coordinate 74,785,944 downwards.
GGTTGATGAGCATTCTAAAGATCAAGAATTTCCTTTGAAGCTAATTCCCAACCAAACTTCATTTGGTTCGGAACCTGATAATCTAAGCTGAGATGAACAACCCTATATTAGGGGATTATTTTAGAACTACGCAATAGCGTTAAAATGTTTGCGCAATATATAGTACAAAGGGTTGATCACTTGGAGTACGGGATGATGGTCCATATAGTCATTTAGACTGTTAAAGGTTACAGTAGAAACGCCTGTTAACCTAGGACATAGATGATGATTATAGTCTTTTAGACTGTTAAAGGTTAAAGTAGAAATACTTGCGACCTAGAGTATAGTTCGTGGTCTTGTGACCCTTACTGTATTCTTTGATGTTGATATTTATTGTTAACTTAACGTTCATTATTCCTTTGAACTCATAGTTGTTGAATTAAAGTTTATTGTTCTGGTAAGAATACTTTACCATTGAAAGCTCAGTAATTGTCATTCATAAAACGTTATTGTATATTATATTTCTTGTGGGCAATTGTTGCTCACTCTTGCACAAAACAATGTAGATGAAGTTTAAGAATTTTGAAGAGCTTTCTACAAGCAAGGGCAAGGACAAAGTGCTTGATTAGACGACAACGTTTAATTTATCTTTTATTGATGAAGCTTATGTAATAGATTTAATTATGATCATGTTTTAATTTTCCGCTGATAATTGTAATAAAGGTTAGATGACCTGGGATTTATTTTAGATTATGTAATCCTTTAATGGGAGATTTATTGTTTTAACTTTTAAGTTTAATTTTATCCTTTGGATATGGGTAGTTAGTTATGATTTAATTGGATAGTGAACACCAAATCTGTGGGATTGAAGTGCCCGGATTTGGGGGTGTCACAAGTTGGTATCAAAGCTTTAGGTTATGAACCTTAGGTGGGGAGACCTTAGGCTATAACCTTCTAGGAGATCGAGAACATAGAGGTGTTAAACTCTCATCGAGATCTAAGGAGATCTAAGGGGTGATAAAATGATAAAAGACTTTACGTGCTTATGTGTTAATGACTTATGTGTGTGACACCCCCAAATTTGGGTACTTCAATTCCACGGGATTTGGTGTTCACTGTATAAATATCATCTATCTATCTACCCATAATAAATGCAAACCATGCAATAGATAAAAATAATAATAAATCTCCCCTTATGGGGTTACATCAACTACATAATAAATACAATCCCAGGTTACTCTAACCTTAAACATCTATGCCGAATCATAAACAATTAAGTCTTGAACAACATCATTAACTTAAGTCTAACATAAATATATCATCAAATAAAATAACAAGTCTTCAACACTTGCTAACTTTGCCCTTGCCTTTACTAGTGGAAGGTTCGTCAGTTCTTTCATTCTTAACTGCAATGTTATTATTAAGCAAGAGTGAGCGCTAATGCCCACAAGTATAATAATGAAATAACAGTATAATAACATGCGAGTAAATCAAAGACATCTGAATAAAAGCTCAACTTTTGAATCAAGAATGAATAACAAGAAACAAAAGAATTCTGAGGGTCATAAGACCTTGAACTATGTCCTAGGTTATCAAGGGTTATACTTGAAACCTTTAACAGTCATAAGACTATGGACCTTTCTACTCGTACTTAGGGGGATCAGCCCTTAGTACAATATTGTGCACAATATCTTAATGCTAACGCATAAGTAAATCCCTTTGCAGGGTTATTCATCTCAGTTTGACATTCGAGTTCGCACCAAAGGAAGTTTGGTTTGGACATTTCATCAAGGGTTCGGAAATTTAGAACGCTCATCAACTATGGACTAGTTGAATCAATAAGGGTTCGCTAGTCAAATAAGGTTCAATAATAATGATATTTAAATTGAATAATAATCTCAGGAAGTATACAATAGGACAATTATTGTATAACTGAATCATGCTTTGAAAAGATAATCAATCTTTAATATAACATTTGAACATGAATAATAATAATGATAATTTACTCGAGGTAATTAATAAACTTGAACAATAATGACAAGTAGGGTTAGGAAACTTGCCTCAATGCGTGTAGGCTAAACGATTACTACTTAGTTCACCACAAATCCTACACACATACCATATGTATTCACGAGATTCATTAGTTACATTTTCACTTAATTATTTAATATAAACTCCACTTTATTTAACAAATCATCACCCTTCTAATTTAAATACTTAATTAAATTAGAATATTTTCATTCTCTTACTATTATTACACTCGAATAAATTATTTCATAATAATTTCCATCGAATATTTAATTTATTCCATAATATCTCAATTAAAATATTTAATTTATTTTATAAATATTTTAATAATAATTTTCATCGAATATTTATTTTATTCCATAATATCTCAATTAAAATATTTAATTTATTTTATAAATATTTTAATAATAATTTTATCGAATATTTATATTATTCCATAATATCTCAATTAAAATATTTAATTTATTTTATAAATATTTTAATAATAATTTTCATTGAATATTTATTTTATTTCATAAATATCTCAATTAAAATATTTAATTTATTTTATAAATTTTTTAATAATAATTTTCATCAAATATTTATTTATTTATTTTATTTATTTATTTATTTTATTTATTTTTTATTCACGTAAGTGGTAATTTAGTTTAGTAGCATGGCGTGGAAGCTAAGTTACCTGTGCTCATTTTCTACAGTTTACTAGATTCTGCGATTCGAGAACATAACAATGCCAAATTAGGCCAAAATCAATCACACGTAAAATTATACATGAATATGGCCATAACTTCTAATTAGTTATTTTTTTACACGAATTTAGACTTACCCAATCATTGTAATACATATATAATCATTACTTAACCCATCTAGCATGATTTTTAACAAGTTACAACACATAATTTGCAAAATCAACACATTTACTTTCACTGTTATTGATGTTCTTGAAGGTTTTGAAAATAAAACATGAAAATTGTCACTACAAATTCGTTATAACACCGAATCCGTTTATTTAAATTTTGGTCTCTTCGTATCAACGTGCATAACAACATACAAGTGTAAAATTTAGGGATAATATACGATCAATACATAAAATACCACGTATAAGGCCATATGGCCAAAACCCAAACTCTGTAAATTTTGAAATAGCAAGTCATCGTGTTATGAAACTTGTGACGCCCCCAAAATAGGTATACATCACCCATTCTGAGTTGTCAATACATGGTACAGAAACAACTACAACTTTACTATTACAACAGTAAAACTGTGAGTTTGAATACAAATATTATCTTCTAGACAATATATATACTCAAATAAATCCTCGTCACATTTATTGATACATTATTTTACAAAAATGGTGAGGACTACTAAACAACTATCTCTAGAACTTTCATTCCATACCTCGACTCGTACTTGCTATATTCTCGCCTCCTGAGAAGAAAAATGGAACAAAAAGGAAAATGGTGAGCTCAACTAGCCCAGTAAAGAATATTATGACTAAGATAATATACAACAAATTATCGTTAGTCTTCAACAGGGAAAAATCTAATAGAATACAATTGACAACAAATTTTAAATCAATATTCGCATGAGAAATAATAATTCATTTGAAGAGTTAAGTAGAGAATGCAAACTACTATCTTACATGTATGAATTTAAAAGTTCATCGTCTATCTTTTATCCCTCGTAACATCAACGATATATATCGGAATCAAATATTCATCTTTGCACTCTGAGCTAAAGATATTCATCGATTAGTCATGTTCATCTAAACACTGTTCATCTTTGCACTACTGGCCAAAGATATTCTTGAAATCATTCATCTTTGCACTACAGCCAAAGATATTCCATAATATCATCATTTAAGATGAAGATGATGAAAAATATTTTTAAAAAGCGAATCCGGTGAAACAAAATGACAAGGATTAAGGATTAAGGATTAAATGACGTTGTTTTATCCACGTCCAAAAATACCTCAAAAATAATCAAATTGGTGGTGTAAAATTCAAGAATGATCAAAACATGGATACAATCAAAGCTAGTATTAGAATAGATATTTGAATGAAAAGAAAATTTTTATTTTTTGATGAATAGTGCCAGTATTCGTAAATAGTGTCGATATCGTGAATAGTAACTCCAACACCAAAAGTTCCAAATTTGATAAAACTTCAAATCAATATTTTAGCATAATGATATTGAAGAAATAATATCATTCTGAAAAAAAAATATCCCTTACCTCGAAAAAGACAAGTGCTTCTAGTTGAAACAGGATATAGGTTATGACTTGAACTTGCAGTATAGCAATACTCAAAGTATACTCAAAATACTCACAAGAATAATTTCGATAATATATAGAGAGAAAACTTGATTTACGGTGTGATTTTCAATTCTAACCTAAGCACCTATTTATAGGAAAATGCTTAGAACACCAAAGCGAAGAAAATTTATTAAATATTATTATATTTTTTCAAAATCCTCATACGCACACTCAACCATTAGCCACACATGTAGCCCACCTCTCAAAAAGTAAGAAAAACGTTTTTGTAATTTAAATTATTTTAAACTTCCAAAAATTAATTATTTTGAAACTCTGGAACTTCAATAATTCACAATAAATAGCCCTTTTATCAGAAAATTCGAATCACACTACTTTTTATGGGAAATTCAATTCTCTACAACTTTGCGAGAAGAAAGTTTTCCAAATTCCAAAGCAATGGCCAAGAAATCCACAAGCAGGCGATTTTTACAAAATTTATAATCAAATTTCGGTCAATAAATGGGGTCCCATGAGCATGTTTAACATGTTTTAAACATTTATTGCAACAAAAATACTCTTCCTCCTCGTATACTCATATATCCCACATTAGATTTGTAAAAATATCACCATTATTATATTATTAAAATATAATAATATATTAAAATGAATTATTTTATCGAGAAAAAGATAAAATTTTAATTTTCAACAATTGTCACATTAAAAATTTTCTCCATCTATATCCACATAAAATCAATATTTTCCTCATCATATGAATCAATAATTAATTATTCACAAATAATATTACGAGAATCACACTATTGTGACCTGCGGTTCACAGGAAGAGGGGCTTTCAATAAAATTTCTCCTTCTTGGTGGCGCAATTAGGTGACCAAACCTCTCCTTGAGCAGAACTTTCTAGACATTGCCAATAATGTTATCTAATAATATTATTCAGATAATATGAATTATTGCATCGATAATGAAAAATCTTTGTGTAATGACAATTATTGAAACAACAACAATATAAAATATCAACGCAACAATTATTAAATCAATAAAATCTGAGCGATAATTATCGTAACCATTATTAAGTAGTGCCTTCTTACGTAAGAATCAATAATTGGTGCAATCTGGTAATCTTCTTGTGTTTTAACCAAGAGTATTTTAATGGTATTACTTGGTAACAACTACAATTATTATTTTTAAACAACTTATATTTGTCGTTTTCTTCATCCAATCGCTTTCCGTTATGGGGCCCACACATGGCTGCGCCGTGGTACGAATATTCCCCGACAACAATGAATATTTTATAACCACTTGCTTATTTTGAAATATTTGCGTATTTTACCCCTAACTATCCACATTAATCAAATCAACCCTTACTATTTCAAAATAATAAATAGAGAAAATTAAATTTCATTAATAATAAGTTGGGGTCTTACAACCTCCCCTCCTTATGAAATTTTGTCTTTGAAATTGGCGCATGTACACAGTGTTTGAAAAGGTGAGGATACCTCGCTTTCATTTTAGTTTCAATTCCTAGGTCATTTCCTCTATAGCATGATTCCTCCACGAACTTTAACTTGTGGTATGACCTTTCTTGGCGTGGGGACATGTTCCTTCCTATCCAAGATCTTAATGGTACCTCCTCATCGTTAAGTCTTTGGCTATTTAAATCGGTTCTAACTCTATAGCGTGGTTGGGTCTTTCACATACTTTCAAGAAATACGGATATGTGAAACACATTATGAACACAAGACATACTCGGAGGTAACGTGTGGAATTACATAGGCTACATTTCCTACTCGGTCAAGAATTTGAAATGGACCAATAAATCGTGGATTGAGCTTTCCTCTCTTCCCAAATCTTGTAACTCCCTTCCATGGAGCAACTCGCATGACAATACATGATCCCCTATACTAAATTCCACGTCCTTTCGATGAAGATCCGCATAACTCTTTTGTCGATCTTGTGCCATTTTGTATCGTTGTCGAATCATTTGGATCTTTTCGATAGTCATACGTCTTAACTTTCGGGTCCCAACAATGTTGCTTCACCCACCTCATCCCAACATATTGGAGAGCGACACTTTCGTCCATATAATGCTTCAAATGGAGCCACACCTATACTTGCACGATAAGCTGTTGTTGTAGGAGAATTCCACTGATGGTAAATACTTATCCCAAGCGCCCTTGAAGTCTAGGACACGAGTCTTAATAGATCTTCAAGAGTTTGAATAGTCCTCTCTCGATTGTCCGTCTGGTTTGGGGATGGTATGCGAACTAAATCGCAAATCCGTGCCCATAGCTTTTTGCAAGCTAACCCAAAATCTGAAGTGAATCTTGGGTCACGATCCGAAACTATGGATCTTGGCATGCCATGCAACCTCATAATCTCATTCACGTCACATACTAGCAAGGCGTTCGAGGAATAAGTCTCCGTATCGGCAAGAAATGAAAGCGGACTTGGTTAATCTATCAACAATAACCCAAATAGCATTGATGCCTTGAGAAAGCCGTAGGAAGACCGTAATTGAAATCCATGGTAATATGTTCCCACTTCCATTTCGGAATCTCAAGTGGTTGCAACGGACCCTTAGGTACTAGATGCTCGCCTTTACGTTGACAAGTTAAACACATTGAGATAAACTTTGCAATCTCTCTCTTCATATTGTTCCACCAAAATGTATGTCGAAGATCACGATACATTTTAGTACTTCGAGGATGGATTGCAAATGGTGTATTGTGTGCCTCCATCATAATCTTGTACTTCAAATCAGTCGTTAGGAATACAAAGTTCAGAGTGGACTCAAGTATTCCTTCTTCATCAATTCTCGCTTAGGAATAGCTCCTTCTTGTACTTTCTTCTTCATACGCATCATTTCACGGGTCGGTGGCTTGAGCAACCTTAACTTTTCTATTAAAGTTAGCTCTATCGTATACTTGACATCATCATCGCACTCATTCCCGCATATGATCTTCTACTCAATCGCGTCGGCTACCACGTTCGCTTTACCGGGATGGTATTGAATAGTGTGGTCGTAGTCTTTCAATAGCTCGAGCCAGCGTCATTGCCGCATGTTGAGTTTCTTTTGAGTGAAGAAATATTTAAGGCTTTTATGGTTTGAATATATCTCCACTTTCTCCCCATATAGATAGTGCCTCCAAATCTTTAGCCGAAAAGCATATTAACGCCAACTCTAGATCATGAGTAGGATAATTCCTCTCATACACTTTAAGTTATCGCGAGGCATAGGCTATGACTTTCCCACGTTGCATGAGAACACATCCTAACCCTTTGCCTAAAGCATCATTTGAGAGATAACAAATCCATCAAGAACCGGATGGTATTGTTAGAAACAGTCTTAGAAATAAGTCTCCTCTTAAGCTCTTGGAAACTCTTCTCGCATTCTTCGCTCCAAAAGAATTTTGTATCCTTCAGAGTTAGATGAGTTAATGGAGTAGCGATTCGAGAAAACCCTTCCACGAATCTCCGATAATAACTAGCTAGACCCAGAAAGCTACGTACTTGATCCGCGACTTCGGTTGCTCCCAACTTTGTATTGCTTCAATCTTGCCGGATCAACAGATACTCCATGTTTTGACACTGCGTGCCCAAGAAATGCTACTTCCTCAAGCGAACTCGCATTTCTTCAATTTGGCATATAGTTTGTTTTCACGAAGTCTTTGGAGTACCGACTTCAAATGGTGCTCATGATCTTCACGACTTTTGGAATATATGAGGATGTCATCAATAAAGACAACAACAAACCGATCCAAATATTCCTTGAATACTCGGTTCATCATATCCATGAAAGTCGCGGAGCATTAGTCAATCAAGAAAGACATGACTAAGAATTCCTAATGCCCGTCTAGAGTTCTAAAAGCGGTCTTTGGAATATCCTCGGTTCTAATCTTGGTGATGATATCCGAAGCGAAGATCGATTTTTGAAAAGAATTGTGCCCTTGCAACCGGGTCAAACAAGTCATCAATACGAGGTAGAGGATACCTATTCTTGATGGTGACATGGTTCAATTCGATAGTAGTCAATACAAAGTCGCATACTCCGTCTTTCATCTTTACTGAATGAAATAAGAGCACCCCAAGGAGATGTACTAGGGCGAATGAAACCGATGTCCAACAATTCTGTAGTTGGACCTTTAACTCCTGAAGTTCAATAGGAGCCATTCGATATGGGGTTTTAGAAATGGGCTTTGTACCGGGTTCAAGATCAATAAAGAATTCAACTTCACGTTACGGGGTAGGCCAGGAAGTTCTTGAAATCGTCGGAAAGTCAATAACAATGGGAATATTATTCAAATTTGACGTGTCTTTATTCAAATCCATAACATGGGCTAAGAAAGCTTGACATCCGTTTTTCAATAAGCGAATAGCTTTATGATTAGATATGATAGTGATTGATTTTAATGGTTTAGTTGCTTGAATTGCATACAACGGGTTGGTTAGGAATATGAAAACTAACAACCTTACGAAAATAATCAATTTTGGTATGATGAGTAGTTAACCAATCAATCCCTAAAATCACATAAAAAACAAGTATCTTTAAAGAGATAAGGTCAGCGGGTAAGGTGATGGTGCCAACTTGAATCAAACAAGATTTATAAGCGGTGGATGTGATGAAAGTTTCTCTAACGGAGTTTCCACAGATAGGTCAAAGTCTAATTTCTCGAGTCAAGTTTAAGCGTTGAGCACATGCGGAGAGATAAATGAATAGGTAGCACCGGTATCAAGTAAGGTATAAACTTCGTAAGAATTTATAAATAGCTTACCCGTGATCACCTCGTTTGGGTTCCTCGCATTATGACCGATCACAACAAACGCTCTTCCGGAATCGTTGACTTTGACTTTTCGGGGACGATCTTTTGAGTCACCGTCCCCCATCGAACTAGGTTTTCGCTATCGTCTGATCTCGGCGATATGTCCTTCCTTTCCACAATTATAGCATACCTTGAAGCTGTTGTGGGCGGTTTGGTGATATGTCCCTCTTTTCCGCATTTGTAGCATATGGCCGGTGGTCGTTCTCCTCCCTTTGAACCGATTCTTTTGCCAAGACCTTTGTCGTCTTCACATGGTCGTTGTTAAATCTCCTCTTTTAAAATCTCCTCGACTTTCGCTTCTTTTATTTTCATGGCCATGATTATTACCGAGTGGTTACCATTTTTTTGTCCGTCTGTTTCTTTTCTCCTTTGGTTATCATTATACATTGTCGCTATCTCTCAGTACGATCCTCGGTTATAGCCCTTGGTTGAACATACTCGTTATCTCGCTCTAACAATTGAGCCACAATAACAACATCCGAATAGAGAGAAAATTTATGAGAAATGAGATATTGTCGTATCTTGGGGTTTCAAAACTCTCGAAACATCCGCGTCACACGTTCCTCATTCTCCACCAAAATGAGTCTGAAACCTAGATAACTCTCGCAAACTTTGCCTCGTATTGAGACACCGTCATGTTGTTTTGTTCTAATATGATGAACTCCACTTCCTTCGTATACGACGAACACTTTTAGGAAAGTATTTGTCATTAAATAGTTTCAAACGTCTCCCAAGACATCTTTGAGTGCGGTGGATGGGTGCGCTTCACAGACTCCCACCGATGAGTCCGCCTCGCCACGGAACATAAAGGTGGCGAATGGAACCTTCTGTTCCTCCGTGCATCCCAAGACATCGAATATCTTGGTAATTTGCTTGACCCATGTTTCCGCCATGATCGAATCTGGCTTTCCCTTAAATTCTGGTGGTCCCAACTCTTTGAAGCTTGCTTGCATTTGTGACAACCCATGAATTGCTATCATTTCCTCCTATATTTTGAACACGAGTCTCCACAAATCGATTTTGCATGAACTGCAAAAAGCTTCTAAACATCCCCTCGTTCATCATCTGCTCAGTGGTGTTGTTCACAGGAGGAACATTGCAAGCCTGTTGCACGTTCTCCTCGTTGGTGAGTACAAGCATCTCCATGGTCTCATTTCCATTGTTAATATTCTCAGTCGACATTCTCAAATATTGTCATAAAACAAGGGTTAATTAAGGAAATTAATATATCACATAATATCCCTATATACTGACCAACTAACAAATAAGCTTAGGTAGGAAACACTAGCGAAGGATTTTCGTCTCTCCCTCCTAGTTCTATTCCCCAGATCTCGCTTGGAGATCATATCCTAAGCTCGATACCAACCATGGCGCCCCCAAAATAGGTATACATCACCCATTCGAGGTTGTCAATACATGGTATAGAAACAACTACAACTTTTTTTATTACAACAAATAAAGCGTGAGTTTGAATACAAATATTATCTTCTAGGCAATATATATACTCAAATAAATCCTCATCACATTTATTGATACATTATTTTACAAAAATGGTGAGGACTACTAAATAACTCTCTCTAGAACTTTCATTCCATACCTCGACTCATACTTGCTATATTCTCGCCTCCTGAGAAGAAAAATGGAACAAAAAGGAAAAGGGTGAGCTCAACTAGCCAAGTAAAGAATATTATGACTAAGATAATATACAACAAATTATCGTTAGTCTTCAACAGGGAAAAATCTAATAGAATACAATAGACAACAAATTTTAAATCAATATTCGCAGCGGAAATAATAATTCATTAGAAGAGTTAAGTAGAGAATGCAAACTACTATCTTCTATGTATGAATTTAAAAGTTCATCGTCTATCTTTTATCCCCGTAACATCAACCAATATATATCTGGAATCAAATATTCATCTTTTACTACTGGGCCAAAGATATTCATCGATTGGTGTGTTCATCTAAACACATTCATCTTTGCACTACTGGACCAAAGATATTCTTGAGAAATCATTCATCTTTGCACTACAAGCCAAAGATATTCCATAATATCATCATTTAAGACTGAAGATGATGAAAAATATTTTTAAAAAAACGAATCCAGTGAAACAAAATGACAAGGATTAAGGATTAAGGATTCGTACTTTGTTTTATCCACGTCCAAAAGTACCTCAAAAATAATCACAGTGGTGTAAAATTCAAGAATGATCAAAACATGGATACAATCAAAGCTAGTATCCAGAATAGATATTTTGGACGAAAAGAAATTTTTTCATTTTTGATGAATAAGGGCCAATTTCGTAAATAAGTGTCTATACCGTGAATAGTTCCTATACCGTGAATAGTAACTCAACACCAAAAGTTCCAAATTTGATAAAAACATCAGATCAATATTTTAGCATAATGATATTGAAGAAATAATATCATTACGAAAAAAAAATAATATCCCTTACCTCGAAAAGACGGTACTTTTCTAGTTGAAACACCAGGATATAGGTTATGACTTGAACTTGCAGAGTATAACAATACTCAAAGTATACTCAAAATACTCACAAGAATACGCTCGATAATATAGAGAGAAAACTTCAGATTTACGGTGTGATTTTCAATTCTAACCTAAGCACCCTATTTATAGGAAAATGCTTAGAACACCAAAGCGAGAAAATTTATTAAATATTATTATATTTTTTCAAAATCCTCATACGCATTACTCAACCATCACCCACACATGTAGCCCACCTCTCAAAAAGTAAGAAAAATGTTTTTGTAATTTAAATTATTTTAAACTTCCAAAAATTAATTATTTTGAAACTTTGGAACTTCAATAATTCACAATAAATAGCCCTTTTATCGAGAAAAATTGAATCTCGCAACTTTTTATAGGAAATTCAATTCTCTACAACTTTGCGGAAGAATGTTTTTCCAAATTCCAAACAAAAGCGGCCGAAATCCACAAACAGAAGGCGATTTTACATTTATAATCAAATTTCGATCAATAAATGGGGTCCGCAGAGCATGTTTAACATGTTTTAAACATTTATTGCAACAAAATACTCTTCCTCCTCGTATACTCATATATCCCACATTCGTTGTAAAAATATCACCATTATTATATTATTAAAATATAATAATATATTTAAATGAATTATTTTATCGAGAAAAGATAAAATTTCAATTTTCAACAATTGTCACATTAAAATTTTCTCCATCTATATCCACATAAAATCAATATTTTCCTCATCATATTAATCAATAATTAATTATTCACAAATAATATTACGAGAATCACACTATTGACAACCTGCAGTTCTGAGGAAGGGGGCTTTCAATAAAATTTCTCCTTCTTGGGGCCATGATTAGGTGACCAAACCTCTCCTTGACGAACTTTCTAGACATTGCCAATAATGTTATCTAATAATATTATTCGGATAATATGAATTATTGCATCGATAATGAAAATCTTTGTGTAATGACAATTATTGAAACAACAAAGAATATAAAATATCAACGCATCAATTATTAAATCAATAAAATCTTGAGCAGTAATTCATCGTAACCATTATTAAGTAGTGCCTTCTTACGTAAGAATCAATAATTAGTGCAATACTGGTGTGCTCTTGTGTTTTAACCAAGAGTATTTTAACGATTATTAGCGGTAATAACTCTATTTGTTATTTTTAAACAACTTATATTTGTCGTTTTCTTCATCCAATCGCTTTTTAGTTATGGGGCCTACACATGGTGCAAATGCCGTATCGTATGAATATTCCCCGACAACAATGAATATTTTATAACCACTTGTTTATTTTGAAATATTTGCGTATTTTACCCCTAACTATCCACATTAATCAAATCAATCCTTACTATTTCAAAATAATTAATAGAGAAAATTAAATTTCATTAATAATAAGTTGGGGTCTTACAAAACTTATGATATGGTTTACAAAATATATATAATTAAATACGATGTGATGTGCCATAACACATACAAAACCCATAATCATTACTCCTATCTCAATTACAGAGGCTTTACAGTATGAATGAAAGCCATTTTCATAAAACTCAAATAACGTAAAAATAGAATTTGGTTTGGAGAAATTACCCAGAGTATAGATTAAGAAGAGGTGATCCAAGATGATCCTTTCACAATTACCTGATGATTACACACTCACAATATCTCTAATTCTCACAAATTTTCTCTCATAAATTCTCAATCTCTCTCCCTCTCTGCTCTTCCAGACTTAGAATAATAAAAGAAAAGAAAAGAGAACTTCATTATTATAAGAACTCATTGACGTATAATAATGGTGATTAACTTGATCATGGGTAGCTCGCTAGTAACCCCACTAAGGCCATGTTTGGCTAGCATAATAGATTTCAAAACTCCTTTAATTTAATAAAGCTTTATCATATATAGTTTAATTCACGCCACACCCACTTGCATAATAATTCATATATCTTATTTAATATAAATAAAATATAATAACTTCTCATAAATTCACATAGTCATATATTTAATTTTCTCATTAATTAATTATATTAAATTATTAAATCTCTAATTAATAAATAAATTAATTAGAATACCATCATGCTTAATTAAATAATTTATTTAATTCAATAAGTCGACATAATTACATACTTGATAATAAAACTCTCTACATTAATTTAATAAATGTAACACATATAATTAAATTAATCTACCACAATTGCGTCAATTAATTATTTAATCTAATAATTAAATCATCAAAAAATATTTATTTAATTCAATAAATATTAAAATTAATTACAAAATTCTCGTTCGTCACAATGTGCTCGGGAGTACTTAGGAGTAGCGAGTATTATACATACCAAGTTGTAGCAGTTATTAAAAGCTTTGTTGTCAGAATAATTGAAGATCGATGATAAGGATTGGGAGCCTGAGAAGTTCGTATAGTCTGAGTATGGTTGGTATTGGAAAGCGTGCGAGAGCTGAAGACGTCAAACGCATAGATCATGTTGAAGAGAAGTTGAAGAAGGCCAAGTGAATGATGGAAGAGCGCAATGAAGTTGTACAATGTGGAATGTTCTTGTAGATTGCAATGAAAACATTAAGATTATATAAATCACAATGAAAATTAATACAATGTAAATCCTAACTTTTGAATTAAATAGTGGGATGTGATGAAGTGATCCTAGAATTTTATTTTTTCGGGATAAATAATATAAATAGCAGCGAGGCTATTTTGTTATGTGTGGTATAATAAATATATAAGTATTATCATTGTTTATTAAGATATATTATGTTAGTTCCCAGTAGGCACAATAGATCTAGAAGGGGGGGTTTGAATAGATCCTTTTTATTTCAAAAACTTTTCTCTTTTATTTTGTATAGCTATTAAAGTAGCATATGACAAACATAAAAATCTTTTCAAGCACATTGGAATAAGTAAAAGATCCCCTTCATTGATATATTCATAATCATACATTCATTGTTCGTATAGTTAGTTTGGTTGTAAGCAGTTAAAACATACATAGCAGTTATTGCAGTTATAGTACAAAATGTAAATGACATAATATAAAAGACACAAGGGGTTTTAAGTGGTTCAGGGACTCAAGCTCCTAATCCACTCTTCTACTTTCAACTAGCAGGATTTCCACTAAGGAAGGGTAGCACCCTGAATCACTAAGATTCCTTCAAGGCCAGCAGCCTTGGGACTTCAGTTCACTAAGAACTCTTTAAGTCCAGCAGCCTTGGGACTCCTCTAGTTCTCTAGGAATTCTTCAAGCCCAACAGGCTTGGAACTTCGTTTAGTCCCTCCGGATAAGGACCCCTCAGGCCCTAACTTCATTTAGTCCCTTCGAACATGGACCCCTTAGGCACTGGCTTCTATTGAGTTGTTTGTTTGTTTGTTTGTTGGAGTTGGTGCTGAGCTGCTAAGATGTCTTCATGCTCTGAACATCTTCTGTACTTAGCAGCTTGGCGTGATCATCCTTGAAGTGCAGTTGAGTGTTGCATGTGTCTCAGCTTCTTCAGTTACTCAACCACTTCGGATGATCCCTTGATGACTACCTTGAAGATCTTTCCTGTTGATACATGATGTCTTCTCATGATGGACTTGCTAAGATGACTGTGAGCACTTCTCTATTGTACTTAGAGTCTTCCCATGATGGACACCAAGATGACATGATGCTCTTCTTTTTCTCGACAGTTCAGAACACCCTTCTTGTAGTAGAACTCTCACATCTACATAGTAGAACTCTCACTTCTACTTCTTCCTTTGCATGTATCTGAGTGTTCTTGGTGGATCGTAGAGTGAGCCTTTGGACTCACTATCTTACGTGGTTTAGAACAGTCCACCTTCTCTCTAAACTCGACAACTCCAGCAACTCCAGCAACCCTTGATCTTTAAATCTTTCCCTGGTTTATACTCCTTCCCAATCCTTCCGTTGGAAAGTAGCCGTTGAAGGTTATTCAAATATCTTCACCGATCTCGAGTTAACAAAGGTAGACTATTGATGTGACATGTAATAATTTATCTGACATTGCAGTCTACTGTTTCACCTACCCATCAGAGATGTCACTTTAATGTCTTGGGCAAGTTGAAGACTTTATTTTCTCCTTCTGATTTCTCGATCAAAGGTTGTCCTTTTGCATCAATGCTCTCAATAAGCTTTTTTTCGAATACCATCCTTCAGTTTGAACCTTTGCCAATGCTTCAATTGTCGGGTGTTCGAACTCTACGATTCTGATGCTTGTCTTCTTGGACCTGATCATAGTGTCTAGTGGAGTGTTTCTCATTGACTGGTAGAGTTAACACTACGATCTTGAAGAGTGTTGATTGGATCTTCAATGTAGAACACATCTTCCTTCTATTATGTAGTGCTTCAACACTTCTGTTTACTTTAACTGTTCTCAGAGACTGATGGCCTAATTCCTTGCTCTAGTCTCCTCTGAATAGCAAGACACTTCAGATTTGTGGCGCGTCCAGCTCATTTTCTCCTTGTGATCTCCCATTCACTTATCATCAATGGACTGACCCTACGCTTAATCATTTTAGCCTTGTTCTTCAGATGCTAACCAGTATCTCGGATCACTTTCCATCAGTTCTTTCTTTATTTGGCAAACACTATGATCTCGGTTACTTTAAAGATCGTTGTCTTCTGTTCACTTGACAGCTACTGCACTTGCTGACATTCCTTAGTCAATTACTGAAGTCTTCTTATGATCATCTTGTGGAAGACTTCATCTCGAATGGCTTTACAACTCAATCTTGATGCTGATTGGGTTAGTGCTTAGATCTTCTGTTAGCTTGTATGCCATTCGTTGAGTGCTCTCTGGTTCCCTTTAGGTGAGATGTATCTTTGTAGTGCCAACTAGAGGCTTTATTCCTTTGGATATTCTGGGAGTGCTCATTATTTGAGAATCGTATTTGCTCTACGATTCTGCCTTGGTATTGTGAGCACATTTTGTTGAGGTCGTAGTTCTGCACTCTACGATTCAGCTTCGGCTATGCAGACACTACGACTTCGAGATCAGATCTTGACACTCTACAATTTTTATCTTTGTACTTGATGTCTTCATATGATATAGCTCGACTATGATCTCTGCATGTAATCAATAGACTCTACGAACTCAGAGTGTAGTCTACGATCCTTGACATGGCTTCGGCATCAGTAGACTCTACGACTCCGACTGTAGTCTATATTTCTACTTTGGCTTCGGCAGATGATCAGTCGGCTAGTAGGCAGGCTGTCTCTACGATTCTGAACATGACTTCCTCAGCACACTACGATCCCGAGGAAGCTCTTCTCGACACACTATGATCCTTCCTCGTCTCTCCTAGAAGTCAACGAACTCCGAGATCTACTATCTTGCAGACTACGATCCTGCCTCGATAGCTCTCGAGTTTTCCTTGACTCTCCTGGCAGACTATGATTTCTGGTTCAATGCTTGACGATTAGACAAGCCTATCTATTACATCATAAGATCAACCTAACATGCTTGATCTTTCTATATTTATGGTCCTTGTACATCATTTCTTTTTAAGGACTTTACAAAGCTGTTTTGCTTATGTAGGATCAACCTAACATACTTGATCAATTCATTCTAAGTCCTTGTACACATGTTTCTATTATCTATCAAAGGATTTTACATCTTTTCTTAATGCAAGCATACTTGCATATTCATTCATATATATATATATATATATATATATATATATATATATCATAATCAAATCATATATAAACAGGAATATCATTCATATGTTTATTCCTGACAATCTCCCCCTATTTGATTATGACAAAAACAATAAGTGCATATGCATGTTATGAATGAATCTAATATACAGTGAGCAACTGTATTTCTAAAATAGATAATCATGAATGTCATTTATAAATATATGGCCAATTATACATTAAGACAGTTTACATCTTGGATCCAGAACATACCTAACTAGTTAGAGATGTACCTCCTTGGCTCCATGTATGTTTCCAGGATGTCTGTTGATCAGCTACTCATCTGTTTGTTCTTCTTGCTCTTGCTCCCCCTGGGATGATGACCTTTTGTCTTGGCTTTGCTCCCTTTCAGCTTCTTTCTGAACATGCCCCCCCCCCCTCAGACTTTGCGATCATATTATCATCATCTTATGGTTCCCCCTCAGATGATGATTCTTTTTCTGCTGCAGCTGCTGTCTTTTTCTTTGACTTCTTCACTCCTATCCCTCTGCTCTTCTTTGAGTGCCTCTTGCTCCTCTTTATCTTCCTCTTTCTATGCCTCTTTTTCTCCCCCTTTTTGTCATTAATCATTTGTGAGAGCTGCTCCATGTTGGACATAAGTTGTTCCATTAGGTAGGAGGAGTTTGCAACTTCAAACTTGAGTTCCTATTGGCCTAGCTCAAGTTGCACTGAGAAAGACTACTTTAGGTCGTCAAACTTGTCAAAGAGGGCTTGGATTTGCTCTTCATTGGCCTTCTGAACTCGTAGAGCTTCTGCCTTCTGATCGTGTATGGCTTTCTGATAGATGTTATCTCTCTCTTGGAGTTTGAGAGATACATCAGCCATAGTAGCTTGAAGTCTGTTCTGTAATGAATTATCTCCTGCTGCTGTCAACTTCTGTGACTCTTCAGTGAGTAGAGATATTTTCTCACTTAGTTCATCAGAACTCTTCAGTAGTTCCTGCTCCAAAATAATTTGATCCTCTTGTTGGGCAGCTTCAAGTTGAGCATTGGATTGTACTCTACGATTTTCATTCTTGGACATATTTTCGAATGTTTGGATAATCGGAACAATCGTTGAGTACCAATTGCTGGTTGAGGATGAGGGAATGTCAGAGAGCAGTGATTGGGCTGTTGGAAGCTTTTGATTTTGAATTTGAACAGTCTCAGCAGTAGAGCGACCTGACTCTACGATCATCTCCTTGATCATGTTCCTTCTTCCTTCAGAGTCCACTCTACGATCGTAGGGGATATACTGATTGCCAGATTGTCGATAGACTTTGAAGTGGGGCTGGTCTTTGATCATTTTGGTTGCAAACTTCTTCACCCTTGGGAAGTTCTGAGCCGCCAGCTCCATGCTTGGAAAGTGAGAGAAGCACCAGCTGAGATAGCTTCCATCTCCTTCAGTATGGGCCTTTAGCCATAGCATCCAGTGGAAGAACCATCTCATCAGCAAGTCCTCAGGATTGTAGAGAATGGTCGAGCAGTCTAGCTCCATGTTGTTCCAGTTTTTAGCTATGTCCAAGGTAGTCATTCTTACTACCTTGAGTTGCTCATCTCCATATTTCACCCATCTTTTAGGAGGTGCCTCTGTAGTTCATTTGAGACTTCCACCACTATTCTTCTTTTGAATCTTGTTGGTGAGAGGACAGGATAACCTTCTTGTTCTTTTGCTTCCTGTGTTGCAGATTCATAATCTTTTTCAATCTCTTCTCTCTCGGAGCCTGAACCATCTTGATTATTTCCAGCAGAGAATCCTTCTTGTTGCATTTCATTCTCAGAACTTTCTTCAGCACGATCTTCCTCTGATTTATTTTCTTCATTGTTGGTCCTATCCTCAACACTTTCTTTCTGTGATACAGAATCATCATCACTTAATTAAATGGGGACATTTGATTGATCACTTCTCCTTTTGGAGGCAAATTTTGCTTGCAGCCTGTAGCTCTTCCTTCTTCTTGGAGGTTTAGTTTTGGGAGAGTCAAACTCTTCTTCCTCTTCTGACTTGGAAGCCTCTGGTTCATCAGAAGAACTTCCTTCAGGTTCAGCAAGGGCAAGGGAAGTCCCTTCTTCTATAAACTCATCAGTCTTTGAGTCATTTTGAGGACTTCCGGGATTGGAAGGGGATCGTTCTCCTTCTTCAGAATCAGCATCATTTGACCCATTATCTGGGCTTATTGGGTCAGTTGTTTTTGGGGATGTAGTTGGGCCATCTTGAATCTCTTCTTCATCATCAAAGTGAATGCTCTGAGGATTAGCTACAGGGCTTGAGCATTCATCTTCATCGTGATCTTGAATTTTCATTTTTAATCCGACTTCACCTTCACTCTTTGGATTTGGTGCGTGGAGGACTCAGCCTTGACACCAGTCTCCTCTTCTTCTGCTGACTCTACGTCCTTCTCTTCAGCAGATGTACTGTTTTGGGAATCTAAGGCTGGTTTGTTTTCCACCTTAGCTTTCTTGTTGAATGGCCCTCGAATCAGCCTGTTGCTTCTCCTCTTTGTTGTTTCGACAGTTAGGAATTTTTCTTCTTTATCTTTGTCCTTTGAGGAGAGACTTCTTGGTGGGGTCTGAGCTTTCTTCACAACACCAGCTTTCTTCAAACCTCTGGATTTCTTTCTGGCTAGTGTGGTTGATGTTGGCATAGAGTCATCAGACTCAGAGCTTTCTACCTCTTCTGCTTTTCTCTTCTTTGCAGAGGTCCTGCTGCTGCTTGCAGTTGTCAGCCTTATGTTCTCCTTGGGGTTTTTCTCCCAATTCACAAATAATTGTGGAGACATCACTTTGTGGACATTCAAAGGTTCTCCCTCATCATCCTTGATCTTCCTTCCTAGCTTCCTCTTAATCACAATACTCAGCAGTCTACCATGAAACACTTTAGTCAGGGGTTTTTCGGTGGACTTCTTCAACTCAGCTTTTTCTACCCACTTGGAGATTTGATTGAACAAGATAGCTCAAAAGTTGAGTTGTTTCTTCAGAACTATTGCTGACATTATCTTCAACTGTTGGTCAAGCACTGTGTCATGTGCAGTGTCTTTGCACAGTATGCATTTTCCAACTATTTCAGCAAGGAACTCATATTCCTCTGGAAACTCCTTCTTCTTTATGTCTTTTAGACTAGGGTTTCTTTGGTACCCCATGATCTCCTTTGCTTGTTCAGCGTTGACATCATCAAGGTTCTTCAGCCCTTGGTTAGGAAAACCTAGGCATTGATTGAGGTCAGAAGATTTTAGCTTTAGATACTGACCCTTGACCTTGGTAGAAAGGGTTCCAGAGTTTATGGAGGTGTTTGAGTAGAACTCTTTTACCAGGTTGACGTACATTCGAGTGCTAGCCTCAAGACATTCTGAGAATTCAGCTTTCCTCACAAGTTCGAGAATGTCTCCGAACTTCTTTTCGGATTTCTCGAATGACTTGGTTCCTAGCTGAATGCCGGTGATTACTCGCCAATTTTCCATTTGATCAGTTCAAAGAATGTGGGTATTTGATTCAGAGTGGTTTATACGAGATGGCTTATTGTGATTTGATAAAGCTCTGGAGTGTTAATCTGTTCTGGCTCTTGAGAGGATTTTAGTTTGAAAATGGGAGGGAGAAAGGTTCGATAGCTTCTGATAACTGTATGCAGATTTGAAATTGTCTTTATTGCAGTTCCTTCTAACTCTACATAATTAGTGATGTGTCAACCGACCATTGGTTGCACGATGCCCAGTAATGAGCTATAACTCCTCATAACTTTTCAGTTAGATATTTCCTTTTAGAAGAGTAGACGTTTAGACGACGTGGCTTTGACCGTTGACCTTTTGATTTGTAGAGTAGCATGGTAAGGCAGCTATGGACTCTACGAATTCCTTTGTTGACTCAAAGATCAACTTTTGAGAGATGCTGCAGTGGATGGCTTTGTCTTCTATCCTCATTTTGATGCAACATAGTTTGATCACTGATATACTCGAACTTATCTTCTCATTTTGAATGGTTGAGCAATTGTCTAATTTTCCAAGCTCCTTGTGAACTAGAGTACCCTTTTGGTAGAACTATGATCGTTGAGTTGTCTTCTAGGATCGTTGAGGTAGCACTGCGATCGTGGAGTTCTCTTCAACCTCGACTCTACGATCGTTGACTGACTTGGTCCTTGAGATGAATTTGATCAAGCAATTCTTCTGGGACAAGGTAGCTCGGGAAGGGCCAACCTCTTAGAGTGAGCTAAGGGTCAGGTTTGTCCCTGAGGCACTTTCCAGATGAAATGCTATAGAAGTGATTTGTAATGACATCTCATTCGACCTTTTCTGATGGGGAGATCCTCTACCAACTTTAGACAATTGCCTTTGTTATAATCGTGGTGTCCTCCTGCTTCTACACTGCGATCAGATGTTTGATCGTAGGCACTCCACAATTTGAGTTGGGTGGCTGAATGGTTATCAGTAGTACGTTTTGAGACGTTCCTACTGATTATGGATCTTCATTTGGTTCATCAACCACAAAGTTTTGGGACTTTGTAGCTGGTATATTTCCTCATAGTATAGTTCAGTGCTGTTGTTTCTCAATAGATCACTGCTCCCCATGGTTGAAGCTGTCTTCCCGGATAGATGTGATTCCCTTTGCTTCAGACTCATTTGAAGGCAGCCCTACATATCTCCTTCTGACTGGAATCCTCATTATCACTTAAATCTCCTTGTATCGTAGGCATGAATATCTTCAAGACTGATCACTCTACGATCTATTGACAGCACTACGAACGTAGTCTTCTTTGACAGTTATGCATGAGAAGTTCTACTTTTTTAATGAAATCCTCTTTACTCATGCTCAATGATCCTCTATTGTGGGCTTCCTTGAGGATTCTTCTCATATTGTTAGCTTTGCCTGATTTGGGCATATAAGACCCTTTTCATCTTTGGTTGCATGGCCTGCTTTCATATACAGATTAGCAGGCATGTGAGCTTCATTCATTTTAGCTCAGAGATTCTTCGAGGATAGTCTTGGACATATGTGAATTTTATCAGAGTCATTTCTGAATGGTCCTTAGCCTTCTGCTGGTTGAGTCTTCTTGACTGAAGTCTTCAGCTTCAGCATTCCTTAGTGTGGTCAGACAGACCAAGTACCTGCAGGTTTAAATATATTTCTATTTTTGGTACCCATAATTAAATGTGTCCTGCTAGGTTAGTTTTCTAAACCCCTGTTTCTCTTATTTGGATAATCAATACATTTATCACCAACATCATATTCATGCATAAGACTAGTTTTAGATAATACATTTTGATATGCGTGAAGGTGAGTGTGTGTAAGATTTGACATTTAATAACACACTCTTTATCTTTGATGGTTTCATCATTTGTTGGGTTATGTTCACAATGTTCAAGTGTTCACGTAGTGAGAATCAACTCTATGATTTAAGAGTATCTAGTTGATTCATGGAGGTGATCAGTTTCTACACATCATCAAGATACTCTTGTAGAACTGATCATACTCTTTGTGTTATCAAACACTTAGAACAAGGATTTGTACATACATACTAACCCACCAGCAAGGATTACTTCTCATAAAATTCATTTGACCTGTGATGCTCTTATGACCCATTTCAGATTTCCTTCAAGATGTCATCTTCAACCTAAAACTTGGATGGAGAGAAAGTTTATAGACATTTGAGTTTCCATCCTCATGGTACTTTCTCTCTTCACCTTTTTAGGTGGATTATGACTTCTTGACAGATTACTGTTATGGTTCATAAGAAGGTGCATTAATGATGTACACATGTATAATAGTGAGGAACCGTACCTTTTTACTGTCAGTCTCTTAATAGTCATTTATCTTAGATATACTGAGTTTAGGCATTAATGAGCATAGCTTCACATTTGCTCCTGACAGTTTGTTGCTTGTGTTGGCCTTTGATCAATCAGTCGTGGTCTTCAAGATGTAGGCCAAGAGAATCTCTGCATTAAAATCTTTGACATCCTTTAGTTTACAAAGTTTGCACCCAGCTGCTGGTTGGCCAAACATAAGTTTGAGAAGATCTTCTTTCTTCTCTCGATAAGCATTTCTTAGCATGTGTGGCTTCTTCATCTTTCAGGCTGGTGGATGCTTGACTCTTTGTCGTTGATGTCTCTTGAGCTTTCTCGTATGGTCTTTAGACTACAAGATTGACTGAAGACAGGGATTGGTCTTGTTAATGTAGAAATTGAAAACATGGACCAATCGGAGCAGCTTCAGGTGTATATACACATTTACCTATACACAGTATTTCCAAGTATAACAAGTTACTTACTACTAAACTAAGTTTAGATCAATGTTTGTGCCTGGGATCAGACTCAAAGCGATTAGCTTTTGAATATAGCATGAGAACCTGCTCTGATACCAATTGTTAGTTCGATAGAGCACAATAGATCTAGAAGAGGGGGGTTTGAATAGATCCTTTTATTTCAAATACTTTTCTCTTTTATTTTGTATAGCTATTAAAGTAGCATATGACAAACATAAGAATCTTTTCAAGCACAACAGAATAAGTAAAAGATCCCCTTCATTGATATATTCATAATCATACATACATTATTCGTAGAGTTAGTTTGGTTGTAAGCAGTTAAAACATACATAGCAGTTATTGCAGTTATACTACATAATGTAAATGATATAATGTAAAAGACACAAGGGGTTTTAAATGGTTCAGAGACTCAAGCTCCTAATCCACTCTTCTGCTTTCAACTAGCAGGATTTCCACTAAGGAATGGCAGCACCCTGAATCACTAAGATTCCTTCAAGGCCAGCAGCCTTGGGACTTCAGTTCACTAAGAACCTTCAAGGCCAGCAACCTTGGGACTCCTCTAGTTCCCTAGGAACACTTCAAGCCCAGCAGGCTTGGAACTTCATTTAGTCCCTCCGGACAAGGACCCCTCAGGACCTAGCTTCATTTAGTCCCTTCGAACAAGGACCCCTCAGGCCCTGGCTTCTGTTGAGTTGTTTGTTTATTTGTTTGTTGGAGTTGGTGCTGAGCTGCTAAGATGTCTTCATGCTCTGAACATCTTCTGTACTTAGTAGCTTGGCGTGATCATCCTTGAAGTGCAGTTGAGTGTTGCATGATGCTCAGCTTCTTCAGTTACTCAACCACTTCGGATGATCCCTTAATGACTGCCTTGAAGATCTTTCCTCTTGATACATAATGTCTTCTCATGATGGACTTGCTAATATGACTGTGAGCTCTTCTCTATTGTACTTAGAGTCTTCCCATGATGGACACGAAAATGACATGATGCTCTTCTTTCTCTCGGCAGTTCAGAACACTTTTCTTGTAGTAGAACTCTCACTTCTACATAGTAGAACTCTTACTTCTACTTCTTCCTTTGCATGTATCAGAGTGTTCTTGGTGGATCGTCGAGTGAGCCTTTGGACTCACTATCTTATGTGGTTTTGAACAGTCCACCTTCTCTTCAATATTCGGGTGTTCGAACTCTACGATTCTGATGCTTGTCTTCTTGGACCTGATCATAGTGTCTTGTTGATTATTGCTCATTGACTGGTAGAGTTAACACTACGATCTTGAAGAGTGTTGATTGGATCTTCAATGTAGAACATTTCTTCCTTCTATTGTGCAGTGCTTCAACACTTCTGTTTGCTTTGACTGTTCTCAGAGACTGATTGCCTAACTCCTTGATCTGGTCCCCTCTGAATAGCAAGAAACTTCATATTTGTGGCGCGTCCGGCTCGCTTTCTCCTTGTGATCTCCCATTCACTTATCATCAATGGACTAACCCTACGCTTAATCACTTTAGCCTTGTTCTTCAGATGCTAACCAATATCTCGGTTCACTTTCCATCAGTTCTTTCTCTGTTTGGCAAACACTACGATCTCGGTTGCTACCAAAATCGTTGTCTTCTGTTCACTTGACAGCTACTTCACTTGCTGACTTTCCTTAGTCAGTTACTGAAGTCTTCTTATGATCATCATGTGGAAGACTTCATCTCGAATGGCTTTACAACTCAATCTTGATGCTGATTGGGTTGGTGCTTAGATCTTCTGTTAGCTTGCATACCATTCGTTAAGTGCTCTCTAGTTCCCTTCAGGTGAGATTTATCTTTGTAATGCCAACCAGAGGCTTTATTCCTTTGGATATTCTGGGAGTGCTCATTAATTGAGAATCGTATTTGCTCTACGATTATGCCTTGGCATTGTGAGCACATTTTGTTGAGGTCGTAGTTCTGCACTCTACGATTCAGCTTCGGCTGTGTAGACACTATGACTTCGGGATCAGATCTTGACACTCTATGATTTCTGTCTTTATGCTTGATGTATTCATCTGATATAGCTCGACTACGATCTCTGAATGTAATCAATAGACTCTACGAACTCAGAGTGTAGTCTACGATCCTTGACATGGCTTCGGCATCAGTAGACTCTACTACTCCGAGTGTAGTCTACGTTTCTGACTTGGCTTTGGCAGATGATCGGTCGACTCGTAGGCAGGCTGTCTCTACGATTCTGAATATGACTTCCTCAGCACACTACGATCCCGAGGAAGCTCTTCTCGACACACTCTGATCCTTCCTCGTGTCCCCTGGCAGTCTACGAACTCCGAGATCTAATATCTTGCACACTACGATTCTGCCTCGACAGCTCTCGAGTTTTCCTTGACTCTCCTGCCAGACTACGATTTTTGTTGCAGTGCTCGACGATCAGACAAGCCTATCTATTACATCATAAGATCAACCTAACATGCTTGATCTTTTTATATTTATAGTCCTTGTACATCATTTCTTTTTAAGGACTTTACAAAGCTATTTTGCTTATGTAGGATCAACCTAACATACTTGATCAATCATTCTAAGTCCTTGTACACATTTTTCTATTATCTATCAAAGGACTTTATAGCTTTTCTTAATGCAAGCATACTTGCATATTCATTCATATATATATCATAATCAAATCATATGTAAACAGGAATATCATTCATATGTTTATTCCTGACATATTATGTGTTATCTATAAGTGGTTAAGATAAGTTTGAAAATGTTAATGTGTGGATGAACGATGATCTAATAGTTTAAGTTTTAAAGAGTAAGATACCGCCTAGAAGAAGACAACAGCGTCAACAGAACCCCAAGGAAAATTCATACGATAGGGAAGCTAACGCAAATCGAGTGCCACAATTGGTGAATTTGTTGGTGGGAGCACTGGCAAATCAACTGAATTTCTAGCTGTATAATCAAATCTCGATGTTCTAACCAAATTCGTTTACAACAGGGTTAGAGAGAATGATTGATGTAGATGGGGAAGGTAATACGCTGGCATACAATCAAGAGCAGAGGGGAAAGAAGAGTGAAGATGATAAGGTGGGTGATAGTCATACCGGTAACACTTGTAAAAGAAAGTGGGACAATAATATCAACGCTAAAAATTAGCAAGGGAAGGAAAAGAAGAAGGTGGAGGCGTGTAGCAACTGTTGAAAGAAACATTAGGTGTTTGTTTGAGGGGAAAAAGGGTGCGCTTTAATTATGGCTCGA
This sequence comes from Panax quinquefolius, assembly GCA_020205615.1. Taxonomy (NCBI): domain Eukaryota; kingdom Viridiplantae; phylum Streptophyta; class Magnoliopsida; order Apiales; family Araliaceae; genus Panax; species Panax quinquefolius. The sequence goes on along the minus strand of CM035164.1, from coordinate 74,759,171 downwards.
AGGATCACATTGCACCAAAATGTTCAAGACCGAGGAAGAGAGCCTGCTTCACGTGTGGATCGAAGGAGCACTTAGCTCGAGGTTGCCCAAAGAAAGCGGTAGTAAAAACAAGTTGAAGCAAAGGGGGCAATGGCAAACTGGTTATTGTAGAGTCAGCTACGCCGAGTCGACCAACCGAAAAGCAACCAACATGAAGATTCAGAACGCAATGCAAGGTATGGTTCCGATCAGTTATCTATACGGCTGCGTGTTATTTTATTTAACCTCCACTTGTTAGTTTATGCATGATGAATTCATTTAGAAACTAGATTCGCTTAGGGAAGAGTTAGACTATTCCCTAAATATAGAAAGTGTGAATAATGATTCCTTTTACGTTGGTGTGTAGAAATTTCGTGTTGTAGTAAAGGCCACATGTTAAACCATGTAGTGATAAGTCATTGTCATAGAAAGCGCATAAACCTTATGACTATGAGGAAGTCAAAGGTAGTATTTTATTCTTTTAGTTGCAAGACGTCTGTACGGTAGAGTTATTTATCGATGTTGTAAAACAAGAAGTTATTAAGAAAATAATACGTGGGTTATGTGAAGAGCAAGATAGTTATTTAGTTAGCTAAATTGACGAGGAAAATGGTGGAATTTATATGGGCAGGAAATTATGAAGTGAATTTTCAAGAATTGAATAAGAATTTAATATGGCACATATGTTGTCTCTACCAAATAGTACAGAAAACTTTATGTTGTATAACGACGCATCATACAAAGTATTAGGCGGTGTGTTTAGGCAGATCGACATGGTCATTTCTTACGCATTGCGTCAGTTAAAATTTTTATGTGAAAGGTTATTCGACTCACGATTCAGAGTAGAGGTATTAGTGATTGCCTTGAGAATTTAACGATGTTATTTTTGAGTAGTAGTATGAGATATAGAAAAAAAAAAGAAAAAAATAATAGTTATTTTGTTAACTGTGTAAAATGGGTTCATAATAGAAATGACTAAGTGGTGGTAGGAGGTAAGATATATGAAAAGGCAGAGGAGAAGCTTTTCAAATGAAAAACAGTAAAACTTTGTTGGAAAGAGTTAAGGAAGACTATTCAGATGAATGAAGTGTCAATTCAAAATCGATACTGAAGGATAGTTGAAAGTAGAAGAAAGAAACTAGGTTTTGCTAATACCAAGATTTGAAAATGAAGTTTTGCATAAAATTTATTTATTGAATCAACTAGGAAGCACGAAATTAAATATTGCCTTCGATATTACTATTGGTGGCAAGATATGGCGGTAGATTTTTGGTATGTCAAAGTTAGCATATTACATATCGAGTAGTGTGTGAAGTTATGAAATCGTTTCAAGACACGATGTTTCTGTGTCAATTGTGTCAAACCAAGATTCACGATTTACATTGAATTTTCAAAAGGGTTTGCAAGAACGTGTGGAACGCAATTAGAGAGAAGTATGTCATATCGTTTGCAAATCGATTGCCAAACTAAAAGTAATTCCAAATATCGGAAGGCGGGCTAAGCGCACGAGAAGTTTTCGATAATGTCATACGAGGAATCTGCATTGAGCAAGTTATGGGTAAGTTAAAAATAATTTAAGAGTAAGGTAATGTTAGGTGGGCTTTCAACTGAGGACTCATATGGTGACTAAGTCATACAAACCTTTGTATGGGCAGAGGTTTTGTGCATATACTTGGTTTATCACATTGATAATCATTAGAATATTGGTATCGTGCTATCAATGTATATGTCGTGGAAAGGTGATTCTTTTCTCATGTATATATTTGATAGTTAGAGGTTTTTAGGATTAAGATAGATGATATTAGGAATAGGTTTGGTTCTAAAAACTAAAGCATATGATAAGATCATGACTCATAATCATATGGTATGTTTTGAACCCCTCAGCGAATGGACGCCTATGGTCTGACTAGGATAAGTTCCTAAACTCATATGATTATGGCAAGTTCCTGGATTTCCAAAGTGTGGTAAGTTTGATGAACTATATTTGGTATAAAACGGTTATAGTATAGGAAGCGTTGATGAAGTTCAAAGATGGTTTTGAGGTAGCCTTACCTCTATAGTTAGAGTGCATTCACAATGTTTTTAATGTTTTTGGTGATATGATCGAACCAGCTCGACTGCAATCATGTAATCAAGTACGACAATGTCCAAGAGACTATGTGGGACCTCGAGGATGTAATAAGAAGAATTACCTTGAGTTATTTGTTTAATCTGTGTCTTCGATTCTGGGGACATAATCTTTTTAAGGAGGAAAAAATGTGACGATTTGATTGTTTGAGTTCTGATTCTTGGGACAGAATCCTTGTAAGGAGGGAAGGATGTAACAATCTAAGATTTTATTTGTAATTTAAAATATTTATTAAATTAAATAAATATTTTATTAGTGATTATTGATGAAGTTGTTGTTTTGTAATTTAAAATATTTCTTAAATTAAATGAATATGTGATTTTTGTTAGTAAATATTTATGAATTAAATTTATTAGATAATATTCTAAATTAATTTACAGTTAGAAAGTTGTAAGATAACATGAGATGTTATATTGTTGTTTTGATTTAATAAATTAAGATGATATGTTAAATTATTAAATAAAATTTTAATGAGAATATAATTTTGTGATATTTGTTTAAGTGGAATATTTATTTAAAATATAGTATGTATAATTAATTTATTTGATTAATGTCGATATGGAAATCCAAATAAATAATGTGTGATTATAAATTATAAACTAAATTGTTTGTTTAAAATAAATTAAAGGAGTTTAATTTAGTTTTTACCAAATATGGCTTAAATATATATTAAGTCTTTAATTTTAAAGAGTTTTGCCAAACAAAGACTTATATGGCTTTTGGATTTTTAAATTTTGAATTTTAATTATAATAATAAAATAAATTAAATAAATCAAATAATAAATATAAAATATATTTTATAACTGATATGTAATTAGTATAATAATAAGTATACAACAGTTATATACGTTGGGTGAGTCTCTTTTATGTTACGTAAGGTTTTGGCTTATACTGGGAAAGAAAGCAAAAGTTTGCAGAGAAGCTTGAGAGAGAATAGATCAGGGTTTGAGAGGAAAAGTCTGAAAATTCCATAGAATCTATTGGGGGTTACAAGGCAAGAGAAGGTATTTACATAACCTTATTATTATTTTATTTATATATATATATATATATGATATATATGTTTTATGGCATAATTTCCAAGTTTTTTTGAATTCAATTTCCTTGAATTGTTGTTATATGAATTGAGTTGTTGCCTTTGTGGGTAATTGTGATGTTAGAGATGGTATTTAGATAAGAATTTGTGATGCTAATTACAGTTAAAAAGGAAGAAAGTGTTTACAATGAATATTTTTCTTATGGTTTATGAAAGTACAAAAATTTGTTGGTCAATTTGTATGATAATCTGTAAATTGAGTCTTGAGTATGCTAGTCCATTAAGAAACTAAGAGAACGTAGTTTAAACGAAGTGATTTGGACAAGAATTGTGATCACATTGATGAATTCTATGGAGAATGTCAAAAAATAGAGTTTTGTGTAAAAACATGAAATTTAAGAAATTAAATTAGTTAAAATGGTTGTTAAATTGTTCTATATTGATGAATATGTGAGGAAACATATTTATGATAGTTTTATATCATTTGTATATGTTAATATTACTATTTAGTGGGTGAAATTCATGTTTGTTGGGCTAAGTCGACTCATCGTTCATAGCCGAGTCTTTTGCCTCTTCATCGTAACTGCAATGTGATTCTTATTTGGTGTTAAAAAGTTAAAAGCTAGCTTAGAATAGCTATGTGTAATATGAATAAGCATTAGCATACACCTTGATATGAGGCGATGGCCTCTCTCGCATTCTTCAGACTTGGGATATCGATGTAACTTGGTCTATTGATGTGTTAATGTAATAACACATGGAACATGGAGGTTAAAACATAACCATGTCATGTCATTGATAATTTCAAAGTTGTAAAGGATTAGTAAGTTATGAATGCGTTATGAATACAATGAATAGTGAATAAGTTTTGTGATGTTAACATTTATGATTTCTGAAATGAGAACTAAGATATGGAAGGTGATTATTATAAAACCATTGAGTCCTAGGAAGACTTAAATACTTGGTTGAACGTAAAGTTCGATTAAGGAGAAGTGTAGTATAGATTAATAAGAGTTGAAAATGTGATTTTGATGTTAAAAGTCTTAGGTAGGTGTTAGTGAGTTTTCATATTCGTGTTATGTGGTTTAGTATTATGGATAGACCTTAACTAAAGGTTATAACTTAACTATGATAAGAAATAAATCTATGAGGTTAATGTATGTAGCTAATTGATGTGATATTCCTAATGGTATGTGTAGGATATTGGAGTACGTGAGTTGTAATTTTGTAGCTTACGCAAGAGGTAAGTTCCCTAACCTTTTCTACTTTATTATTCAGCAAGGTTACTTTTTACTGTTATGTTATACTTATGCAAATTCTCTATTTCTAATCTCTTGTTGAGCAGTTTATTGTTATGCAAGTTCTTTAACCCTCATTTACTATTGAGCAAGTTAATTAATCTTTATTTATTCCAAACGAGATTACTTTGGTTATTCAAAGTCTGTAATGTTGTTGTAAGAAATGTGTTTATTCAGGTACTAATAACTGTTGTTTGACCTTCGTTCTCCAATGTCATTGTACTATCTTACATTATTGTACCAAACTCTAAGTTGCCTAGCAATTCTTTACCAATTCAACTAATCCTTAGTTGATGAATATTCTAAACTCTAAATTTCCTTGAATTCAACCCAAACCAAACTTCCTTTGGTTTGCTTATGTACTCACATAATTTTGAAAGCATGTTGTCGATGATAACATTTGTTCAATTTAGAAACTGTTAATACTCTAGCTCTTATTGATTCATCGATATACCTTGTTTATGAAAATATTATAATCAAACTCTTGAATAGTTATTGGTCTCTATCTGATTCAACCAGTACTTGGTTGATGAGCATTCTTAAGATCTAGAATTTCCTTTGAAGCTAATTCCCAACCAAACTTCATTTGGTTCGGAACCTGATAATCTAAGCTGAGATGAACAACTCTATATTAGGGGATTATTTTAGAACTACGCAATAGCGTTAAAATGTTTGTGCAATACATAGTACAAAGGGTTGATCACTTGGAGTACGGGATGATGGTCCATATAGTCCTTTAGACTGTTAAAGGTTACAGTAGAAACACCTGTTAACCTAGGACATAGATGATGATTATAGTCTTTTATACTGTTAAAGGTTAAAGTAGAAATATTTGAGACCTAGAGTATAGTTCGTGGTCTTGTGACCCTCAGTGTATTCTTTGATGTTGATATCTATTGTTAACTTAACGTTCATTATTCCTTTGAACTCACAGTTGTTGAATTAAAGTTTATTTTTCTGGTAAGAATACTTTACTATTGAAAGCTCAGTAATTGTCATTTATAAAATGTTATTGTATATTATCCTTCTTGTGGGCAATTATTGCTCACTCTTGCACAAAACAATGCAGATGAAGTTTATGAAGTTTGAAGAGCTTTCTACAAGCAAGGGCAAAGACAAAGTGCTTGATTAGATGACAACGTTTAATTTATCTTTTATTGATGAAGCTTATGTAATAGATTTAATTATGATCATGTTTTAATTTTCTGCTAATAATTGTAATAAAGGTTAGATGACCTGGGATTTATTTTAGATTATGTAACCCTTTAATGGGAGATTGATTGTTTTAACTTTTGAGTTTAATTTTATCCTTTGGATATGGGTAGTTAGTTATGATTTAATTGGACAGTGAACACCAAATCTGTGGGAATGAAGTGCCCGGATTTTGGGGTGTCACAATATCATCATCTAATACATCATCTTTGTACAACTAAAAATACAGGGAAATGGGGCACATACGCCCTACTACTAACAGAGGCCTATCAAAAGATATAGCGAGAATGGGGCACAACCACCCAATATCTAACGGAGGCCTATCAAAAGAGATAACGAGAATACACATCAGAAGAAGACAATGGTGTCAATATCTACATCATCAATCATGTCCACCTGATGTAACTCCTCCTGAGTCACTGGATCTCTATCAACAGGGATGTCAGGCCTATATAAAGGAGGATCTGCACTGGCAAAGCCAAATGGGTCATCTTAGGGGCCATCGCCTTAGCTGGAAGGATCAAAAGTATCTGCCTTTATCGGATCTCTGCCCAAATGCCGGATAAAGAAATGTGATTGTTCCAGTCGCTGGGTCAAACTGTCAATATGTGTCAAATGAGTCGGATCTCGGACACATGCTAGCCAATCCGTCATCATCACGGAACCTGGAACCATATCCCCCATGAACTGAGTGGCGTGGGTCTGGTCTCCAATGGTACGATGGGACAACTAATGCTGGAATATCTCTTGAGTGCATGGACCCTCTGACAGTGCAAAACTGTCAACACCCAATAATGGGATATCAATGACGGGTGACTGCAACACATGCCAATAATGCCTTACCGGAGGCAAGATAGGTATATGGATCTTTCCTGTGGTGCTCCTAATAGCACGTTCTCCTAAATAGAGTTCCCATCCTCCATCTATGAAGAGAGGAACCCTACGGGTGGATATCACGTGCATGACGCCATTCGGGTACCCATCCACAAATCTAATGGCCAAGTGCTCCCCAGAATATGGAATCCATTTGATGGCATCAGCTGTCAAAAACTCCAACTGTAGTCGACAATGGGTGAAACCCTCTACTACGTGAACCTCTGCCAAAATGGAGTGATGCCATTGCCGTCATTATGGATAGGTATCTAAACCTAACACACTCATAGGATGCAAACATGGAAGCCTCTCATTGGCCCAAAACTGCCAACACAAAGGCAAAACATCTGTTGTCAATGAACACTCTTAAACCTATACATGGGAAATCAAAAGAGAAATAATCACCAGCAGAAACGGGTAAAATCCTAGCCAAGCCTCGGTCAAACCCTGCGAACGCATATGCATGCCCCTGAGGAAATAGGCAAAGGTGTAGGAACCCCAATCATACTCTCCAATATGGTCCACATGTCGAGTGGCGCTGATCAAAGAGAATGACACCTTAGAAGAGTTATCAGCTATGAAGCAGCCCCTAATGATCATCAGGAATAATTACCGAAGAATGTGATCCCTAACTCTGACATCAGCTGGTATGGGCTCACTCAACAGCCCACTCATAACATCTACGCTCAAAGGACTTGTACGCACAGTCCTGCCCTTGAGTGCCCCGTCCGGAACTCCTAGAAAGGATCTGGCGGCAGTGGGGGTAATATATGCCGTACAAGGCACTGGTGCCCCTCCAAACTCCATACCTGTGATAAACCGTTAATCCATCGGTGTCATCATCACCTCACAGTCTAGCAAATGGAGAGACTGAGTCTGGTGAAACCAGCGCTCAGACAATGGCCTGAGGTAACCCCAGGGACAGCGACTGGGAAGGATGGAAAAAAACGCCCCAAATCCCCAGTCATGCACAATTGCTCTATAGTCAGGATGTAGAACATGGTACATGGAGTGAATGCTAAACCAGTTCCCTCGAGGCTGTGTAAATCCAGGAACATACATGAAATACAGATCAACATCAAAATCCTTTTTTCCTCATCAATAGGAAAGAAGGAATATTAAGATCTAACTTGATACCTCGTTGGCGTGCAAGTAAATCGAGGGATGTCGACTCAAATCACCTAGAAGCCCTGGGTTTACCACCTGAATACTCGGGAGATCCCTACGGGGAACATGTGTAGTAGGAGCAGGGTCCGCAACCAGAACATCTACCTCTTCGTCCTCGAGGTCTGGAACATCAACATGGACTAGACGTATCACCGCGTCCACCAACCGACTAGGCTTTCTAACAGAACGGGGTCGAGGTAATTCAGAAGCCCTCCTCCGTACACCAGAAGTGGTCCTGCGGGAACTACTTGGCTGATCCGGATCCATAATATCTGGACAAAAGTCTCCAAATCACCTCAGAAAGGGTGTGGTAATTTCTAACCTGGAGCATTCTTTTCAAAATGCATTTTATGACTACATGCATGCATGCATTACTTTAACATACGTTTACAGTAGAGAATTAAAAATGCATGACTATTCAATGGCTACATTTTGGAAATTTTTGCCATAGTCCCCTCTGTAAATATGACTATCCACATACACGTAGGCATGACTAGGTGGCCATTCAGTAGCACACCTGCCCTCAGTCATATACATATTATATGCATTAAAAGTCAAAGTCATCAATCTATAAGGGTAGTTTAATTACCATGATTATATTTGCATTTTTACCTTTTGCTCATTTGTGCTCAAATAGGATAAGAAATAGCAGAAAAAAGGTGCCAATTTGACTGTCTCAAAAGTCAAATTTTTTCACATCATTATGTTCAGCATGGTTTAATACTAACATTTACTATGTTGAATATTTTTTATCAAGTCATTTGAGCATGCATATTCACTACTATGTGTTTAGATGCATTTCATGTGATAAGTCATTTTCCAACGGATAAAAACTGGAAAAGAGTACATACATACGTTACCAGGACAATGTAGAACACTTGTACGGTGACAGAATTTGTAGAAAGACGTCCGAACTCAGCAGATCAGAAGAAGAGCTCTCAGATTTCCTTCATGACGTGACTTGAAAAGGCCAACTGCAATTTATAATAGCCCTCACTGCCGGTCCGCAGTCCACATCTGTTCTTTGTAGGTGTACATGCGGCACCTTTACATGGGTCCCACCCCTCCGGCTTGGTCCAGTTCGAGTTGCACCGGAGTTCTCACAAGCTAAAAAAGCCAAATTAGGAATAAAAACGCTATGCGATTGAGTAGAATAGCTTACAATCTTGGTTTTTTTAGACCGAACCGTGGGTCTTCACATCACTCATTGGTGTTCGTCCGAGCATAGGGTACACTATGCCGATGATCTCAGTTGTTATAAGTCAAACTCGGTAATACCCTACGTAGGTCTAATGCCGCTAATTCAGGTTCGTCACCCTAATCCTCTCAGTATCCCCGGCGGGGGCATTACGCATCTTCATATGTCCAAATACAGAGTCCCTGGTAGGGGTATCACGTGTTTTCATATGTCAAAGTACATAACCCCGGCGGGGGCACCACTCATTCTCAAGAAAATCCCCGGTGGGGGTATCACGCATTTTTCGTTGATGAACAAGTCAATGAAGGTCAAGTAACCTTGACAGTTTTCCCAACAGGGATGTTATCCGGTGACGTACATGTCAGTAAAGGTCAAGCAACCTTGACAACACAAACTGTTGGTCATAACTTCGATAGAACATTGATATATTCTGGCGATACAAACCAGGAAGGATCATCCTCATCGGGGAGGACCGATGATGGAATATGTTATACACATCCTCAAACGGACAAGGATACATCCACACAGAGTCTCTTGTACATGAGAGATACATCTTCAGTATAAAGTCTTTATCAAGGATTCAAGGCTTTGGTGATAACCCCAATGTCAACAATCCTAAAGATTCCTGGTAGATGTGGATCGCACGTCCATGACATTTCATCAGGTTGCTTATCTATTGTCGTCCCCGATAGAAGCAACAGGGAGCCGACAATCTTCCCACCAAGTTGGAGAATAATCCAACAAAACATATGCATTATACATTTACATCATGTTGCTGCACATGGCATCATGTTTATCTTATTGTATTTCAAGTGTCTAGGATTCTTTATCATATCCATGCCATTGCATTGGATGAATATGATAAAGAGGGGCATCTGTAGACACTCAAAATTTTTTGTACACCTGTCACTAACAGTACAGAAGGGTAGATTCGTCTTTTAGAGATAACCCTTGATGATGATACAGTTCAAATACCAAAAATTCCACCGGAGAGGACAATTCTGTCTCAGAGATAACCCCGTAATGCTAGGTTGCAGTCCCAGAAACAACACCTGGAATAGTAGTGCTAAGCTTGGAGATAACCCTAAGGAGTGCAGTTGCAGTTCCAGAGATAACCCCAAAAATGCTTGTTTCAAATACATACAGTCAGCTTCAACCTCGACACTCATACCGAGGCACTCAGTACGAGACCCGAAGATAACACCGGGAAGACAGGCACACCTCAGAGACAACCCTAAGGACCTTCAGTACTTGCAACAGTCTAATATCTGAGATAACCCTAAGCAACGTCTGCTTTATCTGCCCAAACCGGAGATAACCCCGGTAAGGGGGAAAATCGTCATTTTGCCACCTCGATCCTACATCGCGCCGTCTCAACATCTCATACATACATTTCTACAGCAATGTCCCACAAGAACCAAGGAGGTCCAATCCCGAGTGACTACTACGCAAGGCAGCACACCGGATATAATTTGAAGCTTGAAGACCAAGGGCATGGTCCCATCTTCCTGACTTCGTACAATCTCTAATCCCATGTCATGGCATATCTCTCGATAACGCCGGTCCGAAATACGTCTTATACACCTCAATCGGATGCCCGGATTGCAATTCTAAAAGTTTGAGCAGAAATCGTAGTGCACGCGTGCACGTACTTCGAGACGGTGGGACTCGTGCAGCCCGTGGCACCTCGGGAAGCCGCAGGTACATCTGTGGCACCTGCGGCTTCCCCTCTATAAATAGAGGGCTTGGGGTGGCCATTTTATAAAAGAAAAAAAGGCAAGGAAGCCCTGTCAAATTTGCTCTGTACACACCCTAAACTGAGTACTTTATCATTTTAAACACGTGTGAGCTCACATATAGCTACAATTTTTACCGGCGGGAGCCGAGTGTTCATCCACTTAAAGTTATAGAAGTCTTCTTTGGCAGTCTACTGTAAGCCTTCTTACACACTTTAACGTCTTTCTATTTATCTTTGCACCCACCATTCTTCACGTTGAGAGTCGTGTTGCGTGTGTATTCCTGGACTTCAGTCCGTGGTTTCATTTTAGTTTATATATATATATATATACATATATTTATATAGTAATTTTGCCAACTCAACATCAAATCAATTCAAATCGCTACCATAAAGGTCATGCAGAACCATAACGTCAATCCCGAGTGAAAATAGCACAAGACAACTCAACGAATGAACTGCAAAGACTCAAAGATTTGGTCATGGACCCATCTTTCTGAATTCAGAAAAGGTCAAATCTCATATCATTGTGTAGCTCTCAGAAGGGGCTTTCTGGAAAGTTATATCACGCCTCCATTAGCCTCCGGATTGAAAGTTATGAAGGTTCGAGCAGACTATGCGTTGGTCTGAGTGCACGTACTTCGAGACAATGGGACCCACAAGTCGGGCCCACCTGAGTCAGCCACAGGTAGACCCGTAGCTATTTTGGTGCATAAATAGACCCCCCATCATCCATAAAAGAAGAGGAAAAAATAGAGAAAAAGAGTGGGAATTCAACCCATTTCAGCTCTTAACCTCTCCTATAGTGTTCCAAACTTCGATATTCTTCTTTGTAACCACTTGTATACATATATATTATAACATATCAAGTTTTAACCGGTGGAAACTGAGTTTCAAGCTTCAAAAGTAGTTTAAAGCCTTCATTGCTACACACTTTAAGAACCACCCTAATAATTCAGAACGTGATAAAATAGTTAACAAATGGAAAAGATTTATAAAAAATGAACAGATAAACATTACTTTTTACGATTGGTATGATCAATATCTAGGTAAATGTAATGTTATAACAAAAACTCAATGGATTAAAGAAGATAAGTCGAAAATTTCTACTAGTCATCCTCCTCTTAAAACTGTACTTTTTCCAGTTAAAAACACAACTGTTATTGCGAGTCCTTTTAAAATTTCAGACGGCAATAAAGATGACAAAAATATTATTGAACAAAATAATTTCACGAATCAATATCTAGCAACCATAGGAAAACAACTAGATAAGATTGAAGAAAAGTTCGATGAGTCAGTTATTAAGAACCCTGATTCAAAAATTAAACATATGTTGCTTAAATTACCAGAAAATAGAAATAAATTAGGTTTACCTAATAAAGATGGTGAACTTACCCATGTTATTGATAAGTTATTTAAAAAATTAAAAACTGAAGCTGGAGCAAGTGGTACTATTGCTACCATTGATCAAGTTGAATCTGACAATGGGAGTAGTAGCCAATTAGATCATTCTGACGCTGTTTCAATTCCTAATTTAAATGACTACTTAAAAAAATTAACCGTTAATAACACTAGCATTACCAGAAATTGGTATTCTAGACCTACTCCTCCGGATCTATAGTTTGAAGAGAGAAATCTAGATAAACAATTCTCTGTTTCTTCTAATAAAATTTACGAATGGAATATTGATGGTTTTAGTGAACAAGAGATTTTAAACAAATTAAATCACATGTCCATTATAACGACCCCAAAATTCATAAAATTTAATTCTCGACTTCGGTCGTTAACAATACATATAACTTCTGATTTTTCATCATTATTAGATGTTAAAATTTATAAAATGCGGAATAATTTAAACGTTTATGTCTTCTTACTTTAATTCCCTGAATCAAAACCTTTATCAACTACATGTCTTTGAATCAATCTTATTTTATGATTCACTTTATCACTGTTATCATATAAAATTTTACATTTCAATCCGATAACATTTACATATCAGATAACTCTAACTCTAGCGTTACAACTCAATATAAAACAATACATCATAAAACATTTACTACATCTCATGAGTCTTAATCATGGTTTAAGGAAATAGCAACTTTAGCTAAAATATACATCTTCGTATATTAATTCTGATCCACTTCATTCAAGTAGCACATAGTGTTATCTTCAATCCATAACCTGCAAAAATGGTTATTTGCAAGGTTTAGCTCGACAGTCCAGCCAAATCTAACAGTTTTCATGCAACACGTAGCATATAATAACATGCTCAACATATATCTCTTAAACATTGGACTATCATAACATACATGCCACATTTCATATAACAAGTATAAAGATTGAGTTCCTTACTCAATCTGCATGCTTTACTCAATCAACCTAGTCATAAGTTGACTTTAACGTTTCATGCTTTCAACATAAATATAACACATCGTGTCATTTGCAATAAAGATTTAAAATAGTTAATCACCAAGTTCACATAGCAAATAGGAACTGAAAGACTTGCCTGGTTCGTAGATTACCAATTACCGAAAAATAGCTTAAATGCTTTGCGTACATCCTACAACAGTTCAAAGGTTCATATTCACATGCATTAGTTACACATATAATGAAACCACAATGACTCTTAGTCTTAATCTTTTTATAACTTGCGTCTCTTTGAAACTTAACAAATAAATTCAGGTGTTTACTCCTTTTCGTATGACACTTATCATCACGTAATCCCATATTGTGTTTCTTTATACTTCTTTCGTAACTGACACTTAACGTTCAGCAAATTTGTCATAGACTCCATTATCTCATATTAGATGTGTTACACTTATTAACAACAACTAAGTTATATAACCTCTCTCGTTACGCTTCCCTTCCAATTGACAGTTAAGCATTCTAATGCGTATTTAAATCCTTTTAAACATATATTAGATTAACTAATCAAGTTAACATTCAAATTATTATTTCAACTTATATCTCACTATAAACCAACATAAACCTTATCATTTATTTCTTACTTTTGAAAACATCACATTTAGTTCCACTGCATAAATTAATTAAGCAATCACTTAAAATCTTTACACTTTGCATTATAACACCTTACAATCTATTATTGTAGTTTCTATTATGTCCTAACATCATTAACATGATTGCTAAGCTAATCATAAGTCCACTACACATGATCTGTAAATAGGCAGAAGTCACTACTGGGCTCGGAGACGCAGCGCATTACTTATTGCCCCAAAGCAACTGACGCCACGCCAAGTATGACTTCAAGCTTTACGCTTTGTAGTGCAGTAAAATGTATGCCACACATATACATAAAGCAGCAATGAATGACTCTATTACTCGGTAGTCACCCATCTCAACCCAATTCCTACAAAAATCATGAAACCTAGCAACTAAAACTTTGTAATAGCATTGCTACACATGTCATACATCATTCTAACTACATAAACATTATATTTACACAAATTTGAGGTATCAAAAATCCCCAATTTCCAGATTTCTTCATTTTTTTAAAAAAATTTAGCGAAATCGATCGCCATGAATTCGTTTCTTAATCAATTGACAAGATTCCAACTACGCCGCTTTCGTTTCTTAACATACTAACATAATCCAACATCAATTTTTAGATTCTCATATATATTAAACATGAAATTTTGTACTTTATTAAGCCATTTTTCATGTATAAACACGGTTATTTACTTTTCTCCCTACAAACCCAAATTTCATGTATTTAATCATCAAATAACACTGACATAAGTTGATTAACAGATTACAAACCACATACATACATGTATAAATCCCATGTGATAAGCAATTTACAAAAGATAATCATAGAAACTCAAAACATAGTATTAGAAATAAAATATACCTTCAACCCTAGTTGTATGCTAGCAAGAGATGGTGACTCATTCTCAAAACCACTATGATTCCTCCTTCTCTAAAATCTCTGTGTTTCTTCTTTTCTCCAAACCCTCTCTGTACTTGACTTAAAAATAAAAGACGCTTAGAAATAAACTGAAGACTCCCCACGTTCATCAGTTATGTTAGGCCAAAAGCCATAAGGTTGTGTTTGGCTACATAAAATTCCCTCATACTAGATTATTTTAATAGCATTATATTATATAGTTACTTTTGTCACACTTGATTTTAGTTCATTTAAATGACTTTAACTTAATTAATTGAAATAACTTATAATGGTAATTATAATAATTATAATTTTTATTATAATAATTATAATTTTTATTATAATTTTACTTATAATTAATAAATAATTATATATGTCTAATTTAATTAATAAATTAGAAACATCACTTTATTTAATTTATTTATTTTCTTTAATATTAAACAACTTATTTAATTTAATTAATTCATTAAATTAAATCTTCAAAGAATAAAATTTACTTTTGCTTTAACTTAATTACCATACACATGTAACTAAATTATTATACCACAATTTCATAAATTATATATTTTTCTCAATAAATAAATTATTTAAAAATATTTATTTAATTCAATAAATATTTAAACTTAATTACAAAATTCATTTAATTTCTTCAATAGTTAACTTAACTATTAACCTCACTTTTTCAATATATGAATATATATTTCTCTTCACACCAGAACACATATTTCAAAATATGTAACACGTATATATACATACTCAAACTCAAAACATCTCATAATAAGAATTTTAATTATTAAATTCTTATTTTATTAACTTATAAAAATTTGGGTTATCACATCATTCCCCCTTATAAGGATTTCGTCCTCGGAATCTCTGAAACCATACCTTACTCAGGTTTGCCTTAAATCTATTCATTGAATAACTTCAACACATTACCTTAATATAGGTTTTATATTTCTTACTCCCACCATTCTTGATAATAAATTCTTGTAAGTTTTATTTCATAACCTTTACTTAAACTCAATTATATTTCAGTATTACATATTCTTTGACCAGTTCATTATTTTTCACTAAGGATCATTATCATATATTATACGATCAAACTCTCGGGACATTACATTTACCCCTTCTTCTAAGAAATTCATCTTTGAAATTTTAACTTACTAATATTCGTTCCTTCCATTTATCAAAATAGATTTTATGTTAATATCTATTTATTCATTAGGTTCTACAACCACATTCTTTCTCTAAAGATCTTTCTAAGACCATCATATTCCTCACCTCTTCCTCTTCTAAAAGTTTCACATTTCTCTTCTTTCTGGAATTTCAATTCTTTCTTGAAATTATTATGTTTTGCTTAATTTTCTCATCCTTTCCACTTTCACCTTTCAGAATAATAAGAATCCTCCACAATTGCTTAATAATTGGGAAGCGATATGAATAACAGGAATTTAAAAGATTTCAAATCATGTTGATGGGTCATAAGACCTTGAACTACGTCCCTTGGTTATAAAGTATCTCAACTTGAACCTTTAACAAGCATAAGACAATACGGACCTTGAACTCTTCTCCAGGTTTAACAGTGTATCACCACTGTAAACTGTCATTAACAGAATGTTTAGCAATCACACAGACTGAAAACACTCTCTTCAAGTACTCTAGGTGATCAGCCGATCGTACCCCTACGTCGTGCATAACGTATTACATCTTAACATCGTAACGACTATATGCGTTACTTTCGGAACCATTGTCTCCGATAACATGTCCCGTTTTACAGGGTTGTTCACAACAGTTTTTCAACATCTGAATCTGCATCCAAACAATTTGGTTTGGCATAACTTCTCAAGAAAAACTTGAATTTCATGAACATCTTTCAATATTCGTCTAGCTGAATCAAATAACATAGACTTCTACAACAATTTGGACATCAATCGAAATATATATATACATACATATATATATATATTCTCATATCTTAAAAATCTTTTTATGACGTCATGATACCGCACTATATTTACAGCCCGTTTGAGGATTCCGTCATTTTGTGACTTTGTCATACTACATCAGACCATAGTGGGCTGACGATCCTTAGATCACATCCAACACTAAGTAATTATGCATTGATAACTCCATCGTTTTTATCATCTTTGCCCCAGGTTACATGATACATTAATGATATAAAATACATTTTAATATTTTCAAATCATTTTCGTCGAGCTGGAACAATTAGCATAGACTATTCTTTAAACAATTCAAAAATCTTTGAAAATCAGTTTTAGTGATATCATATCTCAACAGGTAACGATGTGTCAGTGTCCCGAAGTCCACACATACACATTTGTCACCATGCGTTGAGAGTAAAAATTCATTTTAAAAAGGCACCTCGTGCAAATTTAGCTTGATGTCAAAAATGTTGAAGTCTAGCATAGCTAGAAGATTCGGAATACCCGTGCTTCCACCATCAACTCCACTTTCTATTATGATCCATTTCTTAATAGGTCTATCTATTCCTATCATCCTCAATACTCTATTCACACTTAATTATACCCCAGTCCATCAAACTTACCGCACATTGGAAGTTCAAGACTTGCCACAATAATATAAGTTTAAGAACTTATCCTAGTTAGACCATAGGCGTCCATTCGCTGAGGGGTTCAAAACATACCATATTATTATGAGTCACGAACTTACCATATGCATTAGTTTTAAGAACCACACCTAATTTTAATATTATCTGACTAATCTTAATAGTTTCTAACTATCAAACATACCCATGAGAAAAGAATCACCTTTTTGCCACATATACATTGATAGTGCGACACCAACATTCCAATGATTATCAATATGATAAACTGAGTGCAAGCACAAAACCCTCGCCCATACAAAGATTTGTATAACTCAGCCATCACATGAGTCCTCAATTGAAATCCCTCCTAACTCTATCTTGCGTATAACTCCCTGTTTGCTCAATACGAATTTTCGTATCACATCGTCTATAACTCCTCGTAAGTTATCTCGTACTATTTCATAGTACACAATCTTCGTAGCATTAAGCTATAATTATTCAAACAATACAGACCATCTTTCTTTTATAACTTAAACAGATCACGTCGTTATCTTATTCTATAATCATCTCCCTTAAAATTCTTTTCTTAACTCGTGATTATTTTATTTTACGATCCTCATTCTTTTCCCTTTTTCATCATTTACGACATTATTCGTTATCTTGGCTATTGGAGTTAGGGTAACTCCCATTTCTTATCTTTAAATCTCTTCAAGATTCTTCTTTGAATCTTCTTGTTTATATAACAATTCCTCCTTTAAGAATTTCTAACTTCATTTATACTGCACAACATTTCATTCAAGTTTCACATTTTCATCATATATATCCATTTTCTGTACTTGGTACACATCAAGTTTCTAACAGTTTCAATATGGTACGCTGAGTGGTTTCCCACAAATAACCATCAAACTAGGTTCCGAGTTACTAGTTCGTATATACCTCTGTTCTATGAAGGAATCGTTTAGCCCAGATACCATACATCAACTATTAAAGAGTACAATTGTACCATACTTAAATATAATTTTTTATTCTTAACTTCTTTATCATATTCTCCTTTATTCTCTAAGGTTATAGCCTAGGGTACTCTTACCTAAGGTTTATAACCTACGACTTTGATACCAACAGTAAATACCCCAAAATTCATACAATTTAATTCTCGACTTCAGTCGTTAACAATACATCTAACTTCTGATTTTTCATCATTATTAGATGTTAAACTTTATAAAATGCGGAATAATTTAAACTTTTATGTCTTCTTACTTTAATTCCGTGAATCAAAACCTTTATCAACTACATGTCTTTGAATCAATCTTATTTTATGATTCACTTTATCACAGTTATCATATAAAATTTTTCATTTCAATCCGATAACCTTTACATATCAGATAACTCTAACTCTAGCTTTACAACTCAATATAAAACTATACATCATAAAACATTTACTACATCTCATGAGTCTTAATCATGGATTAAGGAAATAACAACTTTGGCTAAAATATACATCTTCGTATATTAATTTTTATCCACTTCATTCAAGTAGCACATAATGTTATCTTCAATCCTTAACCTACAAAAATGGTTTTTTGCAAGGTGAGCTCGACAGCCCAGCAAAATCTAACACTTTTCATGCAACACGTAGCATATAATAACATGCTCAACATATATCTCTTAAACATTGGACTATCATAACATACAGGCCATAGTTCATATAACAAGTATAAAGATTGAGTTCCTTACTCAATCAGCATACTTTACTCAATCAACGTAGTCATAAGTTGACTTTAACGTTTCATGCTTTCAACATAAATATAACACATCATGTTATTTGGAATAAAGTTTTAAAATAGTTAATCACCAAGTTCACATAGCAAATAGGAACTGAAAGACTTGCCTGGTTCGTAGATTACCAATTACCGAAAAATAGCTTAAATGTTTTGCGTACTTCCTACAACAGTTCAAAGGTTCATATTCACATGCATTAGTTACACATATAATGAAATCACAATGACTCTTAGTCTTAATCTTTTTATAACTTGCGTCTGTTTGAAACTTAACACATAACTTCAAGTGTTTACTCCTCTTCGTATGACACCTATCATCGCGTAATCACATATTGTGTTTCTTTATACATCTTTCGTAACTGACAGTTAACTTTCAGCAAAGTTGTCACAAAATCCATTAGCTCATATTAGATGTGTTACACTTGTTAACAACAACTAAGTTATATAACCTCTCTCGTTACGCTTCCCTTACAATTGCAAATAAGTCTTCTAACGCAAATTTACATCCTTTTAACATATATTAGATTAACTAATCAAGTTAACATTCAAATCATTCTTTCA
Source organism: Panax quinquefolius (assembly GCA_020205615.1). NCBI lineage: Eukaryota > Viridiplantae > Streptophyta > Magnoliopsida > Apiales > Araliaceae > Panax > Panax quinquefolius. The sequence goes on along the minus strand of CM035164.1, from coordinate 74,739,697 downwards.
ACTTATATCTCACTATAAACCAACATAAACTTTAACAACTATTTCCTACTTTTGAAAACATCACATTTAGTTCCATTGCATAACTTAATTAAGCAATCACTTAAAATCTTTACACTTTACATTACAACACCTTACAATCTATTATTGTAGTGTCTATTATGTCTTAACATCATTAACATGCTTGCTTAGTTAATCATAAGTCCACTACACATGACCTGCAAATAGGCAGAAGTCATTGCACGGGCTCGAGGCACGCAGCCAGATCTTGCCGCCTCTAATGAATCGCGCCAAATATGTAGTATACACCATTCTGCGTGTGTAATACCGTGCAATTGCAATACGCATGCATCTGAATGGCTAAAGCAGCAGATTCATTACTTTCAAGCGATCACCCATCTCAACCCAATTCCTACAGAAATCATGAAACCTAGCAACTAAAACTTTGTAATAGCATAGTTACACATGTCATACACCATTCTAACTACATAAACATCATATTTACTCAAATTTGAGGAATCAAAAACCCCCAATTTCCAAATTTCTTCATTTTTTTTACATATTTGGCAAAATTGATCGCCACGAATTCGTTTCTTAATCAATTGACACGATTCTAACTACACCGCTTTCGTTTCTTAACATACTAACATAATCCAACATCAATTTTCAGATTCTCATACATATTAAACATGAAATTTTGTACTTTATTAAGCTATTTTTCATGTATAAACACGGTTATTTACTTTTCTCCCTACAAACCCAAACTTCATGTATTTAATCATAAAATAAAACTCACATAAGTTGATTAACAGATTACAAACCACATACATACATGTATAAATCCCATGTGATAAGCAATTTACAAAAGATAATCATAGAAACTCAAAACATAGTATTAGAAATAAAATATACCTTCAACCCTAGTTGTATGCTAGCAAGAGATGGTGACTCTCTCTCAAAACCACTATGATTCCTCCTTCTTTAAAAACTATGTGTTTCTTCTTCTCTCCAAACCCTCTGTACTTGGCTTAAAAATTAAAGACGCTTAGAAATAAACGGAAGACTCCCCACGTTCATCAGTTATGTTAGGCCAAAAGCCATAAGGCTGTGTTTGGCTACATAAAATTCCCTCATACTAGATTATTTTAATAGCATTATATTATATAGTTACTTTTGTCACACTTGATTTTAGTTCATTTAAATGACTTTAACTTAATTAATTTAAATAACTTATAATGGTAATTATAATAATTATAATTTTTATTATAATTATACTTATAATTAATAAATAATTTATATGTCTAATTTAATTAATAAATTAGAAACATCACTTTATTTAATTTATTTATTTTCTTTAATATTAAACAACTCATTTAATTTAATTAATTCATTAAATTAAATCTTCAAAGAATAAAATTTACTTTTGCTTTAACTTAACTACCATACACATGTAACTAAATTATTATACCACAATTTCATAAATTATTTATTTTTCTCAATAAATAAATTATTTAAAAATATTTATTTAATTCAATAAATATTTAAACTTAATTACAAAATTCATTTAATTTCTTCAATAGTTAACTTAACTATTAACCTCACTTTCCCAATATATGAATATATATTTCTCTTCACACCAGAACACATATTTCAAAATATGTAACACGTATATATACATACTCAAACTCAAAACATCTCATAATAAGAATTTTAATTAATAAATTCTAATTTTAATAACTTATAAAAATTTGGGTTGTCACATCATTCCCCCCTTATAAGGATTCCGTCCTTGGAATCACCGAAACCATACCTTACTCAGGTTTTCCTCAAATCTATTCATTGAATAACTTGAACACATTACCTTAATATATGTTTTATATTTCCTACTCCCATAATTCTTGACAATAAATTCTTGTAAGTTTTATTTCATAACCTTTACTTAGACTCAATTATATTTGAGTATTACATATTCTTTGACCCGTTCATTATCTTTCTCTAAGGATCATTATCATATACTATACGATCAAACTCTCGGGACATTACATCCATGGTAGCTAATAGCTATATCACTAAGTTCAACAATCTGACTCAGCCATATATTGTTGAGTTACTAGCTAGTGGATTTACTGGTATTCTTAGATCTTGGTGGGAAAAACATCTCACAGACGATACTAGACTATCCATTATCCATGTTGCTAATTAAATGACGACGGTAACCCCATCTTTGATGACGATGTTAGTATTGGTCCGCCTGACGGAGTCAATACTCTAATTTTCACAATTGTTAAACATTTTGTTGGAACTCGTAGTAATATCATAGAGAGAATTCACGATCAGTTGAGTAATCTCACTTGTCCAACCCTAAGTGATTTTAGATGGTACAAAGATGTGTTTACTTCTCGTGTTATGACGCTTAATGATAGCAATAAACCATTTTGGAAAGAAAAATTCGTTAATGGTTTACCTTCATTATTTGCGCATAAGATTCTTGAAGAATTAAGTAAAAATTTAGGTTACATTGATTATGATAATCTTACCTATGGTGATATTATAAGTTATATTCAAAAGATTGATTTAAAATGTGTATTGATTTTAAACGTGCCAAACAAGTCGGTAAAGATAAAAATAAAGTAAAATATGAGTTAGGAACTTTCTGCGAACAATATGGTTTACCCCCTGTTGCTCCCTCTAGAAGAAAACACAGGCATAAACATATTGAGTCTCGTAAAAGTCATAAACGTCATAAAAGAAAATATAGTCAAAACAAAGATAAAAATCAAGACAATTATTATACTAAACCTAAAACAACTGGTAAGAAATCTACTAAGAAACCCAGGAAATCTGACAAGAGTAAAATTGTTTGCCACAATTGTGGGCAAAAGGGGCATGTAACGATCGAGAAATTTGTAATTTAATTTAAATATTTATTGAATTAAATAAATATTTTAAATAATTTATTTATTGAGGAAAATAAATAATTAATAATTGTGGTGAATTAATTTAGTAACTAAATTGGTAATTTTATTTAATGGATTTAATTTAAGAAAATAAATAAATCAAATCAATTGCTTAATATTTAAGAAGGCAATTAAATTAAATGAATTGTTTAATTTAATGGAAATAAATAAAGTGATGTTTCTAATTTATTAATTAAATTAGATATATAATTATTTATTAATTACAAGGTATAATGATAATAAGGTTTTTATTATTATTATAAGTTATTTAAATTGGCTAAGCTAAAGTTAGTTAAATAACGTGTGACACAAAGTAACTATATAATATAAATAATATAATAATAATTTGGTTTGGGAATTATGTGGTTAGCTAAACATGGCCTTGTGGCCTTTGGCTTTTTCAACTGACGATATCTGTTGGTTTTTTTACCTGACGTTAGTGGGGAAGTGGGAGTTAATATATTTTTCTACGCGTCTTATTTTTTCCTAAGTGCAGAACAAATCTGAGAAAATACTGAGAGAGGGTTTGAGAGAGAGAAAACTTTGAGTTCTTGGTGATTGGCAAGAGGAAGAAGGGAATTGCTAAACCTAGTTACCATCCTTTGGTAGCATACAATCAAAGTGGAGGTATTTTCTAAACCTTAGGATTATATATATATATATATATATATATATATATGAGTTTTACGACATAATTTGTAAACTCTATGAATTCTAGTTTGATCTGATTGAAAATTAGAGTGACGACTCGGAATTGGCGGCATTAAACTTGCGTAAGGTATTGCCGAGTGTGACTTGTAACAGCTGATATCATCGGCATAGTGTACCATATGCTCGGGCGAATACCAATGGGTGATGTGCAGACCCACGTCTTGGTTTGAGAAAACCAGGATTGTAAGTTATTCTGCTCAATCGCGTAGCGTTTTTATTCCTGATTTAACCTTTTCAGCTTGGGAGAACTCCTTTGCAACTCAAACTAGACCAAACCGGAGGGGTGGGACCCACGTAGGGGTGCTGCAGGTACACCTACAGCAGTAGCAGGTGGACCTACGGCCGGTTGTGGCTACTAAATGCCTGCAGGTTGCTTTCATAAGTCATTTTCAAGTTACGCTGCGAAGGAAATCCGAGGGCTCTTCTTCAGATCTGCTGAGTTCAGGCGTCTTTATGCAAATTATGTCACTGTACAAGTGTTCTACACTATCCTGGTAATGTATGCATGTCTTCTTTTCCAGTTTTAATCCGTTCGAAAATGACTTATCACATAAAATGCATCTAAACACATAGTATTGAATATGCATGCTCAAATGACTTGATAAAAAATATTCAACATAGTAAATGTTAGTATTAAACCATGCTGAACATAATGATGTGAAAGAATTTGACTTTTGAGACAGTCAAATTGGTACCTTTTTCCTGCTATTTCTTATCCCATTTGAGGATAAATGAGCAAAAGGTAAAAATATAAAGTAATCCTGGTAATTAAACTACCCTTATGGATTGATGACTTTAACTTTTTATGCATGTAGTATATATAACTGTTGTTGCCTCTTTTTTAGTCTTAACAAAAGAGCTCTAACTCATGCAAGCATACATGCGTCAACAAGCAATACAGAACAAGTAAAATATCGATCCCATATATAAAGTTGTTTAATTCAAATCAGTATGCATTAATTAATTCACTATATTTATATGCTCAAACTAATAACTAAGATTGGTTTGTTCCTGAGTTGCAAATAGCAACTAAAATAATAATAACACGGAATAAATCAAATCTGGAAATAATGGGATCCTAACTTCATTTAATACTTCATTCTATCGCCACTATCATGCATGACTTGTTCACATATCACAGGAAAGTAGCCAAGAGCACTAAAAGAGTATTAGTCATTTTTCAATGCACTAAGACCTCCTTACACAACATCCACTGATGATAGACTCTATGTAATCAACAATATAACCAAAATCACTATATGTCTATGTGAAATTGCAACTATATTGATTTTAAGTTCAAGCCCTTATTCTAACTTATACGGTGAAACAGTATATGTCTATCTGGTTCACGAAATACATAAGCCATATAACACAACCCTATATATGTATACTATCATGATTACAATCTATATTTGCATGTTCATTGTCAATTCCATACAAACACTGAAACGAATGGTGATCAAGCATTCATACATGCAAAATAATCATGATAGACATCCCATATAATATGTAAAAACAATCCAGAATTTAAGCATACAATCAAACTACATATTAAAATCCGTTAGAATCCCATAATGGAGTTTAGTTCATGACTGAACCAAAAGCCATTATGGGATCAAATCTAAACATGATTAATAAACAAACAATTGAAAGATGAAAGGTAGAAACAATCAAACCCAATTGCTGAATATAGATCAATATTCAAATCCTCATAAGAGTCCAGCAAAATAATAATAATAATAATCCACTCTGGTAGAAAATCCTAAGAAGAAGTAGAAAAGTAGAGTTTTGGCCTCCTTCTACGTTGGAATCTCTCCTAGAGAGCAAACCCTAATTACGATGTCAAAAATATGACTAAAGATATCAAAGATATCTCTAACACCAGTCAGATATCATTTTTAAAACATTACAACCCTCAAAAATTGGAAATTAAAATAAAACAAATCAACAGCTTTAGGTCTCGCACGCGGTCGCGCGTTCCTCCAACCTATTACTTGCGCGAGCGTGCGCTCCTTAGGTTTGTCATGCTTGCAGTCGCGCAACTTGCAGTAGGTTCCATGGTCTGGTTGGGTACTCGCGCGGGCGCGCGCCTCCAAGCTCTTCTTGTCGCGCGGCTTGCACTCTGCAGATCCTGGTTCTTGTTCTGATTCTGTCATGCTACTGCTGCTGCTACTTGTTCATCCATGCTTAATCTCTTTCCATGTATATCCTGCTTTTTCCTTGCCTTCACGTATCCATTAGCCCCGTGCCCTATAACACCACCAAAATAGGCCGATTCCTGCACTTATTAACATGAAATGCAGCTAAAACCTACTAAAAAGTACTTGAGATGGGCACAGTTCGCATGAATCGGTACTCCATAAGTAGGTATAAAACCCACTTATCAAATACCCCCAAAATTGAGCCGTTGATTTCCCTCAAGCAATGCATACTAATGAACAATAAAAATGCTGCTATATTACTATGCAACTAAATTGTGATGCAACTAATCTCACATTGTCCCAACTAACATAGAAATTCAGTCCAATTTGCCTCAGTGAATTTTTTCCAAATTCAAGAATACAGATTCAAATCAAACTGCAGGCATAATGTCATACACTCAGATAATTCAAAAATGTTATAGAGATGTTGTGTGTGTGTGTTGTGTTCGCCAAAACTTGATTTAGGCACAAAATACTCGTGTTATCTTTCTCAAAACTGAAATTTGCAGCTTAAATCAAGACTTATACATATATATGCAACCAAGACTATTCCAACATCTTAAAATAAACTAAGGTTCAACACTGGGCTTAACTGCTTTATTTCTACTCACGAGGGCGAATTTCGCACTTCCCCGCGGTGTTTATTGTTATTTTTCTTTTTCTTTTCTCTTTTTTTTTCGCATGACTGTGCAATGTCTTATTCCATTAGGCACATTGCTACCCCTTAGTGAGCTTTCTACCAACGACTCCCAGACCATGAAAGATCTTAGGGCGCTAGGTGTAGAGACAATCCCCTCGGGCGTACTTACTCAAGTAGCCAGGGCCCCGAAATAAGACTAGCCACGTTATTGCTATTCTTCTTCTCTCTCTTTTTTTTTTATACACAACGACCCATGTTTTCCCAAAGTTTAAAAATTAATGTTTTATACAATCTATACTCATTTTTCACATATTTCCCTTTTTAAAACTACATTTTTCTATCGAGCACTACAACACATGCTTCTTATACCTACAAGAGATTGTGAACACATTTGTGCAAACCGAAAGCATTTAAACAACATTATGAATTTCATTATGTCAAACATTATATCTTAGCTCGAATTATCCAAAATACTCAAAAATCATTTAACAAATTCACTATCATCATTGTCTAGACAGAAATTTCTATATGGCAAGAACGGTGAGAAAATGCAACCTAAACATGAACGTGCAAATATATATGACAAAATAAGCTATATGATGCAATAATTTAAACTAACATGCAAGAACTAAAAAAAAATTAACTAAGCATGCTAAAACTTAAAAATAAAAAATTATACTAAACATGCTAAACTACATGCACCACACTACTCCCCAATACCCCCAAACTTAAAATATTCAATGTCTCATTGAATGAAGGTAAAGGGTACGAAAAACTCCCCTAAGTATCGGTGGTGCCACCCTCCTCGGGTGGTGAATCTGGTGGTGGATATGGTGTTGCGGTTCCGAACTGAGGCCATTCTAATGTTGTTCCTCGTTGCGCAAAAGCTTCGGCCAAGGCCCTTGTGAGTCCCGTCGCAAATGTACCCAAATTATCGTACAAGGCATCGACTTTGCGCTCCAACCGTCGGAGCTGGCGATCGCCATGGGTGGCACATGCATGCGTGGATGGGTCGGCTTCGTCTGTTTGCGGTGGTTGCTGTGACGGCTCTAGAAAAGTGGGTTGAAGGATGATCCTAGTCCGCGTGGGTGTTGTACACCACCTGTCCACTCCTTGAAATTTGCAATAGTCGCATGAGTGATTGCATGGTTTGGGTACTGCAGCTGCTTATTATGCCATTGGACTCCTTGTTGATTACAGAGCATGGCTACCACCGATGCATGCGGAATAGTCCCATTTCTGTTCCAATGCATATAACTCAACATGTTTCGATGGATTAAAAGGCAGACATCAATGTACTTGCCTTTGATGATTCCCCACAAAATAAGCGCACGCTCAGTGGTTATTGCATTGTAATGAGCTGACAGAACTAGCTTGGCACAGATAAATAAGTTCTAGGCCTGGGCATATCAATTCAAGGCTGACGATGGAAACGATTTTGGTTCAGTTGTCCCTGCCTTATACTTCTATTTGGTGCCCGGAATAGACAAATCAGTAATCACAACTGCTAGATCTGTTTCGAGATATACACCTTCTATCCAATTGTCAGACCCGGTGGGTGGTGCATCATATATGTTGAATACTTCTCTGATCGCAGAAGGTCAAAAATTCACCTGCTCAAATTAGAATAACACGCTTCTGTTATATTAAAGGAGAGACACAATTAGACCACAACTCAAATTTTCTACTATTGAAAAAAATATTTCCACGTCTCCGTCGCGTGCGCACTTTTTCTTCTGATGGTTCTCTGCGCGGCGGTAGCGAGTGGCATTATTAGTCAATTTGTGTGTAGAAGACGTGGTAGCCTTGTCATGTGGCGTGTTCATTATGTTGTCGCGCGCGATCCCCTTCTGTCTTCATTGTTTTTATTTTTAGACTCTGCAAGACAGAAATGCGTGCTCTCCAATACACCTGCAATTCATCAATGAGCCTTATCAACGCATGGTTTACAAATAAACATGAATGTCTTTGGTAGCACCCTTAATTTATACAATGCATATACGCGCTCCCCTTCAATATCATCTAGTATGTGAATTATGCAGAGATAATCGCATGGTCCTAACTTAGGTTGAAATTGAGTTAACGCAATAACTTAACTAAATAAATAAAGAGTGAAAGATTGAATTTAGAGATAGAAAATAATGGGTTGCCTCCCATCAAGCACTAATTTATAGTCAATTAGCTTGACTGCCTTTGATGCTCATGTTGAAGAAAGAATTGAGGAGACTTTCTATCTGTCTACCTCACCACCAAAGTAATGTTTTAAGCGTTGTCCATTCACCTTAAAAGGCTTGTCTGGCAACGTATCGAATATTCAATAGCACAATGCGGAAAAACAGTTTTCATTGTGAATGGTCCTGACCACCTCGATTTTAGCTTCCCAGGAAAAATTTTAAGTCTGGAGTTATAAAGGAAAACCCTTTGTCTTGGTTCAAATGCTCTCTCAATTAATTTTCGATCATGCCATTTCTTCACTTTCTCCTTATACAGCTTCGAATTCTCGTATGCATGCAATCTGAATTCATCCAATTCATTGAGTTGATGTAGTCGTTTCTCCCCGACAGATTTCAAATCAAAATTTAGCTTTCGAATTGCCCAATATGCTTTATGCTTGAGCCCCATAGGAAGGTGACAGGCTTTTCCATACACGAGTTGAAAAGGTGACATACCCACTGGTGTCTTATATGACGTCCTATAAGCACATACTGCATCATCTAACTTCAATGACCAGTCCTTCCTTGTGGGATTCACAACTTTCTCCAGGATTCTCTTAACTTCTCAATTTGACACTTCAGCTTGGCCATTTATTTGTGGGTGATATGTTGTAGCAATGCGATGATTCACCCCATATTTAGACAACAAAGCTGTGAACTGCCTATTGCAAAAATGACTACCCTCGTCACTGATGATAGCCCTTGGAGTCCCAAACCTCGTGAAAATACTTCTGTGTAAAAATCTAAGGATGACCTTAGCATTATTTGTCAGAAGATCAGCCACTTCTACCCATTTCGAGGCATAATCTACAGCGAGCAGAATGTAAAGATTTCCGCAGGAAGAAACGAACGGCCCCATGAAATCAATTCCCCATACATCAAAAATTTCAACTTCCAGGATTGTATTCTATGACATTTCATTCCTTTTAGAGATGTTCCCCACTCGCTGACATCTATCACACCGTTGGACAAAATTGTATGCATCTTTAAAAATTGTCGGCCAGTAGAATACTGCTTGTAATATTCTAGCCGCTGTTCTTTCACCACCATAGTGACCGCCATACACAGTAGAGTGACAATCCTGCAGAATCCCCTCAGTCTCGCTATATGGAATACACCTTCTTATAACTTGATCAGAACATTGTTTAAACAAATAAGGCTCATCCCATATATACCATTTGACATCATGCTGAAATTTCTTCTTTTGATAACCCACCAAATCGAAAGGTAGCATCTTACTTACCAAATAGTTTGCATAGTCTGCAAACCATGGAACTTCTCCTTTCACCACAAATAACTGTTCATCTGGAAATGATTCATTGATTAAAACCTAATCATCTGTCTCCCTTTCCGAATTCTCAAGTCGAGATAAGTGGTCTGCCACTTGGTTTTCAGTGCCTTTCCTGTCCTTGATTTCCAAATCAAATTCATGCAGTAATAAAATCCATCTGATCAACCGAGGCTTTGTATCCTTCTTTGCCACTAAATGTCGAATTGTGGCGTGATCCGTATATACTATCACCTTTGTGCCAATCAAATATGCTCGAAATTTATAAAAGGCGTACACCACTGCCAATAACTCGTTCTCCGTGGTGGTGTAGTTTAACTGTGCGTCTGTAGGGGTCTTGCTGGCATAATAAATAACATGAAACATCTTCTCTTTCCTCTGCCCCAAAGCAGCCCCTACGGCATAATCACTGGCATCACACATCATCTCAAATGGCAATTCCCAATCTGGTGCAGTTATAATTAGTGTTGATGTTAATTTCCCTTTCAGGTGCTCAAATGCTGACACGCAATCCTCATCAAAGTTAAAATGTGCATCCTTCTCCAATAAATTGCATAGTGGTTTAGTTATCTTGGAGAAGTCTTTGATGTAAGACCCCAACTTTTTATAAATGAAATTTAATTTCCTCTATTTATTATTTTGAAATAGTAAGGGTTGAATTGATTAATGTGGTTAGTTATGGTTAAAATGCGCAAATATTTTAAAATAAGCAGGTGGTTATAAAATATTCATTGTTGTCAGGGAATATTCATTTGGTCGTGGAATATTCTTGCTGTGGGAGAATATTCATACGACAGCGCAGTCTTTTGTGGGCCCCATAACGGAAAGCGATTGGATGAAAAAAATGACAAGTATAACTTGTTTATAAATAACGGCGTAGTTGTTACCATTAACACTGTTGGAATACCCGGTGGTTAAAACACAGTAATATGCGTTGTTGCACAAGAGAGGCACTGCAGTATTGCACCAATTATTGATTCTTACGTAAGAAGGCACTACTCAATAATTGTTACGATGAGTTCGCTCAAAGATTATTTTATTTTATTGATTCAATAATTGTTGCGTTGATATTTTATATTACTGTTGTTTCAATAATTGTCACTACACAGTATTTTTCATTATCGAAGCAATAATTCATATTATATGAATAATATTATTAGAAAACATTGTTGGCAATGTCTAGAAAGTTCTGTCTAAGGAGAGGTTTGGTCACCTAATTGCGCGCCAGTAAGGAGAAATCCTTATTGGAAAGCCCCCTCTTTCCTGGGAACTGCTTGGTTATTAGTATTGTGATTCTGTAATATTATTTGTGAATGATTAATTATTGATTTATATGATGAGGAAAATATTCATTTTATGTGGATATAGATGCAGAAAATTTTTAAAGTGACAATTATTGAAAATCGATATTTTATCTTTTCTGATAAAATAATATTTTATTATATTATTATAATATTATAATGATGATATTTTTACAATGAATGTGGGATATATGAATATATGAGGACGAAGAGTATTTTTGTTGCAAAAGTTGTTTAAAACATGTTAAACATGTCTGTGGGCCCATTTCTTGACTGAAATTTGATTATAGCCTGTAAAATCGTCCGTTTATGGATTTCGGTCAATTTCTGTTTGCAATTTGGAAAAACTTTCTTCTGCAAAGTTGTAGAGAATTGAATTCCCTATAAAAAGACCCAAGATTTGAATTTTCTGATAAAAGGGCTATTTATTATGAATTATTGAAGTTCTGAAGTTCTGAAATAATTGATTTTTGAAAGTTTTAATTATTTTTAATAACAAAAACGTTTTTTTGATTTAGTTGACTATTGGTGGCTGATGTTTGGATTTGATTTGGTGTGTGTAAGAATTATTATATAATATATTAATATTATATTAAATTTTCTGCTTTGGTGTTCTAAGCATTTTCCTATAAATAGGGTGCTTAAGTTAGAATTGAAAATCACACCAGAAACTGAAGTTTTCTCTCTCTTTCTCTCTCGATATATTGAGCATATTTTTGTGAGTATTTTAGTACTTTGAGTATTGCTATACGGTGCAAGTTCTTTCAGCACTATATCCAGTCAGAAGTACTATCCTATTGAGGTAAGGGATATTATTTTTTTAAAAAATGATATTATTTCTTCAATATCATTATGGAATGAAGGTTTTTGAAAGTCGTTTTAGTAGTCCTCAGCATATTTATAAAATAATGTATCAATAATTGTACTGAGGACTTATTTGAGTGTGGATATTGTCTAGATGACAATATTTGTATTTAAACTCACAGTTTTTATGTTGTATTAATAAAGTTGTAGTTGTTTTCAGATCATGTATTTTGACGACTCAGAATGGGTGTTGTATACCTATTTTGGGGGCGTCACAGTTGGTATCAGAGCTTAGGGATATGGTCTCTGGCGGAGATCGGGGAATAGTACTAGGAGGGGAGAGACGAGTAATCCTTCGCTAGTATGTCATACCTAAGCTTATTTGTTGATCAGTTGAAGTATATGGTTAATATGTGATATGTTAATTTGTTTAATTAACCCTTGTTTTATGGCAGTATTTAAGAATGGCAGCTGAGAATATTAACGGTGGAGTTAATGAAACTGTGGAAACACCTTTAATCACCACCCAGGGGAACGTTCAACAGGAAGGAAGGCAATATTCCTCCTGTAAACAACACCACTGAGCAGACGATGAATGACGGGATGTTTAAGAGCTTTTTACAGTTCATGCAAAACCAGACGAGGGAGACGGGTATGTAAAATCTGAGTGGAAATGATAATAATAAGCCATTGCTTGTCACGACCAAGCAGTTCAAAGAGTTGGGACCACCAGAATTTAAGGGAAAGCCTGATCCGATCATGGCGGAAACGTGGGTCAAGAAAATTACCAAGATATTCGATGTCTTAGGATGCACGGAGGAATAGAAGGTTCTATTCGCCACCTTTATGTTCCTTGGCGAGGCAGATTATTAGTGGGAGTTTGTGAAACATACCCAGCCTGCTGCACTCCGCATGTCTTGGGAAACGTTTTAGAAACTTTTCAATGAAAAATACTTTCCTGAAAGTATTCTCCATATGAAGGAGGTAGAGTTTATTAGACTAGAACAAAACAACATGACGGTGTCCCAATACGAGGCGAAGTTCGCAGAGTTATCCAGGTTTGCACCTCATTTGGTAGAGAATGAGGAACGAATGACGAGGATGTTTTTGAGAGGTTTAAAACCCAAGATTCGACAATATCTTATCTCTCATAAATTTTCTTTAAATTCAGATATTGTCAACAGGGCTCAATTATTAGAGCGAGATAGCGAGTACGTTCAACCAAGGGACCGCAACTGTGGTCATACCAAATGGCGGCGTAATCATCTGAGCAATGAAAACCAAATGGGGAGGAAAACATTCGGATTAAAAGCAGAACCACTTGTGGTGGTAATCGTTGCCATGAAAATAGAAGAAGTTTAGCCTGGGGAGATTTTAAAAGAGGAGATTCAACAATGACAATGTGAAGACGTTAGCACCAGCAACAACTAGTTCCAAGGGAGGAGAACGACCACCAGTTATATGCTATAAGTGCGGAAAAGAAGGACATATCAGCCCAAACTGCCCACAACAGTTTAAGGTATGTTATAACTGTGGAAAGGAAGGGCATATCGCTCGAGATTGCACTGTAGCGAAACCAAGTCCAGCGGGGATGGTGACTCAAAAGGCTGTCCCAGAAAAGTCAAAGTCAACGGTTCTTGGAAGAGCGTTTGTCGTGACTGGTCAACATGCGAGGAACCCAAATGAGGTGATCACGGGTAAGCTAATCATAAATTCATGCAAAGTTTATACATTACTAAATACCGGTGTTACCCATTCATTTATCTCTCCTATTTGTTCTCAACGTTTAAACTTGACTCCGGAGAAATTAGACTTTTACCTATCTGTGGAAACTCCGTTAGGAAAAACTTTCATCACATCCACTATTTATAAATCTTGTTTGATCCAAGTTGGCACCATCACATTACCTATTGACCTTATCTCTTTAAAGATACTTGCATTTGACGTGATTTTAGGGATTGATTGGTTAACTACTCATCATGCCAAAATTGATTGTATTCGTAAGGTTGTTAGTTTTCATATTCCTAACCAACCTGTTGTGCGAATTCAAGCAACTAAGCCATTAAAATCAATCACTGTTATATCAAGTCATAAAGCTATTCGTTTATTAAAAAATGGATGTCAAGCTTTCTTAGCCCATGTTATGATTTTGAATAAAGACACGTCAGATTTGAATAATATTCCTGTTGTTATTGACTTCCCGACGATTTTCAAGAAACTTGGCCTACCCCGTAACGTGAAGTTGAATTCTTTATTGACCTTGAACCCGGTACAAAGCCCATTTCTAAAACCCCATATCGAATGGCTCCTATTGAGCTTCAGGAGTTAAAGGTCCAACTACAGGAGTTGTTGGACATCGGTTTCATTCGTCCTAGTACATCTCCTTGGGGTGCTCGTGTTTTATTTGTAAAGAAGAAAGACGGGAGTATGCGACTTTGTATCGATTATCGGGAATTAAACCATGTCACTATCAAGAATAGGTATCCGCTACCTCGCATTGATGACTTGTTTGACCAGTTGCAAGGAGCACAATTCTTTTCAAAAATCGATCTTCGCGGATATCATCAACCAAGGTTAAAACTAAGGATATTCCAAGATCGCCTTGTAACTCCCCAGACGGCATTATGAATTCCTAGTCATGTCCTTTGGATTAACTAATGCTCCTGCGGCTTTCATGGATATGATGTACCGAGTATTCAAGGAATATTTGGATCAGTTCGTCGTTGTCTTTATTGATGACATCCTCATCTATTCCAAAAGCCGTGAAGATCATGAGCGCCATTTGAAGCTGGTACTACAAAGGCTTCGTGATAACAAGCTATATGTCAAGCTGAAGAAATGTGAGTTCTAGCTTGAGGAAGTAGCATTTCTTGGGCACATGGTGTCAAAACATGGAGTCTCTATTGACCCGGCGAAGATTGAAGCAATACAAAGTTGGGAGCAACCAAAGACGGTGACCGAAGTACGTAGCTTTTTGGGCTTAGCCGGTTATTATCGGAGATTTGTGGAAGGATTTTCTAGAATCGCTACTCGGTTAACTCAGCTGACTCGTAAAGATACAAAATTTGTATAGAGCGAGGAATGCGAGAAGAGTTTCCAAGATCTCAAGAGGAGACTCATTTCGGCACCTGTTTTGACAATACCATTTGGTTCGGATGGATTTGTTATCTACAGCGATGCTTCAAGCAAAGGGTTAGGATGTGTTCTCATGTAACGTGGGAAAGTCATAGCCTATGCCTCGCGACAACTTAAAGAATATGAGAGGAATTATCCTACTCATGATCTAGAGTTGGCAGCAGTCATTTTCGCGCTAAAGATCTGGAGGCACTATCTATATGGGGAAAAAGTGGAGATATATTCAGACCATAAAAGCCTCAAATATTTCTTCACCCAAAAAGAACTTAACATGCAGCAACGACGTTGGCTCGAGCTATTGAAAGATTACGACCACACTATTCAATACCATCCTGAAAAGTTTAACGTGGTAGCCGACGATCGAGTGTAAGATCATACGCGGGAACAAATGCGATGTTGTTAAAACAAAGGCACCTTTTGTGTGATTTACAAAAGATGAAGATAGAATTCAAGACTTCGGGGACCCATGCAATGATGTCAAGTATACGTATAGAACCAACTTTAATCAAAAAAGTTAAAGTTGCTCAAGCCACAGACCCGGAGCTGATTATTATGAAGAAGAAAGTACAAGAAGGTGCTATTCCAGAAGTAAGAATCGATAAAGAAGGAATACTTCGAGTCCATTCCAGACTTTGTGTTCCTAATGATTCTGATTTTAAGTACAAGATTGTGATGGAGGCACACAATACACCATTTGTAATCCATCCTGGAAGTACCAAAATGTATCGTGATCTTCGACATACATTTTGGTGGAACAATATGAAGAGAGAGATTGCAAAGTTTATCTCGATGTGTTTAACTTGTCAATGTGTAAAGGCGGAGCATCAAGTACCAAAGGGTCCATTGCATCCACTTGAGATTCCGAAATGGAAGTGGGAACACATTACTATGGATTTCGTTACGGGTCTTCCCAAGGTTTCTCAATGCATAGATGCGATTTGGGTTATTATTGATAGATTAACCAAGTCAACCCATTTCTTGCCTATACGTGAGACTTATTCCCTTGAACGTCTTGCTAGTATGTACGTAAATGAGATTGTAAGATTGCATGACATGCTAGTATCCATAGTTTCGGATCGTGACCCAAGATTCACTTCAAGATTTTGGGTTAGCTTGCAAAAAGCTATGGGCACGGATTTATGATTTAGTTCTGCATACCATGCTCAAACGGATGGACAATCAGAGAGGACTATTAAAATCTTGAAGATCTATTAAGACTTTGTGTCCTCCATTTCAAAGGGAGTTGGGATAAGTATTTACCATTGGTGGAATTTTCCTACAACAACAATTATCAGGCAAGTATAGGTGTGGCTCCATTCGAAGCATTGTATGGACGAAAGTGTCGCTCTCTAATATGTTGGGATGAGGTGGGTGAAGCAACATTGTTGGTGCCCGAGTTGGTACGTATGACTACGGAAAAGATCCAAATGATTCGATAACGTATACAAATGGCACAAGATCGACAAAAGAGTTATGCGGATCTTCATCGAAAGGACGTGGAATTTAGTATTGGGGATCATGTATTGTTGCATGTGGCTCCATGCAAGGGAGTTACAAGATTCGGGAAGAGAGGAAAGCTTAATCCATGATTTATTGGTCCATTTCAGATTCTTGAATGAGTAGGAAATGTGGCCTATAGACTTGCGTTACCTCCAAGCATATCTCGTGTTCATAACGTTTTTCACATATCTGTGCTTCGTAAATATGTGAAGGACCCGAACCACATTATTGAGTTAGAACCAGATGAGATACCGAAGATTTAACATACGAGGAGGTACCTGTCAAGATCTTGGATAGGAAAGAGCATGTCTTACGCACTAAGGTTATACCACAAGTTAAGGTTTTGTGGAGAAACCATGCTATTGAAGAAATGACCTGGGAGTTAGAATCAAAAATGAAAAAGAGGTATCCTCACCTTTTCGAAACACCAGGTACGTATGTCAATTTCGAGGACGAAATTTCATAAGAAGGGAAGATTGTAAGACCACAACTTTTTATAAATAAAATTTAATTTTCTCTATTTATTATTTTGAAATAGTAAGGGTTGAATTGATTAATGTGGTTAGTTATGGGTAAAATGCTAAATATTTTAAAATAAGCGTGTGGTTATAAAATATTCATTGTTGTTTGGGAATATTCGTTTGGTCGTGGAATATTCTCATTGTTTTGGGAATATTAAACGACAGCAAGCAATCTTTTAGAGGCCCCATAACGAAAAAGCGATTCGATGAAGAAAATGACAAGTATAAGTTGTTTATAAATAACGCGTAATAATTGTTACCAATTAACATCGTTGGAATAATCTGGTGGTTAAAAACACGATGAATACGTTGTTGCACAAGAAGAGCACACACAGTATTGCACCAATTATTGATTCTTACGTAAGAAGGCACTACTCAATAATTGTTACAGTAGTTATCGCTCAAGATTTTATTTTATCGATTTAATAATTGTTGCGTTGATATTTTATATTATCGTTGTTTCAATAATTGTCACTACACAAGATTTTTCATTTCTGGCTAATAATTCATATTATCTGAATAATATTATTAGAAAACATTATTGGCGATGTCTAGAAAGTTCTGTCTAAGGAGAGGTTTGGTCACCTAATTACGCCCAGTAAGGAGAAATCCTTATCGGAAAGCCCTCTCTTTCCTGGGAACTGTCTAGTTGTTAGTATTGTGATTCTGTAATATTATTTGTGAATAATTAATTATTGATTTATATGATGAGGAAAATATTCATTTTATGTGGATATAGATGGAGAAAATTTTTAAAGTTACAATTGTTGAAAATCGATATTTTATATTTTCTGATAAAATAATATTTTATAATATTATTATAATATTATAATGATGATATTTTTACAATGAATGTGGGATATATGAGTATATGAGGAGGAAGAGTATTTTTGTTGCAAAAGTTGTTTAAAACATGTTAAACATGTCTCTGGGCCCATTTCTTGACTGAAATTTGATAATAGCCTGTAAAATCGTCCGTTAATGGATTTCGGACAATTTCTGTTTGGAATTTGGAAAAATTTTCTTCTGAAAAGTTGTAGAGAATTGAATTTCCTATGAAAATTGCAAGATTCGAATTTTCTGATAAAAGGGCTATTTATTATGAATTATTAAAGTTCTGAAGTTCCGAAATAATTGATTTTTGAAAGTTTTAATTATTTTTAATAACAAAAACATTTTTTTTTATTTAGATGACTATTGGTGGCTGATGTTTGGATCTGACTTGGTGTGCGTAAGAATTTTTATATAATATATTAATATTATATTAAATTTTCTACTTTGGTGTTCTATGCATTTTCCTATAAATAGGGTGCTTAAGTTAGAATTGAAAATCACACCAGAAACTGAAGTTTTCTCTCTCTTTCTCTCTCGATATATTGAGCGTATTTTTGTGAGTATTTTAGTACTTTGAGTATTGCTATACGGTGCAAGTTCTTTCACCACTATATCTAGTCAGAAGTACTATCCTTTTGAGGTAAGGGATATTTTTTTTTTAAATGATATTATTTCTTCAATATCATTATGCCGAAATATTGGTTGGAACTTTTTATCAAATTTGGAACTTTTTCATGTCGGGGATACTATTCATGAGTTACTATTCACGAGTTACTATTCATGAGTTACTATTCACGAGTACTATTCACGAAGCATGATAATTTTTTTTGTGAAATTTCTATCTTTTAGTATCGGAGTCACTATTCACGTATACGGCACTATTCACGTATACGACACTATTCACGAATACAGCACTATTCACAAAAAAATTAAATTTTCGTTTTTCGTCCAAAATATCTATTATGGATACTAGCTTTGATTGTATCCATGTTTTGATCATTCTTGAATTGTACTCCACTTGGATTATTTATGAGGTATTTTTGGACATGGAATAGCTGAAATACTGAATCCTTAATATTTATTCTTTTGTTTCATCGGATTCGCTTTTTTCTTTAAAATATTTTCATCATCCTCGGTCCTAAATGATGATATAACCGAATATCTTTGGCCGTCAGTAGTGCAAAGATGAATGATTTCGATGAATATCTTTGGCCCGTAGTGTAAAAGATGAATAGGTGTTTAGATGAACATGACCAATCGATGAATATCTTTGGCTCAGTAGTGCAAAGATGAATATTTGATTCGAGATATATATTGATTGATGTTACAGGATAAAATATTGACGATGAACTTTTAAATTCATATATAGAAGATAGTAGATTTTATTCTCTACTTAACTCTTCTAATGAATTATTATTTTCAATGTAATATTGATTTAAAACTTATTGTCTATTGTATTCTATTAGATTTTTCCTCGTTGAAGACTAACAATAATTTGTTCTATATTATCTTGGTCATAATATTATTATTTCTCAGGCTAGTTGAGCTCACCCTTTTCTTTTTGTTCCATTTTTTCTTCTCGGGAGGCTTACAATGTAATGTAGTACTAGTCGGGGTATGGAATGAAGGTTTTAGAAAGTCGTTTTAGTAGTCCTCACCATTTTTGTAAAATAATGTATTAATAATTGTACTGAGGACTTATTTGAGTGTGGATATTGTCTAGATGACAATATTTGTATTTAATCTCACAGTTTTTATGTTGTATTAATAAAGTTTTAGTTGTTTCTGTACCATGTATTTTGACGACTCAGAATGGGTGTTGTATACCTATTTTGGGGGCGTCACATTTGATAAATCTGCGGTAGAAACCTGCATGTCCCAGAAAGCTGCGAACACCTTTTACCGAAGTAGGTTGTGGAAATTTCTCTATAGTTTCCAACTTTGCCCTATCTACCTCGAGTCCCTTCTTCGATACTTTGTGTCCTAGTATGATTCCTTCTTGTACCATAAAATGGCATTTTTCCCAGTTCAGTACTAGATTTGTTTCAACACATCGCTTCAAAACCATCACCAAATTCTCGAGGCATAGATCAAACGTGTCCCCAAAAACTGAGAAGTCATCCATAAATACTTCCACATTCTGCTCTACCATATCTGAAAATATAGCCATCATGCATCTCTGAAAAGTGGCTGGAGCGTTGCACAACCCAAAAGACATTCTTCAGAAAGCGAATGTGCCGTACGGACATGTGAAAGTTGTCTTTTCCTGGTCTTTCAGAGCTATCATTATTTGATTATAACTCGAATATCCGTCCAATAGGCAATAGTACTCATGACCTGCTAATCTGTCCAACATTTGATCAATGAATGGAAGTGGAAAATGATCTTTCCTTGTAGCCTTGTTGAGTCTGCGGTAGTCCATGCATACTCTCCACCCTGTTACTGTTCGTGTTGGAATCACCTCATTATTCTCATTAGTCACTACTGTCATGCCACCTTTTTTCGGTACACACTGCACTGGGCTCACCCATGAGCTATCTGAGATTGGATAGATTATGTCTGCATCCAGCAATTTTAGTACCTCTTTCTTAACCATTTCTTCCATTATCGGATTAAGTCTCCTTTGTTGCTCAACTAACGGCTTACTTTCATCTTCCACCAGGATTTTATGCATGCAAAATGAAGGGATGATCCCTTTGATATCTGCTATGGTCCAGCCAATTGCTAATTTGAACTCTTGAAGCACTCGTAGCAGTTTTTCTTCCTGGAAAAATGTTAATGCAAAAGAAATAATTACAGGTAGCTTCGAGTCTTTATTTAAAAATGCGTACCTGAGATGTTCTGGAAGTGGTTTTAATTCTAGTTTTGGAGTTGTCTCAAGAGATGGCTTTAATTTTACTGAGGCTTCTCCTGCTTTTGTCAACGGCTCAACAGGTATTCTGAATTTTCTGACTTGTGGAGTGGTATCCTGATATTGCACAAGTTCGTCAAGTTCCTCGTCCTCCAAATCTGAATTTTCAGCAATTACACTCCTCAAAGGTTCGTCATCTACCCGACTTTGTACTTCATCATTTACGACCTGATCCACCAAATCAACCAAGAAATAGTCCTCTTCATCTGCTGGAAACTTCATAGCTTTGAAGACATTAAAGGTGACCTCTTGATCATGAACACGCATAGTGAGTTCCCCCTTCTGCACATCTATCAGAGTCTTTCCTGTGGCTAAGAAGGGTCTTCCCAGTATGATTGGAATGTTTTTGTCTTCCTCGTAATCCAATATGATGAACTTAGCCGGAAAGATAAATCTCTCTACCTTCACTAATACATCTTCAACAATTCCTCGTGGATACGTGATGGATCTATCAGCTAGCTGTAAAGAAATGTTTATTGGCTTTGGCTCTAGCAATCCCAACTGGTTAAACACTGACAAGGCCATCAAATTTATGCTTGCCCCAAGATCACATAAACACTTACTGAAGTTCATCTTTCCAATGGTGCATAGAATTATGAAGCTGCCCGGATCCTTCAGCTTTGGATGTAATTTCTGCTGAAGCACTGCACTGTATTCCTCTGTCAAGGCTACCGTTTCAAACTCATCTAGTCTCATCTTCCTTAACAGTATACCCTTCATAAACTTGGCGTAGCTGGGCATTTGTTCCAATGCCTCGGCGAATGGTATGTTGATCTGCAGCTTTTTGAATACCTCCAAGAATTTGCGGAACTGTTTATCTTCCCTTTTTTTATTTAATCTCTGCAGATACGGAACTTGAATGTGGATTGGTGGTAATGGACTCTTAAGCTTCTCCTGCTGAACCTCAGACTTTTCCAGATTTTCTTCTTGAGCAACTGACTGCTCTGCCTTGCGAGGCCGCGCGTTCTCCTCAGTGCAATCTCGCGCGGGCGCGCCACTTGCAGTACCTGACAAATCTTTTCCAGATCTCAATGTGATCGCTTGACACTGTTCCTTCCCGTCTCTTCTTGGATTTGTCTCTGTATTACTTGGAAATGAACCCTAGGCCTGTTAGTAAGCATGTTCGCCATCTGCCCCATTTGAGTTTCCAGATTCTTTATAGCCACTGCTTGGCTCTTGATCATAACTTCTATGTTTGCCATGTATTTCATCATCATCTCCTCCACTTCTGATTTCTTTTCTTGTTGAGGTACATCTGGAGTGTGATGTTGTTGTTGTTGTTGAGAAAATCCCGACGGAAAGGGTGGTCTAGGATTAAACTGCGGCTGCGCTGGTTGTGACTGAAATTGATTATTTAGTTGAAACTGAGTCTACTGATTCCCTTGATTAGTCGACCAACTAAAGTTTGGATGATTTCGGTTGTTGGGGTGGTATGTGTTCTGAAATTGACCTTGGTCTTTTCTGTAGTTACTCAAATACTGCACTGATTCTGAGCTGATAGACAATGATCCGTAGAGTGTGACCCTGCACAAATCTCACATACAAAGGCATCCCCGGCAACGGCGCCAAAAACTTATTGCCTCTTTTTTAGTCTTAACAAAAGAGCTCTAACTCATGCAAGCATACATGCATCAACAAGCAATACAAAGCAAGTAAAGTATCAATCCCACAGAGAAAGTTGTTTAATTCAAATCACTATGCATTAATTAATTCACTATATTTATATGCTCAAACTAATAACTAAGATTGGTTTGTTCCCGAGTTGCAAATAGCAACTAAAATAATAATAACACGGAATTAATCAAATCTGAAAATAATGGGATCCTAACTTCATTTAATACTTCATTCAATCGCCACTATCATGCATGACTTGTTCACATATCACAGGAAAGTAGCCAAGAGCACTAAAAGAGTGTTAGCCATTTTTCAACGCACTAAGACCTACTTACACGGCATCCACAGATGATAGACTCTATGTAATCATCAATATAACCAAAATCACTATATATCTATGTGAAATTGCAACTATATTGATTTTAAGTTCAAGCCCTTATTCTAAATTATACGGCGAAACAGTATATGTCTATCTGGTTCACAAAATACATAAGCCATATAACACAACCCTATATACGTATACTATCATGATTACAATCCATATTTGCATGTTCATTATCAATTCCATACAAATACTTAAACGAATGGTGATCAAGCATTCATACATGCAAAACAATCATGATAGACATCCCATATGATATGTAAACAATCAGCATTTAAGCATGCAATCAAACTACATATTAAAATCCGTTAGAATCCCATAATGGAGTTTAGTTCATGACTGAACCAAAAGCCATTATGGGATCAAATCTAAACATGATTAATAAACAAACAATTGAAAGATGAAAGGTAGAAACAATCAAACCCAATTGCTGAATATAGATCAATATTCAAATCCTCATAAGATTCCAGCAAAATAATAATAATAATAATCCACTCTGGTAGAAAATCCCAAGAAGAAGTAGAAAAGTAGAGTTTTGGCCTCCTTCTATATTGGAATCTCTCCCAGAGAGCAAACCCTAATTACGATGTCCAAAATACGACTAAGGATATCAAAGATATCTCTGACACCAGTCAGATATCGTTTTTAAAACATTACAACTTTTAAAAATTTGAAATTAAAATAAAACAAATCAAATGACTTTAGGTCTCGCGTGTACCGTGTTCTCCTCCAAATTTATTACTCGCGAGACTTGCGCAAAGAAGTCGCGATGTTGGTAGGGCTCTCGCGTGGGCATGCGCTCCTTAGGCTTGTCATGCTCGTGGCCGCATAACTTGCAGTAGGTTCCACGGTCTGACTAGGTACTCACGCGGGCACGCGCCTCCAAGCTCTCCCTGTCGCGCGTCTTGCACTCTACAGATCCTGGTTCTTGTTCTGATTCTGTCATGCTACTGCTGCTGCTACTTGTTCATTCATTCTTAATCTCCTTCCATGTTTGGTCTCCTTGCTCTATTGCACCTTCATGCCATGTATATCCCGCTTTTGCCTTGCCTTCATGCATCCATTAGCCCTGTGCCCTATAACACCAACAATATAGGCTGATTCCTTCACTTATTCATCAAAAGGAGTTTTAAGTATGCGAAATGTAAATTAACATGAAATGCAGCTAAAACCTACTAAAAAGTACTTGAGATGGGCATAGTTCGCATGAATCGGTACTCCATAAGTAGGTATAAAACCCACTTATCAACTGTGGGCAAGTGTGCTACTGCATAGTTCGAATGAATCCTATGTGCATGTGGATAGTTATATTTACAGAGGGGACTATGGCAAAAAATTTCCAAAATGTAGGCATTGAATAATCATGCATTTTTAACTCTAATATAGATGTATGTTAAAGTAATGTATGCATGCATGTAGTCATAAAATGTATTTTGAAAAGAAATCTCCAGGTTAGAAATTACCACACTCTTTCTGAGGTGATTTGGAGACCTATTGTCCAAATATTATAGATCTGGATCAGTCGAGTAGTTCCCGTAGGACCACTTATGGTGTACGGAGGAAGGCTTCTAAAGTACCTCGACCCCGTTCTATTAGACAGCCTCGTCGGTTAGTGGAGGCGATGATATGTCCAGTCCAGGTTGATGTGTCGGACTTCGAGGACAAAGAAGAGGATGTTCTGTTTGCAGACCCCACTCCTGCTGTACATGTTCCCCGTAGGGACCTCCTGAGTATTCAGGTGGCAAACCCAGAGCTTCTGGATGATTTGAGTCGACATCCTTCGATGTACTTGTACGCCAACGAGGTATAACGTTAGATCTTTAATCTTCCTTCTTTCCTATTGATGAGGAGTAAAGAATTTTGATGTCGATCTGCATTTCATGTAGGTTCCTGGCTTTACACAGCCTCGAGGGAACTGGTTCAACATTCACTCTATGTACCAGGCTCTGCATCCTGACTATAGAGCGATTATGCATGATTGGGGATTTGGGGCATTCTTTTCCATCCTTCCCCATCGCTGTCCCTGGGGTTACCTCAGGGCATAATCTGAGCGCTGGTTTCACCAGACTCAGTCTCTCCATTTGTTGGACTGTGAGGTGATGATGATACTGATGGATTGGTGATGTATCACAGGTATGGAGTTTGGAGGGGCACCAGTGCCTTGCACGACAGATATTACCCCGACTACCATCAGATCCTTGCTAGGAGTTCCGGCGGAGGCGCTCAAAGGCAGGACCGTCCGTACGGGTCCGTTGAGCGTAGATGCTATGAGTGGGCTATTGAGTGAGCCCATACTAGCTGATGTCAGAGTCAGGGATCACATTCTTTGGCGATTGTTCCTGATGATCATTAGAGGTTGCTTCATCGCAGATAACTCTTCTACGGTGTCGTTCACTTTGATCAGCGCCACGCGACATGTGGACCATATAGGAGAGTATGATTGGGGTTCCTACACCTTTGCCTATTTCCTCAAGGGCATGTGTATGCGCTCGCAGGGCTTGACCGTGGCCTGGTTAGGATTCTACCCATTTCTGCTGGTGAGTATTTCTCTTGTAATCTCCCATGTGTAGTTTAAGAGTGTTTACTGACAGCAGATGTTTGCCTTTGTGTTAGCAGTTTTGGGCCTATGAGAGGCTTCCGTGTTTGCGTCATGTGAGTGTGTTAGGTTTAGATACCTATCCACGAGGATGGTGATGGCATCATTCCATACTTGTGAGAGGTCCTTGTGGTGAGGTTTTCATTCTTCTTGATATTTGGAGTTGTTGACAGCTGACGTCATCACATGGATTCCCTATTCTGGGGAGCACTTGGCCATTGGATTCGAGGATGGGTACCTGACTGGCGTCGAGCATGTGACGCCCCCAAAATTAGGTATACATCACCCAACTTGAGTCGCCAGATACATGGTATAGAATTCAAATACAACTTAATAATACAACTGGCGTGTATAATACGACAAAACATAAACTGTGAGTTTGAATACAAATATTGTCTACAAGAGAGTATACAAACTCAAAAGGAGTCCTCTTTATAATTATTATCACACTATTTCACAGAATAGTGAGGACTACTAATGCACCATCTAGGACCATCACTCCGTTCCCCGACTCATCCCAGCTATATTCTCATTTCCTGAAGAGAACAGTGAAAGAAAGGGTGAGCTCAACTAGTCCAGTAAGAAATATTATGACTAAGATAATGCAGAATAAATTATCATTAGCCTTAAACAGTGTTAAACTGATACAATATAACAAACATTAAGTTTAACTACAGCGGAACAAGCAATCCATTAAAAGAGTTAAGTAAAGAATAAAATATACTACTTTTTATGATTTAAAAGGTTTTTCATGACTTTTATCGCTGGGACTCAGCTTAATAAATAATCCACATCATCGAATCACCCCTGCACTACGGCCAAAGATATTCTTTAGTGTCACGACCACAATTATTCATGCACTACGGGCCAAGAATATTTGTGTATTCATTAATGGTCATGATCATGCCAACAACTATCCATCAATGCACTACGGGCCAATGAGGACTTTTTCCACATCATTGGTAACATTACGATCGTGATTACACCGAATAATCCTCGGTCATAATCATACCAAGTAAAATTCATGCACTTCTGAGTGCCACAGATGACTTTTAACATAATATAAACATGAGGATGATGACAATGATATAAGAATTCAATAAAACAAGTTCAAGAATTAATTTATCCAGAACTAATAATGTCCAAATTGTCAACATGATAATCTTTGCTTTGTAGAGTAAAATTCAAGAATGCTCGGAAGAATATTTCCATGAAAAGATATCTTTGGATGAAGCGCTTAAATATCAAGGATATTCCACTAATTTCATGGAGTATAGAAGTCAAAACTTTAACCAATTTGAGTATAATAACGAATGGAATAACAAAAGAAATCACCATGCATGCGGTGCCGCGATGAGCAAGTTATTCAGCGAGAATAATAAGTAATCGGAACGAAGTCGGTGAAATTAATGACAAGCGGGATGTTCCAGCGAGAATAATAAAGGCGGAACTCAGGTCCGTGACAGAACGCATATGCATGTGATATTCCAATGAGAATAAAGAGCGGAACCAGTCCGGCGTAAACGCATGAATAGGATATTCCAATGTAATAATAATAAAAGGCGGAATCAGTCCGGCAGAAACGCATGCATACAAGATATTCCAATGAATAATAATAAAGCGAGAATATTAGAAGAATGTCACCAAAGTATAGGGTAGTCGCAGATATCTTGGTTATTCTAGCAGAATAATAAAGAATGGAATAATAGAAGTTCTCTTCATGAATACAAAAGAAATAATACCCCTTACAATAAAATAAACTGAATATAAGATTAGGGAAGGAGCAGGATACTTTTCTATAGCTTCTCTATAATTTCTCTCTCTAAAGCTTTAGTGAATTCGTAAGAAATTATGAAGGAATGAGCTTCTATTTATAGAAGAATGAATTGAATAGTAACTAATTCATGAACGGTCCATATTGCTTTACTTTTAAACAGACGGTCCAGATTTAAAACAAAATCTTTTAAATATAATAAATATTATATATTATAAATATATAAACTCACGGGTCATTACCACCGTGATCACTCCTTAAACCCATTACTGACTTTCTTTGATTCTTCCACCAAAAGCAACAACATGACATATATATATATATATATATATATATATATATATATATATATATATATATATATATATATATATATATATATAACATGCACTCACTCACTCATATTATATATATAAAAACCAATAATAATACTCCTTCATGTGACAAACCAATTCCTTTTCCCCACCCAAACCGACTACACGTCTATACATATAAATATATATATATATATATATATATATATATATATATATAAATATAAATATAACATAAAATTGAGATAACTTTCCACCGATAATTTTGAAAATAGGTAAGTGGGGGTCTAAATAATACGCCAATATTTACAACAAATACTATAGAAATAATTGAACAAAACTGAGTGACTTCTTACGTAAGCATCAATAATCAATACCGTGTGCTACTATGCAACCACGCGTATTATTGTACTTTTAACACCGTGTGTTTCAACAGTTAACGGTAAAACTTCCGCCGTTATTTTTATAAAGTATTTTTGTCGTTTTCTCAATCCGACAATAATTCCGTTGTGGGGTCCACCAATGATTATGTCGTTGTACGAATATTCCCTATTAAAATGAATAATCCCCGACCAATCGAATATTATATAACAACTTGCGTACTTTGAAAAATTTATAAATATTACCCACAACTATAACATTATATCAAATTTACTCCACGATATTCAAAAATGATATTTATAGAAAATTCATCTTTATTTATAAAAGTTGGGGTCTTACAGAGCACGTGATATCCACCCGTAGAGTTCTTCTCTTCACAGATGGAGGATGGGAGCTCTATTTAGGAGAGCGTGCTATTAGGAGCACGACATGAGAGATCCGTATGCCGATCTTGCCTCCTGCCAGGCATTATTGGCCTGTGTCGCAGTCACCCGTCATTGATATCCTATTGTTGGGTGCTAACGATTTTGCATTGTCAGAGGGTCCCTACACTCATGAGATATTCCAGCATAGGTGGTCCCCTCGTACTATTGGAGCCCAGACCCGCGCCACTCAATTTATGGGGGATATGGTTCCAGGATCTGTGATGATGACAGATTGTCTAGCCTGTGTTCGAGATCTGACTTATTTGACACAGATTGACAGTTTGACCCAGCGACTGGACCGGGCACATTTCTTTATCCGGCATTTTGGTAGAGATCCGGTATAGGCAGATTCATTTGATCCTTCTAGCTCAGGCGCTGGCCCCTCAAATGACCCATTTGGCTTTATCGACGCAGATCCTCCTTTATATAGGCCTGATATCCCTATTGATAAAGATCCAGTGACTCAGGAGGAGTTACATCAGGTGGACAGGATTGATGATGTAGATATTGACACCATTGTCTTCTTCTGATGTGTATTCTCGTTATCTCTTTTGATAGGCATCTGTTAGATATTGGATGGATGTGCCCCATTCTCGCTATATCTTTTGATAGGCCTCTGTTAGTATTAGGGTGTCTGTGCCCCATTTCCCTGTATTTTTAGTTGTACAGAGATGATGTATGTAGATGATGATATACTTAGGAATGTATGTACCATTTTCCATTCCCTATATCATATTGCCATCTATTATCTGTAATGCAAGTATCATGTTATTCATATGTATGCATGTCTAGAGATATTTAGCATTGACCCATAGATGGTCTTATGATACGGCCCATACAGATGTTTTCTTCAACAGTCAGCCGCATAGATCATACCCCGCCATTATTGGTAGCATCACATCTTAGATCGTGGTATGATAGTATGTCACCATCAGATAGGTTGACCGTATATCATCTATTGCAGCATACTATAAACCCTGTTGATATTTCAGGTTCCCGCAGGATTTGTGGAGGGCATGCTGGATCATTGGGTACCGGAGAGGCAGGTTTTTTGATTTGGGACCCAGGAGTTGACTCCGAATCTGGCGGAGTATGCACGTTTGATGATGCTGCCACTTGACAGACCTTGCGTGCACATGGCTATTGGGGACATGAGTCGACAGTTCATGACCCTCACATGCCTGAGGCGTAGAGTTGTGCAGGATGAGATCACATCCGGCCACGTGATATCCCAACATTTTCTGACTGACAGATTTGGCTCAGAGGACAGCTATGCTCGGCATTCTGTGGATTTCACCATACCAGAGGACCAGTGGCATTTGGCCAGAGTGGATGCATTCTTGATGTGCATAGTGGTGTATGTGTACATGCCACGATATATGGATGAGCTGGATATCGATGTTATCATGGCAGTGAGAGCTCCTAGGGAGGGTCGTACCATCATTCTGATGATTGTGACGGAGACGCTGAGGTCGACCACGTTTTACAGCACTTACTCTGCAGGGGTATTCACATGCAGTTCAGTCATGTTATACATGTGGTTTACGTCACACTTGAGACCGATTGGGACCTTCCGCCGACACGGGTACTGTTTTACCCATGATATAGCTAAGTCTTACTCCTTTCAGCCCTCGGAGTGTATAAACGCTATGTCTTGGTCGGTATTCTTGGCGTAGATCAGAGATCCGTTTGTCATTCTGCCATGTACAGGGCTTAGCTCACCCTATAGCTTTATTACTCATGCTCCGGGCATGGATTATGTCCCTCTGGCTGGTTTGAGGGGCATGACTACCTACCACCCGCTGGCCGTGATGTCACAGTTTGACCAGTTCAGGACTTCCATCCTTTTGAGGGGGCGTTAGGTCAGTGTTTAGCTTCTCGCCATCTATTAGTAGAGGACCGATCCTGGGTGTATGCATGTTGAGATCAATGTGAGATAGCTGCTTTTTCTGTTAGCCATCCGGGCTGTTCGCCAGAGTATTCTGCGTGGATGAATACAGAGACTTTATCGGATGTGGTAGTATCCACAGTGCAGAGTAGTGATTCAGACGATGGGGAGCCCATGGAGGACATTGATTCCCACATCGAGGAGGAGCCATTTACTGGGTTGTCAGCATCTCCTTTAGATTCTCCTAGTACTAGTACTGTTGTGATCCAGCATTCATCATAGTACTTTAGGCAGAGTCTTCATCTGATGACCTTCGAGAGAGATCAGGCTAGAGCCTTGATATTGACAGCCCTTGATGGGAGAGAAGTAACTTTGTTAGAGAGAGACGAGGCATTAGCTCATAGAGATTCCGCTATTGTTGAGCGGGATGAGGCTAGATCAGCTAGAGATGTCATGATAGTTGAGAGGGATAGTGCCATATCTTCCCAGGATGTAGCCGTCACAAATAGTACTACAGTGAGGTCCCTTACCACTGAGATGATTACAGAGATGATCACGTACATTGATGAGCATAGAGTCACCATGCAGATGGTCGTAGATCTGTTGGCTCGTGTGGATACCCTTGTACAAGAGACCACAGCTTTACCTCCTTCTTCTGAGAGGGATGCCATGTTGGGCTTGATAGCTCGCATATACACCGATTTGTAGATGGGTTTGTATTTTCCTGCACAGACTAGCTTAGCCATTTTGTCATGTACAGTTTACATTATGTATATCAAACATCATTATATATAGCAGGGAAATATATTTTTGATCACTTCCCTTTTAGTTATGCCTGGATACTTGCTTGATATTTTGCCTGCTTCTTTAGGGCTTTTGATTTTGATGTATTCTGAATTACTTCTTGATGGATGGACATTGAGTTGTCTCTGGATAGTTCAGAATGGATCATTGATTTGTGTGTATCCCTACCATCTTTTTGGTGTCTTGGGACTGGTTTCTGTATGGAAATGTGGAGAGGAGTGTGGCTTTTCCTCTCTGAGATTAACCGTACCACAGATGGTCGCCAGTACTCTTATGGATTGGTATTGCTCTTTGAGGCACAACTGCAGCTTAGATGATCGCCGAATCTCTTATTTAGGAGGAGTTCAGGTAATTCCATCCCTTTGGTCTGCAGCCGATGAAATGTGATGGATTGAAGGATGATCCCAGTACCGTTGACAAGTGTTGGTGTTTTGGTAGGGGGTGAGACCGAACCATGAATGGCTGCCTACGTACTCCTATTAAAGAGGAGATCAGGTCTGCGTAGTTCGAACCTGGTGTAAGAGGTTTAACGCTGTATGAGGCAGAAAGGGTGTAAGAATGTTTTTGTTGTTTT
Source organism: Panax quinquefolius (assembly GCA_020205615.1). NCBI lineage: Eukaryota > Viridiplantae > Streptophyta > Magnoliopsida > Apiales > Araliaceae > Panax > Panax quinquefolius. The sequence goes on along the minus strand of CM035164.1, from coordinate 74,707,932 downwards.
TTGTTTTTGTAAGGAGAAGGGTGTAAGAAATGTTTTTGTTGTTTTTGTTTTATTGCCACCGGGCCATATAAAATGGTTGCCTGCGTACTCCCGTGTATCAAGGAGATCAGGTCGACGTAGTTCGCCCCTCAGGACGAGTTGAAAAGCTTGATCCCATATGCATGTCAGACTGCGGGGAAAAAGAAAATTTGATCCTAAGTTCAGGATAAACTGCAGGGGTGAAAAGTTTGATCCCATGTTTGGGGGGACAAACCGTGAAAGGTTCAATCCCTAGTGGGATAACCGAAGTTGTATGAGTGAAGTGAAGCCAAACTGCTAGCTTGAAGAGTATGTTTCCGTAAGGGGAAAAGTGTGGAAAAGAGTTATATGTGGTAAATGGTTAAAGAACCGGAATGACTGGTGATCTGATGATCCAACACCAGGATGTTTGCTTGATGGTAACTTCAGACATAGTACCGTTTCATGGCATTCGAGTTGATGAGTTGTGGAAATTCATCGCCGTCCATTTCTTGCAATCAGAGAGCACCTCTTGTCAATACTTCCTTGATAACAAACGGGCCTTCCCAGTTAGGGGCGAATTTTCCATTGGACTGATCTTGGTTGTCAATGATCTTCTTTAAAACCAAGTCATGATGTTTAAACTACCGTAGATGGACTTTTCTGTTGTAGGACCTGGCGATCCTTTGTTGGTATAACTGACCATGGAAGATAGTCGCGGTTTGCCTTTCGTCTATTAAAGACAATTGGTGATACTTGTCTTGTACCCATTCGTCTTCATCTAGTTGAACGTCTATCAACACTTTGAGGGATTAAATTTCAACTTCTATGGAGAGCACTAGTTCCATCCCATACGCTAATGCATAGGGGGTTGCCCCAGTGGAAGTGCGCATTGATGTTTTGTAGGCCAACAGAGTAAGAGGCAATAAGTTAGGCCATCCTTTGTGGTTGGCGGACATCTTTTGCATGATTTTCTTGATGTTTTTGTTAGCCGCTTCAACATCACCATTCATCTTTGGACGGTAGATGACGGAGTTAAGATGTTTGATGTGGAATTTACTGCATAATTCCTCCATCATTTTGTTGTTAAGGTTCTTAGAATTATCAGATACAATTACCTCTGGTTGTCCATATCGACAAATGACATTGTTTCTGATGAAAGCAATGATGACTTCTTTGGTAACCCTGGGGAAAGAGGCTGCTTCTACCCATTTAGTTAAGTAGTCGATCATGGTGAATATAAAGTGATGCCCATTACTGGCTTTGGGATTGATGGGCCCGATCACGTCCATTCCCCACATTGAGAAGGGAAAGGGCGAACTCGTATTGTGGAGCTCCCTCGGAGGGGCGTGGATGGCATTTTCATTAATTTGGCATTGATAGCACCTCTTTACGTGATCATCACAGTCAGCTTTGCGGGTAAGCTAGTAATGTCCTGTCCTGAGGATCTTCTTAACAAGTAGGGGGTCGCTCATGTGTGGGCCACATACTCCACCATGGACCTCATTTATGAGTCTCTGAGCTTGGTCCTGGTCCAGACATCTGAGGAGACCTAGTCCTTCATCTCCTTTGTAGAGTGCATCTCCGCTCAGGTAAAATTTCATAGAAAGTTGATGGATCAGCCTTTTCTCAGTCGGGCTTGACTCAGCGGGTGTAGATCCATCTCGTAGGTACTCCTTAATATGCTGATACCAAGGATGCTGGATGGGAGGTAGCTCATCCGATACTTCTCCAATGTAGTTTGTGACAACCCGAGAATTTGGATATTTATATATCTTAAAATATTAAATTAAGGTTAAATAATAAACCTAGACAGAAAATAAGTGAACAGATTTGATATTTTCAGGAAGGAATTTTATGGATTTGAAAATTTTCTGGAGAATTATTCTAGATTAAGGATTTAAGTGTATATATTCAGTGTATATGGTTGTATATGTGTACAGTATGTGGTTAAGGTTCAAGGGTTGACCAGATGACATATATCAGTGGCAAACCCTAATATTATATTAAGAACGTCAACGTTCAGTTAGAAAATTCTTACGATTTATAAGAAACCCTAAAACCGGTTCTAGAAACCTCAATTTCAGTTCCGGGAATTTGAAACCCTAATTCAGAAGCCAAAAACCTTAATTTGGGAATTCAAATGCTAGTATAAGGTTTAACGTTATTAATTATAACCTAATTAGGGAAAACCCTAATGATTTACTTGAATCCCTAATTTTTAATTGCAAACCCTAATTCTTAGGTTATAAACCCTAATGCATGATTATGAAACCTAATTGCTAAATTAGAAATTTTAATAAGAAAATATTAATCCTAATTAGCAAGATTGAATTATGATTGGAAAAGTTTAATATAATTAGAGAATCCTAATTATAATTTAAAAATATTAATTTTCTATTTTGAAAATCGAAATTCAGAAATCTTAGAAATTAAATTTCAAAAATCTAAGGGTTAAACCCTAAACCCTTAGGGTTAGGGAAAATGACAAGTATGCCTTTAAAATTTAAAATCAAATGACCAAAATGCCATTTTCTTAGAATTTAAGTAAAATATTTGCCAAATCTTGGTGACTCATCCATTTAGATATTGACATGTGCTAGATATCTTACCATATCTGATCTTTGGTACCACCTTGCAACACTACATTCATTGAATCTAAAATTAGAGGATTAAAAGTAAGAAAAAACTTACTTTACTTTTCATTTATTCCAAGTCCCTTCTCTCTTTCAATTTCAGGACTTAGGGTGAGAGGGAGTGACAAACTAAGCCACGATCATGTATTAGCAAGCCAAGATCAAGAATCAAAAGTCAAATTTTAAGATCAAAGCTTAGAAAAGGTATAAAAACCCTACACTAAGAAATCATGTGATCTCATGTTAGATGTTGTTTATTGTTTAAAGTTGTGTAATAAGATGTCATTTAGTGATCTGGGTTGTTGGATCATGGATCCATAACATCTAGATGCACGTTTTGGAAATTTTAAGAAATTTGGGAAAAATTGGAAAAGTGGCCTGACATTCATATGTCAGGGCCTCTAGATTCTTTTGTGTTAGATGTTTAGTGTGTTTTATGTTATAGATTTATTCTATGTTGTAAGGGCTTTGATCTGGAACTTGAATCAAGCCCATATCATAAGTAGATTGCAAGTTATAAGCAGTCAAAGGTCGTTGATCGAGCCCATGACTAATCGTTTTTCAGGCGACCACAAAACCCAAAAATGGTCGACAAGCTTTTTCAGCTTGGATCTTGCATGTGTTAGATATTTTGGTCAATTTGTTCTTGTTATGTTGAAGACTGGTATGTGAGCTACACATACAAGTCGTCATAATCAGGAACAAAAATAATCAAGGTCAAAATAGATTTGACCCAACTGTCTGAAGAAGAAATCTTGGCAACCCAGAATCTTCTAGAGCCGTTTTTTCTGACAACGTTTGACTGGCTCAAATCTTCATCTGGTGATGTTTTTATGTTCATCTAGTGCTATGTTGTTGTAGCTTGACATGTATACTACATGTTTGGACTCTTAGATCACACAAACAAGGCTTAGAATCAAAGTTACAGAGCATCAAAAGTGGTACCCTGCAACTGTTCTTCATTTCTGGAAAACCCAGAAATGAAAAACATCTCTGACATGTTTTTTCTGAAGATCAAATCTTGCTGTTGTGTTATGATATGGCCATGAAACTCGATTCTAGTTGCAATGTTACACTTGTAGTACATTTCTAACACAAATTACAAGCCCAGAACTAACACGATCTTAGATCTAATGCAGGTCAAACTAAGCACCCGGTAACTGGTTCTGAAGATCTAGGCTTGGGCCAAGAACACGAAGAACACCTATAGCGACAGTCCTGTAGCTATAAGCACTCTTTGGCGACAGTTAGTTTCTAAAAATAATTATTTTATTTAATAAATTGATAAAAATAGTTTTTATTATTAAAAATCAAATTAAATTCTTAAAAATTATTTTTAAGCCTGAAAATTAGTTTTTCATTATTCTGAATATATTTCCTAAATATTTAATATTTTTGGAATAATAATTGTAATTAATTTATTTAATTATAATATTAAATAAATTATTTAAAAATGATTTTAATACTTGAAAATCATAAAAATTATATTATGGTATAAGAAAATATTCTAAGTTTTTTAATGACTTTTGATATTTTGGGATGAATTTCATTAATAAATTAATATTAATGATAATTAATTTATTTAATAAATTATGGAAAAATAGAATTAATGATTTAAAATCATATAAAAATGATTTAAGTGTTATAAAAATATTTTAAGTTATAAAATATAACTTTTGATATTTTTTTCATGAAAAACATTAATATTTAATATTAATGGCAATTATCGGATAATGGATTTAAAGGTTTAAAATCATATAAATATGATTTTAAGGTATTAAAATACTTTGATATATTATAAATATATTATAATATTATAACATGTATTTCATTAATATTTGGTAATAAATAAATATTAATAATAAAGGATTTATGTTGTATTTAATTCTTATAAATACGATATTAATGGTTGAAAAATCATGATAAATGATAATAATTATATGAAAATTATTACGAGCTTACGAAAAATATTTTGATTGATAATAAATTATCTTAGATAATAGTTAAATGTTTAGGTAGAGTTTAATTGAACTTAAATTCGATAATTCTCCACTAGGCGAATCGGGATGTCGTAATTATCTTAGAACTTCATTTCGATCGTAAAAGTTTAACTTGAGGTTAAGTCTTATGTGTGTTATAGACGGATAAGATTATGTGATAATGTGTTTAGGTTATTTAAATGTTGTGATGATATTATTCTAATTTATATACCGATATTATTTATATAACTTCAGACAAAGCTTATTAAATTGCATAGCGGTAATCAACGGTTCAGGCAAGTTTTTCTTAACTCGACCTCGAGTTGTATTATTCAATTATACTTGTGGTTAATCATTTCTGATTGCCATGTCTAAGAATTATTAAATTGTACTATGTGCATACTACATGTATTCATCAGGTATGAAAGGTTGATCACCTTCATTACCATTCAGTCCAGATATATATATGTTTATGTTCAATGTTCGTTCAGCTATGTAAAATTTGTTCATGCTAGTTCGCAATTATATTGTAGAACTGTAGCCAACTTTTGTTCAATTCTTTTCATCATGATATATCCTTAAATTATTGAACTTAAACTTGCTGGGCAAACTTATTGCTATATCATGATAAACATTGTAGATTAAGGCGAATACGTCGGATACAGGAAATGATAAAGCCAAGTTCAGCTTGGGATAATATGTGCAGCTAACTTGAAATAATATAGTATGATAATAAAGTTATATGTTAGACAGATTATGATTCGTGTATAAATTAAGGTTACTCAACCTTGGGGAATAGTGTGTAAAGTTTATTGTATAAACAATTTATATTTATATCTTTCGCAATAGTTGTAGAATGACTGTACCGGATCCGCGGTGATTCGGGACCCAGATTCAGGGCTCTCACATAGTTCCCATAGGCTGGTGCCTTGTGCAGGGCAAATATGACGTTTGGCATGTGTTCCTTGTCTGACATGTGAATCAAGGAGGCTAAAGTTGCTAACGTGTCTGCAAAGTCATTCCTATTACGAGGAATATGTAGAAAGGAGATCTCTTCGAACTCCGAATCCATTTGTAAAACTTGTCGATGGTAAGGCAGCAAATATAGCTCTTTGGTTTGATAGATTCCCGTGGATTGTTTGATTACCAACTCCAAATCCCCAAAGACAGTTAACCGCCTAATGCCCATTGAACGGGCAAGTTTTAGCCCCATGAGACAGCCTTCATACTCAACTGTGTTGTTGGTCCTGACAAACTACAATTTGATGGCGACGGGATACTGTTCCCCCGTACCGGATACTAGAACTGCTCTAGCTCTAGAACCTTCCATATTAACAGCTCCATCGAAATACATTTTCAATGTATGGCATGTATCGTACTGATGGTGTTGCTGAACTGTTATTACCCCTTCATCTAGGAAGTAGGTTTCTAAGGGTTTGAAGTCCCCTGAAGGTGCGGTGGACAGTTAATCCGCAATTCCTTGACTTTGATAGACTTTTGAGTCACGTAGACGATGTCAAATTTTTGTAGGATCAACTGCCATCTGGACAACCGATAATTTAACATGGGTTTATTGAACACGTACTTGAGAGGATCCACGCGGGATATGAGATGGGTTGTGTGACTATGGAGGAAATGCTATAACCTCATGGAAGCCCATGCTAAAGCACAACAAGTCTTCTCAATCAGAGTGTACTTGTGTTCACTGCTGCTGAATCTTTTGCTGAGATAGTAGATAGCTCGTTCTTGGCCTCTATCGTCTTTCTGTCCCATCATACAACCCATGGAATTGTCACTTATGGACAGGTACATGAACAGGGGAACATCATCCCTAGGTTGTACCAAAATAGGAGCTTTGACTAGCTGCTATTTGATTGTGAGGAAGGCCTTCTGGCACTCGTCATTCCACTTCATTGAGAAGTTCTTCCTTAACAGTTTGAAGATAGGTTCATAGGTTGTTGTGAGTTGAGAAATGAATCTGCTAATGAAGTTGATTCTTCCTAAAAATCCCCGTATTTCCTTCTTTGTTTGAGGAATGGGCATATCCGTGATGGCCTAGATTTTGGTGGGATGCGGCTCAATCCCTTTGTGGCTGACTAGGAATCCTAGCAACTTGCCTGATTTAATGCCAAAGGCACACTTGGCTGGATTCAACTTCAAGTTGTACTTATGCAACCTGTTGAAGAGCTTTCTGAGATGGTTTAAGTTGTCTTTCTCCCTTCGGGACTTAACAATGATGTCATCCACGTAGATCTCTATCTCTGTGTGCATTAAGTCGAGGAAGAGAGCCATCATAGCTCGCTCTGACATTAATGAGGCCGAATGACAACCGTCTATTGCAAAAGGTTCCCCAAGGTGTGATGAATGCAGTTTTCTCATGATCCTCCTCAGTAACCATAATCTGGTGGTATCATGCGAAGAAATCCACAAAGGAGTACATACCGTATTGAGCCGTATTGTCAATGAGAATATGGATAAATGGCATGGGAAAGCTATCTTTAATGCAAGCTTTGTTCAGATCCTAGTAATCCATGCAAACTCTCACCTTTCCTCCAGGTTTAGGCAAGGGAACTATGTTGGATATCTGTTAGTTCTCGGAGGAACAATAGTTATCTAGAAGAGTGGGGTTGAATAGATATTTAAAATTCTTTTCGAAATACTTTGTTATTTTTGTTAATGATTTAAACACAGCGGAATTACGATTTGTTTACTCTCCCTTTTAAATATGGTGAGTTAATGAGAGTGAGGTAGTTATGACAGTTATAGCAGTTATATCAAGAATGTAAGAGACACATCAGTTTTAAGTGGTTCAGAGCACTTAAAGTTCCTAGTCCACTCTTCTACTCCTCGAGTAGGAAATCCACTAAGGATATCTTTTACACTTTCTGAATCTCAAAAATTTCTTCTAGAACAGCAGTCTAAGCACTTCTTAGTTCACTCTTGAACTCTTCAAGTCCAGAAAACTTGGTTCTTTACAGTTCACTTAGAACTCTTCAAGTCCTTCTGACTTGGAACTTCTTTCTTCACTTGATTGGTAGTGGATGGGTTCTTGATTGGTGCTACTCAGTTGTCGTTAAGCTCTTGTTCGAAAGAACTGAGTAGCTAAGAAAGCTTTCTCTTTTTCTCATATCGTAGAGTTGAGCGTTAAGTGTTCTTCAGCGTTTTGTTCAATGCTTACTTAGTTGAATCATCTGCAGATGTTTTGCATATATGTGATCCTTGAAATCTATCCGTTGAAGCCATCCGTTGGAGCATTAAAAGCGTTTGACATTTCTAAACTTTGATGGAGACTTTTCTGCACATCTTCTGAATTGCATTCTGGCCCACTGACACGGCAGACTGCTTTCTCACCTAACACCTGAAAAAGTGTTTTCCTCTGACCCATGGTCCTTTCCCTATCTTCTTTAATACATTTCTTTATTGTATACTAAGGATATCTTTTATGCCATTGGGACTGGTGAGTACTTCAACGTGTATAACCCATTCCACATTTGTTGAGATTTACCTTTAAACAAATGTTCAAGGCTCGATGCTTCTGACACATGCAGATGATCCTCTATGATTCAGATCGTGGTGTCTTGCCACCTTGGTGCTTGATCCGATACTGGCGAACAAGAACACTACGATTTCTCTTAAGGATTGGCAAACTACGATTTTCACTTGTTTATCTTGTAGACTCTACATTTCTGAGAGTACACTACGATCTCTGAGTTGGCTCGACAAACTTTGGGACCACTCTACGATTTCCGAAGAGGCCCTTCAAGGAAGGCACACTACAATCCTCGAAGCTCTACGATTCTGCCTTGGCTTTTTGCAATCTCTTGATCAGCTTGATAGACTACGATCTCATTGAAGCCTATCTATTACATCTCAAGATATACATCAACCTAACATCTTTGATCTCTTTATCTATATATTCATTTACAGAATGATAAACATTAAAAGCTTAGATCAACCTAACAAATTTGATTTATCACTAAGTCCTTATACATATATTCCTTGAAGGACTTTACATATAATCATGAGCATTTACTTTAAACATCAAATCAAAATATGCATTCTCCCAACAATCTCCTCTATTTGATGTTGACATAACCAAGGAGATTTGTTGTCATGATTATCAATTTCTAAATGCAATTACTAGAAAGTAAATATGACTTAATATTTTAGTGACCAACTGAAATTTCTAGAGAATAAGCATGAATTTATTGATGTTTGAAGATAGATATTACATTTAAGTTCAGTTACATCAATAAGAATTAAATTTCAACTTATCTATGTTTCTTCGACCTTTTGCCTGGTGGAGGATTGGCATATTCCTCAGCTCTCCTTTTCCTGCTGGCTTCGTCTCTCCTGGCTAGATCTTCCAGCTCGCTTTGACTTAGTCTTGGATTGTGATCATGCCTATTCATAAATGTAGGATCTCCAATTAGTATTCTTAGACCTGTGGTGGTCACTTCTTGTGAGCTAGGAGTTGGCCCTTGACTTCTTAATGGTTGAGCCATAATAATTGGTTCCTGATCAGATCGTTGAGTTTGATGGCCAGATCGTGGAGTCTGTTGGTGATACTACCTTGGAGGAGGACTCCTTGATGATTGACCTAAGAATCTTCCTCTGCCTTTGCCTTGATCTCCTTTCCCTTTATTCTCCCCCTTTATGTCAGCATCAAGGGTTCGAATATCTTCTGAGAGGCGAGTCATTCCTTGGACTAGCTCATTGAGTTGACTTTGGGTTTGAGTAATGTCCTCTCGATTCTCTTTGATTAGAGTATAAGATCGAGCTTCCCTTCGTTGGAGGATGTCCATGACATTGTCAGTCTGCTTCCCTTGACTCATGAAAAATTCTTGGAATTCTTTCACGGTACTTTGTAGATTTGTGATGTTGTCCATCATAAGTTTATTCTGGCACTCCTGAGTCTTCTACAAGAGAAGAAAAGCATCTCTTTATCTTTTAGCAGCTTGAAAGTGGATCTGATCCCTGTCATTTATGCTCTTAAGCATCTCTTTTATGATCTTCCTTAGCTTCTTTGTGAGCTCAGAGCTTAGGGTGCTTGGGAGAACATTGGAAGCATTGATCATTTTAGTCAATCTCATTTGAATGAGTTCAGTGTGAGCTTCAAGACTGTCTATGTCCTTGATAACTTTCTTCAATACTTCTGTCAACTCAGATTTGGTGGGCAGATCTGAAAGTAGTTCACATAGTTGTGGAATTTTTGGAGGAGGAGGAGGTGTTCTTGTGTATTGATCTTGTAAGGTGTAGAGAGCAAGATAAAGGTTGAAATATTCATTTGAGGACGAGGAGGGAATATCTGATTGAGGGGCTTGTGGTTGGGCTTCTTGAGTAGGTGGCTCTATGATTTGAGCGTGTGACTCTACGATTGGGCTCGAGTTAGTAATCATAGAGATGAGAGGAGATGGGATCAAAATGAAGTTGGGCATATTTAGTTCATCAGCTACAGATTGTTTGGATTCTGCAACTGGGAATTGATTAAGTGAACTGAGGATCACTTCCAACCTTTTTGGGAATTCATAGAATTGACTTAAGAATGATGGTGGACAATGATTAACCTTGAAAGAGATTGGGATAGATAGTACCTCATGCTCATTCCTTAAAGAAAGGCCATTTGTGATTAGCTGTTTGGAAAAGTTGAAGTTTCCTGGAAATCCATGAGCTAGCACTGAGATTGCTGGATATGCTTTGAAGCTCCAGAACATGTGATTCCAGGAGTTGAGAATTTGAGCTCTATGAAAAGGCATCATGGGTAGATAGGAGAACATATGATTGTAGTTAGCTTTCATATACCCATCACAGCCCACATCTATGATCTCGACCTCATCATCTTCTGTGACACCCCCAAATCCGAGTTACCTGACCCCCGAGTTTGGTGTTCACGATCCACAATATAATAACATCTAACTACCCATTCATATAGAAATAGTAATACATAAGTCATTAACAGAGATTGTTAATACATTAGTCCCAGGTTCTCTAACCTTAACATTACAAACATACCCTTTAGATAAACAAAAAGAGTTTACAAACATAACATAATAATAAGTTTATTATAACTACTCCAACATTTTGCCTCTATTCTTCACAACACCTTCTGCAACTTCGTCCCTAGTTGAAAAGTTTTATTTAACAAGGGTGAGCAACAAATTTGCCCCGTAAGTTAAGACATATAATGAATATATACAAATCAAGAATATCAGACTCTCTAATTTGATGTAATGATACCAAAGTTAGGGGAACTTTGAATTAGCTAAACAATTCGTTAATCAATAACAAGTCTTATCGTATTCTAGGCAACACAATAATCTGATAATGAAAGAGTATAACACTTTCAAAGTTTCTACGATATTCTATTGAATAAACAAGAATCAATTCTACGCAATAACAAAGTGGAATGTTTTCCAGCTTTATGTTGAGTGATCCATTGGATCTAGAACTTCTCTTCTCGGGTATCTATCAAAGATTTACTTTGATACATATGTAGGTATATCAGATAACCATAAAGATTAAATCATACCCCTTTGCAAGTATAACAAGTGATCAGCTTTATTATACCCTATATTATGCATAATACTTAATCGGGCGCAATGGTCGAATATACGACCTAAAATGTTCCCTTTATATAAAAGGTTGTTCTTCTTAGTCTTTGAATCAAACTTTGATTTAACAACAAAATGCAATGATTTCAATATCTAATCATGTAAGACCCCAAATTATTAATAAATGAAATTTATTTTCCTCTATTTATTATTTTGAAATAGTAAGGGTCGATTTGATTAATGTGGATAGTTATGGGTAAAATACATAAATATTTGAATAAGCAAGTGGTTATAAAATATTCATTATTGTTGGGAATATTCGTTTGGAAGTGGAATATTAAATCTTTGTCGAGAGAATATTAAATTTACGGTAGCGATCTTTTATGGGCCCCATAACTTGAAAGCGATTGGATGAAGAAAACGACAAATATAAGTTGTTTATAAATAATTGGCGTAGTTGTTACGTTAGTATCGTTGTTGGAATACCCGGTGGTTAAAACACACTAATCTGGCGTTGTTGAGCAAAGAGAATACTGCGGTATTGCACCAATTATTGATTCTTACGTGAAGAAGGCACTACTCAATAATTGTTACAATAATTCTTTATTCAATATTTTATTTTATTGATTCAATAATCGTTGCGTTGATATTTTATATTGTTGTTGTAAGACCCCGGCTTTTATAAATAAAGATGAATTTTTCTATAAATATTATTTTTGAATATTATGGAATAAATTTGATATAATGTTATAGTTGTGGGTAATATTTATAAATTTTGCAAAGTATGCAAGTTGTTATAAAATATTCGTTTGGTCGGGGAATATTCTTTTTGTTAGGAATATTCGTACAATGGCTCAATCATTGGTGGACCCCACAACAGAATTATTGTCGGATTGAGAAAACGACAAAAATATTTTATAAAAATAACGGCGGAGGTGTTACTGTTAAAACTGTTGAACTACCCGGTGGTAAAAGTAACGAAGAATGTCTGGCGTAGTTGCATAAGTAGTACACAGATTGATTATTGATGCTTACGTGAGAAGTCACTCACCTATGCTCAATTATTGCTACACGAGAATTCACGCATCATATCTCTTATATTATTGATTCAATTATTGTCACAAGATCATCTCAGTATAATATGTAATAGTATTAAATTAATAATTGTTGAAAGATTAAATATGTGTTGATGAAAAAAAATGATTTGTGGTAAGTTTGATTATTTTATGGGGGCTCATATGTCATCATCTAAGAGTCTCTTCACAATCGATAGTAATTACCCTTGTGAATAGTATTACACCGTCAATAGTAATTACCTTCGTCAATAGTAATTATCCTTGTGAATAGTATTTACCTTCGTCAATAGTATTTACCTTCGTTAATAGTAATTACCTTTACAGACGTCGAACCACTTGTCGCTTTTCACATTATAGGCGTCGAACCACTTGTCGTTTCATATTACAAAGCGTCAAACCGATCGTCAAGCCACTTGCCTTTTCACACGGCGGGTGCTAAGCTAGAAATCTTCTATAAATAGAGGCCTAGGGCTTCATTATTTTCACTTAATTCATTCAAGCTATAGAGATAAAGTATATAGAGAATAAGAGAGAAAGAAGAAGAGTATTTTGTTACTACACCGTGCGATATTCAATCTCCTACCAAATGTAAGGGTGTTATTCTTTCTTATTCATGAAGAGAACTGTTGTTATTCCATTGCTTATTATTACATTGGAATAACTTTGTATAAGTGGTTTACCCTATACTTGGTGACATTCTTCTATTATTCGTTGGAACATCCATGCGTGTGTTTTACAGGACTGGTTTAAATCTTTATTATTATTACATTGGAACATCACGTCGTGTGTTTTACAGGACTGGTTAAAATCTTTATTATTCTGTTGGAACATCATGCGTGTGTTTTACAGGACTGGTTAAAATCTTTATCATTCATTGGAATATCCTATCGTGTGTTTACACAGGATCCGGTTCCATCTTTATCATTCTGTTGGAACATCCCGCTTGGGTGTGAATTTCACGACTTTGGTTCCGTTATTTATTATTCATTGGAATAACCTATCTCGTGCGGTCTATCGCATGCATGGTGATTTCTTTTGTTATTCCATTCTTTATTATACTCAGTTGGTTAAAACTTTGACTTTTATACTCCATGAAATTAGTGGAATATCCTTGATATTTGCGTTTCATCCAGTATCTTTTCATATTCTTCTGATCATTCTTGAATTTTACTCTACAAAACAAAGATCATGTTGATAAATTGGGACGTTAATAATTCCGGATAAAATAATTCTTGAACTTGTTTTATTGAATTCTTATATCATTGTCATCATCCTCATGTTTATATTTTTTTAAAGTCATCCGTGGGTCTGTAGTGCATAGATGGACTTGGTATGATTATGACCAGAGACTATTGATTGTAATCATGACCGTAATGTTACAAATGATGTGGTAAAAATCCTCGATTGGTAGTAGTGCATTGATGGACGATTGTTGGCATGATCATGACCATTAATGAATACACAAATATTCTTGGCCCGTAGTGCATGAATAATTGTGGTCGTGATACTAAAGAATATCCTTGTCAGAAAGCGTGGGGTGATTCGATGATGTGGAATATTTATTAAAATTTGAGTCTCAAATTTATAATAAATGATGAAAAACCTTTAAAACCTAAAAGATAGTAGATTTTATTTTCTACTTGACTCTTTTAATGGATTCAGATATTCACCGCAGATTAAACCGGTTATCTATTGTATTTTATCGGTTTAACATTGTTGAAGACTATTGATAATTTATTCGCATTATCTTAGTCATAATATTTCTTACTAGGCTAGTTGAGCTCACCCTTTCTTTCACTTTGTTCTTCTTGAAATGAGAATATATTTGGGACGAGTCTGGGAAACGAGTGATGGTCCTGAAGATAGCATTAGTAGTCCTCACTATTCTCGTGAAATAGTGTGATAATAATTGTAATGAGGACTTTTGTTTGAGTTTGTATAATATCTAGTAGAGGCGATATTTGTATTTAAACTCATGATTTATGTCGTATTGCATACTACGCTTATATTAATAAGTTGTATTTAAATTACGTACCATGTAAGTGGCGACCCAAGATGGGTGATGTATACCTAATTTTGGGGGCGCCACAAATTGTTGTTTCAATAATTGTCATTACACAAGATTTTTTATTATCGAAGCAATAATTTATATTATCTGAATAATATTATTAGATAACATTATTGGCAATGTCTAGAAAGTTCATCTAAGGAGAGGTTTGGTCACCTAATTGCGTGCAAGAAGAAGAAATTCTTATTGGAAAGCCCCTCTTTCTGGAACCGCACGGTTGTCAATATTGTGATTCTATAATATTATTTGTGAATAATTAATTATTGATTCATATGATGAGGAAAATATTGATTTTATGTGGATATAGATGGAGAAAAATTTTAAAATGACAATTGTTGAAAATTAATATTTTATCTTTTACGATAAAATAATTCATTTAAATATATTATTTTAATAATATATTAACGATGATATTTTTACAATGAATGTGGGATATATGAGTATATGAGGAGGAAGAGTATTTTTGTTGCATTAAATGATTAACGCATGTTTTGTGTGTTAATTGGACCCCATTTCTTGATGAAATTTGATTATAGCTTTGTAAAATTGTCCGTATGTGAATTTGATCAAATTTTACATTTAGAATTTGAAAAAACTTTCTTCTCGCAAAGTTGTAGAGAATTGAATTTCCTATAACAAATTGCTAGATTCGAATTTTTCTCGATAAAAGAGCTATTTATTATGAATTATTGAAGTTAGAGCTCAAGAAATAATTGATTTTTGGAAGTTTTAATTATTTATATCAACAAAAATGTTTTTATTGTTTTTGGTTGCCCCCCATGTGTTGTAAACATGCTGATTTCAAGAGTCTTGGTTGGCGAGGAATATATATATAATATATTATTATTATATTAAATTTTACGCTTTGGTGTTCTAAGCAGGTTTCTATAAATAGGGTGCTTAGGTTAGAATTGAAAATCACACTTTAAATCGATGTTTTCTCTCTATATTATCCGTATTCTTGAGAGTATTTTGAGTATACTTTGAGTATTGCTATATCTGGTGCAAGTTCAAGTCATAGCCTATATCCAGGTGTTTCAACTAGAAGTCTTGTCTTTCGAGGTAAGGGATGTTCTTTTCTTCTCAAATGATATTATTTCTTCAATATCATTATGCTGAAATATTGGTTGGAACTTTTTATCAAATTTGGAACTTTTTCATGTCGGGGTTACTATTCATGAGTTACTATTCACGAGTTACTATTCATGAGTTACTATTCACGAGTTATTATTCATGAGTTACTATTCACGAGTTACTATTCACGAGTACTATTCATGAAGCGTGAAGATGTTTTTTGTGGAATTTCTATCTTTTGGTGTCGGAGTTACTATTCACGATATCTGACTTTATTCACGATATACGACATTATTCACGAATCACGGAATTATTCATAGAAAATGAAAATTTTTCTTTTCATCTAAAATATCTATTCGGATACTAGCTTTGATTGTATCCATGTTTTGATCATTCTTGAATTTTACACCCCTATGATTATTTTTGAGGTATTTTTGGACGTGGATAAAGCAAAGTACTTAATCCTTAATCCTTAATCCTTGTCATTTTGTTTCCTTTGGATTCGTTTCTTTAAAAATATTTTCATCATCTTCGGTCTTAAATGATGATATTATGGAATATCTTTGGCACTGTAGTGTAAAAGATGAATGATTTTGAAGAAGAATATCTTTGGCCGTAGTGCAAAGATGAAGCAGTGTTTAGATGAACATGATTAATCGATAAATATCTTTGGCCTGTAGTGCAAAGATGAATATTTGATTCAGATGTATGTTGATTGATGTTACAGGATAAAAGATAGACGATTTAACTTTTAAATTCATACATAGAAGATAGTAGTTGCATTCTCTACTTAACTCTTCTAATGAATTATTATTTTCATTGCGAATATTGGTTTAAAAACTTGTTGTCTCATTGTATTCTATTAGTTTTTTTTTCCTGTTGAAGACTAATGATAATTTGTTGTATATTATCTTAGTCATAATATTCTTTCTTGGGCTAGTTGAGCTCACCCTTTTCCTTGTTGTTCCATTTTTCTTCTCGGGAGGCTAGATTGTAGCGAGTACTAGTGGGGGTATGGAATGAAGGTTAGAGAGAGTTGTTTAGTAGTCCTCACCATTTTATAAAATAATGTATCAATAATTATGATGGGGATTTATTTGCGTGTGGATATTGTGCAGATGGCAATATCGTATTTAAACTCACAGTTTATATGTTGTAATAATAAAGTTGTAGTTATTTCTGTACCATGTATTTGGCGACTCAGAATGGGTTGGATGGAATGGACCTATTTTGGGGGCTTCATAGTTGGTATCAGAGCTTAGGGATATGATCTCTGGCGGAGATCGGGGAATAGAACTAGGAGGGGAGAGACGAGTAAATCCTTCTCTAGTGTGTCCTACCTAAGCTTATTTGTTAGTTGGTCAGTATATAGGGATATTATGTGATATATTGATTTCCTTAATTAACCCTTGTTTTATGACAGTATTTGAGAATGTCGACTGAGAATATTAACAATGTAAATGAGACCGTGGAGATGCATGTACTCACCAACGAGGAGAACGTGCAACAGGCTGGCAATGTTCCTCCTGTGAACAACACCACTGAAGCAGATGATGAACGAGGGGATGTTTAGAAGCATTTTACAGTTCATGCAAAATCAGACGAGGAAGACTCGTGTTCAAAATACAGGAGGAAATGATAGCAATTCACGGGTTGTCACAGCCAAGCATTTCAAAGAGTTGGGACCACCAGAATTTAAGGGAAAGCCAAATCCGATCATGGCGGAAACATGGGTCAAGCAAATTACCAAGATATTCGATGTCTTGGGATGCACGGAGGAATAGAAGGTTCCATTCGCTACCTTTATGTTCCGTGGCGAAAGGCAGACATTGGTGGGAGTCTCGTGAAGCGTTGCATCCATCCATTGCACTTCGACATGTCATGGGAGACGCGTTTTCAAAGCATTCAATGACAAGTACTTCCACGAAAGTATTCGGCTATATGAAGGAAGTGAAGTTTATTAGGATGGAGTAGAATAACATGACGGTGTCAAAGACGAAGCGAAGTTCAGCGGAGTTATCCAGTTTGCACCTCATTTGGTGGAGAATGAGGAACGTATGACACGGATGTTTCTGAGAGGTTTGAAACCCGGCATACGTCAGTATCTCATTTCACATAAATTTTCTCTCTATTCAGATGTTGTCAACAGGGCTTAGTTGTTAGAGCGAGATAATGAGTACATTCAACCGAGGGACCATAACCAGGATTATACCGAAGATAGCAGTCATCAGAATAACGATAACCAGCGAATAAAGAAGAATACGGACAAAGGCGGTAACCACTCTGGTGGTAATCATGGCCATGAAAATAGAAGAAGCGAGTCGGGAGGAGATTTTAAAAAGAGGAGATTCAACAATGACCATTTGAAGACGTCGGTACCAAGAGTAACTAGTTCCAAGGAGGAGAAAGACCATCTATCAGTATGTTACAAATGCGGAAAGAGGGACATATCACCAAACAAAATGACCCACAACAGTTTAAGGTATGCTATAATTGTGGAAAAAAGGACATATCGCTCGAGATTGTATGGTATCGAAACCCGATCCAATGGAATGGTGACTCAAAAGGATGTCCCGAGAAAAGTCAAAGACAACGATTCACGGAAGAGCGTTTGTCGTGACTGGGGTCAAAATGCAAGGTACCCGAACGAAGTTATGCACGGGTTAGTTAATTATAAATTCTTGCGAAGTTTATACCTTACTAGATACGGGTTCTACAAATTCTATTTATGGAGACTCCGTTAGGAGAAACTTTCATTACATCCGTTGTTTAGAAATCTTGCTTGATTCAGTTGGCACTATCACATTACCGTTAACCTTATTTCTATAGAGATATATTTGTTTTGATGTGATTTTAAGGTTAACTACTCATCATGCCGAAATTGATTACTTTCGTCGTAAGGTTGTTAGTTTTCATATTCCTAAGCAACTGTTACTCAATTCAAGAAATCAAACCATTGTAGTCAAACATTTTCATATCAAGCCATGAAGTCATTCGTTTATTATGGATGTCAAGTTTTCTTTGTCCATGTTATGGATTTGAATAAAGACACGTCGATTTGAATAATATTCTGTTGTTATTGATTTTTCCCGACGTATTTCTCAAGAATTTCTTGGTTTACTCCCAAAGATCGATATTAAATTTTGTATCGACTTTGAACCCCAGACAAAACTCATTTCTAAAATCTCATATCGAATGGCTCCTATTGAACTTCAGGAGTTAAAAATTCAACTATAGAATTTGGTACCGAGCCTTTATCCGGTGACTTCCTTTGTGGAATGCACAAAGCCGATTCTCCGTAGGGGGGACACCATATTCGTGCGATAGTAAAAGCGATAGGTGTCATTGTAACGCTTTATCCAAGGTTGGGATATGAGTCACAGATTGAGAACAACCTAAGTCAGAATCGAAATACGTAGCTTTCTAGGCTTAGTTGGTTATTATCGGAGATTCGTTGAAGGATATTCTCGAATCGCTATTCCATTAACGCAAATTGACTCGTAGAGATACAAAATTCAAATGGAGCAAGGAATGTGGGAAGAGCTTCAAGAACTCAAGAGGAGACTCATTTCAAAGACATGTTCGACCATGCCATCCTCGAAAAGCGAATGTGGTAGCCGACGTGTTGAGTAGAAGATCGTATACAAAATCTGAAAGTACGATATTGTCAAAGGCTCATTTCGTATAATTTACAAATAATAGAGATGGAGATGAAAACTCTAGGTACCCACGTGATGATATACGAGTATAATCAACTTTAATCGATAAAGTTAAAGTTGTTCAAGTTACACACCGGAGCTGATGAATTTGAAGAAGGAGGTGCAAGAAGTTGTTATTTCAAAAGCAAGAATCGGTGAGGTGAGGAAAGCTCAAACCTTCGATTTATTAACCTATTTGAAATTCGCGATCAAATAGGAACGGTGGCCTATAGACTCGTTTTACCGCCAAGTATGACGCGTGTTCATAACGTTTTTCACGTATCGATGTTACGTAAATATGTGGATGACCCGAACTACGTCATTGAGTTAGAACCGAACGAGATAGCCGAAGACTTAACGTATGAAGAGGTACATGTCAAGATTTTGGATAGGAAGGAGCATGTCCTACGTACGAAGGTCATACCACAAGTTAAAGTTTTGTGGAGAAACCATGCTATTGAGGAAATGACCTGGGAGTTGGAAATGGAAATGAAAGCGAGGTATTCTCATCTTTTCGAAACACCAGGTACGTACGTCAATTTCGAGGACGAAATTTCATAAGGAGGGGAGGTTGTAAGACCCCAAATTATTAATAAATGAAATTTATTTTCCTCTATTTATTATTTTGAAATAGTAAGGGTCGATTTGATTAATGTGGATAGTTATGGGTAAAATACGCAAATATTTCGAATAAGCAAGTGGTTATAAAATATTCATTATTGCCGGGAATATTCGTTTGGTCGTGGAATATTATTATCGTGCTGTGGGAATATTCGTATGCGATGGCGCGATCTTTTGTGGGCCCCATAACGGAAAGCGATTGGATGAAGAAAACGACAAATATAAGTTGTTTATAAATAAGCGGCGTAGTTATTATCAGATTATCTTGTTGGAATACCGTTGGTTAAAACACACTAATACGCGTTGTTGAACAAAGTAGCATACCAGTATTGCACCAATTATTGATTCTTACGTAAGAAGGCACTACTCAATAATTGTTACAATAATTCTGCTCAAAGATTTTATTTTATTGATTCAATAATTGTTGCGTTGATATTTTATATTGTTGTTGTTTCAATAATTGTCATTACACAAATATTTTTATTATCGAAGCAATAATTCATATTATCTGAATAATATTATTAGATAACATTATTGGCAATGCCTAGAAAGTTTACATCAAGGAGAGGTATGGTAACCTAATTGCGCGCCAAGAAGAAGAAATTCTTATTGGAAAGCCCCTCTTTCTTAGGGAACCGCACGGTTGTCAATATTGTGATTCTCAGAATATTATTTGTGAATAATTAATTATTGATTCATATGATGAGAAAAATATTGATTTTATGTGGATATAGATGGAGAAAAATTTTAAAATGACAATTGTTGAAAATTAATATTTTATCTTTTCGATAAAATAATTCATTTAAATATATTATTTTAATAATATATTAACGATGATATTTTACAATGAATGTGGGATATATGAGTATATGAGGAGGAAGAGTATTTTGTTGCATTAAATGATTAACACATGTTTTGTGTGTCATTGGACCCCATTTCTTGGATGAAATTTGATTATAGCTTGTAAAATTGTCCGTATGTGGATTTTGGTCAATTTCTGTTTGGAATTTGGAAAAACTTTCTTCTGCAAAGTTGTAGAGAATTGAATTTCCTATAAAAAAATGCGAGATTCGAATTTTTCTGATAAAGAACTATTTATTATGAATTATTGAAGTTCTGAAGCTCCGAAATAATTGATTTTTGGAAGTTTTAATTATTTATATCAACAAAAACGTTTTTATTGTTTTGGTTGGCCCCCATGTGTTGTAAACATTTGATTTCAGAGTCTTGGTTGGCGTAGGAATATATATATATAATATATTATTATTATATTAAATTTTCTGCTTTGGTGTTCTAAGCAATTTCCTATAAATAGGGTGCTTAGATAGAATTGAAAATCACACCAAAAACTGATGTTTTCTCTCTCTATATTATCGAGCGTATACTTGTGAGTATTTTGAGTATACTTTGAGTATTGCTATACGGTGCAAGTTCAAGTCATAGCCTATATCCGGTGTTTCAACTAGAAGAACTGTCTTTCGAGGTAAGGGATGTTATTTTCTTCTCAAATGATATTATTTCTTCAATATCATTATCTTTGAAATATTGGTTGGAACTTTTATCAAATTTGGAACTTTTTCATATGTCGGGGTTACTATTCATGAGTTACTATTCACGAGTTACTATTCATGAGTTACTATTCACGAGTTACTATTCATGAGTTACTATTCACGAGTTACTATTCACGAGTACTATTCATGAAGCGTGAAGATGTTTTTTTTGGAATTTCTATCTTTTGGTGTCGAGTTACTATTCACGATACTAAGACTATTCACGATATCTTATAATTATTCACGAATATTTAAGATTTATTCACCTAAAAATAAAATTTTCTTTTCATCTAAAATATCTATTCGGATACTAGGCGTGATTGTATCCATGTTTTGATCATTCTTGAATTTTACACCCTATGATTATTTTTGAGGTACTTTTGGACGTGGATAAAACAAAGTACGAATCCTTAATCCTTAATCCTTGTCATTTTGTTTCATTGGATTCGTTCTTTAAAAAATATTTTCATCATCTTCATCTTAAATGATGATATTATGGAATATCTTTGCCAGAGTAGTGCAAAGATGAATGATTCTCAAGAATATCTTTGGCCCAGTAGTGCAAAGATGAGCAGTGTTTAGATGAACATGACCAATCGATAAATATCTTTGGCCTCAGAGTGCAAAGATGAATATTTGACTCGGATGTATGTTGATTGATGTTACTGAGGATAAAAGATAGATTTATTTAACTTTTAAATTCATACATAGAAGATAGTAGTTGCATTCTCTACTTAACTCTTCTAATGAATTATTATTTCCAATCATGAATATTGGTTTAAAAACTTGTTGTCTCTTGTATTCTATTAGTTTTTTTCCTGTTGAAGACTAATGATAATTTGTTGTATATTATCTTAGTCATAATATTCTTTTATCGGGCTAGTTGAGCTCACCCTTTTCCTTGTTGTTCCATTTTTCTTCTCGGGAGGCGAGAATGTAGCGAGTCTAGTTCTGGTATGGAATGAAGGTTCTAGAGAGAGTTGTTTAGTAGTCCTCACCATTTTTGTAAAATAATGTATCAATAATTATGATCGGGATTTATTTGCGTGTGGATATTGTCTAGATGGCAATATCTGTATTTAAACTCACAGTTTATATGTTGTAATAATAAAGTTGTAGTTATTTCTGTACCATGTATTTGGCGACTCAGAATGGGTTGGATGGAATGGACCTATTTTGGGGGCGTCACAAATCACTTCTCTTCTCAAACCTATCAAGTTTTGCTTTTTTGATCTAGCCAAAACAACTGGCATTGATCTATCAATAATAATTGAATTCTCTTCTCTTCTCTTCTTGAACCTATCAAGTTCTAACAAATGTTCGTCTAGCCAAAATAATTAGCTAAGACATGTTTCAATACGATTAAATAATAGACAAAATTTAACTGTACTATTTGAAATCAATAATAGCTTCTACAAATGTGAATAACCAACAACAGTTATTCTACAAGTATATTCTCAGAATCACTAATTCAATTTAAATTAATAATCATGCACTAACTGCGAATAATTAACAATAAATTCTTGGACGTGGTCTAATCAACAATAATTAACCACTATAATAATTGAATAAATATAACTCAAGGTTGAGTTAGGAAACTTGCCTTTCACGTTGATTACAGCTACACAATAAATTTATCTAAGTTCGTAAGACCTATAACCAATAATATTGGTCTCACAATTAGCACAATAATTTATAACACATAACACTGTAACTTACAGTCAAGTCTCTCTTATGCACATTAACACATAACCACATCAGTGTTTATAACCTATATAAACACTTATCAAGTCTAACTATCTAGGTCTGGTTGGACTTCGGTCCATTCTCGGTGTTCTGGTCACTCTATCCGACAATTAACACATTGATTGTCAATTAAGCTTGGTCTCTAAGCTTCAATATTATTTTAGATAAGTCAAATATCGTTTATAATATTTTTCGGAAGCTTTTAATAATTTATAAACAATTATTATAATTTATAATAATTTTTCAAATATTGTAATCATTTTTAAATGATTTAAATACTCATTAATTCTATTATCATTAATATTTAATAATATAAAAATATTAATGAAATACTTGATATTTAACAATATAATATTAATTAAAGTTATTATTAATAAATTAAATTATTTTTAAATCATCGATATTCTACTTAAATGATTTTTAAAATAATTAAAATTATTTTTAAATCATCACCATTAATATTTAAATATTAATGAAATTATTATCAAAATATTAAAAGTCCATAATTATAACTTAAAATATTTTTAAAACATTTTCTCATTTTTAAATGATTTTTAAATCAATAAAATCATTTTTAATTCATTTATTTAACATAATAATTAAATAATCTAATATCATTAATATTAATTTATTAATGACAATTCTCCAAAAATATTAAAATTATATTTTATAATTCAAAATATTTTCTAACACTTTATTCTCATTTAAAATGATTTTTAAATCAATAAAACTATTTTTAATTCATTTATTTAATATAATAATTAAATAAATCAAATATCATTAATATTAAATTATTAATGAAACTTTCTAAAAATATTGAAATTCACATTTTATAACTCAAAATATTTTTAAATACTTTAATCTTATTTAAAATGATTTTTATATAATTAAAATCATTTTCTCTAATTTATTTAGTACACTAATTAAATAAATTATGTAGCATTAATATTCAAATAATTATAAATATTAATGAAAAATATCCCAAATAATTAAAAGTTTTTTTTCGGAATTTAAAATTATTTTTAAAACCATTTTTGTAATTTTTATAATTTATTTTCTATTTTTAAGCATTTTCCGGAATATTCAGAAAATAAAATAAATAAAATCGTCTCTAAAGCCTATAGCGACACTTGTTTGTCGTCTTAGGTGTTCTTGGTGCTCAAGAACACTGTCAGACAGTGATCAAGGGTCATGGTTTGACCGCTCTTATCATCCAATAAAAAATGTTTCTGGTTCAGGTTAAGTATTGATCTCGTAATGTTTATGTAACACTACATGAAACAATCTTCATCTCGGTCATACAACAAACTAACAAGAAGATTTGATCTCCCAAAGTCGTTGTCAGAGTTCTGCTGGGTTTTCTGGGTAACCCAGAAACCGAGGCAGTCACAACATGCCATATTGAGGCTCCATTTTTATAGTGTTCTGGTCATGCTTCTTGTGATTTCTTTGTTCATACTCGTAGTATACATGACAAGGAAGATATATAGATCAACAAACCAGATTAAAAACAACACATTTGTCATATAGATCTTGGTCAAACTATGTCAGAAAAAGTGTTCATAGAGTTTCTGGAAATTCCCAGAAAGTGCATCCATGATCAAATAGTCTAGTTGACCATTCATTACAACCATCTTATGTTCTGTTTAAGCGATCTACTAGAATGGATCTAGAGTCCACATAACTAGCTGCAAATATGTAACAACAAAAACATCATAACACTAAAACCTGACAGATCCGCACGTTACAAAACATTGTCAGACTCAATTTTAAATTTATGGGTTGCCCAAATTTTGACTGGTCATGCCCGGTCAACGGGTTTTGACTAGGAATAACTCGAAATCTAAACATCAACTATCTGTGATTTTACTTCCAGATCAAAGAAAACATAACAAGCTACTAATAACAACTTTAAAACAACAAATATCATAAACGAGCAAGGATCTGTGGTGACTGACATTTCTTGTCAGACCACTAAGAATGCTCAAGAACAGATTTTGAAAAACATAGTTTTTACCCACTTTGATGCTATGGATTCATGATAGATCATCATAGATCTTCATAAAACATCTATTAGCAAGATTCTAAACACAAAAACACAAAAACTTTCTTAGTATACAAGATCAAATATTAAATTTAGGGTTATACCTCTCTTGTTCAAATCTTGACCTTGGCTCTCCAATATGTTATTATGTGATCTAGGGACTTATATTGGGACTGAATTACTTATCAAAATCAGAAGTTTAGGAGGGAGAGAGAGTCATTGAGAGTTAGCACACAAATGGTAACTTTAGTGGACTTTTTCTCTCTTTAAATCAATATATAATATGGTAAGATGTAAGATCTGATGTTTCTGTCACTTAGAGGCTGGTTTGGCTGGAGTTTTGTGTCCCAAAGTCAAGATAGTTGGTCAACAACTAAAGGTTTTGCAATTTTTACAAGTTACCTTTAAAAACAAATCCAAAAAGGGTACTTTTGTCATTTGCAATTTAAATTTAATGGCAATATGGTCAAATGTCCAAACCATTAGGGTTTAACCCTTAGGGTCTAACCCTAAGGTTCTAACCCTTAGGTTTTACAAACTCCAATTCTAGAATTTTCTATTTAGGGTTTTAAAATAGAAAATTAAGAATTTCAAAAATAAAATTAGGGTTTTAAATAGAAATTTATATTTCTAAAGTATAATTATGGTTTCCTAATTATATTAATACATATTAATCACTTTAGGCTTGCTAATTAGGATTAGGGTTTCCTAATTAGGGTTAGGATTCCTGAATATGAAATTAGGGTTTTTCGGCATACGATTAGGGTTTCTAACTGCGCATTAAGGTTTCAAAATTTGAGATTAGGGTTTCTAATATCTAATTAGGGTTTATTAAGTTTAAACCTTATCCGATCTATCATTGATCAAAAATTCTATACCGTACAAAACACATACATATTAATATAATTATTATAATTATATATTCTATCGAATCCCTATCCGTAACTAGGGTTAGGGTTTCTATTCTCCGTTAAGCACAACTCTACTCTTAATTTATTAGTCAATACCCAAATTGACTAAGTCTCACAGCTCGTATCACAGATACACAACACAATAATGATAATTAATATTAATATTAATAAATAAAAAAATTATACGTAAAATTTGGATTATTTGAAATCCCGGGTTATCACATCTTCTTCTTCTTCTCTATCTTCTTTTGAGGATTCCACTAAATCAATTACCTCCTTGTGACTTTCTTGCTCTGGTGTTCTCTCATTTTCTTCAGGAGCAGCCTCTTCTGACATAAGGATATCATGAGGCTCCCCCTCAACATGATCATCCAACTACATTTCAAATAGCTCCCCCTCAGCTGGAGCATTCTCTAGAGTGAGAAATTCATGTAGCTCCCCCTCAGCTGGAGCATTCTCTAAAGTGAGAACTTCAAGTAGCTCTCCTTCAGCTTGAGTAGTGTTCTCTTGTCTTGCTTCGGATAGCCCTTTCTCAGTGGCTATCTTTTCATCTTCTTCTTTAAGTATTCCTTCATTGACAAGGATGTACTTTTAGACCACTTTTCTTCTAGGTTTCCTCGGCTGAGCCACAACCTTAGGACTTTCTTTAGCTTCAGCTCAGAACTGTTGATCAACCAGAGTATCTGTTGCAGCAACTTCTTTGGGAGACGCGTCTAGTCTGGTCTCTACGATCGGTAGAGACTCTACGATCGAGGAGACAGATGGCCTCTTGGACTTGTGACTGCTTTTATTCTTCTTCAGCAGCTGAGAGATGGTAGCTCTGTCTTCATCTGCCTCAGCCTACTATTCTTTCCTTCTCAAGATCCTTAGAGTTTCAATGTCAGAAAGATCTTGAGGTATATCAGTGGTTAACCCCTGGGGTTCTTCTGCCATTTGAGCCTTCAGCTTTCTTTTGCCCTTACTTTTTCTAACTAAGGCAATTGGTTATTCTTTATTGATTTCTTCTTCATCTTCTTCAGTCTCCTTAACAACAGACATGTTCCCCGGAATCCCTGACTCCTTTGCATCACCAGTTCTACCACTGGACTCAGACATCATTCGTACATTCTCTGTTGGATTCTTTTTCCAGTTCTCGAACAGTTGCTGGGTCATTCGTCTGTTTGGATTAATGGACTCTCCTTCATCATCCCCAATCTTATCACCCAAAGTAGACTATAGGATGATACTTATGAATCACCCGTAGAGCATCTTTCTAGAGCCCTTTGACTTCTTCAAGCTAAGAATCCACTTCCCAATCCATTCAAGCAGTAGGGCTCCATAGTTAAGTTGTATCCCACAACTGATGGTTGTCATGAACTTGAGTTATACTTCGTTTATAGAGTCATGGCCGGAGCTCTTGCAGTATATGTATTTTTTAAGAATGTCTACCAGGAATTTGTACCTCTGAGGAAACTCCTTCTTCTTGTACCCTTTGACATTGGGGAACTTCTTGTGGTGCATTCTCTTCAGTCCTTCATGGAAATCAATGCCCTCTGTGAACGAAAACCCTTTCGATTTGAAACCTAGTACTCGATTTCTATCCTCATCCTTGAGCTTGATTTCCACATCCCCGACCCTCGTAGTGATGACGTCGTTCTCGAACACACCATTTCTGTAGAATTCCTTTATTAGCTTAGCGTAGATCCATGTGCTCGTACCCAGAGCCTCTTCAAGACCAGCTTTCTTTATCAGAGATAGAGTTTTGAGAAATTTGGGGTCAGCTGTCTTGAACTCATCGAAGCAGAGTCTGTAACCAGAGATGACGTTTGATACTGTAATTGATTTCTTTGCACTGTGTATCATTGTTTGAGCTTTTCTGAAAGTTAGGGTTTCTGCTTGTAGAGAGATAGAGAGAAAGAGAGAGAGGTGAGCTTTTTGAACTTCTAATTTCAAAAAGGTGTTTTCAAACTGTACTTCTAACTTCCCTCTCTCCATTTGCTTAGTGGGGTATGTGTCAACTTCTGCTTGGCTCTATGAATTTGACTGAAGAGGAATGTACTAATTTTCCCTTAGCTTCCTCTGAGCTAATGTATTCATTGGGAAGACTACGATCGTTGAGGTAGTCTTTATGATCGTCGAGTCTGCTCTGCATTTCTCGAGTCTACTCTGCAATCGTCGTGTCTGCTCTGCGATCGTCGTGTCTGCTCTGCAATCGTCGAGTCTGCCTGGGTCCTTGTGATAAACTTTTGACTTAGCATTCTTCTCGATTTAAGGTAGCTCAGGAAGGGCTAACCTCATAGAGTGAATCAAGGGTTAGGTTTTTTCCTGAGGCGCTTGACAAAGAGATTGCTTTGATTTGTTGAACTTTGTCATCACATGATGCTCCTTTGTTTTGTTGATGGAGCTCTTCCATCGTTGAGTCTGCACTGCGATCGTTGAGTTTACACTACAATCATTGTCTTTCATGTTACTACAGCTCTACGATCGTGGACTTCCTTTGATCATGCCTACGATTTCGAACATAGCCTTTATATCTGTATGATTAGCACAAACTAGAGCATATATTTCATGGTTGTAAATTAAGCATGCCTAGCTCACTTATTAACTTGTTAAACATGGATTCATCTAGAGGCTTTGTAAAGACATCACCAAGTTGATTTTCAGTAGGGATATATTATAAAGATATGGTTCCATTTTGCACATGATCCCTAATGAAATGATACCTTATTTCTATATGCTTAGTCCTAGAATGCATGACATTATTATGAGTTATTGCTATGGCACTTATGTTATCACAGTGAACATATATAGATTTGAATTCAAACCCATAGTCTGCAAGCTGGTTTTTCATCCATAGGATCTGAGCACAGCAACTGCCAGCATCAATGTATTCAGCTTCTGCAGTTGAAGTAGATACTGAGTTTTGCTTCTTGCTAAACCAGGACACAAGTCTGCTTCTAGCAAATTTATTGTGTGCATCTTGGAACTCTTTTCTCTATTTTGCGTACCAAAGAAAGTCAAAGATCTCAGATATCCTGTTAGTTCAAATGAAGACTCCTTGGGATACCAAAGCCCCAAGTGAGGTGTGCCCTTTAGGTACTTGAAAATTCTTTTTACAGCAGTTAAGTGTGATTCCTTAGGATTAGCTTAAAATCTAGCACATATGCATGTTGCAAACATTATGTCCGGTCTACTGGCAGTTAGATATAGAAGAGAGCCTATCATACCTCTGTATTGAGTTACATCAATACTTTTACCTTTTTTCATCTTTGTCAAGCTTGGTTGCAGGAGCAATTGAGGTTTTCATGGGAGAGGCTGATTCCATGCCATACTTCTTAAGTAAGTCTTTAATGTACTTGGCTTGGTTTATGAAGATTCCTTCCTCAGTCTTCTTTACTTGTAGTCCAAGAAAGAAGTTCAGCTCACCCATCATGCTCATTTCAAACTTGCTTTGCATAAGCTTGGATAATCTCTTACATAACTATTCATCAGTAGATCCAAAAATAATGTCATCAACATATATTTGAACTAATAAGACTTTGTCTTTATGCTTTCTAAGAAATAATGTGGTATCTACTCTACTTCTAGTGAACCCATTTTCAATAAGAAAGTTAGTTAGTGTTTCATACCATGCTCTAGGTGTTTGTTTAAGACCATATAAGGCTTTGTCTAATCTATAGACATAATTAGAAATAGATGGATTGATGAAACCTGAAGGTTGCTCTACATATACTTCTTTTTGAAGTTCACCATTTAGGAATGCACTTTTGACATCCATCTGAAAGACTTTAAACTTCATATGAGCAGCAAAGGCATGGAATAATCTGATGGCTTCTAGTCTGGCAACAGGTGCAAATGTCTCATCGTAGTCAATGCCTTCTTCCTGAGAGTAACCCTTGGCCACTAGTCTTGCCTTATTCCTGGTTATTACTCCATCTTCATCCATCTTGTTTTTGAAGACCCACTTGGTTCCAATGACAGGATGACTCTTTGGTCGGTTCTTTCAAACTGTTTAAGTTCTTCCTACATGGCTTTTATCCAGCTGGAGTCTTCCATAGCATCCTCTATCTTCTTAGGTTCCATTTGTGATAGGAAGCTCAGATATAAACATTCATTTTGAGTAATAGCTCTCGTTTTGACTCTTGCACTAGGATCTCCAATGATTAAGTCTTGAGTGTGATCTCTTGCCCATCTGTTTCCTGTTGGAACATCTGTCCTGATGCCTTCTTATCTGAGATCTTCAAGATTAATTTCTGCTTCTTGATGTGGAGGTTCGTTGTCTTGCGTGGACCTCTCTACGACCTCATTTCTTTGCTCAACGATTTCATTGTCTGGGACTACGATCGTGGTGTTAAGCTTGACAACCTCATTCGTAGTGTCTGGACTATCATTCTTAGTGTCTTGAGACACTGTTTTGTCCAAGTCTGTTTCATTAAAGATTATGTGGATCGAGACTTCCACACTTAGTGTTTTCTTGTTGAACACTCTATAGGCCTTACTATATGTGGAATATCCAAGAAAGATTCCTTCGTCTGACTTGGGTTAGAACTTTGTCAAATACTGCTTCCCATTATTGAGAATGTAGCATGCACAGCCGAATACATGGAAGTAGCTGACATTTGGCTTTCTTCCTTTCCACAGTTCGTAGGGTGTCTTCTTAATCATAGAGTGTATCAGTGATCTGTTCTAAGTGTAGTATGCAGTGTTGACAGCTTCTGCCCAAAAGTATTCAGGCAGATGGGCTGTTGCTAGTAGAGTTCTTCTAGCCTCTATAAACGTTCTGTTCTTTCTCCCAGCTACTCCATTTTGTTGAGGAGTTTGTGGAGCTGAGAAGTTATGACTGATGCCATTTTTTGTGCAGAACTGGTCCATTTCTGAGAAGTCGAATTCTCTGCTATGATCACTCCTTTTAGCCTTGATTTTCTCCCCTTTCTCATTCATCACTAGTCTGAACATCTTGATCAGTTGGGAGCTTATTTCATCTTTCGAGGTTAGAAAGAATACCAATGTGAATCTGGTATAATCGTCCACTAAGACTAGTGAGTATCTCTTCCCTCCAAGGCTCGTCGTTGGAATTGGCCCAAATAGATCCATGTGGAGCAACTGCAGGGGCTTGTCAATTGAGTTGGCAGTTTTGCTCTTGAATGAGCTAATGGTCTGCTTTCCAAGTATACAGGCATTGCACGGCCTTTTTTTGACGAAGCTGAACTTGGGTAAGCCTGCAACTAGATCTTTTAAGGCCAGTTTGGACATGCTTATGAGGTTGAGATGAGACAATCTTCTATGCCATAGCCATCTCATTTCTTCATATGTTTTAGCCAGAAAGCATATTGTCTCGTCTGAGCTTAGTTGTTCAACATTTACTGTGTAGACATTTCCTTCTCTTGTTCCGGTTAGCTTTACAGCAGATGTCTTCAAATCTCTGACTTGACATTGATTGTTGAGGAATGTTACTTGATGACCCTTGTCGCAGAGTTGGCTAATGCTCAGAAGATTGTGTTGTAGTCCTTCCACATAGGCCACTTTACTGAAGGACACTGCACCATTCCCAGCTGAGCCATATTCTCTTGTCTTTCTAAAGCCATTGTCTACAACGATGACTGAGGAACCCTCCTTCTCTATGTAGTTAGACAGAAGGGCTTGGTTCCCAATCATGTATGACGCCCCCAAAATAGGTATACATCATCCATCCTGAGTCGCCAAATACATGGTACATAATTCAAATACAAACTTAATTATACAACAGTCGTGTAAAATATGACTAAACATATGTTGTGAGTTTTAATACAAATATTGTCATCTAGACAATATACAAACTCAATGGGGTCCTCATTACATTTATTATCACACTATTTCACAGAATAGTGAGGACTAATAATACACCATCTAGGACCATCACTCTGTTCCCCGACTAGTCCCTGCTACGTTCTCATTTCCTGAAGAGAATAATGAAAGTAAAAGGGTGAGCTCAACTAGCCCAGTAAGAAATATTATGACTAAGATAATGCCGAATAAATTATCATTAGCCTTCAACGTTGTTAAACCGATAAAATATAACAAACATCAAGTTTAATCTGCAATGAACAAGCAATCCATTAGAAAAGTCAAGTAGAGAATAAAATCTACTATCTTCTTTGATTTAAAAGGTTTTGCATTACTTTTTATCATTTGAGACTCAAATTTTAATAAATAATCCACATCATCATCCACTACTACGCCAAGGATATTCATTAGTATGACCATAAATTATCCATGTACTACAAAAGCCAAGGATATTCGTGTATTCATCAATGGTCATGATTATGCCAACAATCGTCCATCAATGCACTACTACGGCAAATGAGGACTTTTTCCACATCATTTGTAACATTACGGCCATGATTACACGAGAAAAACCCTACATAATAATCATACCAAGTCCATCTATGCACCATGTGCCACAGATTGACTTTCAACATAATATAAATATGAGGATGATGACAAGGATATAAGAATTCAATAAAAAAGTTCAAGAATTAATTTATCCAAGAACTAATAATGTCCAAATTGTCAACATGATACTTCTTTGTAGAGTAACACACAAGAATGCTAAGAAGAATATTTTCATGAAAAGATACTGGATGAAGCGCAAATATCAAGGATATTCCACTAATTTCATGGAGTATTGAAGTCAAAACTTTAACCAACTGAGTATAATAAAGAATGGAATAACAAAAGAAATCACCAGGCATGCGATAGACCGCACAGACAGGTTATTCCAACAGAATAATAAATAACGGAATCAAGTCACGAAACGCACAGATAGGATATTCCAGCGTAATAATAATTAATCGGAACCGGTGTCATGCGTAAAAGCACGTATGGGATGTTCTAACAGAATGATAAATAATGGAACCAGGTCATGCGTAAAGCACAGACGGGATGTTCCAACAGAATAATAAAAAATGGAATAAAAGAAGAATTTCACCAAGTATAGGGTAGCCCGCGTATACAAGTTATTCCAATAGAATAATAAAGAATGGAATAACAGAAGTTCTCTTCATGAATAAGAAAGAAAGAATACCCCTTACGAGTACAACAAATAATATCCCTTACCATAAAAGAATAGTATTCTGACTGATAGGGCGAGGATATTCTTGAAAAAAACTTACACTACGCTCAAAGCTTATTAAAACTCTAAAGAAATACGCTCAAGATTATAGAAGAATTCTCCGAACTTACGGTGTGGTTTTCAATTCTAACTAAGCATCCTATTTATAGGAAAATAGAAAGGATAATATCTTCGCACTATGCAAGAAAATATAATATATTCTAAATATATATATATATATATATATATATATTTATATATTTTATTTAAAATCCAATAAAACAAATAACTTTATAAAAGTATTACATTTTATATAAAAAGATTTTACTATGCAAAACACTATGTAGGCACTATGCAACACTATGCATAATAAAATATAATATATTCTAATTATTGTATAATAAAACAAATAACATTATAAAAGTATTTTGTTTTATATAAAATATTTTATTATGCAAAATACTATGCAAGCACTATGCAACACTATGCATAATAAAATATAATATATTCTAATTATTGTCTAATAAAACAAATAACTTTATAAAAGTATTATGTTTTATATAAAAAGATTTTACTATGGAAAACACTATGCAGCACTATGCAACACTATGCATAATTGAATATTATTTATTCTATTTATAGTCTAATAAAACGAATAACTTTATAAAAGTATTACATGCTTTATATAAAAAGCTTTTTTGCTGTTTTATTACATTAATAATACTAATAAAACAAAACTCATCATCATTATTATAATTCACAACATTAATCCACTGTGTCGCTCCGAGAAAAAGGGGCTTTCAATAAGGATTTCTCACCATTGGCAGCAATTAGGTGAACAAACCTCTCCTCGATGTAACTTCTAGACATCGTTAATATTGCAAATAATAATATTAATAACTTTGTCATCTCAATTATTGATTATTAAATATTGACAATAATTGAATCAAATTACATGAGATACTTGCACGGCAATTATCGTGAATAATAATTGAACAAAACCGAGTGACTTCTCACGTAAACATCAATAATCAATACTGTGTGCTAT
Source organism: Panax quinquefolius (assembly GCA_020205615.1). Taxonomy (NCBI): domain Eukaryota; kingdom Viridiplantae; phylum Streptophyta; class Magnoliopsida; order Apiales; family Araliaceae; genus Panax; species Panax quinquefolius. The sequence goes on along the minus strand of CM035164.1, from coordinate 74,673,864 downwards.
TGTGAAACTACGCGTATTACTGTACTTTTAACACCGGGTGTTTCAACAGTTAACGGTAAAACTTCCGCCGTTATTTTCATAAAGTATTTTTGTCGTTTTCTCAATCTGACAATAATTCCGTTGTGGGGTCCACCAATGATTGTGTCGTTGTACGAATATTCCCCGTTAAAACGAATATTCCCCGACCAATCGAATATTATATAACAACTTGCGTACTTTGAAAAATTTATAAATATTACCCACAACTATAACATTATATCAAATTCATTCCATAATATTCAAAAATGATATTTATAGAAAATTCATCTTTATTTATAAAAGTTGGGGTCTTACAACCTCCCCTTCTTATGAAATTTTGCCCTCGAAATTAGGGTACGATACGGTATGTCAAGAGGTAAGGATACCTTGATTTCATTTAAGATTCTAACTCCCAGGTCATTTCCTCAACATCGTGGTTTCTCCACAAAACTTTGACTTGAGGTATAACCTTGGAGCGTAGAATATGTTCCTTCTTATCCAAGATTTGAATAGGAACCTCTTCATACGTCAAATCTTCTGCTATTTCGTCCGGTTCTAACTTAATAATGTGGTTCGGGTCTTCCACATATTTACGTAACATGGATATGTGAAAAACGTTATGAATATGAGACATACTTGGCGGTAAAGTGAGTCTATACGCCACAGTTCCTACTAGATCGAGGATTAAAAATGGGCCAATGAATCGAGGATTGAGCTTTCCTCTCTTTCCAAATCTTGTAACTCCTTTTCATGGAGCAACACGTAACAACACATGATCTCCAATATCGAATTCCACGTCTTTTCGATGAAGATCAGCATAACTCTTTTGTCGATCTTGTGAGGTTTTTATGCGTTGTCGGATCGTTTAAATCTTTTCCATAGTCATACGTACCAACTCCGGTCCCAACAACGTTGCTTCACCCACCTCATCCCAGCATACTTGAGAACGTCATTTTCTTCCATACAACGCTTCGAATGGAGCCATGCCAATACTTGCTTGATAACTATTGTTGTAGTAAAACTCCACCAATTGTAAGAACTTGTCCCGACTTCCCTTGAAATCAAGTAAATAGAGTCTTAATATATCTTCAAGAGTTTAAATAGTCCTCTCCGACTGTCCATCCATCTGAGGATGATATGCCGAGTTAAATCATAAATCTGTGCCCATAGCTTTTTGTAAACTAACCCAAAATCGTGAAGTGAATCTTGGGTCTCGAACAGACACTATGGATATTGGCATACCATGCAATCTTACAACCTCGTTTATATACATAAGATCACGACGTTCAAGTGTATAAGTTTCTCGTATAGGTAAGAAGTGAGCAGACTTGGTCAATCTATCAACAATGACCCAAATTTTATCTATGCCTTGAGAAACCTTGGGAAGACCAGTAATGAAATCCATGGTAATGTGCTCCCCTTTCCATTCTGGAATTTCAAGTGGTTGCAATGGACCTTTTGGTACTTGATGCTCCGCTTTAACTCGTTGACAAGTTAGACACCTTGAGATAAACAGCGTTATCTCTCTCTTCATATTGCTTCACCAAAATGTATGACAGAGATCATGATACATTTTGGTACTCCCAAGATGGATTACAAACGGTGTGTTGTGCACCTCCATCATGATTTTATACTTTAAATCAGGGTCGTTAGGAACACAAAGTCTGGAGTTGACTTTAAGTATTCCTTCTTCATCGATTCTTGTTTTCGGCATAGCACTTTCTTGTACTTTCTTCCTCATACGCATCAGCTCCAGGTCTATAGCTTGAGCATCTTTAACTTTATCGATTAAAGTCGGTTCTACTCGTATATTTACCATCATCACATGGGTCCCTGGAGTCTTTAACTCTATCTCCATCTTTTACAAGTCACACAAAATGGGCCTTTGCGTTGACAATATCGCACTCGTATTTGCATATGATCTTCTACTCAATGCGTCAGCTACCACGTTCACTTTTTCAGGATGGTATTGGATGGTATGATCATAATCTTTCAACATTTCAAGCCAACATCGTTGTCGCATGTTGAGTTCTTTTTGAGTGAAGAAATATTTGAGGCTTTTATGATCCGTAAAGATCTCCACTTTCTCCCCATACAAGTAATGCCTCCAAATTTTAAGTGCAAAGACAACAGCTGCCAACTCTAGATCATGAGTAGGATAATTCCTCTCATATTCTTTGAGTTATCGTGAAGCATAGGCTATGACTTTCCCATGTTGAATGAGAACACATCCCAACCCTTTGCCCGAAGCATCACTATAGATGACAAATCCCTCCGAGCCAGATGGTATTGTCAGAACTGGTGCTGAAATGAGTCTCCTCTTGAGTTCTTGAAAACTCTTCTCACATTCTTCGCTCCAACCAAACTTTGTATCTTTCCGAGTCAGCTGAGTTAATGGAGTAGCGATTCGAGAAAATCCTTCCACGAATCTCCGTTAATAACCAGCTAAACCGAGAAAGCTACGTACTTCGGGCACTGATTTAGGTTGCTCCCAACTTTGAATTGCTTCAATTTGTGCCGGGTCAACAGATATTCCATGACTTGATACTACGTGCCCAAGGAATGCTACTTCCTCAAGCCAGAACTCGCATTTCTTCAACTTGTCATAAAGCTTGTATTCACGAAGCTTTTGGAGTACCAGCCTCAAGTGTTGCTCATGATCTTCACGGCTTTTGGAATAAATAAGGATGTCATCAATAAAGACGACCACAAAGTGATCCAAATATTCCTTGAATACTCGAATCATCATATCCATGAAGGCAGCAGGAGCATTAGTCAATCCAAAGGACATGACTAGGAATTCATAATGCCCTTACCAACTTCTGAAAGCCGTCTTTGGAATGTCATTTGTTCTAATCTTTAATTGGTGATATCTGGAACGAAGATCAATCTTTGAAAAGAATTTGGCTCCTTGCAACTGGTCAAACAAGTCATCAATACGTGGCAATGGGTACCTATTTTTGACGGTGACATGATTTAACTCACGATAATCAATACAAAGTCGCATACTCCCATCTTTCTTCTTCACGAATAGAACAGGATCACCCCAAGGAGAAGTACTAGGACGAATAAAGTCAATGTCTAAAAATTCCTGCAGTTGGGTCTTTAACTCCTGAAGTTCAATAGGAGCCATTTGATATGGGGCTTTGGAAATGGGTTTTGTACCGGGTTCAAGGTTGATACAAAATTCAATTTCACGCTCTGGGGGTAGGCCAGGAAGTTCTTCAAGGAATACGTCAGGGAATTTATTAACAATAGAAATATCATTCAAAACTGACGTATTTTTGTTTAGATCCGTGACATGAGCTAAGAAAGCTTGACATCCATTTTTCAATAAACGAATAGCTTTATAGCTTGAGATGATCGTGATTGATTTTAATGGTTTGGTCACTTGAATTCGCATAATAGGTTGATTAGGAATATGAAAGCTAACAACCTTACGAAAATAATCAATTTTAGCATGATGAGTAGTTAACCAATCAATCCCTAGAATCACATCAAATGTAAGTATTTTAAATGAAATAAGATCGACATGTAATGTGAGGGTACCGATTTGAACCAAACAAGACTTATAAACAGTGGATGTAATGAAGGTTTCTCCCAACAGAGTTTCCACAGATAAGTAAAAGTCTAATTTCTCCGGAGTCAAATTTAATCGTTGAGGGCAAGTAGGAGAAATAAAAGAATGGGTAGAACCGGTATCAAATAAGGTATAAACTGTTATGTTTGTAATATTCATGAACACAATCAAATTGCAAAAATTAAGCGGAAGCGAGATAAATCAGAGTTTAAAAATTTACAAACCATATACCCGGATCACCCTTTATGCACAATTATTAATTAAACGAAAAGATATGAAGAACAAACATACCCTTGAAGATCTGAGCTTCCTCAGGTACAAGTTCACCTCCAATCCTTTTCGCGTTCAACTTGAATCCACCGGGTTTGGTTCCTTCCTTTGATCAACGTCAGCCACCCAAGTGTTTGGCCTCTAGAGGTGATCCACCAAGGAAAAAGAATTTTTCAAGAAGAAGGGTATTTGGCTCAAACCCTAGTTTTCTATCTCTATAGAAAAGAACGTACTCTCCAACAAATTGGAATTATGTCGTATGTTGTAAAAAGTCAACAACCCCTCACCCATAATATGACTCCTCTTATTTATAGATGTGGGCAATCCACCTTAACAATTAAGGAATTGGGATTTATTTAATTAATTAAATTCTTTTAATTAATTAAGCTCCCTAATCTTATTAGGGATAATTAATTAAACTCCTTTAACTAATTTTTCCTCCTAATCCTATTAGGAATTAATGAGAGTATTTATATTAAATTAATTTCTAAACTCTTTTAGAAATTAAAATAATAATAATAATAATTGTAATAATATTAATAAGACTCCTCTTATTAATTTATATTTAATATTTCTAAAATATTAAATAATAATATTAAGCTATTTAATTTATTCTATCACCATAGATTAAATTAAATATACATAACATATTATTACGATTATGCCATTAACTTCTTAAATAATTATTCTTCCTTTTATGGTGTGACCCTTTAGGTTCTCCATATTAAACCGGTTGTGAATAAATCAATTAGAACAATTCTAATCTTATTTAAATAAATAAATTAAATAATTAATTTATTTAAATAAATAATATTTATTCTACAATAGGGATAAGTCTCCCTAGCGATCAACGACTTTCCAGATAATATAGATTTCAACATTAATCATTAAAGAACCTTTGAGTAAATAGTTATCAGATAATTCAATTCTTCCACCATACAATGTCCCAATTAAATATAAGATATGAAATTTCATCAAGTCTTATTTTATTTAATTATATGTATTTCGATCCTTAAATGCACAACTCAAATAATACAAATTAGAAACTCCTTTCTAATTTCATTCTCGCTTTTAGCCAAGGACTATTGGGTTGTCATTTATCGAATCACATAGGACATTTCTCTCTTTTATTAGAAGTGGTAGATTCTTTATTGATCATACATTATCTCCATGTACAACTTATTATACCCAAGCATACCCTTTGATATACCCTAAGGGTCTTAAGGAATAAGTCAAAGTATAACTCATCATACACAAGATACTATGATGATCTCAAGTCCAAGGATTACTTGTACTACTATCACTACTGAATTCCTATTGACAGCAAATAAAACTCCATTAGGTATTCCTTAGCGAGCCAACGCTCAAATGAACTTATTCTCTAATAAGCACCTACATACTTGCTTTAGTGTCTCCACACAAATGATCATGAGATCAATCATCCTCATCCAATGAGCAAGCAACGATGTACCAATCTATCCGGATTCACTAATCCCCAATTTAGTAATCCAATGATTGGGAACTATTTTAGTTTTAAGCTTTCTAAGAATTTAGATCTCATTAGAATGATCATCATCATTATTCTAAAAACATTGCTTAAAACTATGGGTTTATCACATATTATAAAACATCATCATGTAGATAATTAAAAGCCTTTAATAAATTAATACTTTTTATTAATAAATGAATAAGATTGTTACAAAGTATATGCTTTATCATCAAACATGATTGGCTTTGTGTGCATACTACTTTCAATCTCCCACTTGCACTAAAGCCAATCGTCATGGTATCTCATACTCTTCTTCTCCCGACGATTATCCCGCTTTGTTGGATAAGCTTTAGTTAATGGATATGTAATGTTGTTCATGAGAGTCCACTATCTCTATAGTGATTTCCCATCTTTCAATGATTCTAATAATCAAATGAAAATGCCACAACACATGTTTAGATCCAAAATGAGACTTAGGAACTATTCCTAGTTTTGTAATGAACTTTTAATCCAAACAATCAACTTGTAGCTTCATTTATAGCTATATACTTTGTCTTTATCACTAAACCAACAACTCTTTGCTGTTTGAAACCTTTCCAATTCACTGCACCACTGTTCAAGGTAACCCTTTACCTTAAAGTGGATTTTTCTATCGTCTTGGTGCGTCTTCGAAAACTTGAGTGCATTAAGCCCTCTAGTTTTAATTAAGACCCACAATGAATATGATCACATCCTTAGTGCCGGTTAAGCACTTTAAGATGTTTTTCACTGACTCATAGTGAACTTCTCCAGGATATGACTGATCCACATCAGGTCTCGTATATTTCATTGCATACATGATAGTCACTCATGCGACCTCTCTTTTCAAGAGTCTGTGGGGACTATTAAGAGAGATACACTCCATAGCTCATCTACATGAGACATCTCTTGGAGTTTGCCATGCTAAACGACTTTAGCATCAAATGAATATACGTTCCTTGGGTTAAGTTGAGCATCCTTTTAAATCTATCTATATAGATTTGCATCCCAATAATGATATTCTTCCCAAATCATTCATGGAGGATTGTTTAGATAACTTTATCTTTCGATTGTAGCATTGGTATGTTATTCCTCATCCGTAGTATATCAACATATAATACTAGAAATTTCACGACGCCCCAATCGACCCTTTTGTACACACTAGAAGTCTTACCTCATCGAATGTAACTCGGATCATCATCTTCTATGATGTGTACCTCATCATCATCATCCATGATGAATCCATACCTCCTAGGTATCTTTGGTACTATTCGCATTTATTTATCGGTTGTGGTACAATAGGTTCATCTACATGAGTTCCTCTTATTTGACTTATAGTGCTTTGTGGTTCTTGAACTCTTCAAGATCTATTATCCTCCCACTAGCCCCTTCAATGATAATCACCTTTATCTTAGAAGGATGCGTGTTTCGCAACAAACACCTTTTGCTAAGTAGGATTATAGAACATATACCCTAAACTTACTTTAGGATGTCCCACAAATTGTACTTGTCAAATCTTGTCCCAAGCTTATCCTTTGAAACATTTTCACATAAGTTGAACAACCCCTTAACTTAACATACTTAAGATTAGGAATCCTCCCTATCCATAACTTTTATGGAGTCTTGGGATCGGATTTTGAGGTTACCTTCTTAGTAGATATCTGACCATTTCTAGGACATGACCTGAAGAAGAATACTAGAATGTCGGTAAAATCATTATGGACCGCACCACGTCCAACAAGGTACGATTTTTCATTCAGATACATCAATCAATTATCACAGATCGGGATGTGTCCATTATGAGAAAAGCATTTGAGATGATCTAGAAACTTATTGCACAAGTATTTATTCCTTGATCTAATCAAAGAATCTTAATACTTTGTCAATTTGTTTCACTTCAATTCTTTTGAACCTTTCAAATAATTCACACTTGTATTTCAACAAATACATACATTCAACTCTTTGAATGATCATCTCCTTTTCTTATACTAATTTGTTCAATATGCAAAATTATTTTCATGTAAGTCAAGTATACAAAATTTATTAAGTAATATTCCAGTTCTATACAAAACATTATTATTATAAATAGAACCACAATTGTTCTTAATTATAATACCAAAAATTTTTATTGTCCAACAATAAAATAGAAATAATATTTTTAACAAGAACTAGAATACAATAACAACTTATTGACTTAATAGATTTGCCCGTAGGCATTGCTAAACTATAAGTTTCTATGGCTAATGTGACAACCTTTGCTACATTTCCCGCACATAGGATTACTTATATTTGTTTAGCTTTCTACTTCTGGTTGGTCCCTTCATAAATCTATATTTATGATAACCAAAGTCGGTATCCAATACCAAAGTAGAACCTTGACTTAAAGAAAAAATTATTTTAAATCATAAACAAATTTGTATTTGTAACCGAAACTTCACTAAGCTTCTTTGGTTAGCCACTGCAACATACTTCTCGCAGTTTCTTTCCAGTGTCCAGGCTTATTGCAGTGGAAGCAAACTCCTTTGCTATCCGTATCAGTTTTGTTCTTATTATCCTTTGTTTATGCCTTTCTATTTACCTTCTTTGAATCGTTCTTCTTTTCAGAAGATCATTTGGCCCCTACCAGTAAGACTTGATCTTTCTTGGTTGGAAAGTGACTCTCAACATTTTTCAACATGTTAAGCAAATTAGCAAAGCTGATATCTAGCTTGTTCATATGAAAAATTTACAACAATTGTGAAAGGAGTCCGGGAGTGAGTGTAAGATCAAATCTTGGCTCAACTCTCCATCCATGACAAAACCAGTTGTCCTTATTGATCAATCAAATTGATTATGTTAATAACTTTTTGTCTGTACTATAGTGCCATTGGCCATTCTAAATCGAAAGAGCTCCTTAGATATCTGATATCTATCAGTCCTACTTTCCTCACCATCAACTACTTGATGTGCAGGAATATAGTAGGAGCATCCATAGTTTCATGCTGACGCTGAAGCTCGTTACTCATGGATGCGAGCATGATGCATTGAGCCAACTGTGCATCATCTTGCCACTTTCTAAAAGTAGAAATGTCTTCCTCAGAGGCATTGTCTGCAACCATTGCAGGGATAGACGTATTAAGGACATAAGATAACTTTTCAGCCATGAGAACTATTCTCAAATTCCTTAACCAATCCGTTTAATACGGTTTGGTTAAATAACATCTAATATGTTTCGCAGTGATAGTAATTTAGACATTGTAAAATTCTGTAAATGAATTTGTAATTAACAACATTTTAACATACATTCTTTTATTAATTACCAAAATAATTTAGGTCTTGTTTTAAATTGGTATCTCCAACTATTTTCTTCAAACTATATTACCTCACTTATATAGTTCTAAGCAAAATCTAATTAAAGATTTGCTAGTGAGAATAAGGATCCCATTTCAAATGTATATAGCCTTGTGGTGACACAACAAACTATATATAAATAAATAGGTAGACAACTTTTGTCAATTACATCAACTATGCAACTCCTTTTCTTTTGCCTCTTAGATTATTTTGATCAAGTGGTGGCACATCCGAATCAAAATTATCCAAGTTAAGTCCGACCTAGCACTCCATATATTCAAAAAAGAAAAATATCATCCTTGTGGTGACACAACAAAACAATATTGTTCAATTTTCTTTATAAGCATCAAATGTGATAAATTAACATCTTAAATACTTAATACTTGCCTTGTGGTGACACAACAAACTCATATTAAATATTTAATACTCTATTAATTTTATCATGCTAGAAGGCGACATTCGATATTCCAAATATCTTTGAACGCTTAGGACTTAATATAAAAAAAATTGAGGGGTTTGTTATTAATTTGTCTCATCTTGTTTTAATGGCATGCATGCACATATATATATATATAAAATACGCGTATTATATTAATAAACATCACGAAGCATGTTTGCATAATATATAATATATATATATATATATAGATATAGCATGCACATATAGAATACTATATTCTACCCGAATTGATTATGGACTTTTATTCTAGTTTGGTTCACTAGAGCCACCAAGTGAACCAAAAGGTCAAACTCTAGGGGTGCAAGAAATAATATTTAAATATAATTATTACATTTAAACACGGGCTCCATTACAAAACGGGTCTTCAAGCGCTCCTTGCTCCTTGATCTCAATTTTTCAAAATTAATTTTAACTATTCCTATTACAAAACTATTTAAAATAAATAGAAACCTTGATCAAAGAAATCGAGGGAAGTACATAGGAGGAAGATAGAATTTACATTAAAAAATTAGAGAAGACGAGGCAATGCAGAACCCATTTAATAAAACCCATACATTCATGCATCCAACTAAAATAAAATCCAATCGCATTGGTCAATAGTCCATAATCAATCCCATTTATTATCATACACATCACCATATGCATCAATAAATAACATTCATCTTATGAATAATAAACATTTAATATATATATTGATATCATTTAATGGGCAAATTTATTTAGTATAAAATCTATTTTTGAATCAAAATAAACTCCTTTATTTTAATCCAAATTTAAATCAAAATAAAACTATTTTATTTTAATTTTTCCAATTTTGAATAAAATAAACTATTTTATTTTAATCAAAATCTTTAATTAAAATAAACTCCTTTATTTTAATTAATTATGGAATCCAATTCCATATATATATAAAAATCTTTAATTAAAATAAACTCTTTTATTTTAATTAATTATGGAATCCAATTCCATGTAAAAAAAAATTATTAAAGGAAACACAGATTATCTTTCCTATTCACAAATAAACTTTTTTATTTTGAATAATATGAAATCTTATTTCATATTTAAATAAACTCCTTTATTTAAGGAAAGATCAATTTTAACTCCAATTAGTTATCATGGAATCCAATTCCAACTCTAATTAGTTAGCATGAAATTCTAATTTTAAAAATAAATTTTATATTTTAATATTAAAATAAACTTTTTATTTTAATAATAAAATTATTGAGAATATTATATATATAAATATATATATAAACGGTAATATACTCATATATATATATATATATATATATATATATATATATTATATAAAAAATAAAAAAAAAACCGTGCCTTTTTGAAGATAAGCAACCCGTGAATGCATTGGCTTCCTTCTTACAAACTCTTTTTGAGTGACGTGGCCAAGCTTCCGGAAAAACAAAATGTGGCACCTTTTTTTTTTTTTATTGTTGGTATCCTGCTTTTCACGTGAATCATGGGAATGAAGCAAAAAATAAAAACGGCATGAACAAACAAAAAAAAAATTAAAAATGTTCGTTCGTTCCCTTTTTTTTTTTTTTTTTTTTTTTGTTTTTTTAAATTTTATACAATAAAATTATGCCCAATTAAATTGTTCTAAACACATATCAACATACATATTAAATCAAACAATTAATAATTCGCATAAAGGTTTGGCTCGATGCCCTCTGGTTAGGTTTGTAATATTCATGAACGCAATCAAATTGCAAAAATTAAGCGGAAGCGAGATAAATCAGAGTTTAAAAATTTACAAACCATATACCCGGATCACCCTTTATGCAAATTATTAATTAAACCGAAAAGATATGAAGAACAAACATACCCTTGAAGATCCGAGCTTCCTCAAGTACAAGTTCACCTCCAATCCTTTTCGCGTTCAACTTGAATCCACCGGGTTTGGTTCCTTCTTTTGATCAACGTCAGCCACCCAAGTGTTTGGCCTCTAGAGGTGATCCACTAAGGAAAAAGAATTTTCAAGAAGAAGGGGTATTTGGCTCAAACCCTAGTTTTCTATCTCTATAGAAAAGAACGTACTCTCCAACAAATTGGAATTATGTCGTATGTTGTAAAAGTCAACAACCCCCTCACCCATAATAAGACTCCTCTTATTTATAGATGTGGGCAACCCACCTTAACAATTAAGGAATTGGGATTTATTTAATTAATTAAATTCTTTTAATTAATTAAGCTCCCTAATCTTATTAGGGATAATTAATTAAACTCCTTTAACTAATTTTCCCTCCTAATCCTATTAGGAATTAATGAGAGTACTTATATTAAATTAATTTCTAAACTCTTTTAGAAATTAAAATAATAATAATAATTGTAATAATATTAATAAGACTCCTCTTATTAATTTATATTTAATATTTCTAACATATTAAATATTAAATATTAAGCTATTTAATTTATTCTATCACCATAGATTAAATTAAATATACATAATATATTATTACGATTATGTCATTAACTTCTTAAATAATTATTCTTCCTTTTATGGTGTGACCCTTTAGGTTCTCTATATTAAACCTAGGTTGTGAATAAATCAATTAGAACAATTCTAATCTTATTTAAATAAATAAATTAAACAATTAATTTATTTAAATAAATAATATTTATTCTACAATAGGGATAAGTCTCCCTAGCGATCAACGACTTTCCAGATAATATAGATTTCAACATTAATCATTAAAGAACCTTTGAGTAAATAGTTACCGTATAATTCAATCCTTCCACCATACAATGTCCCAATTAAATATAAGACATGGAATTTCTGTCAAGTCTTATTTTATTTAATTATATGTATTTCGATCCTTAAATGCATTAACTCAAATAATGCAAATTAGAAACTCCTTTCTAATTTCATTCTGCCTTGGCCAAGGACTACTAGGTTGTCATTTATCGAATCACATAGGACATTTCTCTTCTTTTATTAGAAGTGGTAGATTCTTTATTGATCATACATTATCTCCATGTACAACTTATTATACCCAAGCATACCCTTTGATATACCCTAAGGGTCTTAAGGAATAAGTCAAAGTATAACTCATCATACACAAGATACTATGATGATCTCAAGTCCAAGGATTACTTGTATTACTATCACTCTGAGAATTCCTATTGATGACAAATAAAACTCCATTAGGTATTCCTTAGCGAGCCAACGTTCAAAGTGAACTTATTCTCTAATAAGCACCTACATACTTGCTTTAGTGTCTCCACACAAATGATCATGAGAACAATCATCCTCATCCAATGAGCAAGCAACGTATGTACCAATCTATCCGGATTCACTAATCCCCAATTTAGTAATCCAATGATTGGGAACTATTATAGTTTTAAACTTTCTAAGAATTTAGATCTCATTAGAATGATCATCATCATTATTCTAAAAGCATTGCTTAAAACTATGGGTTTATCACATATTATAAAACAGCATCATGTAGATAATTAAAAGCCTTTAATAAATTAATACTTTTTATTAATAAATGAATAAGATTGTTACAAAGTATATGCTTTATCATCAAACATGATTGGCTTGTGTGCATACTACTTTCATAGACTTCACTAGAGTTTATGATAAGCTTACTCGTGATGACCTCATTCGGGTTCCTTGCTTTTTCTGGGAGGTCACAACAAACGCTCTCCCTTGCATTACCGGCTTTAACTTTTCTAGGATGGCCTTTGGTGCCTCCATCCTAGCTGAACTTGTCTTCTGTGAACGATAAAATCATGCTAAGTGACCTTCTATTCCACAATTATAACATTCTTTGGATGGCATCACGCAGTTTGGACTGATGTGTCCCTCCCCTCCGCATTTGAAGCATATGATAGGTGGTCGTTCTCCTTCCTTAACAACAGGTGCTGGTGCTAACGTCTTTCTATCATTGTTGAATCTCCTCTTCTTGAAATGTCCATTCTTATTGTTTTGGCCCTGATTACCACCGAAGTGGTTACAATTTCTGGCCTGTTAATTCCCTCCACGCTTGTTATCACCGCTTCGATGACTGCTCTCACTGGTATTATCATTTTGCCGGCTGCTCTCTTTTGGTTGTGTTGACTCGTTATTGCGCTCCACTAACTGAGCCATATTTACAATATCTGAATACAAACACAAGTTATGAGAAATAAGATATTGACGTATCTCCAGCTTCAAACCTTTTAAAAACATCTGCGTCATTCTTTCTTCATTATCAACCAAGTGGGACGCAAACCAGGACAACTCGGCAAACATAGCTTCGTACTGCGACACGGTCATATTATTCTGCTCCAACTTGATGAACTCTACCTCCTTCATGTGACGAATACTTTCAGGAAAGTACTTGTCATTGAACAGTTCTTGGAACTTCTCCCAAGACATCTTCAGTGCAGCAGGTTGAGTATGCTTTACTGATTCCCACTAGTAATCTGCCTCTCCTCGTAACATAAAGGTGGTAAAGGGAACCGTTTGCTCCTCGGCGCATCCCAAGACATCAAATATCTTGGTGATCTGCTTTATCTGCGTTTCTGCCTTAAGTGGTTTTGGCTCTCCAATAAACTCTGGTGGTCCCAGCTCCTTGAACTATTTAGCGGTGACCGTCCGAGAGTTTCCAGTGTTTCCACCTAGATTTTGGACAGGAGCCACTCTCGCCTGCTATTACATTAATTGCATAAAGCCTCTAAACATTCCATCATTCATCATTTGGTCAGTGTTGTTGTTTGCATGAGGATTGTCGCCTTCCTGATGCACATTATCTTGATTATTGATATGTGGTGAATCAACGGTCTCCTGTGCTCCATTGATATTCTCAACATTCTCGGATGTCATTTTCAAATACTGCCACAAAACAAAGGTTAATTGACATGTAACATATTATCCCTATATTCTGACCGACTAATTAAACACTAAATAAACTTAGGTAGGTCATACTAACGAAGGAATTCCCCGTCTATCCCCTCCTAGTTCTATTCTCACATCTTAGCCAGGGATCATATCCCTAAGCTTTGATACCAACTATGACGCCCCCAAAATTGGTATACATCACCCATCTAGAGTCTCCAAATACATGGTACATAATTCAAATACAAACTTAATTATACAACAGTCGTGTAAAATATAACTAAACATATGATGTGAGTTTTAATACAAATATTGTCATCTAGACAATATACAAACTCAATGGGGTCCTCATTTCATTTATTATCATACTATTTAACAAAATAGTGAGGACTACTAATGCACCATCTAGGAGCATCACTCTGTTCCCCGACTAGTCCCTGCTACGTTCTCATTTCCTGAAGAGAATAATGAAAGTAAAAGGGTGAGCTCAACTAGCCCAGTAAGAAATATTATGACTAAGATAATGCCGAATAAATTATCATTAGCCTTCAACAGTGTTAAACTGATAAAATATAACAAACATCAAGTTTAACTGCAGCGGAACAAGCAATCCATTAGAAAAGTCAAGTAGAGAATAAAATCTACTATCTTCTTTGATTTAAAAGGTTTTGCATTACTTTTTATCGCTGAGACTCAGCTTAATAAATAATCCACATCATCCCTGCACTACGGCCAAGGATATTCATTAGTATCATGACCATAAATTATCCATGTACTACAGGCCAAGGATATTCGTGTATTCATCAATGGTCATGATTATGCCAACAACTGTCCATCAATGCACTACGGGCAAATGAGGACTTTTTCCACATCATTTGTAACATTACGGTCATGATTACACAGAAAAAACCCTAGTCATAATCATACCAAGTCCATCTATGCACTACAGGCCACAGATGACTTTCAACATAATATAAATATGAGGATGATGACAAGGATATAAGAATTCAGTAAAAAAAGTTCAAGAATTAATTTATCCAAGAACTAATAATGTCCAAATTGTCAACATGATACTTCTTTGTAGAGTAACACACAAGAATGCTAAGAAGAATATTTTCATGAAAAGATACTGGATGAAGCGCAAATATCAAGGATATTCCACTAATTTCATGGAGTATTGAAGTCAAAACTTTAACCAACTGAGTATAATAAAGAATGGAATAACAAAAGAAATCACGTGGGCATGCGATAGGCCGCATGCATAGAGTTATTCCAATGAGAATAATAAATAACGGAACCAGTCGTGCGCGAAGCGCACGGATAGGATATTCCAGCAGAATAATAATTAGCGGAACCGGTCATGCGTAAAAGCTACAGACGAGATGTTCTAACAGAATGATAAATAATGGAACCGTAAATGCGTAAAAAGCACGACGGGATGTTCCAACAGAATAATAAAAATGGAATAAAGAAGAATTTCACCAAGTATAGGGTAGCTTGGCGTATCTGAGTTATTCCAATGAATAATAAAGAATGGAATAATGAAGTTCTCTTCATAATTAAGAAAGAAAGAATAATTTTACGAGTACAACAAATAATATCCCTTACCTAGTAAAAAGAATAGTATTCAATTTGGTAGTGGGGATATTCTTGAAGAAAACTTACACTACGCTCAAAGCTTCCTAAAACTCTAAAGAAATACGCCAGGATTATAGAAGAATTCTACGAACTTACGGTGTGGTTTTCAATTCAAACTAAGCATCCTATTTATAGGATAATAGAAAGGATACTATGTTGCACTATGCAATAAAATATAATATATTCTAAATATATATATATATATATATATATATATATTTATTTAAAATCTAATAAAACAAATAACTTTATAAAAGTATTACATTTTATATAAAAATATTTTAATATGCAAAAAACTATATCGGTGCACTATGCAAACTACTATGCATAATAAAATATAATATATTCTAATTATTGTATAATAAAACAAATAACTTTATAAAAGTATTACATTTTATATAAAAAGATTTTACTATGCAAAACACTATGCATAATAAAAGATAATATATTCTAATTATTGTCTAATAAAATATTTAACTTTATAAAAGTATTATGTTTTATATAAAAGATTTTACTACGCAAAACATTATGCAAGCACTATGCAACACTATGCCTAATAGAATCTTATATATTCTATTTATAGTCTAATAAAACGAATAACTTTATAAAAGTATTTTGTTTTATATAAAATCTTTTCTATTTTATTACATTAATAATACTAATAAAACAAAACTCATCATCATTATTATAATTCACAATATTAATTGACCCTGTCGTTCCCAGGAAAGAGGGGGCTTTCCAATAACGATTTCTCACCATTGGCGCGCAATTAGGTGACCAAACCTCTCCTTGACAGAACTTCTAGACATCGTTAATATTGCGAATATGTCATCTCAATTATTGATTATAAAATATTGACAATAATTGAATCAAATAACGTGAGATACTATGCAACAATTATTCATCTTACTCGTATGTACATAAACGAGGTTGTAAGATTGCATGGTATGCCAGTATACATAGTGTCTGATCGAGACCCAAGATTCACTTCACGATTTTGGGTTAGATTTTGGGCACGGATTTACGATTTAGCTCGGCATATCATCCTCAGACGGATGGACAGTCAGAGAGGACAATTCAAACTCTTGAAGATCTATTAAGACTCTGTGTCCTTGACTTAAAGGGAAGTTGGGACAAGTTCTTACCATTGGTGGAGTTTTCCTACAACAACAGTTATCAAGAAAGTATTAGCATGGCTCCATTCGAAGCATTGTATGGAAGAAAATGTCGTTCTCCAGTATGCTGGGATGAGGTGGGTGAAGCAACATTGTTGGGATCGAAGTTGGTACGTATAACTACGAAAAAGATTCAAACAATTCCGTCAACGTATAAAAACCTCACAAGATCGACAAAAGAGTTATGCTGATCTTCATCGAAAAGACGTGGAATTCGATATTGGAGATCATGTGTTGTTACGTGTTGCTCCATGGAAAGGAGTTACGAGATTTGGAAAGAGAAGAAAGCTCAATCCTTGATTCATTGGCCCATTTTTAATCCTTGATCGAGTAGGAACTGCGGCGTATAGACTCGCTTTACCGCCAAGTATGTCTCGTGTTCATAACGTTTTTCACATATCCATGTTACGTAAATATGTGGAAGACCCAAACCACATTATTAAGTTAGAACCGGATGAAATAGCGGAAGATTTGACGTATGAAGAGGTTCCTGTTCAAATCTTGGATAAGAAGGAACATATTCTACGCTCCGAGGTTATACCTCAAGTCAAAGTTTTGTGGAGAAACCACGATGTTGGGGAAATGACCTGGGAGTTCGAATTTGAAATGAAATCAAGGTATCCTTACCTCTTCGACATACCAGGTACGTACCCTAATTTCGAGGGCAAAATTTCATAAGAATGGGAGGTTGTAAGACCCCAACTTTTATAAATACAGATGAATTTTCTATAAATATCATTTTTGAATATTATGGAATGAATTTGATATAATGTTATAGTTGTGGGTAATATTTATAATTTTTGCAAAAGCATGCAAAGTTGTTATATAATATTCGATTGGTGGGGAATATTCATTTTAACGAAATATTCGTACAACGGCACAATCATTGGTGGACCCCACAATGGAATTATTGTTGGATTGAGAAAACGATAAAAATAACGGCGGAAGTTTTACCGTTAAGCTGTTGAAACACACGGTGTTAAAAGTACAATGAATGTCTGGCGTGGCACAAAGAGACACTACGGTATTGATTATTGATGCTTACGTGAGAAGTCACTCGGTTTTGTTCAATTATTATTCGATAAAGAATTGCTCGTATATACATAAACGAGGTCGTAAGATTGCATGGTATTCCAAAGATCCATAGTGTATCGATCGAGACCCAAGATTCACTTCACGATTTTGGGTTAGATTTTGGGCACTGATTCTGATTTAGTTTTAAAGCATATCATCCTCAGACGGATGGACAGTCAGAGAGGACAATTCAAACTCTTGAAGATCTATTAAGACTCTGTGTCCTTGACTTAAAGGGAAGTTGGGACAAGTTCTTACCATTGGTGGAGTTTTCCTACAACAACAGCTATCAAGAAAGTATTAGCATGGCTCCATTCGAAGCATTGTATGGAAGAAAATGTCGTTCTCCAGTATGCTGGGATGAGGTGGGTGAAGCAACATTGTTGGGATCGGAGTTGGTACGTATAACTACGGAAAAGATTCAAATAATTCCATCAACGTATAAAAACCTCACAAGATCGACAAAAGAGTTATGCTGATCTTCATCGAAAAGACGTGGAATTCGATATTGGAGATCATGTGTTGTTACGTGTTGCTCCATGGAAAGGAGTTACGAGATTTGGAAAGAGAGGAAAGCTCAATCCTCGATTCATTGGCCCATTTTTAATCCTCGATCGAGTGGGAACTGTGGCGTATAGACTCGCTTTACCGCCAAGTATGTCTCGTGTTCATAACGTTTTTCACATATCCATGTTACGTAAATATGTGGAAGACCCAAACCACATTATTAAGTTAGAACCGGATGAAATAGCGGAAGATTTGACGTATAAAGAGGTTCCTGTTCAAATCTTGGATAAGAAGGAACATATTCTACGCTCCGAGGTTATACCTCAATTCAAAGTTTTGTGGAGAAACCACGATGTTGGGGAAATGACCTGGGAGTTCGAATTTGAAATGAAATCAAGGTATCCTTACCTCTTCGACATACCAGGTACGTACCCTAATTTCGAGGGAAAAATTTCATAAGAATGGCAGGTTGTAAGACCCCAACTTTTATAAATACAGATGAATTTTCTATAAATATCATTTTTGAATATTATGGAATGAATTTGATATAATGTTATAGTTGTGGGTAATATTTATAATTTTTGCAAAGTACGGAAGTTGTTATATAATATTCGATTGGTCGGGGAATATTCATTTTAACAGGAAATATTCGTACAACGGCACAATCATTGGTGGACCCCACAATAGAATTATTGTCGGATTGAGAAAACGATAAAAATAACGGCGGAAGTTTTACCGTTAACTGTTGAAACACCCGGTGTTAAAAGTACACGATGTCTGCTGTGAATGCATAAAGATGCCACCACGGTATTGATTATTGATGCTTAAGTGAGAAGTCACTCAGTTTTGTTCAATTATTGTTATAGTAATTGCTCGTATATACATAAATGAGGTTGTAAGATTGCATGGTATTCCAGTATCCATAGTGTCTGATCGATACCCAAAATTCACTTCATAATTTTGGGTTAGTTTGCAAAAAGCTATGGGCACGGATTTATGATTTAGATTGGCATATCTTCCTCAGACGGATGGACTGTCAGAGAGGACTATTCAAACTCTTGAAGATCTATTAAGACTCTGTGTACTTGATTTCAAGGGAAGTTGGGACAAGTTCTTACCATTGGTGGAGATTTCCTACAACAACAGTTATCAAGCAAGTATTGGCATGGCTCCATTCCAAGCGTTGTATGGAAGAAAATGTCGTTCTCCTGTATGCTGGGATGAGGTGGGTGAAGCAACGTTGTTAGGACCAGAGTAGGTACATATGACTACGGAAAAGATTCAAACGATCCGACAACGTATAAAAACCTCATAAGATCGACAAAAGAGTTATACTGATCTTCATCGAAAATACGTGGAATTCGATATTGGAGATCATGTGTTGATACGTGTTGCTCCATGGAAAGGAGTTACGAGATTGGGAAAGAGAGGAAAGCTCAATCCTCGATTCATTGGCCCATTTTTAATAATCGATCGAGTAGGAACTGTGGCGTATAGACTCGCTTTACCGCCAAGTATGTCTCGTGTTCATAACGTTTTTCACATATGCATGTTACGTAAATATGTGGAAGACCCGAACCACATTATTGAGTTAGAACCGAACGAAATAGCGGAAGATTTGACGTATGAAGAGGTTCCTGTTCAAATCTTGGATAAGAAGGAACATATTCTACGCTCCGAGGTTATACCTCAAGTCAAAGTTTTGTGGAGAAACCACGATGTTGGGGAAATGACACGGAGTTCGAATTTGAAATGAAATCAAGGTATCCTTACCTCTTCGACATACCAGGTACGTACCCTAATTTCGAGGGCAAAATTTCATAAGAATGGGAGGTTGTAAGACCCCAACTTTTATAAATCTGAGATGAATTTTCTATAAATATCATTTTGAATATTATGGAATGAATTTGATATAATGTTATAGTTGTGGGTAATATTTATAATTTTTGCAAAGTACGCAAGTTGTTATATAATATTCGATTGGTCGGGGAATATTCATTTTAACAGGGAATATTCGTTTTAATGGCACAATCATTGGTGGACCCCACAACGGAATTATTGTCGGATTGAGAAAATGACAAAAATACTTTATGAAAATAACGGCGAAAGTTTTACCATAATTAATCGTTGAAACACGGTGTTAAAAAAATGCGATGTCTGGCGTAGTTGCACGCGATAGCACACGATATTGATTATTGATGCTTACGTGAGAAGTCACTCTGTATTGTTCAATTATTGTTACAGTAATTGCTCGTATGTACATAAACGAGGTTGTAAGATTACATAGTATGCCAGTATCCATAGTGTATGATCGAGACCCAAGATTCACTTCACGATTTTGGGTTAGTTTGCAAAAAGCTATGGTTACGGATTTACGATTTAGCTCGGCATGTCATCCTCAAACGGATGGACAGTCGGAGAGGACTATTCAAATTCTTGAAGATATATTAAGACTCTGTATCCTTGATTTCAAAGGAAGTTCAAACAAGTTCTTACCATTGGTGGAGTTTTCCTACAACAACAGTTATCAAGCAAGTATTAGCATGGCTCCATTTGAATCATTGTATGGAAGAAAATGTCATTCTCCAGTATGTTAGGATGAGGTGGGTGAAGCAACATTGTTGGGACCGGAGTTGGTACGTATGACTATGGAAAAGAATCAAACGATCCGGCAACGTATAAAAACCTCACAAGATCGACAAAAGAGTTATGCTGATCTTCATCGAAAAGACGTGGAATTCGATATTGGAGATCATATGTTGTTACGTGTTGCTCCATGGAAAGGAGTTACGAGATTTGGAAAGACAGGAAAGCTCAATCCTTGATTCATTGGCCCATTTCTAATCCTCGATCGAGTAGGAACTGTGGCGTATAAACTCGCTTTACCGCCAAGTATGTCTCGTGTTCATAACGTTTTTCACATATCCATGTTACGTAAATATGTGGAAGACCCGAACCACATTATTGAGTTATAACCGGATGTAATAGCGGAAGATTTGACGTATGAAGAGGTTCCTGCTCAAATTTTGGATAAGAAGGAACATATTCTACGCTCCAAGGTTATACCTCAAGTCAAAGTTTTGTGCAGAAACCATGATGTTGAGGAAATGATCTGGGAGTTAGAATCTGAAATGAAATCAAGGTATCCTTACCTCTTCGACATACCAGGTACGTACCCTAATTTCGAGGGCGAAATTTCATAAAAAGGGAGGTTGTAAGACCCCAACTTTTATAAATAAAGATGAATTTTCTATAAATATCATTTTTGAATATTATGGAATGAATTTGATATAATGTTATAGTTGTGGGTAATATTTATAAATTTTGCAAAGTGCAAAGGTTGTTATATAATATTCGATTCGTCGGGGAATATTCGTTTTAACAAGGAATATTAGATAACCAAGACCTTGGCATTAGTGGACCCCTAGCGGACGGAATTATTGGCCGGATTGAGAAGCGACATAAAAATACTTTATGAAAATAACGGCGGAAGTTTTTACCGTTACTGTTGAAACACCCGGTGTTAAAAAAAATACGATGTCTGGCGAGTCAGCATTGCGAGAGCACTTTACGGTATTGATTATTGATGCTTACGTGAGAAGTCACTCAGTTTTGTTCAATTATTGTTATAGTAATTGCTCTTATGTACATAAACGAGGTTTTAAGATTGCATGGTATGCCAGGATACATAGTGTCTGATCGAGACCCAAGATTCACTTCACGATTTTGGGTTAGTTTGCAAAAAGCAATGGGCACGAATTTACGATTTAGCTCGGTATATCATCCTCAGACGGATGGACAGTCGGAGATGACTATTCAAACTCTTGAAGATCTATTAAGACTCTGTGTCCTTGATTTCAATGGAAGTTGGGACAAGTTCTTACCATTGGTGGAGTTTTCCTACAACAACAGTTATCAAGCAAGTATTGGCATGGCTCCATTCGAAGCGTTGTATGGAAGAAAATGTCATTCTCTAGTATGCTGGGATGAGGTGGGTGAAGCAACGTTGTTCGAAACGGAGTTGGTACGTATGACTACGGAAAAGATTCAAACGATCCGGCAACGTATAAAAACCTCACAAGATCGACAAAAGAGTTATGTTGATCTTCATCGAAAAGACGTGGAATTCGATATTGGAGATCATGTATTATTATGTGTTGCTCCATGGAAAGGAGTTACGAGATTTGGAAAGAGAGGAAAGCTCAATCCTCGATTCATTGGCCCATTTTTAATCATCGATCGAGTAGGAACTGTGCCGTATAAACTCGCTTTACCGCCAAGTATGTCTCGTGTTCATAACGTTTTTCACATATCCATGTTACGTAAATATGTGGAAGACCCGAACCAGATTATTGAGTTAGAACCGGATGAAATACTGGAAGATTTGACGTATGAAGAGGTTCCTATTCAAATCTTGGATAAGAAGGAACATATTCTACGCTCCAAGGTTATACCTCAAGTCAAAGTTTTGTGGAGAAACCATGATGTTGAGGAAATGACCTAGGAGTTAGAATCTGAAATGAATTCAAGGTATCCTTACCTCTTTGACATACCAGGTACGTACCCTAATTTCGAGGGCAAAATTTCATAAGAAGGGGAGGTTGTAAGAACCCAACTTTTATAAATAAAGATGAATTTTCTATAAAAATTATTTTTGAATATTATGGAATGAATTTGATATAGTGTTATAGTTGTGGGTAATATTTATAAATTTTTCAAAGTACACAAGTTGTTATATAATATTCGATTGGTCGGGGAATATTCGTTTTAACAAGAAATATTA
Source organism: Panax quinquefolius (assembly GCA_020205615.1). Classification (NCBI taxonomy): domain Eukaryota; kingdom Viridiplantae; phylum Streptophyta; class Magnoliopsida; order Apiales; family Araliaceae; genus Panax; species Panax quinquefolius. The sequence continues at coordinate 74,650,685 of CM035164.1, read as the reverse complement.
AACAACAAAGACGATGATCGTTTAGTGGACCCTATTGGCGGAATTATTGCCGGATTAAGAAAGCGACAAAAATACTTTATGAAAATAATGGCGAAAGTTTTACTGTTAAGCTGTTGAAATACCGGTGTTAAAAGTACGAGAATCTGGCGTAGTTGCGATAGCACACAGTATTGATTATTGATGCTTACGTGAGAAGTCACTCAGTTTTGTTCAATTATTGTTACAGTAATTGCAAGTATGTACATAAATGAGGTTTTAAGATTGCATGGTATGCCAGGATCCATAGTGTCTGATCGAGACCCAAGATTCACTTCACGATTTTGGGTTAGTTTGCAAAAAACTATGGGCACAGATTTACGATTTAGCTTGGCATATCATCCTCTAACGGATGGACAGTCAGAGAGGACTATTCAAACTCTTTAAGATCTATTAAGACTTTGTGTCCTTGATTTCAAGGGAAGTTGGGACAAGTTCTTACCATTGGTGGATTTTTCCTACAACAACAGTTATCAAGCAAGTATTGGCATGGATCCATTCGAAGCGTTGTATGGAAGAAAATGTCGTTCTCTAGTATGCTGGGATGAGGTGGGTGAAGCAAAGTTGTTGGGACCGGAGTTGGTACGTATGACTACGGAAAAGATTCAAACGATTCGGCAACGTATAAAAACCTCACAAGATCGACAAAAGAGTTATGATGATCTTCATCGAAAAGACGTGGAATTCGATATTGGAGATCATATGTTGTTACGTGTTGCTCCATGGAAAGGAGTTACGAGATTTATAAAGAGAGGAAAGCTCAATCCTCGATTCATTAGCCCATTTTTAATCCTCGATCGAGTAGGAACTGTGGTGTATAGACTCGCTTTACCCCCAAGTATGTCTCGTATTCATAACGTTATTCACATATCCATGTTACATAAATATGTGGAAGACCCGAACCACATTATTGAGTTAGAACCGGATGTAATAGCGGAAGATTTGACGTATGAAGAGGTTCCTGTTCAAATCTTGATAAAGAAGGAACATATTCTATGCTCCAAGGTTATACCTCAAGTCAAAGTTTTGTGGAGAAACCACGATGTTGAGGAAATGACCTGGGAGTTAGAATCTGAAATGAAATCAAGGTATCCTTACCTCTTCGACATACCAGGTACGTACCCTAATTTTGAGGGCAAAATTTCATAAGAAGGGGAGGTTGTAATACCCCAACTTTTATAAATAAAGATAAATTTTCTATAAAAAAATCATTTTTGAATATTATGGAATGAATTTGATATAATATTATAGTTGTGGGTAATATTTATAAATTTTGCAAAGTACTCCAGTTGTTATATAATATTCGATTAGTCGGGGAATATTCGTTTTTGCAGGGAATATTCGTACAACGGCACAATCTTTGGTGGACCCCACAACGAAATTATTATCGGATTGAGAAAATGACAAAAATATTTTATGAAAATAACGGCTGATGTTTTACCGTTAGCTGTTGAAACACCCGGTGTTAAAAGTATAGTAATACGCGTAGTTGCACAGTAGCACACGGTGTTGATTATTGATGCTTACGTGAGAAGTCACTCAGTTTTGTTCGATTATTGTTATAGTAATTGCTCGTATGTACATAAACGACGTTGTAAGATTGCATGGTATGCCAGTATCCATAGTGTCTGATCGAGACCCAAGATTCACTTCACGATTTTGGGTTTGTTTGCAAAAAGCTATGGGCACGGATTTACGATTTAGCTCGGCATATCATCCTCAAACGGATGGACAGTCGAAGAGGACTATTCAAACTCTTGAAGATCTATTAAGACTCTGTGTCCTTGATTTCAAGGGAAGTTGGGACAAGTTCTTACCATTGGTGGAGTTGCCCTACAACAACAGTTATCAAGCAAGTATTGGTATGGCTCCATTCGAAGCGTTGTATGGAAGAAAATGTCGTTCTCCAGTATGTTTGGGTGAGGTGGGTGAAGCAACATTGTTGGGACCGGAGTTGGTACGTATGACTACGAAAAAGATTCAAACGATCAGACAACGTATAAAAATATCACAAGATCGACAAAAGAGTTATGATGATCTTCATCGAAAAGACGTGGAATTCAATATTAGAGATCATGTGTTGTTACGTGTTGCTCCATGGAAAGGAGTTACGAGATTTGGAAAGAGAGAAAAGCTCAATCCTCGATTCATTGCCCATTTCTAATCCTCGATCGAGTAGGAACTGTGGCGTATAAACTCGCTTTACCGCCAAGTATGTCTCGTGTTCATAACGTTTTTCACATATCCATGTTACGTAAATTCGTGAAAGACCCAAACCACATTATTGAGTTAGAACCGGACGAAATAGCGGAAGATTTGACGTATGAAGAGGTTCCTATTCAAATCTTGGATAAGAAAGAACATATTCTACGCTCCAAGGTTATACCTCAAGTCAATGTTTTGTGGAGAAACCATGATGTTGAGGAAATGACCTGGGAGTTAGAATCTGAAATGAAATCAAGGTATCCTTACCTCTTCGACATACCAGGTACGTACCCTAATTTCGAGGGAAAAATTTCATAAGAAGGGGAGGTTGTAAGACCCCAACTTTTATAAATAAAGATGAATTTTCTATAAATATCATTTTTGAATATTATTGAATGAATTTGATATAATGTTATAGTTGTGGGTAATATTTATAAATTTTGCAAAGTACACAAGTTGTTATATAATATTCGATTGGTCGGAGAATATTCGTTTTAACAGGGAATATTCATACAACGGCACAATCATTGGTGGACCCCACAACAGAATTATTGTTGGATTGAGAAAATGACAAAAATACTTTATGAAAATAACGGCAGAAGTTTTACCGTTAACTGTTGAAACACCCGGTGTTAAAAGTACAATAATACTCGTAGTTGCACAGTAGCACACGGTATTGATTATTGATGCTTACGTGAGAAGTCACTCTGTTTTGTTCAATTATTGTTACAGTATTTGATTCAATTATTATCAATATTTTATAATCAATAATTGAGATGACAAAGTTATTAATATTATTATTTACAATATTAACAATGTTTAGAAGTTCTGTCAAGGAGAGGTTTGGTCACCTAATTGCGCGCCAATGGGGAGAAATCCTTATTGGAAAGCCCCCTCTTTCCTGGGAACGACCTGGTCGATTAATATTATGAATTATAATAATGATGATGAGTTTTGTTTTATTAGTATTATTAATGTAATCAAACAGAAAAGCTTTTTATACAAAATAGAATACTTTTATAAAGTTATTCATTTTATTAGACTATAAATAGAATACTACCTCCGTCCCATAATAAGTGCTTTTTTAGCTTAAATCACACATACCAATACACAAGCTAAAATGGCAAAAATACCCTTAATATATTTTCTTTAAAGTTGAAGAGTTAATGAGTGTCATTTAATTGTAGTGATGGTAAGATGCAATAAATACCATTGAATGCATAAGGGCATATATGAGAAAATATTACAAAAATTGTATTGGAGTTCTAACACAACACTTATTTTGGGAAAAAATATTAAGCCTAAAAAAGCATTATTGTGGGACGGAGGTAGTATATAATATTCTATTATGCATAGTGTTGCATAGTACCTGCATAGTATTTTGCATAGTAAAATCTTTTTATATAAAATGAATACTTTTATAAAGTTATTTGTTTTATTAGACAATAATTAGAATATATTATATTTTATTATGCATAGTGTTGCATAGTTAATCAAGTAGTGTTCAGATAGTTAAATCTTTTATATAAAACATAATACTTTTATAAAGTTATTTGTTTTATTAGACAATAATTAGAATATATTATATTTTATTATGCATAATGTCTGCATAGTGTTTTGCATAGTAAAATCTTTTTATATAAAATGTAATACTTTTATAAAGTTATTTGTTTTATTAGATTTTAAATAAAATATTTAAATATATATATATATAGAATATATTATATTTTATTGCATAAAAGATAGTATCCTTTCCATTTTCCTATAAATAGGATGCTTAGTTAGAATTGAAAACAACACCAGAAGTTTAGAGAATTCTTCTATAATCTTGAGCGTATTTCTTTATAGTTTTAAGAAACTTTGAGAGTAGTGTAAGTTTTCTTCAAGAATATCCTCGCCCTACCAGTCGAAATACTATTCTTTTACGGTAAGGGATATTATTTGTTGTACTCGTAAGGGGTATTCTTTCTTTCTTATTCATGAAGAGAACTTCTGTTATTCCATTCTTTATTATTCATTGGAATAACTCAGTATCTGCTGCTACCCTATACTTGGTGAAATTCTTACATTATTCCATTTTTATTATTACGTTAGAACATCACATGCGTGCTTTTTTACGCATGACTGGTTCCATTATTTATCATTCTGTTAGAACATCCCATGCGTGCTTTTACGCATGACACGGTTCCGATTAATTATTATTCATTGGAATATCACGTCTATGCATTTACGCATGACACGGTTCTCATTATTTATTATTCTGTTGGAATAACCTGTCTGTGCGGTCTATCGCATGCCTGGTGATTTCTTTTGTTATTCCATTCTTTATTATACTCAGTTGGTTAAAGTTTTGACTTCTATACTCCATGAAATTAGCAGAATATCATTAATATTTGCACTTCATCCAGTATCTTTTCATAGAAATATTCTTCTTAGCATTCTTGTGTGTTACTCTACAAAGAAGTATCATGTTGACAATTTGGACATTATTAGTAAGTGGATAAATTAATTCTTGAACTTGTTTTATTGAATTCTTATATCCTTGTCACCATCCTCATATTTATATTATGTTGAAAGTCATATGTGGCCTGTAGTGCATAGATGGACTTGGTATGATTATGACTAAGGATTTTTCGGTGTAATCATGACCGTAATGTTACAAATGATGTGGAAAAATTCCTCATTGGCCCATAGTGCATTGATGGACAGTTGTTGGAATGATCATGACCAATGATGAATACACGAATATCCTTGGCATGTAGTGCATGGATAATTTATGGTCGTGATACTAATGAATATCCTTGGTCGTAGTGCAGGGATGATGTGGATTATTTATTAAGCTGAGTCTCAGCGATAAAAAGTAATACAAAACCTTTTAAATCATAGAAGATAGTAGATTTTATTCTCTACTTGACTCTTCTAATGGATTGTTTGTTCCGCTGCAGTTAAACTTGATGTTTGTTAAATTTTATCAGTTTAACACTGTTGAAGGCTAATGATAATTTATTCTGCATTATCTTAGTCATAATATTTCTTACTGGGCTAGTTGAGCTCACCCTTTTACTTTCATTATTCTCTTCAAGAAATGAGAACGTAGCGAGGGGACTAGTCGGGAAGCAGTGATGGTCCTAGATGGTGCATTAGTAGTCCTCACTATTCTGTGAAATAGTGTGATAATGAATGTAATGAGGACACCATTGAGTTTGTATATTGTCTAGATGCCAATATTTGTATTAAAACTCACAGAATATGTTTAGTCGTATTTTACACGATTGTTGTATAATTAAGTTTGTATTTGAATTATGTACCATGTATTTGGCGACTCAAGATGGGTGATGTATACTTATTTTGGGGGCGTCATAGTGCCTTGAGCATCCACTATCCAGATACCAGGTTGTGATCGTGGAGCTCTGTTCATGTGGTAACATTAAACTTTTATTTTGGTACCCATACTTGAATGGGTCCTACTTTGTTAGTACCCTTGGGAACCCAAATCTGCTTGATTTTGGGTCTCACATGCATATGATTATAATAGCATTTTGCAGCCTTGTGACTAACCTTATTGCACACAAAACATCTAATATGATGCATGCTCGTATGTGTATGAGGATTCTTCCTCCATTTGGACTTTTGTGGATCTTTAGTCATCCTTCTATTAAACTGATTCTCCTTCTTCCATGTGTCCTTGTGTTTCATGATTTGTGAGGAGTGTACCTTTCTTCTACTGTTCCTTCCCAGTTGGTTCGTGGAGTTGATTTTACTCGACTATACGATCCTTCAAGGTTGAAGAGTAGTGGTTGGGTTACTCTTCTCATTTCTAAAACCCAGGCCAGCGTGAGATCCTTTACTCCTTGGAATATGGATTGAATCAGTAGAGCAGGGTTGGACTGGCTCATCCTTCTGTGAGGATTTCACAAATATAATGCCTCTACTAAAACTTGAAGCATTACTAGTGCTAGTTTCCTTTACCTTTTCCACACATGGCTCTGAGGTTGATTCCCCAAAGCCTAAACATGTTCTGTCAAAGACACTTCTCTGGATAGAGATCAGGGAGTCCATGGATGAAGAGGATTTATTCAATGTAGAGATTGTTTTTTCTAGTTCTTCGATTTTAGAGGTTAGACTTGACTCTCTTTGTGCATTGAGCTCACTGGTCTATTTTAAGAGCTTATTCTCAGCTTCAAACTTGGAGAGAGAGTCAGTACTTAGAAGGGTTATTTCCAGTTCTTCTTAAACTTTTTCTTTCTCCTTTTGAAGAAGTGAATAGTCCTTAGATAGAACTCTAAACCATTTCATGTATTAATGCATATCAGATGTTATGCCATGCAGTTCAGTTCTTAAATCATCAATGTCTAAATCAGGAGAGTTGAAGTCATATACCTCATCTATACTTACTTCATGTATGTTGGAGTTCTGTTTATCCTTTGCATTCTTGGCCATCAGGCAAAGAGTTACCATTTGAGGATCTTCATCATCTCCTGATTCGGGAGTTGAATCATTGTCTGAGTCACTCCATGATCCTCCAGCTACAAGGCCTTTGTCTTTCTTCTGAGGCCTTTTATTTCCTTTATATTCTTTCTTTAGATGTGATTTCTTCTTTAGTTATTCCTTGAGAGGTTTGTTGCAGTTAGAAATGAAATGCCCAAGCTTCTTGCAATTGTAGCATAGATCATTTATCTGCTCCTCGGCACCATGAGTAATTCGACTTTCTTTGGCTTCTTGATTTTGCTTCTCGACGCATGAACCTTCCGAGTCTTTTCACCAGCATTGCAAAGTCCTCATCATCATCTTCATCATAGTCAGAGCCAATTTCAGTGTTGACTTTGGAGGTGTTTTCAGTTTCTTTGAGAGCAATACCCTTATCCTTCTTTCTTCCTTCAGATAGAGTTTCTGCTCGTTGAGTCAGCTCCAGTTCGTATATAAGAAGGTTGCCATATAACTATTGAACAGTCATTTCATGGAGATTCTTTGACTCTCTAATAGCAGTGGTTTTGGCATCCCACTTACTTGGTAAGGCTCTCATGAACTTTATGATTAGATCTTTATTTGGATAGATCTTTCCATAGGCTCATAGAGAGTTGAGCAGTACATTGAATCTCTCATAGGTGGCAGTGATGTTTTTTCCTGAAACGTGTGCAAACATCTCATATTGTTGAGTCAGAAGAGATTGTTTATTTTCTCTGACTTCTTCTGTTCCTTCATGCATGATGAGCAATGCTTCCCAAACCTCCTTTGCTGTTTTGTTGTTGACCACGTTTTCGAACAGATCATCTTCTAAGGATTGGAACAAAATGCTCTTGGCCTTTTTATTGAGTTGAACAACTCTCTTTTCGTTGTCTGTCCATTCTCCTTTGACCTTGATCTGTATTCTGTTTGGGTCGTCTGTAGTTTGTGCAAGCTTTATAGGAATGTATGGCCCATTTTAAACAATTTCAAATAGATCTTCATCTATTGAATCCATGTATGCTTGCATCCGAACTTTCCAGTTGGTGAATTTATCTTTGTTGCACATAGGTGTCTTGCTGCCTCCTCCAATCTTTGATTCGCTAGGTAGATGTGTCATTGGATCTACTTAAGCTTTGTAGGCTATATGGTAGAACATGCTTTGATACCAATTGTTAGTTCTCGGAGGCACAATAGTTATATAGAAGGGTGGGGGGGTTGAATAGATATTTAAAATTCTTTTCGAAATACTTTGTTAGTTTTGTTAACGATTTAAAAATAGCGGAATTATGATTTGTTTACTCTCCCTTTTAGATATGGTGAGTTAATGAGAGTGAGGCAGTTATAACAGTTATAGCAGTTATAACAATTATAGCAGTTATAGCAAGAATGTAAGAGACACATCAGTTTTAAGTGGTTCAGAGCACTTAAAGCTTCTAGTCCACTCTTCTACTCCTCGAGTAGGAAATCCACTAAGGATATCTTTTACACTTTCTGAATCTCACAGATTCCTTCTAGACCAACAATCTAGGCACTTCTTAGTTCACTCTTGAACTCTTCAAGTTCAGCAGACTTGGTTCTTTTTAGTTCACTTAGAACTCTTCAAGTCCTTCTGACTTGGAACTTCTTTCTTCACTTAATTGGTAGTTGATGGGTTCTTGATTGGTGCTACTCAGTTGCCGTTAAGCTCTTGTTCGAAAGAACTGAGTAGCTGAGAAAGCTTTCTCTTTCTCTCAGATCGTAGAGTTGAGCGTTGAGTGTTCTTGAGCATTTTGTTCAATGCTTGCTTGGTTGAATCATCTGCATATGTTTTGCATATATGTGATTCTTGAAATCTATTTGTTGAAGCCATCCGTTGGAGCATTAAAGGCGTTTAACATTTCTGAACTTTGATGGAGACTTTTCTACACATCTTCTGAATTGCATTCTGGCCCACTGACACAGCAGACTACTTTCTCACCTAATACCTGAAAAGGTGTTTTCCTCTGACCCATGGTCTTTTCCTTAGCTTCTTCAATACGTTTCTTTGTTGTATACTAAGGATATCTTTTATGCCATTGGGACTTGTGAGTACTTCAACGTTTATAACCCATTCCACATTTGTTGAGATTTATCTTTAAACAAATGGCCAAGGCTCGATGCTTCTGACACAGGCAAATGATACTCTACGATTCAGATCGTGGTGTCTTTCCACCTTAGTGCTTGATCCGATACTGGAAAACGAGAACACTACGATTTCTCTTAACGACTGGCACACTACGATCATCACTTGTTTATCTTGCAGACTCAACGTTTTCGACAGCACACTACGATCTCTAAGTTGGCTCGACAAACGTTGGGACCACTCTATGATTTCCGAAGAGGCCCTTCAAGGCAAGCACACTACGATCCTTGAAGCTCTATGATTCTGCCTTGGCTTTCTGCAATCTCTTAATCAGCTTGATGGACTACGATCTCATTGAAGCCTATCTATTACATCTCAAGATATAGATCAACCTGACATCTTTGATCTCCTTATCTATACATTCATTTATAGAATGATAAACATTAAAAGCTTAGATCAACCTAACAAATTTGATCTATCACTAAGTCCTTATACATATATTCCATGAAGGACTTTACATATAATCATTAGCATTTACTTTAAACATCAAATCAAAATATGCACTCTCCCAACAATATCCATTTAAAATATGTGGACACAATGATAATACCATCTTGAAATTGTTTCACAATTTCTTCTTTCACCTTTAAACTCCATTCAGGTTTTAATCGCCTGAGCTTTTGCTTGACTGTCTTGAATCCCTCTTTAATGGGAAAGCGATGAAGGGCAATGTCAGTGGACAAACCAACCATGTCTTCGTGAGACCATGCAAACATATCCTGGAATTGGGTTAATAGCGTAACCATGTCATTCATTTGTTTTGGGGTAAGGTCTGAACCAATCTGGATTAACTTAGGGCTTTCTAAGGTTCCGAGATTGAAGGAAGTGGTTTGATCAAGGTTGGGTTTAGGTTTATCTTCGACCCATTCTTTAATCTCCAGAGGCACCTAAATGTTCTCGTGTATTTCCATCAAGGTTGAATCCAACTTTATATCAAAGTTACAATCATTGTGGAGAAGAGGCATCTTATCAGCAAATACAAGCACATCTAAATTCAAGGTCCTGAAACAAAATATTCTTTCACTTAGTATATATGAAATGGTTTAATCATACAAAGTGTTAGCATGTACTAACAAAACAACTGCGCTATCATGCATGTAAAAGTAAGCGATTATGATATCTCTGAGGCGTAAAGAGTTTCTGCCCATTTTACCCTCGTCGATCAATGCAAGGGGTGCTGCTCCTGTGACACCCCCAAATCCTGGTACTTCAATTCCACAGGATTTGGTGTTCACTGTACAAATATCATCTATCTATCTACCCATAATAAATGCAAGCCATGCAATAGATAGAATAAAAATCTTCCCTTTAAGGGTTACAACATCTGAATAATAATAATAATAATACAATCCCAGGTTAAACTAACCTTAAACATCTGTGCGGAATCATAAACAAATAAGTCTTAAACAAAAACATTAACTCAAGTCTAACATAAATACATCATCAAATAAAATAACAAGTCTTCATCACTTGCTAACTTTGCCCTTGCCTTTACTAGTGGAAGGTTCATCGGTTCTTTCGTTCTTAACTGCAATGTTATTAATAAGCAAGAGTGAGCACTATTGCCCACAAGTATAACAATAAAATAATAGTATAATAACATGCGAGTGAATCAAAGACATCTGAGTAAAAGCTCAACTTTTGAATCAAGAACGAATAACAAGAATCAAAAGAATTCTGAGGGTCATAAGACCTTGAACTATGTCCTAGGTTATCAAGGGTTATACTTGAAACCTTTAATTGATCATAAGACTATGGACCTTTCTTCTCGCATTTTAGGGGATCACCCTTAGTACCATCGTGCATAATATCTTAACGCTAACGCATAAGTAAATCCCTTTAAAGGGTTGCTCATCTCAGTTTGACATTCGAGTCCGCACCAAAGGAAGTTTGGTTTGGATAATTCAATAAGAGTTCTGAAATTTAGAACGTTCATCAACTATGGACTAGTTGAATCAATAAGGTTCACTAGTCTAACAAGGTTCAACAATAATGATATTCAAATCTGAATAATAATCTCAAGAAGTATACAAAAGAACGATTATTGTATAACAAAATCATACTTTGAGAAGATAATCAATCTTTAATATAATAATTTGACTTGAATAATAGTAATGATAATTTACTCGAAGTAAATAATAAACTTGAACAATAATGACAAGTAGGGTTAGGAAACTTGCCTCGTGCGTAGATTACACTTTAACTAAGCACGTTCTTTGAATTTAATCATACATACCATTCACATTCACAATACCAGTTAATTATAACTTAACTAATCATCAAAAACTCATTCTCTTTGTCTACTTTGATTATTGACTATACTTAGTTAATTTACCACTTTGTCACAAAATTTATACTTCATGAATAACAAGCTAATTATGTATTCAATAATTCGATCCACATGAAATTATGTTATTTACATGTTAAACATCTATTTTACATCTCATTATACTTCTAACATGTTTACATGTTCATTACATTGTTACTAACACATTGCTAGACTTAACATTTAAAAAAATAATTCATTCTGAACTTTTACAGAGAGTGAAATAAGCATACGCAATTTCTTTATTACTCTTGGTCTTCATTTCTACGGTAACACACTTATTTATCACAATTTTGTGTATGCCCTATTGAAACTGAGTCATGGTATGGTATATGTATTTGTGGTAATGGGAATAGGCAGTAGCCATGGCATTACTGTGCGGCGTGATATGAAGATAGAAATGGCAGTTCGCAAAAAATCGCAGAACATGCCAATTTCTCCCAATTTCTTATTTTCTACTCGAAATTAGACATACCCATATGATTTAATTCATGCATAAACATAACCCAACATTTATATAACGACTTTAACCAATGTAAACACTTAATTACAAAATTTAAGCATGCAATTTCACTGACTTTGATGTTCTTGAAGGTTTTGAAAATAAAACATAAAAATTGTCACTACGGATTCGTTATAACACCGAATCCGTTTATTTAAACTTTGGTCTCTTCGTATCAACATGCATAACAACATACGAGTGTAAAATTTAGGGATAATATACGATCAACACATGAATTATCACGTATAAGGCCATATATGGCCATAACCCAAACTCAGTAAATTTTGAAATAGCAATTATTTAGTATTATGAAACTTACGATATGGAATCATATAAAATATATATAAGATATGCTATGTTACTCTAATTATTACATATATACACATAATTGTTACCCTATTCAACTACAGAAACTTTACATAGGACTTATGTGACGCCCCCAAAATAGGTATACATCACCCATTCTGAGTTGTCAATACATGGTACTGAAACAACTACAACTTTATTATTACAACAGTAAAACTGTGAGTTTGAATACAAATATTATCTTCTAGACAATATCTAAACTCAAATAAATCCTCATCACATTTATTGATACATTATTTTACAAAAATGGTGAGGACTACTAAACAACTCTCTCTAAAACTTTCATTCCATACCCGACTCGCATTTCGCTTATATTCTCGCCTCCGAGAAGAAAAATGGAACAAAAAGGAAAAGGGTGAGCTCAACTAGCCCAAGTAAAAAGAATATTATGACTAAGATAATATACAACAAATTATCGTTAGTCTTCAACAGGAAAAATCTAATAGAATACAATAGACAACAAATTTTAAATCAATATTCGTGATCGGAAATAATAATTCATTAGAAGGGTTAAGTAGAGAATGCAAACTACTATCTTCTATGTATGAATTTAAAAGTTCATCGCATTCTATCTTTTATCCCCGTAACATCAATCAATATATATCCGAATCAAATATTCATCTTTGCACTACAAAAGCCGAGATATTCATCAGTTGGTCATGTTCATCTAAACACTGCTCATCTTTGCACTACTGAGCCAAAGATATTCTTCAGAAATCATTCATCATTCATTTGCACTTCTGTGCCAAAGATATTCCATAATATCATCATTTAAGATCGAAGATGATGAAAAATATTTTTAAAGAAACGAATCCGGTGAAACAAAATGACAAGGATTAAGGATTAAGGATTCGTACTTTTGTTTTATCCATGTCCAAAAATACCTCAAAAATAATCATAGTGGTGTAAAATTCAAGAATGATCAAAACATGGATACAATCAAAGCTAGTATCCGTAATAGATATTTTGGATTAAAAGAAAATTTTTCATTTTTCGATGAATAAAGTGTCGATTCACGCGTGAATAGTGTCGTGATATCGTGAATAATACAAGTATACGTGAATAGTAATAGTAACTCATGAATAGACACCACATGAAAAAGTTCCAAATTTGATAAAAACTTCATATCAATATTTCAACATAATGATATTGAAGAAATAATATCATTCGAGAAAAAAAAAATATCCCTTACCTCGAAAGACAAGACTTCTAGTTGAAACACAGGATACTTGAACTTGACTGCACCAGTATAGCAATACTCAAAGTATACTCAAAATACTCACAAGAATACACTCGATAATATAGAGAGAGAAAACTTCAGTTTCTGGTGTAATTTTTAATTCTAACCTAAGCACCCTATTTATAGGAAATTGCTTAAGAACACCAAAGCAGAAAATTTAATATAATATTAATATATTATATATAAATTCCTACGCACACAATCTATGATCTGAATTCAGCCATGCTTGACAACAAATAAGTCTACCAAACAAATCAAAAACGTTTTTATTATTTAAAATAATTAAAACCTCCAAAAATCAATTATTCAGGAATTTCAAAACATCAATAATTCATAATAAATAGCCCTTTTATCAGAAAATTCGAATCTCGCCATTTTTTATAGGAAATTCAATTCTCTACAACTTTGCAGAAGAAAGCTTTTTCGAATTCCAAACAAAAATTGACCGAAATCCACAAATGGGCGATTTTACTGTGCTATAATCAAATTTCAAATCAATAAATGAGGTCCAATTTACATGTTTAACATGTTTTAAACATTTATTGCAACAAAAAATACTCCTCCTCCTCAGATACTCATATATCTCACATTCGTTTGTAAAATATCACCATTATTATATTATTAAAATATAATAATATATTTAAATGAATTATTTTATCGAAAAAGATAAAATTTCAATTTTAAACAATTGTCACATTAAAAATTTTCTCCATCTATATCCACATAAAATCAATATTTTCCTCATCATATGAATCAATAATTAATTATTCACAAATAATCTTATGTAATCACAATATCGACAACCGTGCAGGTCCTCAGAAAGAGGGGCTTTCAATAAGAATTTCTCTCATCTTCGGGCGCCGCAATTAGGTGACCAAACCTCTCCTTAGATGTAACTTTCTAGACATTGCCAATAATGTTATCGAATAATATTATTCGGATAATATGAATTATTGCTTTGATAATGAAAAATACCGTGTAATGACAATTATTCAAACAACAAAGAATATAAAATATCAACGCAAAGAATTATTAAATCAATAAAATATTGAACAATAATTTATCGTAACCATTATTGAGTAGTGCCTTCTTACGTAAGAATCAATAATTGGTGCAATATCGTAAAGCATCGTGTTTTAACCACCGAGTATTTTAACAAGATTAATCTGGTAATAACTACGCTAGTTATTTTTAAACAACTTATATTTGTCATTTTCTTCATCCAATCGCTCGTTATGGGGCCCACACATGGTCGCTACTGTCGCATTTAATATTCCGACAAAGCATTTAATATTCCACCACCAAACGAATATTCCCGACAACAATGAATATTTTATAACCACTTGCTTATTTTGAAATATTTCACAGATTTTACCCATAACTATCCACATTAATCAAATCAACCCTTACTATTTCAAAAAATAGAAAATTAAATTTCATTAATAATAAGTTGGGGTCTTACAACCTCCCTCCTTATGAAATTTCATCCTCGAAATTGACGACGACGTTCACTGTGTTTTGAAAAGGTGAGGATACCTCGCTTTCATTTCGCTTTCCAATTCCTGTGTCATTTCTCTATAAGCATGATTCCTCCACAAAACTTTAACTTGTGGTATTACCTTTATGGCGTAGGACTTGCTCCTTCCTATCCAAGATCTTGACAGTACCTCCTCACACGTTAAGTCTTGGCTATCTCGTCCTGGGTTCTAACTCTATAACGTGATTCGGGTCTTTTACATATTTATTTAAGTACGAGATATGTGAAACACATTATGAACACGAGACATACCTTGAGGTAACGCGAGTCTATAGGCTACATTTTCTACTCGGTCAAGAATTTGAAATGGACCAATAAATCGTGGATTGAGCTTTCTCTCTTCCCAAATCTTGTAACTCCCTTCCATGGAGCAACTCGCAACAATACATGATCCCCTATACTAAATTCCACGTTCTTTCGATGAAGATCCGCATAACTCTTTTTGTCGATCTTGTGCCGCTTTGTTTGTACGCGTTGTCGAATCATTTGGATCTTTTCCGTAGTCATCATACGCATTCAACTCGGGTCCCAACAATGTTGCTTCACCCACCTCATCCCAACATATTGGAGAAGCGACACTTTCGTCCATATAATGCTTCAAATGGAGCCACACCTATATACTTGCTCGATAACTGTTGTTGTAGGAGAATTCCACCAATGGTAAATACTTATCCCAACTGCCCTTGAAGTCTAGGACATAGAGTCTTAATAGATCTTCAAGAGTTTGAATAGTCCTCTCTGATTGTCCGTCCATTTCGGGATGGTATGCCGAACTAAATCGCAAATTCGTGCCCATAGCTTTTTGCAAGCTAACCCAAAATCTTGAAGTGAATCTTGGGTCACGATCCGAAACTATGGATACTGGCATGCCATGCAACCTCACAATCTCATTCACGTACATACTAGCAAGACGTTCAAGGGAATAAGTCTCCCGTATCGGCAAGAAATGAGCAGACTTGGTTAATCTATCAACAATAACCCAAATAGCATTGATGCCTTGAGAAACCGTAGGAAGACTCGTAACAAAATCCATGTTAATGTGTTCCCACTTCCATTTCGGAATCTCAAGTGGTTGCAACGGACCCTTAGGTACTAGATGCTCCGCCTTTACACGTTGGCAAGTTAAACACATCGAGATAAACTTTGCAATCTCTCTCTTCATATTGTTCCACCAAAATGTATATCGAAGATCACGATACATTTTAGTACTTCCAGGATGGATTGCAAATGGTGTATTGTGTGCCTCCATCATAATCTTGTACTTCAAATCGTAGTCGTTAAGGACACAAAGTCAGAGTGGACTCAAGTATTCCTTCTTCATCAATTCTCGCTCCTAATAGCTCCTTCTTGTACTTTCTTCTTCATACGCATCGCCTCCTGCCTTGGCTCGAGCAACCTTAACTTTTTCTATTAAAGTTGGCTCTATGCGTATACTTGACATCATCGCACTCATTCCAAGATATGATATTCTACTCAACGCGTCAACTACCACGCTCGCTTTTCCGGGATGGTATTGAATAGTGTGGTCGTAGTCTTTCAATAGCTCGAGCCAACATCGCCACAAAGATGTTGAGTTCTTTTGAGTGAAGAAATATTTAAGGCTTTTATGGTCCGAATATATCTCCACTTTCTCCCCATATAGATAGTGCCTCCATATCTTTAAGCAAAAAACGATCACGCCAACTCTAGATCATGAGTAGGATAATTCCTTTCATACTCTTTAAGTTGTCATGAGGCATAGGCTATGACTTTCCCACGTTGCATGAGAACACATCCTAACCCTTTGCTCAAGCATCATCAGAGATAACAAATCCATCCGAACCAAATGGTATTGTTAAAGCAGTCGAAATAAGTCCTCTTAAGCTCTTGGAAACTCTTCTCGCATTCTTCGCTCCAAACGAATTTTGTATCCTTCCGAAAGTTAGTTGAGTTAATGGAGTAGCGATTCGAGAAAACCCTTCCACGAATCTCCGATAATAACCCACTAGACCCCAAAAGCTACGTGACTTGACCACCGACTTTGGTTGCTCCCTAACTTTGTATTGCTTCAATCTTGGCGGGTCAACAGATACTCCATGTTTTGACACTACGTGCCCAAGAAATGCTACTTCCTCAAGCCGTAACTCGCATTTCTTCAATTTGGCATATAGTTTGTTTTCACAAAGCCTTTGGAGTACCAAACTTCAAATGGTGCTCATGATCTTCACGACTTTTGGAATATATGAGGATGTCATCAATAAAGACAACAACAAACCGATCCAAATATTCCTTGAATACTCGGTTCATCATATCCATGAAAGCCGCAGGAGCATTAGTCAATCCGAAAGACATGACTAAGAATTCATAATGCCCGTCTCGAAGTTCTAAAGCGATCTTTGAATATCCTCGGTTCTAATCTTCATTGATGATATCCGTAATCTAAGATCGATTTTTGAAAAGAATTTGCCCCTCAAATTTGGTCAAACAAGTCATCAATACGAGGTAGAGGATACCTATTCTTGATGGTGACATGGTTCAATTCCCGATAGTCAATAAAAGTCGCATACTCCCGTCTTTCTTCTTTACGAATAAAACAGAGCACCCCAAGGAGATGTACTAGGATGAATGAAACCGATGTCCAACAATTTCGTAGTTGGACCTTTAACTCCTGAAGTTCAATAGGAGCCATTCGATATGGGGTTTTAGAAATGGGCTTTGTACCAGTTCAAGATCAATAAAGAATTCAACTTCACGTTCGGGGTAGAATCAGGAAGTTCTTCGTGAAATACGTCAGAAAGTCAATAACACGGGAATATTATTCAAATTTGACGTGTCTTTATTCAAATCCATAACATGGGCTAAGAAAGCTTGACATCCGCTTTTTCAATAAACGAATAGCTTTATGATTAGATATGATGTTGATTGATTTTAATGGTTTAGTTGCTTGAATTGCATACAACAAAGTTGGTTAGGAATATGAAAACTAACAACCTTACGAAAACAATCAATTTTGGCATGATGAGTAGTTAACCAATCAATCCCTAAAATCACATCAAAAGCAAGTATCTTTAAAGAGATAAGGTCAATGTGTAAGGTGATGGTGCCAACTTGAATCAAACAAGATTTATAAACAAAGTGGATGTGATGAAAGTTTCTCCTAACGGAGTTTCCATGAGATAGGTCAAAGTCTAATTTCTCGAAGTCAAGTTTAAACGTTGAGCACATGCAGGAAGATAAATGAATGGGTAGCACCCAGATCAAGTAAGGTATAAACTTCGCAATAATTTATAAATAGCTTACCCGTGATCACCTCGTTTGGGTTCCTCGCATTATGACTAGTCACAACAAATGCTCTTCCCTAATCGTTGACTTTGATTTTTTCGGGATAGTCTTTTGAGTCACCGTCCTCATTGAACTAGGTTTCGCCACCGCATAATCTCGAGCGATATGTCCTTCTTTTCCAAAATTATAGCATACCTTGAACTGTTGTGGACAGTTTGGACTGATATGTCCCTCTTTTCCGCATTTGTAGCATATGACCAGTGGTCGTTCTCCTCCCTTAGAACAAGTTGCTGCTGGCACTGTCGTCTTCACATGGTCGTTGTTAAATCTTCTCTTTTTAAAATCTCCTCCTGACTCGCTTCCTTTATTTTCATGGCCATGATTACCACCAGAGTGGTTACCATTTTTGTCCCGCTCATTTTTTTCTCCTTTGGTTATCATTATTCTATTGACTGCTATCTCTGGTACGATCTTGGTTATGGTCCCTTGGTTGAACATACTCGTTATCTCACTCTAACAATTGAGCCCTGTTAACAACATCTGAATAGAGATAAAATTTATGAGAAATGAGATATTATCGTATGCCGGGTTTCAAACCTCTAAGAAACATCCGCATCACGCGTTCCTCATTCTACACCAAATGAGGTGCAAACCCGGATAACTCGCAAACTTTGCTCTCGCACTAAGACACCGCCATGTTATTTTGTTCTAATCGATGAACTCCACTTCCTTCATATGACTAACACTTTTCGGAAAGTATTTGTCATTAAATAGTTTCAAACGTCTCCCAAGACGCCGAGTGTGGTTGGATGGGTACGCTTCACAGACTCCCACCGAAGAGTCCGCCTCGCCACGAAACATAAAGGTGATGAATGGAACCTTCGTTTCTCCGCATCCCAAGACATCGAATATCTTGGTAATTTGTTTGACCCATATTTCCGCCATGATCGGATCCGCTTTTCCTTAAATTCGTGGTCCTAACTCTTTGAATCGCTTGGGTTCAGGACAACCCGTGAATTGCTATCATTTCCTCCTATATTTTGAACACGAAGTCTCCTCGTCGATTTTTGCATAAACCGCAAAAGCTTCTAAACATCCCTCGCTCATCATCTGCTTCAATGGTGTTGTTCACAGGAGGAACATTGCCCACTGTTGCACATTGTCCTCGTTGGTGAGTACAAAGCGTCTCCACGGCCTCATTTCCATTGTTAATATTCTCATCGACATTCTCAAAAACATCGCATAAAACAAGGGTTAATTAAGGAAATCAATATATCACATAATATCCCTATATACTCACCAACTAACAAATAAGCTTAGGTAGGACACACTAGCTAAGGATTTACTCGTCTCTCCCTCCTAGTTCTATTCCCGATCTCGCCGCCAGAGAACATATCCTAAGCTCGATACCAACCGTGACGCCCCCAAAATAGGTATACATCACCCATTCGAGTTGTCAATACATGGTATGTAAACAACTACAACTTTATTATTACAACAAGAAAACTGTGAGTTTGAATACAAATATTATCTTCTGATAATATCTAAACTCAAATAAATCCTCATCACATTTATTGATACATTATTTTACAAAATGGTGAGGACTACTAAACAACTCTCTCTAAAACTTTCATTCCATACCTACACTGCACTCGCTTATATTCTCGCCTCCCGAGAAGAAAAATGGAACAAAAAGGAAAAGGGTGAGCTCAACTAGCCCAGTAAAGAATATTATGACTAAGATAATATACAACAAATTATCGTTAGTCTTCAACAGGAAAAATCTAATAGAATACAATAGACAACAAATTTTAAATCAATATTCGCAGCGAAAATAATAATTCATTAGAAGAGTTAAGTAGAGAATGCAAACTACTATCTTCTATGTATGAATTTAAAAGTTCATCGTCTATCTTTTATCCCTGTAACATCAATCAATATATATCTGGAATCAAATATTCATCTTTGCACTACAGGCCAAAGATATTCATCAGTTGGTCATGTTCATCTAAACACCTGTTCATCTTTGCACTACGGCCAAAGATATTCTTCAGAAATCATTCATCTTTGCACTACAGGCCAAAGATATTCCATAATATCATCATTTAAGACTGAAGATGATGAAAAATATTTTTAAAGAAACGAATCTAGTGAAACAAAATGACAAGGATTAAGGATTAAGGATTCGTACTTTGTTTTATCCATGTCCAAAAATACCTCAAAAATAATCATAGTGGTGTAAAATTCAAGAATGATCAAAACATGGATACAATCAAAGCTAGTATCCGTAATAGAATAGATTTTTGACAAAAAGAAGAAAAAAGAAAATTTTCATTTTTCGATGAATAGTGTCAAAAGATATTCTCAAAAAAAAAGTACCGTGAATAGAATATCGTGAATAGTAACTCGTGAATAGTAACTCATGAATAGTAACACCAAAAGTTCCAAATTTGATAAAACTTCAGATCAATATTTCAACATAATGATATTGAAGAAATAATATCATGAGAAAAAAAAATATCCCTTACCTCGAAAAGACAAGATTTCTAGTTAAAAAACAGGATACTTGAACTTGCACCAGATAGCAATAATACTCAAAGTATACTCAAAATACTCAAGAAGAATACGCTCGATAATATAGAGAGAAAACTTCAGTTTTCGTGTAATTTTCAATTCTAACCTAAGCACCCTATTTATAGAAATTGTTTAAGAACACTAAAGTAGAAAATTTAATATAATATTAATATATATATATATAAATTCCCTACGCATTCAATCTATGATCTGAATTCAAATCCATGCTTGACAACAAATAAGTCTAAAAAATAAATCAAAAACGCGTTTTTATTATTTAAAATAATTAAAACCTCCAAAATCAATTATTTCAGAATTTGTAACATCAATAATTCATAATAAATAGCCCTTTTATCAGAAAATTGAATCTCACTTTTTTAATAGGAAATTCAATTCTCTACAACTTTGCAGTAAGAAAGCTTTTTCCAAATTCCAAACAAAATTGACCAAATCCACAAATGGGCGATTTTATAAAAGCTATAATCAAATTTCGATCAATAAATGGGGTCCACCAACATGTTTAACATGTTTTAAACATTTATTGCAACAAAAATACTCTCCTCCTCGTATACTCATATATCCCACATTCGTTGTAAAAATATCACCATTATTATATTATTAAAATATAATAATATATTTAAATGAATTATTTTATCGGAAAAGATAAAATTTCAATTTTCAACAATTGTCACATTAAAAATTTTCTCCATCTATATCCACATAAAAT
Organism: Panax quinquefolius; assembly: GCA_020205615.1. Taxonomy (NCBI): domain Eukaryota; kingdom Viridiplantae; phylum Streptophyta; class Magnoliopsida; order Apiales; family Araliaceae; genus Panax; species Panax quinquefolius. The sequence continues at coordinate 74,629,304 of CM035164.1, read as the reverse complement.
CAATATTTTCCTCATCATATGAATCAATAATTAATTATTCACAAAAATAATCTTACGTAATCACAATATTGACAACCGTGTAGGTTCCAGAAAGAGGGGCTTTCCAATAAGAATTTCTCTCATTCTTTGGCGCAATTAGGTGACCAAACCTCTCCTTAGACGTAACTTTCTAGACATTGCCAATAATGTTATCTAATAATATTATTGAGGATAATATGAATTATTGCTTCGATAATGAAAAATAATCGTGTAATGACAATTATTGAAACAACAAAGAATATAAAATATCAACGCAACAATTATTAAATCAATAAAATAAAATGAACAATAATTATCGTCGTAATTATTAGTAGTAAAGGCCTTCTTACGTAAGAATCAATAATTGGTGCAATATGCGTAATGCTTACGTGTTTTAACCACCGAGTATTTTAACAAAGATAATCGGTAATAACTACGCCGTTATTTTTAAACAACTTATATTTGTCGTTTTCTTCATCCAATCGCTTCTCGTTATGGGGCCCACACATGGTCGCTACCGTCCGCATTTAATATTCCGACGACAGCATTTAATATTCCACGACCAAACGAATATTCCCAACAACAATGAATATTTTATAACCACTTGCTTATTTTGAAATATTTGCGTATTTTACCCATAACTATCCACATTAACCAAATCAACCCTTACTATTTCAAAATAGAGAAAATTAAATTTCATTAATAATAAGTTGGGGTCTTACAACTTAAGCCATATTTATGAAAACTTTAAAAGACGTAAAATAAAATTGGGTTGGATAGAATTACTCAAAGTGTAGATGAATAAGGAATATATCTCTACTTCAACCACAAGAGTATTCACAATCTCTCTCAAAATTCTTAATTCTCTCTGTGATTTCTTTTTTTGCTGACTTAGAAGAATGAAACAAAAAGAAAGAAGACGTATGATAATCGAGGAGAAGAAGCGACAGCAAGACATCTTTAATCGGGATTAGCCCAGGAAATCATAGGTAACTGCTAGTAACTCCCACTAAGGCCATGTTTGGCTAGGCTTAATAGATTTCAAAACCATATAATTTAATAAAGTTTTATCATATAGTTTAATTAATGTCACACTCCTTATAAAATAAATCCAATATTTTATTTAATTTACTAAAAATAAGATATAATAATTTCTCATAAATAAATAATGTCATTAATTATTAATGTCAAATTATTTTTTAATTAAATTAATTAAAATTAATTAAATAACATCATGCTTATTAAATATTTCTTTTAATACAATAAGCTCACATAATGACATACTTGATAATAAAAATTCTCCACGTTAATTTAATAAATGTAACACATATAATTAAATTAATCTACCACAATTCAGATCAATTAATTATTTAATCTAATAATTAAATCATCGAAAATATTTATTTACTTCAATAAATATTAAGAATTAAATACAAAAATCTCGTTCATTCACATCTTTTCCCCTTAAAAGGATTTTGTCCCCGTAATCACGACTCAATAAATTCGACCCATTACATTCTCTCCTTCTTATAAAGATTCTGTCCCCAGAATCGCTTACACATAATTAAGTAAATAAATGAGGGTAATTCTTCATCATATTCTCTTGAGTTCCCACCTAACTTCTTCCAGCGTTGTGGTTCCTCCAAATTACCTTAATAGAAGGTATTACTTTATTTTTGAGAACTTGTTCTTTTCTGTCGACAATTTGAACAGGAATTTCTTCGTAAGATAAGTCTTTTTCAAAATACAGGGGTTCGTATTCAATTACATGCTTGTAATTTATAGGGTCGTAAAACAGAAATATGGAAGACGTTATGGACATTCTCGAGTGTTGGAGGTAAGGCTACCTCGTATGCAACTTCTCTGATTCTTCTCAGTACTTCAAATGGTCCAATGAATCTTGGGCTCAATTTCTCTTTCTTTCCGAACCTGATTTTCCCCTTCCAGGGAAAGACCTTCAAGAAAATATAACTACCTGATTCAAACTCGATATTTTTACGATGTGGATCAGCGTATTTATTCTGTCGATCTTGAGCCACTACCAGTCGTGCTCGGATAACTTTGACTATTTTTGTTGTCTGTTGCACCAATTCTGGCCCTAGCAATTGTCTTTCGCCAACTTCATCCCAATAAAGTGGAGTTCTGCACTTTCTGCCGTATAACGCTTCGTAAGGCGGCATGCCTATACTAGCGTGGCAACTGTTGTTGTAACCGAACTCTACTAACGGTAGGTGATCATCCCAATTTCCTTTAAAGTGCATCACACAGGCTCTTAGCATATCTTTTAATGTCTGAATCGTTCTCTCACTCTGTCCGTCTGTTTGAGGGTGGTATGCTGTACTCATTCTCAATTGTGTTCCCATACATTCCTGTAGACGTTTCCAGAAATTCGATGTAAAGCGCGGATCTCTATCAGAAACAATTGACACCGGAACTCCGTGCCTCGAAACAATTTCTTTTACATATAGCCTCGCCAACTAATCTAAGTTGAATCTGATTTTGATCGGAAGGAAGTGTGCAGATTTTGTCAGTCGGTCAACGATAACCCATACTGTGTCGTAGCCTTTCTGAGTCGTCGGAAGGCCAACCATGAAGTCCATTGTAATATGTTCCCATTTCTATTCTGGGATCTCTAACGGTTATAGCAATCCACTCGGTCTCTGATGTTCCGCTTTCACTTTCTGACAGGACAGACACTTGGCAATATATTCTGCAACATCACGTTTCAAATTCGGCCACCAGAAATGTTGTCTAAGATCTTGGTACATCTTGGTACTACTAGGGTGAATCGAATATCATGAACTATGAGCCTCGCTCAAAATGTCTTCCTTAATCTCTTGCACTGGCGGTACCCAAATTCTACTCTCAAATCTCAGTATTCCTTCCTTATCCATCTTAAATCTCGGTTCAGTTCCTTCAGATATCTTCTTTGTCACCTTTATACATTCTTCGTCCTGAAGCTGAGCCTCCTTTACTTTATCTAGTAGAGTTGTACCAGATTGCATCTGAAATATTTTCTCATCAATCTCCATAGGATACTTCACTTCCAGCTCTAGTTTCTCCATTTCTGTAATTAGCTCCTCCTAAGCAGTCAACATCATCAATTTCTCACGACCCTTTCTACTTAAGGTGTCGGCAACCACATTTGCTTTACCCGGATGGTACAAAATCTCATAGTCGTAATCCTTAATTAATTCCAACCATCTTCTTTGACGCATATTCAAATCCTTCTGTGTAAAAATTTATTTTAGACTCTTGTGGTCCGTATATATTTCACACTTCTCCCCGTAGAGATAGTGCATCCAAATTTTTAAGGCAAAAACAATTGCAGCTAACTCCAAATCATGGGTCGGGTATACCTTCTCGTAATCCTTCAACTGTCGTGATGTATACGCAATGACTATGTCGTTTTGCATAGGCACACAGCCAAGTCCTTTATACGACGCATCGCTAAAAATATCAAAATTTCCTATATCATCCGGAAGGGATAACACAGGTGTCGTACTCAATCTCTTCTTCAATTCTTGAAAGCTCTCCTCACACTTCTCCATCCAAACAAATTTCACAGCTTTACGAGTTAAATTCGTTAATGGAGTTGCGATCTTGGAAAAGTCTTGTATGAATCTTCTATAATATCCTGTTAATCGAAGAAAACTTCTTACTTCCAACGGCGTCCTCGGCTGATCCCAGTTAATCACGGCTTCTACTTTGGATGGATCTACCGAAATTCCATTTTTATCGATCATGTGACCAAGAAATTGTACTCGCTCCATTCAGGATTCGCATTTCGAAAATTTAGCGTACAACTTCTCCCTTCTAAATACTTCCAATGTTAACCTCAAATGTTCTTCGTGTTCTTCTTTGGTTTTGGAATATACCAAAATGTAGTCTATAAATACCACCACGAATTTGTCCAAAAATGGCTTGAACACACCATTCATTAGCCCCATAAATGCTGCAAGAGCATTCGTTAGACCAAACAACATTACTAAAAATTCGTAGTGACCGTATCGCATTCTGAATGCTGTCTTCGGTACATCCTCTAGCCTCACCTTCAGTTGGTGATAACCACTCCTCAAGTCTATCTTGCAAAAGTATCTTGCTCCCTTTAATTGATCAAACAGATCGTCGATTCTTGGTAATGGATATCTTTTCTTAATCGTGACCTTGTTCAGTTCTCTGTAGTCAATGCAGAGCCGCATCGATCCGTCCTTCTTTTTCATAAACAACATCGGTGCTCCCCATGGCGATACGCTCGGTTGAATGTACTTCTTGTCCAACAATTCTTGTAATTATACCATTAATTCTTTCATCTCTAATGGTGCCATTCTGTATGGTGCCTTCGATATTGGAGTAGTTCCGGGCGCCAAATCAATTACGAAATCTACCTCTCTATCTGGTGGAAGTCCTGGCAAATCGTCTGGAAATAGGTCGACGAAGTCCCTCACAATCGGTATTTCTTCTACCTTCGGATTCTCTTTTCAATTGTCGACTATATAAGCTAAGTATCCTACACAGCCTTGTCTTAATAACTTCCTCGGCTCGCATCATGTCAGACAACTCGCTTGTCTAGCGACTTCTACTATATAAAACACAACCTTCGATTTTGAGTCATAAGGTTAATACACTTCTTTTGACAATCAATTACAGCTCCGTAATTGAATAACCAATCCATTCCCAAAATAACGTCAAATTCCCCAAGTCGAATAGGGATAAGATCTACATTCATGATATTACCCTTAATATCCACTCTACAGTTCTTATACACGTACTTAACAGGGATTATCTCTCTATTCGCAATTTTTATGTTCATGGGATATTCCAACTCATCCTTAAGCAAATCTAAACTATTAGCAAAGTCATCGGATATAAAGGAACAAGTAGCACCCGAATCAAATAAAACATAAGCATTAATTTCATTGATTGGAATGATACCTAACACCACATCACGAGACTGAATTGCATCCTGCACCGTCATATTGAAAGTCCGGGCGGTCGGTCGATTTGTTGCGGATGGTCCGGTGATGGTTAAGGCATTTCCACTATTATTTCCCCGGTTTCCTCCTCGATCCCCGACCCTCTCGATCCCTTCTTGGGGATGATCTCTTGCCAGATGGTCCTTGAACCACAAGTAAAACAAGCACCCTTCTTTGGGTTTCGATTTGGAGCAATGTGGCCTTCGACCACAATTGTAACACACTCTTTTTCCTTTCATACATACTCCCAGATGAGCTTTCCGCAAGTCGGGCATGCTTCGATTCTTTTCTTCCGATTACCTTCTTGATTTTTCCGATGATGAGTTGTCATTCCACCTTTTCTTTCGATTGAAATTTCCACCTCTGTGCTACTTCCCTTCGGCCTTGTTATTAATTTCACCTTCACTCTTCTTCTTCTTCTTGATCTTGATTGTACTTGGTCACCGTGATCGCTTCCTCCTTCAATGAGGATGGCCTTTTCAAAGACTCAAAGAAATGTGTTTATCTAAAACATTGAAACTTTATTGTATACCCAAGGCTTTAGTCCTTGTTGAATCTTCCGCCTTTCTCTCTCGTCGTGTGTACTTGATGGTGATGGGCGAACCTTGCTAACTCGTTGAATTTAGCCACTAGTCAGTGCACGCTCATGTTTCCCTCGCTTCAGTTCTTAGAAATTGAATCTCCATCCGATTACGTGAACTAGTTGGGAAATACATTTCAAAAACATCTCTTTAAATCTCTCCCACGTAATTACACCTACACCTCCTCGCACTTTGTTTGCTTACCACCACGGTAGCTAGCCTCGAGACTTCAAAGCATAAGCGTTTAAAAGCGGTCTTTCGGTCTTCTTCTAACCCTAGCAACGTCGAAAACCTTCTCCATCTCCATAACCCACGTTTGAGCCTCGATTGGGTTCATGGAACCTTTGAACTCTGGCGGTCCCACCGCCTTGAAGTCTTTAAACGTTGTGTTTGGTGGAGCTTGAGGTTGATTATTCATGGCTCGGTCAAGTAAGTTAACCAACTCTTTGAACGAGATTAGCATTGGCGTTATTGTTATTATTGGTAGACTCTTCCTGAGCCGATTGACGTTATTATCTTCTCCTTGGCGGCATTTTTCTGTTAAATAAACGCTTATTAGAACTTTATTTATTTCTCTAAATAGTTAAGGCCTTACTTAACAATTTAACATACTCATTTAACATATCATCTCAAATAACTTGATATATTTTCATTCAAATCAAAAGTTTTAACATCAAACTATAGCATCACTGCTATTTACATCATCTATCCTGGAATAAAGAATCCATAGGTTCTAAAACATTTAAAATATTCCTTCGTTCATAACATATCGGAATTTACATATAAAATTAACTAAGTCTTTCACATAATTAAGCAAATCATATCACTGCCGGTTAAAGGTGCTGAATAGCCTTGCTACGCTCCTCTTCTAAGATGCGATACATCATCCTGCGATCCATCATGTACAATGGTAGTCCTTCGAACTAGATTGGGTACCTCAAAACTCGATCTTGAGTCTCATTCATTGCCTTGTTAAGTGTAGAATATGTCTCCCCAATCTTCGCCTTCTTTGCACGACCATCATCTTCTGCACGATCAGCTCGACGTGATTCTCTTACCCAGCCTTCCTCTGCTATTTTTAGTCTTTCGGAGGTTTCCTTCAGTTCCTTCTTCAGTTTCTCTATCTCCTCGGTCTTATCTTCGGTTTGACCCTTCTCATGGACCAAATCCCATTCTACATTTCCCAGTCGTGAGTGAAGAGTCAAAATCTCCCTCTCCTTCTGCTCTAGAGTAATATGCTGAATAACCGCTCGCTCAGTCAAATCCTGGACCTCGTCTCGTAACTCTACGTTACGGTCGTATAACGTGTCATACATCTCAAAGATCAATCGGCGGTGGTGGTACTCTTCTCTTCTTCCTCAACAAATTCCTCCTCGGGATCGATCTCTCAGGGTTCATGCTCACGACCAACAACGGTGATCGGTGGATGATGATGAAGATGACTCCTCTACTAATGTCTCTGGGGTTGCTCCCTAACTTACATGAATGTCTCGGGGCTCCTCCTCTGTCGATCTTATAGGTACACGGGTTCTTCCTCCCACTTGACTAGCTTCTCCAACATTCGACATCCCGACAACAAAATTTTAAGTTTTAGTTACTAAGTCGTATCATCTAACGATACTTTAACACATAAACACATAAGGTCTTTTATTATCTTCAATGAATTACGTGAAATTCATTTCTTATAACTCGATAAGAGTTTTCCATCACTATCTTCTTTCTATAAGGCTACTACCTAAGGTTGTCCCCCACCTAAGGTTCATAACCCACGACTTTTGATACCAACTTGTGACACCCCCAAATCAAAGTACTTCAATTCCACAGGATTTGGTGTTCACTGTACAAATATCATCTATCTATCTACCCATAATAAATGCAAGCCATGCAATACATAGAATAAAAATCTTCCCTTTAAGGGTTACAACATCTGAATAATAATAATAATAATACAATCCCAGGTTAAACTAACCTTAAACATCTGTCCGGAATCATAAACAAATAAGTCTTAAACAACATCATTAACTCAAGTCTAACATAAATACATCATCAAATAAAATAACAAGTCTTCATCACTTGCTAACTTTGCCCTTGCCTTTACTAGTGGAAGGTTCATCGGTTCTTTCGTTCTTAACTGCAATGTTATTAATAAGCCAGAGTGAGCACTATTGCCCACAAGTATAACAATGAAATAATAGTATAATAACATGCGGGTGAATCAAAGACATCTGAGTAAAAGCTCAACTTTTGAATCAAGAAAGAATAACAAGAATCAAAAGAATTCTGAGGGTCATAAGACCTTGAACTATGTCCTAGGTTATCAAGGGTTATACTTGAAACCTTTAACAGTCATAAGACTATGGACCTTTCTTCCCATACTTAGGGGGATCAGCCCTTAGTACCATACTGTGCACAATATCTTAACACTAACGTATAAGTAAATCCCTTTACAGGGTTGTTCATCTCAGTTTGACATTCGAGTCCGCACCAAAGGAAGTTTGGTGTGGATAATTCAATAAGAGTTCTAAAATTTAGAACGTTCATCAACTATGGACTAGTTGAATCAATAAAGTTCACTAGTCTAACAAGGTTCAACAATAATGATATTCAAATCTGAATAATAATCTCAAGAAGTATACAATAGAACGATTATTATATAAAAAAATCATACTTTGAAAATATAATCAATCTTTAATATGTTAATTCGACTTGAATAATAGTAATGATAATTTACTCGAAGTAAGTAATAAACTTGAACAATAATGACAAGTAGGGTTAGGAAACTTGCCTCGTGCGTAGATTACACTTTAACTAAGCGCTTTCTTTGAATTTAATCCTACATACCATTCACATTAACAATACCAGTTAATTATAACTTAACTAATCATCAAAAACTCATTCTCTTTGTGTACTTTGATTATTGACTATACTTAGTTAATTTACCATTTTGTCACATAATTTATACTTTATGAATAACAAGCTAATTATGGATTCAATAATTCGATCCACATGCAATTATGTTATTTACATGTTAAAAATCTATTTTACGTCTCATTATACTTCTAACATGTTTACATGTTCATTACATTAAGTTACTAATACATTGCTAGACTTAACATTTTAAAATAATTCATTTCGAACTTTCGGAGAGTGGTATGCATGTGGCCACATTTTCTCTTGGTCTTCATATGTGGTGAACACTTCATTAACGGCACATTGGTGCTCTTCTGATTTCGAGTCATGGCAATGGTATGATGTATGAGGAAATAGGCAAGTGGCCGTATTTATGCAATTAAGATAAATCTGATTCTGAAATGGCGATTCGAAAAATCGCAGAAGCATCTTAATTTCTCCCAATTTCTTATTTTCTACTCAAAATTAGACATACCCATATGATGTAATTCATGCATAAACATAACCCAACATTTATATATGACTTTAACCAATGTAAACACATAATTACTTGAATTTAAGCATGCAATTTCTTGACTTTGATGTTCTTGAAGGTTTTGAAAATAAAACATGAAAATTGTCACTACTGGATTCGTTATAACAAAGAATCCGTTTATTTAAACTTTGGTCTCTTCAGTATCAACATGCATAACAACATACGAGTGTAAAATTTAGGGATAATATACGATCAACACATGAATTATCACGTATAAGTCCATATGGCCATAACCCAAACTCTGTAAATTTTTGAAATAGCAATTCATAGTATTATGAAACTTATGATATGGAATTATATAAAATATATATAAGATATGATATGTTACTAGAATTATTACATATATACACATAATTGTTACCCTATTCAACTATAGAAACTTTACATAGGACTTAAGCCATATTTCTAAAAACTTTAAAAGACGTAAAATAAGAATTGGGTTGGATAGAATTACCCAAAGCGTAGATGAATAAGGATGACAATATCTCTCTACTTCAATCACAGTATTCACAATCTCTCTCAAAATTCTTTATTCTCTATGTGATTTCTTTTTTTTGCTAGACTTAGAAGAATGAAAGAAAAGAAAGAAGACGTATGATAATAAAGGAGAAGAAGCCGACGTGGCATCTTTGGTGGATTAACTTGATCATAGGTAAGCGCTAGTAACTCCCACTAAGGCTTTGTTTGGCTAGCTTAATAGATTTCAAAACCATTTAATTTAATAAAGCTTTATCATATAGTTTAATTAATGTCACACTCCTTATAAAATAAATCCAATATTTTATTTAATTTACTTAAATAAAAAATAAATAAATATAATAATTTCTCATAAATAAATAATGTCAAATTATTAACTCTCTAATTTTTAATTAAATTAATTAAAATAACAATAGTCTTATTAAATATTTCTTTTAATACTGATAAGCTCACATAATGACATACTTGATAATAAAAATTCTCCACATTAATTTAATAAATGTAACACATATAATTAAATTAATCTACCACAATTGTATCAATTAATTATTTAATCTAATACTTAAATCATCGAAAATATTTATTTACTTCAATAAATATTAAGAATTAAATACAAAAATCTCGTTCGTCACATCTTTCCCCCCTTAATAGGATTACGTCCCCGGAATCACGACTCAATAAATTCGACCGTTACATTCTCCCCCCTTATAAAGATTACGTCCCGAATCGCTTTACATAATTAAGTAAATAAATGAGGTAATTCTTCATCATATTCTCTTGAGAGTTCCCACGTAGCTTCTTCGGTTGTGGTTCCTCCAAATTACCTTAATGGAAGGTATTACTTTATTTATGAGAACTTGTTCTTTTCTCTCGACAATTTGAACAGGAATTTCTTCGTAAGATAAGTCTTTTTCAAAATGCAAGCTTCGTATTCAATTACATGCTTGTAATCGGCTTTGTAGGGTCATAAAATAGAAATATGGAAGACGTTATGGACATTCTCGAGTGCTAGAGGTAAGGCTACCTCGTACGCAACTTCTCCGATTCTTCTCAGTACTTCAAATGGTCCAATGAATCTTGGGCTCAATTTCCATTTCTTCCGAACTCGATCTTCCCTTTCAGGAGAAACCTTCAAGAAAACATAACTACCTGATTCAAACTCGATATTTTTACGATGTGGATCAGCGTATTTCTTCTGTCGATCTTGAGCTGCTACCAGTCGTGCTCGGATAACTTTCACTATTTCTGTTGTTTGTTGTACCAATTCTGGCCCTAGCAATTGTCTGTCGCCAACTTCATCCCAATAAAGTGGAGTTTTGCACTTTCGACGATATAGCAACCGTAAGGCGGCATGCCTATACTAAGCGTGGTAATAGCTTTGTTGTTGTGTAGAACTCTACTAATGGTAGGTGATCATCCCAATTTCCTTTAAAGTCCATCACACAAGCTCTTAGCATATCTTCTAATGTCTGAATCGTTCTCTCACTTTGTTCGTCTGTTTGAGGGTGGTATGTTGTACTCATTCACAATTGCGTTCCCATACATTCCTGTAGATGTGACACCCCCAAATCCGGGTACTTCGATTCCGCTGGATTTGGTGTCCACTGTACAAATATCATCTATCTATCTACCCATAATAAATTCAAACCATGCAATAGATAGAAATAAAATCTTCCCCTTATGGGGTTACAACATCCGAATAATAAACATCATCCCAGGTTGAACTAACCTTAAACATCTGTGCGGAAATATAAACAATAAGTCTTAAACAACATCATTAACTTAAGTCTTAAACAAAATACATCATCATATAAACAACAAGTCTTCATCACTTGCTAACTTTGCCCTTGCCTTTACTAGTGAAAGGTTTATCAGTTCTTTCGTTCTTAACTGCAGTGTTATTATTAAGCAAGAGTGAGCACTATTGCCCACCAATATAACAATGAAATAACATAATAATAACATGCAAGTGAATCAAAGACTTTTGAATAAAAGCTCAACTTTTGAATCAAGAATGAATAACAAGAATCAAAAGAATTCTGAGAGTCATAAGACCTTGAACTATGTCCTAGGTTATCAAGGGTTATACTTGAAACCTTTAATAGTCATAAGACTATGGACCTTTCTACTCGTACTTAGGGGGATCAGCCCTTAGTACCATACTGTGCACAATATCTTAACGCTAATGCATAAGTAAATCCCTTTGCAGGGTTGTTCCTCTCAGTTTGACATTCGAGTCCGCACCAAAGGAAGTTTGGTTTGGATAATTCATGAAGGGTTCTGAAATTTAGAACGCTCATCAACTATGGACTAGTCGAATCAATAAGGGTTCGCTAGTCTAATAAGGTTCAATAATAATGATATTCAAATTGAATAATAATCTCAGGAAGTATACAATAGGACAATTATTGTATAACTGAATCATGCTTTGAAAAGATAATCAATCTTTAATATAACTTTTGAACTTGAATAATAGCAATGATAATTTATCGAGGTAAATAATAAACTTGAACAATAATGACAAGTAGGGTTAGGAAACTTGCCTCGTGCGTAGATTACACTTTAACTAAGCACGTTCTTTGAATTTAATCCTACATACCATTCATATTCACAATACCAGTTAATTATAACTTAACTAATCGTCATAAACTCATTCTCTTTCTCTACTTTGATTATTAACTATACTTAGTTAATTTACTACTTTGTCACATAATTTACACATCATGAATAACAAGCTAATTATGTATTCAATAATTTAATCCACATGTAATTATGTTATTTACATGTTAAGCATCTATTTTACATCTCATTATACTTCTAACATGTTTACATGTTCATTACATTAAGTTAACAATACATTGCTAGACTTAACACTTTAAAATTACATTTTTCGGACCATTTTGCAGAGGTGGTATTTGCGCCACGTTTATACTAGGTCTTCATATTATTTGTATTTGGTAGTCTTCTGCATTGTGGGACTTTAGGTCTTTGAGCTACATGGCATTGCATGAAGTTAGAAACTATTCTGCAATTGTGAAAATTGCGAACACACAAAAAACTCAATTAAATTACTACTACACGAAATTAATCATACCCACATGTTATAATTCATGCATAAACAATACCCAACATTTATAGAATGGTTTTAACCCATTAAAACACATAATCACAGAGTTAAAAATCTATAATTTCACTGACTTTGATGTTCTTGAAGGTTTTGAAAATAAAACATGAAAACTGATACTACGGATTCGTTATAACACCGAATCTGTTCGTTTAAAGTTTGGTCTCTTCGTATCAACATGTATAATAATATACGAGTGTAAAATTTAGGGATAATATACGATGAATACATAAAATATCACGTATAAGGCCATAAGGCCAAAACCCATACTCTGTAATTTTGTAGAAATCATATACGATGTAATATTATGAAACTGATGATATGGAATCATGCAATATATATATAAATACAATTTGATACATCTTAACCCATAAATAACTCATAAATATTACTCCTTTCTAAATCATAGAAGCTTTACAGAAAACTGTGAAATCCATTTTTATCAAAACTTGAATACGTGAAATATAGAATTTGGGAGGGAGAGATTACCTTGAGAATAAAGTATATATATGTAGGCTTAGATTCTTTCTTCAATCACTTAGTTCTCACAAATTCCTCTGAACTCTCTCTTGAATTTCTCAATCTCTCTCTCTCTGTGTATCTCTAGACTTAGGCAAATAATGAATAAAAGAAAAGACGTCTGATAATTAAAGGAGAAGAACTGACGCGCATACTGGTCAGTTAACCCAGTCATGGGTAACTGCTAGTAACTCCCACTAAGGCCATGTTTAGCTTGGCTTAATTAGATTTCAAAAACCATTTAATTTAATAAAGCTTTATCATATAGTTTGAAATTGTCACACTCCTTATAAAATAAATCCAATATTTTATTTAATTTATTTTAAATAAAATATAATAATTTCTCATTAATAAAATAATGTCACATTATTAACTCTTTAATTAATAATTAAATTAATTAAATAACATCATGCTTAATTAAATATTTCATTTAATTCAATAAGTTCACATAATTACATATTTGAATAATAATTATTCTCTACATTAATTTAATAAATGTAACACATATAATTAAATTAATCTACCACAATTGCATCAATTAATTATTTAATCTAATAATTAAATCATCGAAAATATTTATTTAATCCAATAAATATTAAAATTAATTTACAAAAATCTCGTTCGTCACAGTAGACGTTTCCAGAAATTCGATGTAAAGCGCGGATTTCTATCAGAAAAAATTGACACCGAAACTCCGTGCCTCGAAACAATTTCTTTTATATATAGCCTCGCCAACTGATCTAAGTTGAATCTGATTTTGATCGGAAGGAAGTGTGCGGATATCGTTAGTCGGTCAACGATAACCCATACTGCGTCGTAGCCTTTCCGAGTCGTCGGAAAGGCCAACCACGAGAAGTCCATTGTAATATGTTCCCATTTCCATTCTGGGATCTCTAACGGTTGTAGCAATCCACTCGGTCTCGATGTTCGCTTTCACTTTCTCGTGTTGGACACTTGGCAACACATTCTGCAACATCACGTTTCAAATTCGGCCACCAGAAATGTTGTCTAAGATCTTGGTACATCTTGGTACTACCAGGGTGAATCGAATATCGTGAACTATGAGCCTCGCTTAAAATGTCTTCCTAAATCTCTTGCACTGGCGGTACCCAAATTCTACTCTTAAATCTCAGTATTCCTTCCTTATCCATCTTAAATCTCGGTTCAGTTCCTTCAGATATCTTCTTTGTCACCTTTATACATTATTCGTCCTGAAGCTGAGCCTCCTTTACTTTATCTAGTAGAGTTGTACCAGATTGCATCTGAAATATTTTTTCATCAATCTCCATAGGATACTTCACTTCCAACTCTAGTTTCTCCATTTCTGTAATTAGCTCCTCCTGAGCAGTCAACATCATCAATGTCTCACGACCCTTTCTACTTAAGGCGTCGGCAACCACATTTGCTTTACCCGGATGGTATAAAATCTCACAGTTGTAATCCTTAATTAATTCCAACCATCTTCTTTAACACATATTCAAATCCTTCTGTGTAAAAATTTATTTCAGACTCTTGTGGTCCGTATATATTTCACACTTCTCCCCGTAGAGATAGTGCCTCCAAATTTTTAAGGCAAAAACAACTGCAGCTAACTCCAAATCATGGGTCTGCTATCCCTTCTCGTAATCCTTCAACTGTCGTGATGCATACGCAATGACTCTACCGTTTTGCATAAGCACACAGCTAAGTTCTTTATGCGACGCATCGCTAAAAACAACAAAATTTCCTATATCATCCAGAAGGAATAACATAGGTGCCGTACTCAATCTCTTCTTCAATTCTTGAAAGCTCTCCTCACACTTCTCCGTCCAAACAAATTTCACAGCTTTACGAGTTAAATTTGGTAACGGAGTTGCGATCTTGGAAAAGTTTTGTATGAATCTTCTACAATATCCTGCTAATCCAAGAAAACATCTTACTTTTGACGGCGTCCTCGGCTGATCCCAGTTAATCACGGCTTCTACTTTGGATGGATCTACCGAAATTCCATTTTTATCGATCACGTGACCAAGAAATTGTACTCGCTCAATCCATAATTCGCATTTCGAAAATTTAGTGTACAACTTCTCCCTTCTCAATACTTCCAACGTTAACCTCAAATGTTCTTCGTGTTCTTCTTTGGTTTTGGAATATTCCAAAATGTCATCTATAAATACCACCACGAATTTGTCCAAAAACGTCTTGAACACACCATTCATTAGTCCCATAAATGTTGCAGGAGAATTCGTTAAACCAAACAACATTACTAAAAATTAGTAGTGACCGTATCACATTCTGAACGCTGTCTTCTATACATCCTCTGGCCTCACCTTCAGTTGGTGATAACCACTCCTCAAGTCTATCTTGGAAAAGTATCTTACTCCCTTTAATTGATCAAACAGATCGTCGATTCTTGGTAATGGATATCTATTCTTAATCGTGACCTTGCTCAGTTCTCTATAATCAATGAAGAGCCGCATCGATCCGTCCTTCTTTTTCACAAACAACACCAGTGCTCCCCACGGCGATACGCTCGGTTGAATGTACTTCATGTCCAGCAATTCTTGTAATTATACCATTAATTCTTTCATCTCTACTGGTGCCTTCGATATTGGAGTAGTTCTGGGCGCCAAATCGATTACGAAATCTACCTCTCTATCTGGTGGAAGTCCTGGCAAATCATCTGGAAATACGTCGACGAAGTCCCTCACAATCGGTATTTCTTCTACCTTCGGATTCTCTTTTCAATTGTCGACTATGTAAGCTAAATATCCTACACAGCCTTGTCTTAATAACTTCCTGGCCTGCATCATCGTCAGACAACTCGCTTGTCTAGGAGACTTACTACCATAAAACACAACCTTTGACGGAGTCAAAAGGTTAATACATTTCTTTTGGCAATCAATTATAGCTCCGTAATTGAATAAACAATCCATTCCCAAAATAACGTCAAATTCCCCAAGTCGAATATGGATAAGATCTATGTTCATGATATTACCCTTAATATCCACTCTACATTTCTTATACACGTACTTACCAGGGATTATCTCTCTATTCGCAATTTCTATGTTCATGGGATATTCCAACTCATCCTTAAGTAAATCTAAACTATTAGAAAAATCATCGGATAAAAAGGAACAAGTAGCACCCGAATCAAATAAAACATAAGCATTAATTTCATTGATTGGAATGATACCTGACACCACATCACGAGACTGAATTGCATCCTGCACCGTCATATTAAAAGTCCGGGTGGTCGGTCGGTTTGTTGCGGTTGGTCCGATGATGGTTAAGGCATTTCCACTATTTTTTCCCCGATTTCCTCCTGATCATGACCCTCCCGATCCCTTCTTGGGACAGTCTCTTGCCAGATGGTCCTTCGAACCACAAGTAAAACAAGCACCCTTCTTTGCGTTTGGACAGTTTGGTGCTATGTGGCCTTCCTGACCACAATTGTAGCACACTCTTTTTCCTTTCATACATACTCCCAGATGAGCTTTCCCGTAGGTCGGACATGTTTTGATTCTTTTCTTCTGATTACCTTGCTGATTTCCCGATGATGAGCTGTCGTTTCACCTTTTCTTCTGATTGAAATTTCAACCTCTTGTGCCACTTCCACTGGCCTTGTTATTAATTTCACCTTCACTCTTCTTCTTCTTCAGATCTTGATTGTACTTGGTCACCGCATCGCTTCCTCCTTCAGCATGGATGGCCTTTTCCAATACTCCGGCAATTGTGTTTATCTAAAACATTGAAACTTTACTATAAACCCAAGGATTTAGTCCTTGTTCGAATCATCTGGCCTTTCTCTCGTCAGTGTGTACTTGGTACGGGGCGAACCTTGCCAACTCGTTGAATTTAGCCACGTAGTCAGGTACGCTCATGTTTCCCTGCTTCAGTTCCATAAATTGAACCTCCATCTGATTCTGCGAACTAGTTCGAAAATAAATTTCGAAAAATATCTCTTTAAATCTCTCCCACGTAATTACACCTTCATCTCCTCGCACTTTGTTTGTTTGCCACCAGTAACTAGCCTCAGACTTCAGCATAAACGTTGCAAAAGCGGTCTTCTGGTCTTCTCTAACCCTTGCAACGTCGAAAACCTTCTCCATCTCCATAACCCACGTTTAAGCCTCGATTGGGTTCATGGAACCTTTGAACTCTGGTGGTCCCACCACCTTGAAGTCTTTAAACGTTGTGTTTGGTGGAGCTTGAGGTTGATTATTCATGGCTCCAGTCAGTAAGTTCACCAACTGCTGAACGGGATTAGCATTGGCGTTATTGATATTATTGGTAGACTGTTCCTAAGCCGGTTGACGTTGTTGTCTTCTCCTTGGCGGCATTTTTCTGTTAAATAAACGTTTATTAGAACTTTATTTATTTCTCTAAATAGTTAAGGCATTACTTAACAATTTATCATACTTATTTTAACACATCATCTCAAACAACTTGATATATTTTCATTCAAATCAAAAGTTTTAACATCAAACTGTAGCATCACTGCTATTTACATCATCTATCCTGGAATAAAGAATCCACAGGTTTTAAAACATTTAAAATATTCCTTCGTTCATAACATATCGGAATTTACATATAAAATTAACTAAGTCTTTCACATAATTAAGCAAATCATATCACTGCCAGTTAAGGTACTGAATAGCCTTGCTACGCTCCTCTTCTAAGATGCGATACATCGTCTTGCGATCCATCATGTACAATGGTAGTCCTTCGAACTGGATTGGGTACCTCAAAACTTGATCTTGGGTCTCATTCATTGCTTTGTTAAGTGTAGAATATGTCTCCCCAATCTTCGCCTTCTTTGCACGACCATCATCTTCTGCACGATCAGCTCGACGTGATTCTCTTACCCAGCCTTCCTCTGCTATTTTAGTCTTTCGGAGGTTTCCTTACATTTCCTTCTTGGTTTTCTATCTCCTCGGTCTTATCTTCGGTTTGACCCTTCTCATGGACCAAATCCCATTCTACATTTCCCAGTCGTGAGTGAAGAGTCGAAATCTCCCTCTCCTTCTGCTCTAGAGTAATATGCTGAATAACCGCTCGCTCAGTCAAATCCTGGACCTCGTCTCATAACTCTACGTTACGGTCGTATAACGTGTCATACATCTCTGCATCAACGGTGTACCATGGTAACTCCTCTTCTTCCTCAACAAATTCCTCCTCAGGATCCTCCTCAGGATCAGTCTCAGGTTCATGCTCCTGACCAACAACGGTGATCAGTGGAGATGATTCCCTCTGCACCAGCTGCTCCCTAACGACATGAATGTCTCGGGGTTCCTCCTCTGTCGGTACTATAGGTACACGGGGTTCTTCCTCCCCAGCTTGACTAGCTTCTCCAACATTCGATATCCTGACAACAAAATTTGAAGTTTTAGTTACTAAGTCGTATCATCTAACGCATACTTTAACACATAAACACATAAGGTCTTTTATTATCTTCAATGAATTACAGAAATTCATTTCTTATAACTCGATAAGAGTTTTCCATCACTATCTTCTTTCTATAATGCTACTACCTAAGGTTGTTCCCCCACCTAAGGTTCATAACCTACAGATTTGTTACCAACTTGTGACACCCCCAAATCCGGGTACTTCAATTCCACGGGATTTGGTGTTCACTGTACAAATATCATCTATCTATCTACCCATAATAAATGCAAGCCATGCAATAGATAAAATAAAAATCTTCCCTTTAAGGGTTACAACATCCGAATAATAATAATACATTCCCAGGTTTAACTAACCTTAAACATCTGTGCGGAATCATAAACAAATAAGTCTTAAACAACATCATTAACTGAAGTCTAACATAAATACATCATCAAATAAAATAACAAGTCTTCATCACTTGCTAACTTTGCACTTGCCTTTACTAGTGGAAGGTTCATCGGTTCTTTCGTTCTTAACTGCAATGTTATTTATAAGCAAGAGTGAGCACTATTGCCCACAAGTATAACAATGAAATAATAGTATAATAACATGCGAGTGAATCAAAGACATCTGAGTAAAAGCTCAACTTTTGAATCAAGAATGAATAACAAGAATCAAAAGAATTCTGAGGGTCATAAGACCTTGAACTATGTCCTAGGTTATCAAGGGTTATACTTGAAACCTTTAACAGTCATAAGACTATGGACCTTTCTTCTCGTACTTAGGGGGATCAACCCTTAGTACCATCATCGTACCTAATATCTTAACGCTTAACGATAAGTAAATCCCTTCTGAGGTTGTTTATCTCAGTTTGACATTCGAGTCCACACCAAAGGAAGTTTGGTTTGGATAATTCAATAAGAGTTCTGAAATTTAGAACGTTCATTAACTATGGACTAGTTGAATCAATAAAGTTCACTAGTCTAACAAGGTTCAACAATAATGATATTCAAATCTGAATAATAATCTCAAGAAGTATACAATAGAACAATTATTATATAACAAAATCATACGTTGAAAAGATAATCAATCTTTAATATAATAATTCGACTTGAATAATAGTAATGATAATTTACTCGAAGTAAATAATAAACTTGAACAATAATGACAAGTAGGGTTAGAAAACTTGCCTCGTGCATAGATTACACTTTAACTAAGCACGTTCTTTGAATTTAATCCTACATACCATTCACATTAACAATACCAGTTAATTATAACTTAAATAATCATCAAAAACTCATTCTCTTTGTTTACTTTGATTATTGACTATACTTAGTTAATTTACCACTTTGTCACATAATTTATACTTCATGAATAACAAGCTAATTATGTATTCAATAATTCGATCCACATGCAATTATGTTATTTACATGTTAAACATCTATTTTACATCTCATTATACATCTAACATGTTTACATGTTCATTACATTAAGTTACTAACACATTGCTAGACTTAACATTTTAAAAATAATTCATTCGAACTTTTACGGAGAGTGAAATACATTGGCAACCATCATTACTTTTGGTCTTCACAAGCGCATGATGATGGCCTTACTGACGGAACACTTGGCGACTATGGTGCGTATATTTCATGACTCGAGTCATGCATTTTTACATGCGATGGTGCTTCGCCAGCGAGAAATAGGCAGTGGCCGTGGCGTGCATCATATTATTGTAGAAATGGTAGTTCGCGAAAAATCGCAGAACATTCCAATTTCTCCCAATTTCTTATTTTCTACTAGAAATTAGACATACTCATATGATGTAATTCATGCATAAACATAACCCAACATTTATATAACGACTTTAACCAATGTAAACCCTTAATTACATAATTTCAGCATGCAATTTCACTGACTTTGATGTTCTTGAAGGTTTTGAAAATAAAACATGAAAATTTTCACTACGGATTCGTTATAACATCGAATCAGTTTATTTAAACTTTGGTCTCTTCGTATCAACATGCATAACAACATACGAGTGTAAAATTTTGGTATAATATACGATCAACATATGAATTATCACGTATAAGGCTATATGGCCATAACCCAAACTCTGTAAATTTTTGAAATAGCAATTCATAGTATTATGAAACTTATGATATGGAATCATATACAATATATATAAGATATGTTATGCTACTCGAATTATTATATATATACACATAATTGTTACCCTATTCAACTACAGAAAATTTACATATGACTTAAGCCATATTTATGAAAACTTTAAATGACGTAAAATAAGAATTGGGTTGGATAGAATTACCCAAAGCGTAGATGAATAAGGATGACAATATCTCTCTACTTCAATCATAGTATTCATAATCTCTCTCAAAATTCTTAATTCTCTTTGTGATTTCTTTTTTTTTTGCTAGACTTAGAAGAATGAAAGAAAAGAAAGAAGACGTATGATAATCAAGGAGAAGAACTGACGCGCATACTGGTCAGTTAACCCAGTCATGGGTAACTGCTAGTAACTTCCACTAAGGCCATGTTTGGCTAGGCTTAATAGATTTCAAAACCATTTAATTTAATAAAGCTTTATCATATAGTTTAATTAATGTCACACTCCTTATAAAATAAATCTAATATTTTATTTAATTTACTTTAAATAAGATATAATAATTTCTCATAAATAAATAATGTCAAATTATTAACTCTCTAATTTTTAATTAAATTAATTAAAATACCAATAGGCTTATTAAATATTTCTTTTAATACAATAAGCTCACATAATGACATACTTCGATAATAAAAATTCTCCACATTAATTTAATAAATGTAACACATATAATTAAATTAATCTACCACAACTGTATCAATTAATTATTTAATCTAATAATTAAATCATCGAAAATATTTATTTACTTTAATAAATATTAAGAATTAAATACAAAAATCTCGTTCGTCACATCTTTCCCCCCTTAAAAGGATCCTGTCCCTAGAATCATGACTCAATAAATTCGACCCGTTACAGCTCCAATTGTCGAGGGCAAAGTCTTGGTGGACTGTAGTGATGGAGGGGCTATCATCGTCCTCCTTTTCCTGAATGATGACCATTATGTCTGGACAATCATCGTCTGTGGTGTATCTGTTTGTATGTTCATCATGGACAATGATGCGTATGCCTGACATCATTCTGATGATGTCTTGCTTAATTATTCGTTCCTCTTCTTCCACTTTGGGATCTGGAACCAAGACTTCTTTCTCCTTTACCGGTATTCGTTTGGGAAATAACATAGCCATTACATTTGTTGGCACCTTTACTAGAGGTTGTGCAGACTCAGGATTTTCAGGTGAAGATAATCGCCATGTAACTGAAGATGGAGGAATCTGATGATGCTTATGTGGATTCTTAATACCATTATGATTTTTACCTAGCCCTGGTCTAGGCTGATGACCCAATGACATCATTTTTTGAGTAGCTGACATTACTTCGGCAAAAATCTTGGGTACGGGAAATGACGTTCCAATAGCGTGGTATTGAGTGTTGGTCACTTCCAAGGCATGAAAACTGACCAGCTCAACATCTTAATTGACGTTGATGAATGGTATGTCACCATGTTGTTGCCTCTTTTTTAGTTCTACAAAAGAGCTCTAACTCATTCAAGCATACATGTGTCAACAAGTAATACAGAGCAAGCAAAGTATCGATCCCACAAGGAAAGTTGCCTAATTTAAATTAATATGCATCAATTAAATCACTATATTTATATGCTCAAACTAATGAATATGATTGGTGAATTACGCTAATCGCCAATAACGACTAAAATAATAATAAAGATGTAATAAATCAAATTTGAAAGTAATGGGATCCTAACTTCATTTAATACTTCATCTAATCACCACTATCATGCAAGACTTGTTCACATATCACAGGAAAGTAGCCAAGAGCACAAATAGAGTCATAGCCATTTTTCAATGTACTATGACCTACTTATGCAGCATCCACAAGCGATAGACTCTACGTAATCATCAATATAACCAAAATCACTATATGTCTATGTGAAATTGCAATTATATTGAATTTAAGCATAAGCCCTTATTCTAACTCATACGGTGAAACATTATATGTCTATCTGATTCACGAAATACACAAGCCATACAAAACAGTCCCATATACGTATCCTATCATGATTATAATCCATACTTGCATGTTCATTGTCAATTCCATACAAGTACTAAAAGCGAATGGTGATCAAGCATTCAAACATGCAAAATAATCATGATATAAATCATGTAACGACCCCAAAATTCATACAATTTAATTCTCAACTTTGGTCGTTAATAACACATCTACCTTCTGATTTTACATCATTATTCGATGCTAAACATTATAAAATACGGAATAATTTAAAATTTTATGTCTTCTTACTTTAATTCCCTGAATCAAACCTTTATCATCTACATGTCTTTGAATCAATCTTATTTTATGATTCACTTTATCACTGTTATTATATAAAATTTTACATTTCAAATCGATAACCTTTACATATCAGATAACTCTAACGTTAGCTTTACAACTCAACATAAAATTATACATCATAAACATTTAGTACATCTCATGAATCTTAATCATGGTATAAAGAAATAACAACTTTTGTTAAAATATTAATCTCCGTGTATTATTTCTGATCCACCTCATTCAAGTAGCACATAGTGTTACCTTCAATCCTTGACCTGCAAAAATGGTTATTTGCAAGGTTGAGCTCGACAGCCTAACAAAATCTAACAGTTTTCATGCATCACGTAGCACATAATAACATGTTCAATATATAAGAATAATCATAAAATAAACATAGCATACATGTTGTAGTTCACATAACAACTATAAAGATTGAGTTCCTTACTCAATCATCATTCATAGCTCAATCATCATAGTCATATATTGACTTTCACATTTCATACTTTTGATATATACAATACATCATACACTAAAATTTTAAAGCAGTTCATCATCAAGTTCACATAGCAAAAAGGAACTGAAAGACTTGCCTTTACTAGCGTTTTACCAACACGCTAATACTTCGCGTCCTTCCACAACCTACACTGTATGTGAGATTGATAATAAAAAAAATCAATACTCAATCTCATGGTCAAATTTATTCTAAGACCTTACTTTATCTTATTATCCTTTATAATGTCTTTATAGACATCTAACTATTTTATATGCAACTCGATTTTATTTTTTACTTTCATCACCACACATGCTAGACTATCACAAATGTAGTTTAATGTGCGTATATCACACCATTTTATTATACCACTTTGGTTTCAAAAATGCATATTCAACACATTGTTTACATGTTTAATTTTCCTACATAAATCAAAAATTACCCTTTTCGATTTCTTTCCATTATTATTCGTGTATTATCATCTTTTCATACTTAGATATCCAATATTAGCCATTAGTTAGACACTTTGTATACCAAAGTTTAGAAATACTATTACTTTTAGGCATTTTATCGAGCACGTTATGTGCACACATTAACTTATCTCAACTCTTGATCTTAAATGGTTAATTATGCATAGAATATGATAACACATATCTATACTCATTACATATGTCAAAACATATTTTTATTCATCAAAACATATCATCACCCAAAATCTTAATTCAAACAGAATTATAAAACTCATCTTCACAATTTCTTTAACAAAACGTTGTTTTCGTTTTTAACGTAACTCGTTCGTTACATGTCCGTTTTTGTTCCTTGTTATATAGAATTAACCCTTACTCAGTGTACTACAACCTCATCTAGGCCTTAAAGTCAGACCCTTATCCATCTAAACCAGATTCTGTAATTCATCAACTAGTCTAGAAAATTTCATTTTCTAGACATCCTTACTAAACAATTAATTTCGGCCATGATCCGGTCCATAAAATGGCTCAATCTCTTTAAATGAGCTAGTAAACGTCCATATCTACAACTTTTTAGTTTTAAGTTTCTTCAGATTCTAAACACACGAATTTATATGAATTTTTCAAAGTCAGAAACCGTAACAGTTTTGATTTTCTGGACAGATTATTTTCCCTTCGGACCAGCCTTATTAAAATAGACATTGCAAGAAATCTATAAAGAATTTTCATGTGATTCCACTTTCAGAATATAGCTTACTTCCATATCTTCGATTTGATATAAGGCTCACTTTCTAACTCATTATACCCAAAGAGGTATGAATTTTACAAGATATGTTCACAATTACTAAAAACCTACGAATTTTGTTATTCAAATTTTCTTTCCATTTCAATTTCTTTCTTGAATCCTCTTGTTTGATTCTTGATAATCCAAGATTAAACCAATACAAACAAATTAAGCATGATCTACTACCCTAGAATATAAATCTACCCAAAAAAAATCAAAGATTAAATAAGAGTTTAGAAGTTACCTTCTTCAATTTTTTTTTTTCTTCTTCTTCTTCTAGCTCATCTCAATTCCTCTATTTCTCTCTATCACTCTCAATTTCTCAATACAACTTCTACATAACAATTATCTACATTATGAAGAACATAAAAATATAATTAAAACAAGGAATTTAGATTATAACTTTATTAGTATGAATTTAAGAGAGAGATGAAGATGATGGTGATGAGGCTTGTTTTGTCTTCTCAAAGCTTTCCCTTCTTCTTTTTTCTTCCTCTTCTTCTTCTCCTACAACTCTCTCTAACTCTCTTCTTCATTCTTTGGTTTGTTTTCTAAAACTAACATACTAACTTGTAGTGTATACATATAATATACAATACTAGTAATATATAATATATGTAACTCCTAGTAATTATTAGATATACTAATTACTAGTTAATACATAGGTTACACCAATTTGAACTTGAAAAGCCTAAGACCATGTTTGGCAAATACTCATTATTTTAATTAATCAATAGCTTAACATCAATCAATCTCATCAAATTGTCACATAATTATATTTACTTGTTAATTATAATTTTGTGTAACAATCATCACATAACTCATCCGATTTAATTATCTCAATTAAATTAGAACTATAACATAAAATTATTATATTAATTAAATTAAATACTAAATATTTATTTAATTAATATGCTACACTTAATTACATTACTCTATAATCAAAACAAAATTTATTTATTTAACTCAATAAATAATTCAATTAAATATTTATATATATTAAAATTAATATATAACATTCTCTTCACATCAATTCATATATTCTACAATATATGACATACGCATACTCACTCCCAACATATCTCATAAATAATACTTTTATTTATAACATTCTCATTTATAATTTCTAAAAATCTGGGATGTCACATCCTTCCCTCCTTATAAGGATTTCGTCCTTGGAATCATCGAAACCCTACCTTACTCAGGTTTTCCTCAAATCTATTCATTGAATAACTTCAACACATTACCTTAATATAGGTTTTATATTTTCTACTCTTACCATTCTTAATAATAAATTCTTATAAGTTTTATTTCATAACATTTACTTAGACTCAATTATATTTGAGTATTACATATTCTTTGACTCGTTCATTATCTTTCTCTAAGGATCATTATCATATATTATATGATCAAATTCTCGGGACATTACATTCACCCCTTCTTCTAAGAATTTCGTCCTCAAAATTTTTTATTTATTTATTATTCTTTATTCATTCAATCTATCAAAGTAGATTTTTACTTCACTACTTCATTCATTCTTTGGTTTTTATAACCACTTTCTTTCCACAAACATCATTCTACAATTATTAAACTTTTCTATTAAAAGTTTCACATTATTCTTTGATAACTCACATCCTTCTCACTTCAAAATTTATTTTCTCACTTATTCAACACATTCATCATTCAGTGTCGTATTCTACGACTTACTTCTTTCTAAGGAATACTTTCCTTTTTCACTTCCATCTTGCAGAATAATAAGAATCCTCCACAGTTGTTCAATAATTGGGAAGTAGTAGGAATAACTCAGGAATTTAAAAGATTCCAAATCATGCTGAGGGTCACAAGACCATGAACTCTATTCTCTAGGTTTAATAGTGCTTCACCCCCGGTTCTTCACACTTTAAACCCTCTTTGGCAGAATGTTTATCAATCACAAAGACTGAAAACACCCTCTACAAGTACTCTAGGTGATCAACCTATTGTACATGTATTGTATACAAACATTTCAGCTCAAAGTATAAAACTAAGCGCAACCCCTAATAATAGGGTTGTTCATCTCAGCTTTTCAACATCTGAATCCACACCAAAACAATTTGATTTGGCATAACTTCTCAAGAAACTCTTGAATTTCATGAACATCTTTCAATATTTGTCTAGCTGAATCAAATAGCATAGACCTCTACAACAATTCGGACATCAACCAAAATATACATATACATACATACATATGTATTCTCATAACTCAAAGAAATCTCAAAAATCTTTTTATGACGTCATGATACCGCACTGTATTTACAGTCCGTTGAGGATTCCGTCATTGGGTGATTTTATCATACTACATCATACCATAGTGGGCTGACGATCCTTAGATCACTTCCAACACTAGGTAATACTGCATTGATGACTCCATCATTTTTATCATCTTTGCACCAGATTACATTATGCATTAATGATATAAAATACATTTTGATATATTGCAAATCATTTTTGTCTAGCCGAAGCAATTAGCATGTACATACTTAATAACAAAAGATTGTTGTTAAAACTCATTGGTTTCATCATTTGATCCAATGTTTTTCAAGAAAATAAAAGTGTAAACATCAGCACGAAGTCAATAAATTTCGAAAGTCTAGCATAGCTAGTAGATTTAGAATACATATGCTTCTACCATCAACTCTACTTTCTGTAATGATCCATTGCTTAAAAGGTATATCTATTCCTATCATCCTCAATACTCTATTCATAACTTAATTATACCCCAGTTCATAAAACTTAGTGCACATTGGAAGTTCAGGACTTGCCATAATAATGAGTTTAAGAACTTATCCTAGTCAGACCATAGGCGTCCATTCGCTGAGGGGTTCAAAACATACCATATTATTATGAGTCACGAACTTACCATATGCATTAGTTTTAAGAACCGCGCCTAATCCTAATAATATCTGTCTAATCTTAATAGTTTCTAGCTATCAAACATACACATGAGAAAAGAATCACCTTTTCGCCACATATACATAGATAACGCGACACCAACATTCCAATGATTATCAATATGATAAACTGAGTGCAAGCACAAAACCCTCGCCCATACAAAGATTTGTACAACTCAGCCATCACATGAGTCCTCAATTGAAATCCCACTTAACTCTATCTTACTCTTAACTTCGCTTTTTGCTCGATCTTAATTCCTCAGATCACATCATCTATAACTCCTCGTGAGTTATCTCGTACTATTTCATAGTACTCCATCTTCATAGCATTAAGCTATAATTATTCAAACATTATAGACCATCTTTCTTTTATAACTTAAACAGACTACGTCGTGATATTATTCTATAATCATCTCTCTTAAAATTCTTTTCTTAACTCGTGATCGTTTTGTTTTACGATCCTCTTTCTTTCTCTTTTTCATCATTTACGACATTATTTGTTATCTTGGCTTTTGGAGTTAGGAAACTCCCATTTCTTATCTTTATATCTCTTCAAGATTCTTCTTTGAATCTTCTTGTTTATATAACAATTCTTCCTTTAAGAATTTCTAACTTCATTTACATTGCTCAACATTTCATTCAAGTTCTACACTTTCATCATACGTATCCACTTTCTATACTTGGTACACATCGAGTCTCTACCAGTTTCAATATGATACGCTGAGTGGTTTGCCACAAACAACCAATAAATTAGGTTCCGAGTTGCTAGTTCGTATATACCTCCGCTCTATGAAGGAATCGGTTAGCCCAGATACCATACATCAACTACGAAAGAGTACAATTGTACCACTTAGATATAACTCTCTATTCTTAACTTCTTTATGATTCTCTTTTTATAGACATTGTCTATTTATTATCACCTTACATCCTTATTATTGGAGTTGGGTAACCCCACATTCATATTCTTTATAACTCTGTGGGATTCTTCTTTGAATCCTCTTACGCATGTTTTAATCCCTTCTTTATAAATTTCTTAAATTACTTCTTATTGTTCAAACTCTATCTAAGCTTATTTTTTCATTATCTTCACATTCCTTCTCTAAGGTTATAGCCTACGGTACTCCTACCCAAGGTTTATAACCTACAGCTTTGATACCAATTGTAACGACCCCAAAATTCATACAATTTAATTCTCAACTTTGGTCGTTAATAACACATCTACCTTCGGATTTTACATCATTATTCGATGCTAAACATTATAAAATATGAAATAATTTCAACTTTTATGTCTTCTTACTTTAATTCCCTGAATCAAACCTTTATCATCTACATGTCTTTGAATCAATCTTATTTTATGATTCACTTTATCACTGTTATTATATAAAATTTTACATTTCAATCCAATAACCTTTACATATCAGATAACTCTAACTTTAGCTTTACAACTCAACATAAAATTATACATCATAAACATTTAGTACATCTCATGAATCTTAATCATGGTATAAAGAAATAACAACTTTTGTTAAAATATTAATCTCCGTGTATTATTTCTGATCCACGTCATTCAAGTAGCACATAGTGTTACCTTCAATCCTCGACCGCAAAAATGGTTATTTGCAAGGTTGAGCTCTCGATGACCCAACAAAATCTAACAGTTTTTATACATCACGTAGCACATAATAACATGCTCAACATATAAGAATAATCATAAAATAAACATAGCATACATGTTGTAGTTCACATAACAACTATAAAGATTAAGTTCCTTACTCAATCGTCATTCATAGCTCAATCATCATAGTCATTTATTGACTTTCACATTTCATACTTTTGATATATACAATACATCATACACTAAAATTTTAAAGCAGTTCATCATCAAGTTCACATAGCAAAAAGGAACTGAAAGACTTGCCTTTACCGGCATTTTACCAACACGCTAATACTTCGCGTCCTTACACAACCTACATTGTATGTGAGATTGATAATAAATAAAACCAATACTCAATCTCATGGTCAAATTTATTCTAAGACCTTACTTTATCTTATTATCCTTTATAATGTCTTTATAGACATCTAACTATTTTATATGCAACTTAATTTTATTTTTCACTTTCATCACCACACATGAATGACTATCACACTTGTAGTTTAATGTGCATATATCACACCATTTTATTATACCACTTTGGTTTCAAAAATGCATATTCAACACATTGTTTACATGTTTAATTTTCCTTCATAAATCAAAAATTACCCTTTTCGATTTCTTTCCATTATTATTCTTGTATTATCATCTTTTCATACTTAGATATCCAATATTAGCCATTAGTTAGAGACACTTTTTTGTATACCAAAGTTTAGAAACACTATTACTTTTAGGCATTTTATCGAGTTACACGTTATGTGCACACATTAACTTATTTCAACTCTTGATCTTAAATGGTTAATTATGCATAGAATATGATAACACATATCTATACTCATTACATATGTCAAAACATATTTTTATTCATCAAATTATATCATCACCCAAAATCTTAATTCAAACAGAATTATAAAACTCATCTTCACAATTTCTTTAACAAAACGTTGTTTTCGTTTTTAACGTAACTCGTTCGTTACATGTCCGTTTTTGTTCCTTGTTATATAGAATTAACCCTTACTCAGTGTATTACAACCTCATCTAGGCCTTAAAGTCAGACCCTTATCCATCTAAACCAGATTCTGTAATTCATCAACTAGTCTAGAAAATTTCATTTTCTAGACATCCTTACTAAACAATTTATTTCGGACATGATCCGGTCCATAAAATGGCTCAATTTCTTAGATCAAACTAGTAAACGTCCATATCTACAACTTTGCAGCTTTAAGTTTCTTCAGATTCAAAACACACGAATTTATATGAATTTTTCAAAGTCAGAAATCGTAACAGTTTTGATTTTCTCGATGATTATTTTCCTTCGTATCAAATTTCTTTACTAAAACAGACATTGCAAGAAATCTATAAAGAGTTTTCATGTGATTACACTTTCAGAATATAGCTTACTTCCATATCTTCAATTTGATATAAGGCTCACTTTCTAACTCCTTATACCCAAAGAGGTATGAATTTCACAAGAGATATGTTCACAATTACTAAAAACCTACGAATTTTGTTCTTCAAATTTTTTTTCTTGAATCCTCTTGTTTGATTCTTGATAATCCAAGATTAAACCAATACAAACAGATTAAGCATGATCTACTACCCTAGAACATAAATCTACCCAAAAAAATCAAAGATTAAATAAGAGTTTAGAAGTTACCTTCTTCTAGTTTTTTTTTTTCTTCTTCTTCTAGCTCATCTCAATTCCTCTATTTCTCTCTATCTCTCTCAATTTCTCAATACAACTTCTACATAACAATTATCTACATTATGAAGAACATAAAAATATAATTAAAACAAGGAATTTAGATTATAACTTTATTAGTATGAATTTAAGAGAGAGATGAAGATGATGATGATGAGGCTTGTTTTGTCTTCTCAAAGCTTTCCCTTCTTCTTCTTTTTTTCTTCCTCTTCTTCTTCTCCTACAAATCTCTCTAACTCTCTTCTTCATTCTTTGGTTTATTTTCTAAAACTAACATACTAACTTGTAGTGTATACATATAATATACAATACTAGTAATATATAATATATGTAACTCCTAGTAATTATTAGATATACTAATTACTAGTTATTACATAGGTTACATTAATTTGAACTTGAAAAGCCTAAGACCATGTATGGCAAATACTCATTATTTTAATTAATCAATAGCTTAACATCAATCAATCTCATCAAATTGTCACATAATTATATTTACTTGTTAATTATAATTTTGTGTAACAATCATCACATAACTCATCTAATTTAATTATCTCAATTAAATTAGAACTATAACATAAAATTAGTATACTAATTAAATTAAATACTAAATATTCATTTAATTAATCTGCTACACTTAATTACATTACTCTATAATCAAAACAAAATTTATTTATTTAACTCAATAAATAATTCAATTAAATATTTATATATATTAAAATTAATATATAACATTTTCTTCACATCAATTCACATATTCTACAATATATGACATACACATACTCACACCCAACATATCTCATAAATAATACTTTAATTTATAACATTCTCATTTATAATTTCTAAAAATCTGGGATGTCACAAATCCCATATGATATGTAATACAATCCAGTATTCAAGCATGCAACCAAACTACATATTAAAATCCATTAGAATCCCATAATGGAGTTTAGTTCATGACTGAACCAGAAGCCATTATGGGATCAAAGCTAAACATGGCTAATAAACAAGCAATTGAAAGATGAAAGATAGAAAAGATCAAACCAATTGCTGATTATAATCCACTATTAGCGTTCAAATCCTCATGTATACCCAGCAACTACTAATAAAAATCCACAGTGATAGAGAATCCCCAGAAGAATTAGAAAAGTAGAGTTTAGGCTTCCTTCTACGTTGGAATCTCTCTCAGAGTGTAAACCCTAGTTACGAAATGAAAATACATAAAATCGAATAATGATGCCCTCTGACACCAGTCAGCAATCGTTTTAAATCAATTATAATCCTTTTAATTAAAAATTAAAATAAAACAAATCAAGATCGCGCATGCAGCAAGGCCCCCCATCGTAATCCTCGCATGGTATGCCAAGAACTTGCGATGTGTAATGTTCATCACCAGTGCTCGCTACGGTGTGCGTTCCCAAGCTTGTCCTGTCGTGAGGCTTCTGCAATGTTGAGTTTTGGTTCACTGCTGAATCGATCGCGCATCACGCTCCTTCCTTTGTCCATCCACGCTTAGTCTACTGCTCCACTTGATCCTCATGCCACGCATATCCCAGCTTGTGCCTCGCTTCATGTGTCCATTCGCCTCGTGCCTTCTAATTCCACCAAATTAGGCCGCTTCCTACACTTTTTCACCAAAAGGAGTTTTAAGTAAATGCAATGCAAAATAACATGAAATGCAACTAAAAACACACTAAAATGTACTTGAGATGGGCATAGTTCGCGTGAATTGGTATTCAATAAGTAGGTATAAAACCCACTTATCAAATACCCCCAAACTTGAACTGTTGCTTGCCCTAAAGCAATGCATACTAATGAACAATGAAAATGCAACTATATGACTATGCAACTAAATTATGATGCAACTAGTCTCACATTGTTCCAGCTATCACAGAAATTCAATCCAAAATGTCTCAGCGAATTTTTCCAGATTCAAGAATACAGATTCAAACCAAACTGTAGGCATAATGTCATACACTCAGATAATTCATAAATGCTATAGAGATGCTGTGTGTGTGTGCGTTGTGTTCACCATAACTTGATTTAAGCAAAGAATACTCATGTTATATTGCTCAAAATAGAAAATTATAGTTTAAATCAAGACTCAGGAATACATATGCAACAAAGACTATTCCAATATATCAAAACAAACTGAGGTTCAACAATGGGCTTAACTGCTTTATTTTTACTCACGAGGGCGATTTTCGCATTTTTCCGTGGTGTTTATTGCTATTTTTCTTTTCTTTTTCTCTTTTTTTTCACATAACTGTGCAATGTCTTACTCCATTAGGCAACACTACTACCCCTTAGTGAGCTTTCAACCAACGACTCCCAGACCATGAAAGACCTTAGGGCGCTAGGTATAGAGACAATCCCATCGGGCGTACTTACTCAAGTAGCCAAGGCCCCGAAATAAGACTAGCCACGTTATTACTATTTTAATTTATTTATTTTTATACATAGATACCCATGTTTTTCCAAAGTTTAAAAATCAATGTTTTAAACTGTCTAAGTTCACTTTCCACATATTTCCCTTTTTAAAACTACATTTTCCATCGAGCCATGCAACACATACTTCTTGTACCTACAAGTGATTGTGAACACATTCGTGCAAACCGAAAGCATTTAAACAGCAACATGAACTTCATCGTGTAAAACATTATAGCTAGGTTCATGTTATCCAACATACTCAAAAATATTTCAAAAAAAAAAATCACTATCATCATCGGCTAGACAAAAATTTCCATACGGCAAGAACTGTGAGACATGCAAATAAACATGCAACTATATGATGCAAAAATTAAACAATTCATGCAAAAACTACATGCAACTATACTACTACCCCCAATACCCCCAAACTTATAATATTCAATGCCCCATTGAATGAAGGTAAAGGGTAACGAAAAAACTCCCCTAGTGATCAGTGGTACCACCCTCCTCGGGTCGTGAATCTGGTGGTGGATATGGCACTGCTGTCCTGAACTGAGGCCATTCTAGCGTCGTTCCTTGCTACGCAAAAGCCTCGACCAAGGCCCTCGTGAGTCCCGTCGCAAACATGCCAAAATTATTGTACATGGCATCGACTTTTCGCTCCAACCTTCGAAGATGGCGATCACCATTGGCAGCAGGTGCTTACGTGGACGGGCCTGCCTCATCTGTCTGAGATGGCTGCTGTGACTGCTATGGGAAAGTAGGCTGGATGATAAAACCTCGTCCGCGTGGGTGTGGTACACCTCATGCCTAATCCTCAAATTTTGCAATGGTGGCATAAGTTATGTCCTAGCTTGGGTATTGCATTTATTTGTTACCCCAGTTGCATCCCTGATGAGCACATAACATAGCAACCACTGATGCATGTGGAATGCTCCCAATGGTGCCTCCCCGCAGATATCGCAACATATTCTGATGGATGAGATGACCAATGTTAATGTATTTCCCGGTGATTACGCCCCACAGAATAATTACCCTCTCCGCCGTGATCTCGTGCTGATGAGAGGAAGGCACGAGCTTGGCACATATGAACAGATTCCACGTCTTTGCATATCGGTTCAGGGCTGCAGCTGGGAATATACGAGGTTGATTCGTGCCGACTTTATAGGTCCATTTCTTGCCAGGCACGCACAATTCAGCAAAAACCAACTCCAAGTCTGTCTCCAAATGTGCACCGGTGACCCAGTTAGCAGCCCCCATTAGCAGTGTATCAGTAAGTCTAAAAATGGTGCGGATGGCACGGGGTCTGTAATCAATCTCGACACCGCGAACCATAGCTATACCACTCATGGTGACCTTGGCATTGGCATAAAACTCGCGGACTATGCTCATCAGAATGGGCGTGGGAGTGGCAGTCAGTCCACCCCAGCCTCCCTCATGAATCATGGAACATAGTTGACCATCTTGTCCCTCTGGTTTGAAACCGCGCTCCTTGACAAACGTCTTCGCTACAATTTTTGTAATACTCCTGCTGAGCTTCCAAGTTTAGAAACTTGGTGTGATCAACAATATCCTCCCATTGACTGCCTGAGGACGATGAAGAAGAAGATGAAATAGAGCAAGCTCGTTTAGGACCCATTTGCAATTAATAAAGATAGTGCAGATGATTTGACTGAGAATGAATGCTAGCAAAGGTTGTGATTTGCTCCACACTGATGTCGCACAACTTTCTCTTGAAACCCTAGTTTTATAATGCTCTGATGAGATGTGGGTAGACGTAGAACGTGGAATAAATCGTGGATAATCACGTGGTGGAGAGATTTATGGCTTCAAATTTGTAATTGATAGAGAGATAGAGACGTGAGTTATGGAGAGACACTGTGATTGCGCTTTTGTTTTGATTGCAAATGAAAGTCCAACTGATCTCCATCACGTTTTTAAACTTAAAAAATTTTCCACGTTGCATATCGCGTCGTATGCGAATGTGCATGAGTTTTATGAAATTACGGTTGCATGTGGCGCAGTGCGTGGTTTAGCAAATATGGTCCGGTGCAAATCGCAAGGCCCCACGATACCTGCATTTCGCTAGCTTTTATTTTTTTAGAATCTACACGACAGAAATGCATGCTCTCCAATACAGCTGCAATAACATCAATAGACCTTATCAAATCATGGTTTACTAAATAAAAATGAATGCCTATTCTGTCACCCTAATTTCAATGCAATGCACGAACATGCTTTTCTGTGATTTGACTACGATGAATTAGCATATAAAGGTACTCATACTATCCTAACAAGTAATGAGAATAAGTTAAACTAAACAACTTGAACTGAATAAATACTAAGTAGAGATGGAAACAATGGGTTGCTTCCCATCAAGCGCTAAGTTATAGTCAATTAGCTTGACTGTCTCTGAGTCTCATGTCGAAGATAGAATCGAGGTGACTTTCTTTCTGTCCACCTCACCACCAGAATCACTCTTCAATCGCTGGCCATTCACTTTAAGATGCTTGTCCGGAGACTTATCACATACTGCAATGGTTCCATACTGTGGAGTAGTATCCAGATGTTGAACGAATTTATTTAATTCCTCATCCTCCACGTCTAAATTTTTAGCAATGATACTTCTCAATGGTTCACAATCCACTATACTCTGCACTTCATCATTTAGAACCCGGTACACCACATCAACCTGGAAGCATTCTTCTTCATCTGTTGGGAACTTCATTGCCTTAAAGACGTTAAAGGTCACCTCTTGATCATGTACACGAATCGTGAGTTCCCCTTTTTGCACATCTATCGAAGTTCTGCTTATAGCTAAGAATGGTCTCCCCAATATAATTGGTATATTTTTATCTTCCTCGTAATCCAAAATGATGAAGTCAGTCGAAAAGATAAATTTGCCCACCTTCACCAAGACATCTTCAACAAGTCCCCCTGGATACGTGATGGATCTGTCAGCTAACTGTAACGCAATGTTTGTCGGCCTTGGAGCCGGCAATCCCAACTAATTGAATACTGACGAGGGCATCAAATTTATGATTTCCCCAAGATCACATAAACACTTTTCAAAATTCATCTTCCCGCTTGTGCACGGGATTGTGAAACTACCCGGATCCTTGACGGAGGTAACCTGGCACTGGCATCTTGACCGCATTCTTTTCATCAAGGGCTATTGTCTCTCAATTTGTCTAATCTCCTATTCCTTGACAGTATACCCTTCATGAACTTTGCATAGCTTGGCATTTGTTCCAATGCCTCGGCGAAAGGTATATTGATTTGCAGCTTTTTAAATATCTCCAAAAACTTGCTAAATTGCTTATCTTCCCTTTGCTTATTTAATCTTTGCGGATACGGAACTTGAGGGTGAAATTGTGGTACTGAACTCTTAAGCTTCTCCTCTAAACCTGCTTTATCTTTCTCTTCCTGCTGAGCCTCAGACTTTTCAAGACTTCCTTCTTTAGCAATCGATCGCTTTACCTCCTCGCTCATGGCACAAGCATGACCTCCTCAAGATAATGATTAATGTAGCGCATGACTTGCGATGTCTCGTAGTGTTTTTCCCAGACCTCAATGTGATAGCTTGACACTGTTCCTTCCCATCTCTTCATGGATTTGTTTCTATATTACTCGACAATGAACCCTGGGGCCTGTTGGTAAGCATGTTTGCCATCTGCCCCATCTAAGTTTCAAGATTCTAAATAGCCACTGCTTGGCTTTTGATCATAACCTCTGTATTTTCCATGTATTTTATCATCATCTCCTCTATTTCTGATTTCTTTTCTTGCTGAGGTGCAGTTGGAGTGTGATGTTGTTGTTGTTGAGAAAATCCCGGTGGAAAAGGTGGTCTAGGATTAAAGCGTATCGCATTGGTTGTGATCAAACCGATTATTTGTTTGAAACTGATTCTGCTGATTCCCTTGATTATTTGACCAACTAAAGTTTGGATAATTTCGGTTGTTCGGGTGGTATGTGTTCTGAAACTGACCTTGGTCTTTTCGGTAATTGCTCACATACTGTACCGACTCCAAGCTGATAGCACATTGATCTGTCGAGTGTGACCCCGCACAAATCTCACATATGAAGGCAACCGTCATCGTTTTACCTTCTGTTAATGTATCTATTTTCTTCTCCATGGCTGCCATCTGTGCTGACAACTGCATGATAGCATCTACCTCCAACACACCTGCAACCTTGGGTTGTGGCATTCGAGATGTAGGATTCTAAAAATCATTTGATGCCATTATCTCGATAAGGTTATAGGCTTCCTCAGAGATTTTTGCCCATAATCCCCCTCCTGGAGCTGCATCTACAATCGGTCTCGACTTCCATCCCAATCCATTATAAAATGTATTAATCACCATCCAATCTGGCATACCGTGATGTGGACACTTTCTCAGCATCTCTATGTATCTCCCCATGCTTCATATGAGGACTCGCCCTGTTGTTGCTCAAATTGAGAGATAGTTGTCCTCATCTTTGCAGTCTTAGCCATTAGGAAGAACTTGGCTATAAATTTTTGTGCTAAGTCCTCCCATGTAGTTATAGATCCTGCTAGCAAAGAATGAAACCAACTTCTTGCTTTATCCCTCAATGAGAATGGGAATAGCCTAAGTCTGATAGCATCCTCCGTCACACCGTTGTATCTGAATGTGTCACAAATTTTGATGAAACTCAATAGGTGTTCATTCAGATCATCTGTAGCGGCACCCCCAAACTGTATCGAATTTTATACCATCTGAATAGTGCCCATTTTTATCTAAAATGTATTGGTTGCTATCGCTGGTCTGGCGATGCTAGACTGTAATCCATTAATATTGGGCATGGAATATTCCTTTAGAGCCCTATGCTCCTCTCTTTGCTCTTCTCCTTGTGCCTCGGCTGCCATATTAGCTGTAGTACTTTCTAACTGTGCTTGTAAATTTCTACGAACACTCACTTTCCAACCTCTCCCATTTATGTTGTCCTGAACAGGTGTTAAGTCGGGGTTGGATGACCGCGTGTGCATAAAAATTTATACAAATTCCTGAAACAAAAACAAAAAATGGAAATGAGATAAGAATAGATTTGTCTAAGTCATAAAATATAGCTTAAAACTAATGATAATAATAATAATTTAAACGCCTTTCCCCGGCAACGGCGCCCAAAACTTGTTGCCTCTTTTTTAGTTCTACAAAAGAGCTCTAACTCATGCAAGCATGCATGTGTCAACAAGTAATACAGAGCAAGTAAAGTATCGATCCCACAGGGAAAGTTGCCTAATTTAAATTACTATGCATCAATTAAATCACTATATTTATATGCTCAAACTAATGAATATGATTGGTGAATTACGCTAATCTCCAATAACGACTAAAACAATAATAAAGATGTAATAAATGAAATCTGAAAGTAATGGGATCCTAACTTCATTTAATACTTCATCTAATCACCAATATCATGTTCACATATCACAGGAAAGTAGCCAAGAGCACTAATAGAGTCATAGCCATTTTTTAATGTACTATGACCTACTTACGCAGCATCCACAAGCGATAGACTCTGCGTAATCATCAATATAACCGAAATCACTATATGTCTATATAAAATTGCAATTATATTGAATTTAAGCATAAGCCCTTATTCTAACTCATACGGTGAAACATTATATGTCTATCTGATTCACGAAATACACAAGCCATACAAAACAACCCCATATATGTATGCTATCATGATTACAATCCATACTTGCATGTTCATTGTCAATTCCATATAAGTACTAAAAGCGAATGGTGATCAAGCATTCAAACATGCAAAACAATCATGATAGAAATCCCATATGTTATGTAATACAATCCAGCATTCAAGCATGCAACCAAACTACATATTAAAATCCGTTAGAATCCCATAATGGAGTTTAGTTCATGATTGAACCAAAAGCCATTATGGGATCAAAGCTAAACATGGCTAATAAACAAGCAATTGAAAGATGAAAGATAGAAACGATCAAACCAATTGCTGATTATAATCCACTATTAACGTTCAAATCCTCATATATATCCAGCAACTACTAATAAAAATCCACAGTGATAGAGAATCCCCAGAAGAATTAGAAAAGTAGAGTTTAGGCTTCCTTCTACGTTGGAATCTCTCTCAGAGTGTAAACCCTAGTTACGAAATAAAAATACATAAAACCGAATAATGATGCCCTCTGACACCAGTCAGCAATCGTTTTAAATCAATTACAACCCTTTCAATTAAAAATTAAAATAAAACAAATCAGCATTAATCAGCATCGCGCGCGGTCGCGCGCTCCCCCAGTGTAATCCTCGCGCGGGCGCGTAACTTGCAGTGTGTAATGTTGTGCAGCTGGGTGCTCGTCATGGCGTAGCGTTCCCAAGCTTGTCCCGCAGTAGCGCCGCAACCGCAATGTTGAGTTCTGTTCTCTGCAGAATCGATCCATTCACCGCTCCTTCCTTTGTCCATCCACACTTAGTCTTCTGCTCCACTTGATCCTCATGCCACGCATATCCCAGCTTGTGCCTTGCTTCATGCGTCCATTCGCCTCGTGCCTTCTAATTCCACCTAATTAGGCCGCTTCCTGCACTTTTTCACCAAAAGGAGTTTTAAGTAAATGCAATGCAAAATAACAAGAAATGGAACTAAAAACACACTAAAATGTACTTGAGATGGGCATAGTTCGCATGAATTGGTATTCAATAAGTAGGTATAAAACCCACTTATCACATGTTGAGGACATTCCGGTTCAGCGTTGACCGTGACTAGGCTATTGTTGATAATGTATTTAAGTTTCTGAGAAGAGTGGATGGGACGGCCCCAGCCATATGAATCCACGGTCTTCCTAATAGCAGGTTGTATCCTGAATTTATCTTGAGCACGTGAAAAGATACGCAGAATGTATGGGGACCAATCTCAATTGGTAGTTCAATCTCTCCGACTAAATTTTGGCGGGATCCGTCGAAAGCTTTAAAAGTCGTATGGCTGCTTCGGATCCGTTTGAAATTAACGTTCATCTTCAGCAATGTAGTGTAAGGACAGATATTCAGAGACGAACCTTCATCTATCAAAACTCCAGCTAGCATGTATCCGAAGGACAAAACTGTAATATGCAACGGCTTGCAATGATCGGTCCCTTCGGGCGGTATGTCGTCATCAGTGAAAGATATCACATTGTTGTTAAAAATGTGACCAATCAAATGTGAAATTTTTCCGTATCCACTGATGTCAGCAAGTAGGCTTCTTCCAAAACCTTCAGTAAGATCTTCTTGTGATCCTCGAAAGTTAAAACCAAGTCCAGTATTAAAATCTCTTAAGCTTAAAACCACCTTGGCTTCATTATGACCCATACTGCGGAGGAACTTTTCAATTTTCTCCATGGGTATTTTCCCCTTTGATTTGATGGTAGGCTTCATCACCCGTTGGGGAAGATACAATGTATTCTCCTTCGACACTGCAGCAGTTGTATGAGAGGTGGATCCTTCAGCTTCTCCATAATTCCATGGGAATTTTTGTAAGCTGATAACAGGATATTGTGGCCAGAATGGCAAGTTGATTGGCTCTGGAGCAGCCACTTTCAAAGGATTGTCAACTCCTTTGAGTTAAATTGCTTGTATTATAAAAGGTTTGACAGTCCCATCAGCCTCATCGGATATAACTGCAACCAGTCCCTTCCATTTAGTAGGATAAGTATTCTCACTCTCAAATAGCACAGTATCGTCGTCTGCTAGCTGTAGGACACCGCTGTCAATTAGGTTCTGAATAAGGTGGCGGAGTGCCCAACATTTTTATGTGTTGTGACCGCGAGAATAGGAGTGATATTGACATACTCCCTTATAATTAAACTGTCCTGAACAGGGATTAATTGGAGGTAGAAGGGAAGTGTTCCTTCCTTTATTGATCAACATTTGAATTGTATCCTCCATAGGTTGCCCCAGGTATGACTTCGCTATATACTTCGTTAGTGTGTGACTTACCTAAGCTGAAATTGTTTACTTGATAAGTTGACAAATTATGATATGTCAATTAACCTTTGTTTTGAAGATATATTCTAGAATGATATCTAAAATACAGGAGATGAGCAATGGAAAAATCATGCTATAGAGGATATAACCGGGAAGGTACAATCCGAAAAGAAAGCAAGGTATTCTCATCTCTTCGAATATCAGAATCGCGACGTAAATTTCGAGGGCTTAAATTTCATAAGGAGGGGTGATTGTGAGACCCCGAATTTTATGAAATAAAAGTATTCTATTTTTCTATTTTGGTAAATAGTTAAATTAATAAAAGTTTAAAGTTAAGGGTAATATGTGAATTTTTTTTTTTTGCAAAGTAAGAAAGTTGATATAAAATATTCGTTGTGTTGGGGAATATTCGATTAGTCGAGGAATATTCTTTTTATCGGGAAATATCCATACGACGGTACAATCATTGGTGGACCCCAAAATGGATTTATTGTCGGATTGAGAAAACGACAAAAATATTTTTATGAAAATAACGGCGGAAGTTTTACCGTTAACTTTTGAAACACCCGGTGTTAAAAGTACAGTAATACGCGTGGTTGTATAGTAGCACACTGTATTGATTATTGATGCTTACGTAATAAGTCACTCGCTTTTATTTTATTAGTATTATTAATGTAATAAAAGCGGAAAAAGCTTTTATATAAAAATGTAATACTTTTATAAAGTTATTCGCTTTTTTGTTAGGCTAATAGTAAAATCTTTTATATAAAATAGAATACTTTTATAAACTTATGCATTTTATTAGACAATAATTAGAATATATTATATTTTATTATGCATAGTGTTTGCATATAGTGCTCGTGATAAGTGTTCGTGATAGTGCTCGCATAGTGTTTGCATAGTAAAAAATTTTATAAAGTTATTCGTTTTATTAGATTAAAAATTGAATATATTATATTTTATTTAAAAGATTTTTCTTTAAATATGGACCATCGATTAAAGTAAATCAATCTCGACCCGTTCATGAGTTAGTTACTATGCGGTCCATTTTCTATAAATAGAAGCTCATTCCTTCATTATTTCTTATTTAATTCATTTGAAACTCTAGAGAGAAACTATAGAGAGAAAGAAGAAAAATGTTCTGCTACTTCACTACTTCTATATCCAGTACTCTTCTTTCTAAGGTAGGGGATATTATTTGTTGTACTCGTAAGGGATATTATTTGTTGTACTCGTAAGGGGTATCATTTCTTTCGTATTCATGAAGAGAACTTCTGTTATTCCATTCTTATTATTATGTTGGAATAACCTGTATATGCAAAGTACCGCATACATGGTGAAATTCTTCTGCTATTCCATTCTTATTATTCTGTTGGAATAACCTGTTTATGCGAAGTACCGCATACATGGTGAAATTCTTCTAATATTCCGTTCTTTATTATTCGTGAATATCATATCTCGCGCGTTCTTGCGGACCGGGTTCCATTATTTATTATTCGTCGAAATATCCCATTTTGTGCGTTTACGCCTGCACGGGTTCCATTATTTATTATTCTGTTGGAACATCCTGTCTGTG
Source organism: Panax quinquefolius (assembly GCA_020205615.1). Taxonomy (NCBI): domain Eukaryota; kingdom Viridiplantae; phylum Streptophyta; class Magnoliopsida; order Apiales; family Araliaceae; genus Panax; species Panax quinquefolius. The sequence goes on along the minus strand of CM035164.1, from coordinate 74,586,341 downwards.
CGTTTACGCATGACCTGGTTCGATTATTTATTATTCTGTTGGAATATACTGTCTGTGCGTTTACGCATGACCTGGTTTTGTTATCTATTATTCTGTTGGAATAACATGTCTGTGCGGTCTATCGCATGCCTGGTGATTTCTTTTCTTATTCTATTCTTTATTATACTCAGTTGGTTAAAGTTTTGACTTCTATACTCCATGAAATTAGTGGAATATCCTTGATATTTGCGCTTCATCCAGTATCTTTTCATGGAAATATTCTTCTGAGCATTCTTGAATTTTTCTCCACAAAAGAGTATCATTGTAAGGTTGTGGTCGAGGTACCATGAGAGTTACATACATTTGTATTAAAACTCGCAGTTAACTGTGGTCGTATTCTATACGACAGTTCAACAGTTGTATAAATTAAGTTGTATTTGAATTTTGTACCATGTATTTGGCGACTCAGAATGGGTGATGTATACCTAATTTTGGGGCGCCACGGTTAGTATCAAAGCTTAGGATATGATCCCCTGGCCGAGATGTGAGACAAGAACAAGGAGGGAGGAGAGTTATATACTTCGCTAGTGTGTGACTTACCTAAGTCAAATTGTTTACTTGATAAGTTGACAAATTATGATATGTCAATTAACCTTTATTTTGAAGATATATTCTAGAATGATATCCGAAATATGAGGAGATGAGCAATGGAAAATCATGATACTGAGAGGATATAACAAGGAAGGTACAATCCTAAAAGAAAGCAAGGTATTCTCATCTCTTCAATATCAGTAACGCGACGTAAATTTCGAGGGCGAAATTTCATAAGGAGGGGTGATTGTGAGACCCCAAATTTTATGAAATAAAAGTATTCAATTTTTCTATTTTGGTAAATAGTTAAATTGATAAAAGTTTAAAGTTAAGGGTAATATGTGAAATTTTTTTTTTGCAAAGTAAGAAAGTTGATATAAAATATTCGTTGTGTGGGCGAATATTCGATTAGTCGGGGAATATTCTTTTTATCGGGGAATATCCGTACGACGGTACAATCATTGGTGGACCCCACAACGGAATTATTGTCAAATTGAGAAAACGACAAAAATATTTTTTTGAAAATAACGGCGGAAGTTTTTGAAAGTAATATGCACACAAGCCAATCATGTTTGATGATAAAGCATATACTTTGTAACAATCTTATTCATTTATTAATAAAAAGTATTAATTTATTAAAGGCTTTTAATTATCTACATGATGCTGTTTTAAAATATGTGATAAACCCATAGTTTTAAGCAATGCTTTTAGAATAATGATGATGATCATTCTAATGAGATCTAAATTCTTAGAAAGCTTAAAACTAAAATAGTTCCCAATCAGTGGATTACTAAATTGGGGATTAGTGAATCCGGATAGATTGGTACATACGTTGCTTGCTCATTGGATGACGATGATTGATCTCATGATCATTTGTGTGGAGACACTAAAGCAAGTATGTAGGTGCTTATTAGAGAATAAGTTCCTTTGAACGTGGCTCGCTAAGGAATACCTAATGGAGTTTTATTTCCTCGTCAATAGGAATTTCTGTAGTGATAGTAGTACAAGTGATCCTTGGACTTGAGATCATCATAAGATCTTGTGTATGATGAGTTATACTTTGACTTATTCCTTAAGACCCTTAGGGTATATCAAAGGGTATGCTTGGGTATAATAAGTTGTACATGGAGATAATGTATGATCAATAAAGAATCTACCACTTCTAATAAAAGAAGAGAAATGTCCTATGTGATTCGATAAATGACAACCCCAAGAGTCCTTGGTTAAAGGCGTAATGAAATTAGAAAGGAGTTTCTAATTTGCATTATTTGAGTTGTGCATTTAAGGATCGAAATACATATAATTAAATAAAATAAGACTTTGACAAAGTAATTTCACGTCTTATATTTAATTGGGACATCAGATGGTGGAAGGATTGAATTGTCAGAGTAACTATTTACTCAAAGGTTCTTTAATGATTAATGTTGAAATCTATATTATCCGGAAAGTCGTTGATCGCTAGGGAAGCTTATCCTCATTGTAGAATAAATATTATTTAAATAAATTAATTATTTAATTTATTTATTTAAATAAGATTAGAATTGTTCTAATTGATTTATTCACAACTTAGGTTTAATATGGAGAACCTAAAGGGTCACACCATAAAAGGAAGAATAATTATTTAAGAAGTTAATGGCATAATCGTAATAATATAAGTTATGTATATTTAATTTAATCTATGGTGATAGAATAAATTAAATAGCTTAATATTTATTATTTAATATTTTAGAAATATTAAATATAAATTAATAAGAGGAGTCTTATTAATATTATTACAATTATTATTATTTTAATTTCTAAAAGAGTTTAGGAATTAATTTAATATAAGTACTCTCATTTATTCCTAATAAGATTAGGAGGTTAAATTAATTAAAAGAGTTTAATTAATTATCCCTAATAAGATTAGGGAGCTTAATTAATTAAAAGAATTTAATTAATTAAATAAAACCCAATTCCTTAATTGTTAAGATGGGTTGCCCACATCTATTAATAAGAGGAGTCTTATTATGGGTGGGATGGGTTGTTGACTTTTACAACGTAATAATTCCAATTTGTTGGAGAGTACCTTTTTTCTATAGAGATAGGAAAAACTAGGGTTTGAGCCATAACACCCATCTTCTTGAATTTTCTTCTTCCTTGGTGGATCACCTCTAGAAGCCAAACACTTGGGTGGCTAATGTTGATCAAAGGAAGGAACCAAACCCGGTGGATTCAAGTTGAACGCGAAAAGGATTGGAGGTGAACTTGTACCTGAGGAAGCTCGATCTTCAAGGGTATGATTTTATTCTTTATCTTTTCGTTTAATTAATAACTATGCATAAAGGGTGATCCGGGTATATGGTTTGTAAATTTTTAAACTCTGATTTTTACACGCTTCCGCATTATTTGTGCAATTTAATTGCGTTATGAATATTACAAACCTAACAGTGGTATCAAAGCCAAACCTTTATGCGAATTATTAATTGTTTTAATTTGATATGTATATTGATATGTGTTTAGAACAATTTAATTGGGCATAATTTTATTATAAAATTTAAAAAAAAAAAAAAAAAAAATATATCATGGATCGATTATTTTTTTTCATTTGTGATTCAAAAAAAAAAAAAGGAACGGATAACAATCGTAATATTTTACACTAAGCAAACGAGAAATTATATATATATGATATATGTTACAAGGTGTACTAAATCAAGCTACAGGATTCACAAAAAAAAAAAGGATGTATATATATATATATATATATATATATATATATATATCATATATATATATATATATATATACTATATTATAAAATCGTATGGTTTTATATATATATATATATATATATATATATATATATATATATATATACGGTTATTTTATTATTTTATAATATATATATATATATATATATATAATATATATTATTCTTAATAATTTTATAATTAAAATAATATTTATTTTAATTTTAAAATAAAAAGTTTATTTTAAATATTAAAATAAAAAGATTTATTTTAATTTTAAAATTAGAATTTCATGCTAACTAATTAGAGTTGGAATTGGATTCCATGATAACTAATTGGAGTTGAAATTGGATTTCATTTTTCCTAAAATAAAGGAGTTTATTTATGAATAGGGAAGTAAATCCATCTTTCCTTAAATAAAGGAGTTTGTTTAGATATGAAATAAGATTTCATATTATTCAAAATAAAAGAGTTTATTTGTGAATAGGAAAGAGAATCTAATTTCCTTAAATAAAAGAGTTTATTTAAATATGGAATAAGATTTTATATTATTCAAAATAAAAGAGTTTATTTGTGAATAGGAAAGAGAATCCATGTTTCCTTAAATAAAGGAGTTTATTTAAATATGAAATAAGATTTCATATTATTCAAAATAAAAGAGTTTATTTGTGAATATGAAAGAATATCCGTGTTTCCTTTAATAATTTTTTTTACATGGAATTGGATTCATAATTAATTAAAATAAAAGAGTTTATTTTAATTAAAGATTTTTTTTATTACATGGAATTGGATTCCATAATTAATTAAAATAAAGGAGTTTATTTTGATTAAAGATTTTGATTAAAATAAAATAGTTTATTTTATTCAAAAATGGATAAATTAAAATAAAATAGTTTTATTTTGATTTAAATTTGGATTAAAATAAAGGAGTTTACTTTGATTCAAAAATAGATTTTATACTAACTAAATTTGCCCATTAAATGATATCAATATATATATTAAATGTTTATTATTCATAGGATGAATGTTATTTATTGATGCATATGATGATGTGTATGATAATAAATGGGATTGATTATGGACTATTGACCAATGTGATTGGATTTTATTTTAGTTGGATGCATGAATATATGGGTTTTATTAAATGGGGTCTGCGAACCTCGTCTTCTCTAATTTTTCTTAATGTAAATTCTATCTCCCTCCTATGTACTTCCCCTTGACTGCTGATCAAGGTTTCTATTTATTTTAAATAGTTTTATAATAGGAATAGTTAGAATTAATTTTAGAAAATTAGAGATCAAAGGATCAAGGAGCGCTTGAAGACCCGTTTGTAATGGAGCCCGGGTTTAAATGTAATAGTTATATTTAAATATTATTTTTTGCACCCCTAGGGTTTGACCTTTTGGTTCACTTGGTGGCTCTAGTGAACCAAACTAGAATAAAAGTCCATAATCAATCCGGGTAGAATATAGTATTCTATATGTGCATGCTTATACTTTTATATATATTATATATTATGCAAACATGCTTCAGATGTTCATTAATACGATAGCGTATTTTATATATATAAGTGCATGCGCGCTAAACAAGATGAGACAAATTAATAACAAACCCTCAATTTTTTTTATATTAAGTCCCAAGCGCTCAAAGATATTTGGAATATCGAACGTCCGCTTTCTAGCATGATAAAATTAATAGAGTATTAAATATTTAATATGAGTTTGTTGTGTCACCACAAGACAAGTATTAAGTATTTAAGATGTTAATTTATCACATTTGATGCTTATAAAGAAAATTGAACAATATTGTTTTGTTGTGTCACCACAAGGATGATATTTTCTTTTTTGAATATATGGAGTGCTAGGTCGGACTTAACTTAGATAATTTTGATTCGGATGTGCCACCACTGATCAAAATAATCTAAGAGGCAAAATACAAGGAGTTGCATAGTTGATGTAATTGACAAAAGTTGTCTACCTATTTATTTATATATAGTTTGTTGTGTCACCACAAGGCTATATACATTTGAAATGGGATCCTTATTCTCACTAGCAAATCTTTAATTAGATTTTGCCGAACTATATAAGTGAGGGTAATATAGTTTGAAGAAAATAGTGGGAGATACCAATTTAAAACAAGACCTAATTTATTTTGGTAATTAATAAAAGAATGTATGTTAAAATGTTGTTAATTACAAATTCATTTACTGTAATTTTACAATGTCTAAAATTACTATCATCTGCTGAAGCATATTAGATGCTAAATTAATCGAATCAATTAAACGGATTGGTTAAGGAATTTGAGAATAGTTCTCATAGTGAAAAGCTATCTTATGTCCTTAATACGCCTATCCCCCGCAATGGTTGCGCATAATACCTCCGAGGAAGAGATTGCTACTTTTAGAAAGTGGCAAGATGATGCATGATTAGCTCATCGCATCATGCTCGCATCCATGAGTAACGAGCTTCAGCGTCACAAGATGAAACTATGGATGTTTTACTATATTCCTACACATCAAGTAGTTGATGGTGAGGAAAGTAGGACTGATAGATATCAGATATCTAAGGAGCTCTTCCGATCTAGAATGGCCAATGGCACTATAGTACAGACAAAAAGTTCTTAACATAATCAATTTGATTGATCAATTAGGACAATTGGTTTTGTCATGGATGGAGAGTTGAGCCAAGATTTGATCTTGCACCCACTCCCGGACTCCTTTCACAATTGTTGTGAATTTTTCATATGAACAAGCTAGATATCAGCCTCGCTGATTTTCTTAACATAGTGAAAAATGTTGAGAGTCACTTTCCAACAAAGAAAGACCATGTCTTACTGGTAGGGGCCAAAGGATCTTCTGAAAAGAAGAATGATTCAAAGAAGGTATATAGAAAGGCAAAAACAAAGGATAATAAGAGCAAAACTGATACGGATAGCAAAGGAGTTTGCTTCCACTGCTATAAGCCTGGACACTGGGAAGAAACTGCGAGAAGCATCTTGCAAAGGTTAACCAAAGAAGCTTAGTGAAGTTTCGGTTACAAATACAAATTTGTTCATGATTGAAATAAATTTTTCTTTAAGTCAAGGTTCTACTTGGGTATTGGATACCGACTTTGGTTATCATAAATGTAGATTTATGAAGGGACCAAGCAGAAGTAGAAAGCTAAACAAATATAAGTAATCCTATGTGCGGGAAATGTAGCAAAGGTTGCCATATTAGCCATAGAAACTTATAGTTTAGCAATGCCTATGGGCAAATCTATTAAGTCAATAAGTTGTTATTGTATTCCAGTTCTCGTTGGAAACATTATTTCCATTTTATTGTTGGACAATAAAATTTTTGGTATTATAATTAAGAACAATTGTTGTTCTATTTATAATAATAATGTTTTTGTATAGAATCGGAATATTACTTAATAAATTTTGTATACTTGACTTACATGAAAATAATTTAGCATATTGAACAAACTAGTATAAGAAAAGGAGATGATCATTCAAAGAGTTGAATGTGTGTATTTCTTTGAATACAAGTATGAATTATTTGAAAGGTTCAAAGAAATTGAAGTGAAACAAATTGGCAAAGTATTAAGATTCTTTGATTAGATCAAGGAATAAATACTTGTGCAATAAGTTTCTAGATCATCTCAAATGGTTTTCTCATAATGGAAACATCGACACGTAATAATTGATTGATGTATCCGAATGAAAATTCGTACCTTGTTGGACATAGTGCGGTCCATAATGATTTTACCGACATTCCAAAGATCCTTCAGGGTTATGTCCTAGAAATGGTCTGCATATCACTGAAAATGGTAACCTCTAAATCCGCCCCAAGACTCCATAAAAGTTATGGATGTGGAGGATTCCTAATCTTAAGTATGTTAAGATAAGGGTTCCAACTTATGTGAAAAGGTTTCAAAAGGATAAGCTTGGGACAAGATTTGACAAGTGTAAATTTGTGGGACATCCTAAAGTAAGTTTAGGGTATATGTTCTATAATTCTACTTAGCAAAAGGTGTTTGTTACGAAACACGCTGCCTTCTAAGATAAAGGCGTTTATCATTGAAGGGGCTAGTGGGAGGATAATAGATCTTGAAGAGTTCAAGAACCACAAAACACTATAAGTCAAATAAGAGGAACCTGTAGATACCTAGGAGGTATGGATTCATCATGGATGATGATGATGAAGTACGCATCATAGAAGATGATGATCCAGAGTTACATGCGATGATGTAAGACTTCTAGTGTGTACAAAAGGGTCAGTGGGAGCGTCGTGAAATTTCTAGTATTATATGTTGATATACTACGGATGAGGAATAACATACCAATGCTACAATCAGTAGAGATAAAGTTGTCTAAACATTCCTCCACGAATGATTTGGGAAGAGTATCTTAATTGGGGATAAAATCTATATAGATAGATTTAAAAGGATGCTCGACTTAACCCAAGGAACGTATATTCATTTGATGCTAAAGTCGTTTAGCATGGCAAACTCCAAGAGATGTCTCATGTCGATGAGCTATGGAGTGTATCTCTCTTAATAGTCCCCACAGACTCCAAAAGAGAGATCACATGAGTAACTATCATGTATGCAATGAAATATCTCGAGACCGATGTCGATCGGCCATATTCTCGGAGAAGTTCACTATGAGTCGTTGAAAACATCTTAAAGTGCTTAACCCAAGCACTAAGGATGTGATCATATTCATGGTGGGTCTTAATTAAAACTAGAGGACTTAATGGACTCAAGTTTTTTTCGAGACGCATCAAGACGACGAGAAAAATCCACTTAAGGTAAAGGGTTACCTTGAGCAAGTTGGTGCGAGTGAATCGAAAGGTTCCAAACCGCAAAGAGTTCTTTGGTTTAGTGATAAAGACAAAGTATATAGCTATAAATGAAGCCGCAAGTTGATTGTTTGGATTAAAAGTTTATTACGTAACTAGGAATAGTTCCTAAGTCTCATCTTGGATCTAAACATGTGTTGTGGCACTTTCATTTGATTATTAGAATCATTGAAAGATGGGAAATCACTATAGAGATAGTGGACTCTCATGAACAACATTACATATCCATTAACTAAAGCTTATCCAACAGCAGGATAATCGTCACTTAGAGAAGAAGAGTATAAGATACAATGGCGATTGGCTTTAGTGCAAGTGGGAGATTGAAAGTAATATGCACACAAGCCAATCATGTTTGATGATAAAGCATATACTTTGTAACAATCTTATTCATTTATTAATAAAAAGTATTAATTTATTAAAGGCTTTTAATTATCTACATGATGCTGTTTTAAAATATGTGATAAACCCATAGTTTTAAGCAATGCTTTTAGAATAATGATGATGATCATTCTAATGAGATCTAAATTCTTAGAAAGCTTAAAACTAAAATAGTTCCCAATCGGTGGATTACTAAATTGGGGATTAGTGAATCCGGATAGATCGGGTACATACGTTGCTTGCTCATTGGATGACGATGATTGATCTCATGATCATTTGTGTGGAGACACTAAAGCAAGTATGTAGGTGCTTATTAGAGAATAAGTTCACTGAACGTGGCTCGCTAAGGAATACCTAATGGAGTTTTATTTGCCTGTCAATAGGAATTCCTGTAGTGATAGTAGTACAAGTGATCCTTGGACTTGAGATCATCATAGTATCTTGTGTATGATGAGTTATACTTTGACTTATTCCTTAAGACCCTTAGGGTATATCAAAGGGTATGCTTGGGTATAATAAGTTGTATATGGAGATAATGTATGATCAATAAAGAATCTACCACTTCTAATAAAAGAAGAGAAATGTCCTATGTGATTCGATAAATGACAACCCAAAGAGTCCTTGGTTTAAGGTAATGAAATTAGAAAGGAGTTTCTAATTTGCATTATTTGAGTTGTGCATTTAAGGATCGAAATACATATAATTAAATAAAATAAGACTTGGACGGTAATTTCATGTCTTATATTTAATTGGGACATCAGTATGGTGGAAGGATTGAATTGCACGGTAACTATTTACTCAAAGGTTCTTTAATGATTAATGTTGAAATCTATATTATCCGGAAAGTCGTTGATCGTTAGGGAAGCTTATCCCTATTGTAGAATAAATATTATTTAAATAAATTAATTATTTAATTTATTTATTTAAATAAGATTAGAATTGTTCTAATTGATTTATTCACAACCTAGGTTTAATATGGAGAACCTAAAGGGTCACACCACAAAAGGAAGAATAATTATTTAAGAAGTTAATGGCATAATCGTAATAATATGTTATGTATATTTAATTTAATCTATGGTGATAGAATAAATTAAATAGCTTAATATTTATTATTTAATATTTTAGAAATATTAAATATAAATTAATAAGAGGAGTCTTATTAATATTATTACAATTATTATTATTTTAATTTCTAAAAGAGTTTAGGAATTAATTTAATATAAGTACTCTCATTTATTCCTAATAAGATTAGGAGGTTAAATTAATTAAAAGAGTTTAATTAATTATCCCTAATAAGATTAGGGAGCTTAATTAATTAAAAGAATTTAATTAATTAAATAAAACCCAATTCCTTAATTGTTAAGATGGGTTGCCCACATCTATTAATAAGAGGAGTCTTATTATGGGTGGGATGGGTTGTTGACTTTTACAACGTAATAATTCCAATTTGTTGGAGAGTACCTTTTTTCTATAGAGATAGGGAAAACTAGGGTTTGAGCCATAACACCCATCTTCTTGAATTTTCTTCTTCCTGGTGGATCACCTCAGAGGCCAAACACTTGGGTGGCTAACGTTGATCAAAGGAAGGAACCAAACCCGGTGGATTCAAGTTGAACGCGAAAAGGATTGGAGGTGAACTTGTACCGAGGAAGTTTCGATCTTCAAGGGTATGATTTTATTCTTTATCTTTTCGTTTAATTAATAATTATGCATAAAGGGTGATCCGGGTATATGGTTTGTAAATTTTTAAACTCTGATTTTTACACGCTTCCGCATTATTTGTGCAATTTGATTGCGTTATGAATATTACAAACCTAACAGTTTTACCATTAACTATTGAAACACTCGGTGTTAAAAGTACAGTAATACGCGTGGTTGTATAGTAGCACACGGTATTGATTATTGATGCTTACGTAATAAGTCACTCAATTTTGTTTTATTAGTATTATTAATGTAATAAAACAGAAAAGTTTTTTATATAAAACAGAATACTTTTATAAAGTTATTCATTTTATTAGGCTAATAGTAAAATCTTTTTATATAAAATAGAATACTTTTATAAAGTTATCTATTTTATTAGACAATAATTAGAATATATTATATTTTATTATGCATAGTGTTTTGCATAGTGCACAGATAATGTTTGCATAGTAAAATCTTTTATAAAGTTATTCATTTTATTAGATTATAAATAGAATATATTATATTTTATTTAAAAGATTTTGCTTTAAATATGGACCATCGATTAAAGTAAATCAATCTGGACCGTTCATGAGTTAGTTATTATACGTACCATTTTTCTATAAATAGAAGCTCATTCCTTCATTATTTCTTTAATTCAATTGAAACTCTAGAGAGAGAAACTATAGAGAGAAAGAAGAAAAGTTTTCTGCTACTTCACGACTTCTATATCCAGTACTCTTCTTTCTATGGTAAGGGATATTATTTGTTGTACTCGTAAGGGATATTATTTGTTGACTCGTAAGGGGTATCATTTCTTTCGTATTCATGAAGAGAACTTCTGTTATTCCATTCTTATTATTATGTTGGAATAACCTGTATATGAGAAGTACCGCATACATGGTGAAATTCTTCTGCTATTCCATTCTTATTATTCTGTTGGAATAACCTGTTTATGCGAAGTACCGCATATATGGTGAAATTCTTCTAATATTCCATTCTTTATTATTCGCGGAATATCACATGCATGCGTTTATGCGGGACTGGTTCCATTATTTATTATTCGCCGTAATATCACATTTGCGCGTTCGTCGGACCTGGTTCCATTATTTATTATTCATTTGGAACATCACATGCAATGCGTTTACGCATGACCTGGTTCGATTATTTATTATTCTGTTGGAATATACTGTCTGTGCGTTTACGCATGACCTGGTTCCGTTATTTATTATTCTGTTGGAATAACCTGTCTGTGTGGTTTATCGCATGCCAGGTGATTTCTTTTCTTATTCCATTCTTTATTATACTCAGTTGGTTAAAGTTTTGACTTCTATACTCCATGAAATTAGTGAAATATCCTTGATATTTGCGCTTCATCCAGTATCTTTTCATGGAAATATTCTTCTGAGCATTCTTGAATTTTACTCCACAAAAAAGTATCATTGTAAGGTTGTGGTCGAGGTACCATGAGAGTTACATACATTTGTATGAAAACTCACAGTTAACTGTGGTTGTATTCTATACGACAGTTCAACAGTTGTATAAATGAAGTTGTATTTGAATTTTATACCATGTATCTGGCGACTCAGAATGGGAGATGTATACCTAATTTTGGGGGCTTCACAATTCACAACAAAAAGGAGGAGACTAGCATGCTCTTGGCTGACTAATTGGCATGTGACTTGATGTTGATAGGTCACTTATTCTGCCAATTGATCAATCTGCTTACACAAAGCTTTCATCTTCCGTTCCATCGCAAACTGGAACTTGGCATAATCCCATTTGTCAACATCATCTTTGATGGTCTGGGATGATTCACCGTTGAAATTGGAACTCTGTCCACTGCTCCAATTAATCATGTTGACCTCTTCCTCTTTGTGTAAAGGAAAAGGGTTGTCTTGTACGTGAGGTTGATCTGGTTTGGTGACCACGATCTCACCATTGTCCATCAAATCTTGGATCTTGTGTTTCAAGGCCCAATAATCTTGAGTATCATGTCCAGGTGCCCCAGCATGATACGCACATTTCTGAGCAGCATTGAAACCCCTCTCATTAGGGTTGGCTGGTGGAAGAAGATGCGTGATTTTCTTCTGAGTCGTCAGAAGAGTGAGAATGTTCTCGAGTGAGTCCCCTAAGGGTGTGAGCACTCGAGGGCGTTTGACTTCTCCACCTTTTGGAAATGGAGGGTTTGAAGACTATGCTTGAAAGGGAGTGTAATTTCTCCTCTGGATAGGCATATTCTGATTGCCTTTTTGACCTTGTAGTATCAAGGAAACATCCTCCTCATTCTTTTTTTGGACCCTCCGAGAGTTGTTTTCATAATTTCCAGACTAGATGTACTCAGCAACAGCTTTAAAGGCAGCTAGGTCTTGAATCTTTCCTGACTTCAATCCCATCTCAGTCATCTCCCCATGTTTAATCATTTCAGAAAATGGTTTACCAATGCCAGCTAAGACTCTTTGTGAGTGCCCCGAATCCGGGTCCCAAATCACCGCGGATCTGGTACAATCATTCTATCACTATTACTATCTGTAGAAGATATAAACATAAATTGTTTATACAATTAACTTTACACACTATTCCCCAAGGTCGAGTAACTTTAACTTATACACAATTCATAACTTGTCTAACATATAACATTATTATCATACAATACTATTACAAATCTAGCTGCACACATTATCTTAAAGCTGGAATTGACTTTAACCTTTCCTTGTATCCAACACATTCGCCTTAATCTGCAATGTTTTATCATGATATAGCAAGGGTGAGCATAAGTTTGCCCAACAAGTTTAAGTTCAATAATTTAACGATGTATCATGATTGAAAGAATATGAATAATAAGCTGGCTATAATTCAACAATATAGTTGTGAATTAGCACGAACAAATTTTTGACTGAACAAGTATTAAACATTAACAAATATATCTGGACTGAATGGTAATGAAGGTGATCAGCCTTTCATACCTGACTTATATATACAATATGTACAGAGTACAATTCTACAATGACAATCAACAATGATTATCCATAAGCATATCTGAATGAAACAACTCTAAGTAGAGTTAAGTAAAACTTGATTGCTTCGTTGATTATCGTTACACAATTTATTACGCTTTGTCTGAAGACCTAATATATAAATAATATCGATATACAAATTAGAATAATATCATCACAGTATTTAAAATAACCTAAACACATTATCACATAATCCTATCAGTCTATAACACACATAAAGCCAATCCTCAAGTCAAAATATTTCTGTCTGAATTGAATTCGGCAACATTTTAACATCTCGACGGTCTAGTCCAAAATTTCGAGTTTAAGTTCAATTAAACTCTGTATAAACACTTAACGATTATCTAAGATAATTTATTAACAGTCAAATATTTTTCGTAAGCTCGTAATAATTTTTAAATAAATATTATCATTTATCTTGATTTTTAAATCATTAAAAACATATTTATACGAATTAAATACCACATAATTCCTTTATCATTAATATTTATTTAATATTAAATATTAATAAAAATCATCACATAATATTATAATATATTTATAATATATCTAAGTATTTTAATACCTTAAAATCATATTTATATGATTTTTAAATGATTAAATTCATTATCCAAGAATTGCTTTTAATATTAAAATATTAATATTTTCATGACAAAATATCAAAAGTTATATTTTATAACTTAAAATATTTTTATAACACTTAAATCATTTTTATATTATTTTAAAACATTAATACTATTTTTCCATAATTTATTTAATATATTTATTAAATAACTTAATTATCATTAATATTAATTAATTTATGAAATTCCTCACAAAATATTAAAAGTTACTAAAATATTTTCTTATACCATAATATTATTTTTCATGATTTTTCATGTATTAAAATCATTTTTAAATAATTTATTTAATATTAGAATTAAATAAATTAAATACCATTTATATTTCAAAAAATATTAAATATTTATGAAATATACTCAAAATAATTAAAAACTAATTTTCAGACTTTAAAAAAAATTAGGAATTTATTTTGTATTTTTAATAATTAAAAACCATTTATTTCGATTTATTTAATAAACATATTAATTTTCGTAATTAAATGTCGCTAAATGGCCCTATAGCGACAGACACGTCGCTATAGGTGTTCTTAAGCTTGTTCTTCATCAACCCAGAAACGCATGGCCAGTTCGCAGGGTGTATGTTTGACTAATGCTAGATATGTGATCCTTATATTTTCTGGGCTAATAAAGTGATATTGTTGTAGAAATAATGTAGTACTACAATTCTAAACAAGTTCCAAGGTCATTCAATATCATAACAGAGAGATTCAAGCTTCAGAAAAGTCTGACAACATTGTTCTTCATTTTTGGGTTTTCCAGAAAATGAAGAACATACGATGGTACTATATCTCGATCCTTATAACTTGAGTTCTGGGTTTTGTTTGTATAATATAATGGTTCAATCTTATAAAACACGTGTAAGGGTACATTTCTATTACATCATATCATAATAACATCAACACATATGTAAGATCAAGGCCGGTCAAACTCTGACAGAAAACAAGTTCTTGAAGATTCTGGGTTTTCTAGAATCTTCATCCAGGCAGTCGGTCAACGGTGGTTTGACCTGGTATAACTTTGATTCCATATGACATACTACAACATCAATACAACAACTTGGCCAAACAATCAAATATCAGTAAGATCTAAAGCATCAAAAGTGGCTGTCAGGAATTTCTGGGTTTCTGGGTTACCCAGAAACCATAATTCGTGGCCAGTCAACGCAGTTTGACTGCTCATAACTCTCAACATATTCATGATTTGGTCATGTTTCTTGTTTTAGATCATAGTCCACATGACAAAGAACCAATTTATAACATAAAACAACAAAAATCAAAAACAGAGAATGATCTATGGACCCCGACATTCGGCTGTTAGACAACTTTTTAGGGTTCTAAGTCAGTTTCAAAAAAACTTGATTTCGTGCATCTACATTATATGGATCCATGATCCAACAACCCAGATCATTAAAAGATACTCTATTACACAACTTTAAACAACAACTAACATCAAACAACATGGATCACATAATTTCCAAAATTTTAGGGTTTATACCTTTTAGGCTTTAATTTTTGATTTCTAACTTTTGATTCTGATGTTGGCTTGCTATGAACTGATTAAGGCTTAGCTTCTCTCTCTCTCTCTCTAAATTTCAAAATTCTAGAGAGAGAAAGGGTTTGACAAGAATGAGAAATAAATGAGTATTCTCTCTCTCTTTAATCTATAACATGTATACAAGTTGCTATGCTCTGATAATTTCGGCTGGTTGGCTGAAGATTTAGGCCACATGGAGTTGGTGGAGTTGGTGGCCAACTTACATTTAGCAAGATTTGCAAGTTATCCCAAAAATAATGCAAAAGGGGTATAATGGACATTTGGCATTTAATTTTTATGGCATTTTTGTCAATTGCCTTAACCCTTAGGGTTTAGGGTTTGAACCCCTAGGGTTTAGGGTTTGAACCCTTAGGGTTTAAAAAATAAATTCTAGAATTTTTAAATTATGTTTTCAAAATCGAAAATTAATATTTCTAAATTATAATTATAATTTTCTAATTATATTAAAATTTTCTAATCATAATTTAAATCTTGCTAATTAGGATTAATAATTCCTAATTAAAATTGCTAATTTAGCAATTAGGGTCAAAATTAGTCATTAGGGTTTACAACCCAAAAATAGGGTTTCTAATAGAAAAATAATTTTCTAATTTCGTAATTAGATTAGGGTTTTCTAATTACTTATAACTTGAAAATTAGGATTAATATTTCCTAACTAATATTTAAATTATTTAATTAACAATTAAGTTTTCCCTAATTATAAATTAGGGTTTCTAATCCAGAAATTAGGGTTTTCTAAATCAATTAGGGTTATCCCTAATTAGGTTATTATTAATAACGTTTAAACCTTATACTATCATTTGCATTACCAATTTAGGGTTTTCAACAGTCGAATTAGATTCCGCACCAAAACAATTTGGTTCGGGAAATTTTTTTCAATGTACACTTAGAGTTTTCATAAACATTAGTCTAGCTGAATCAAATAGCATAGACTCATATCAATAATTCAATTCAATCAAATTATTTAGGTGTAGGCAAACCCCGTTGGCAAATAATTTTTTTTTTTTAAAGATATTTTTGAGAATGACGTTATGATGTCGTACTGTATTAACAGTCCGTTTGAGGATGTCGTCATTGCATGACTTTGTCATAACACATCATACAATAGTGGAACAATGATTTTTAGATCGAATTCACACTAAGTATTCCTGCATTTATAACTCTATCAACTTTTATCATCTCTACACCAGGTTACATGGTACATGGGTTATAAATAAAAGATATTTTGATATTTCAAATCATTTGCGTCTAGCCAAAATAAATTGCATAGACTATACTTTAAACCGTTCCAAAAATGATTACGAGTTAACTTTTTTTTATTTTTTTATTTTTTTTAAAAAAAAGCACATAGTGCGTATTTAGCTTGATGTCAAAATTTTGAAATCTAGCATAGCTAGGAGTTTTGGAAAACTTATGTCTCCACTAATAATCATTTGCTTACACAGCCTATCTGTAAGACCCCAACTTTTATGAATAATAATAATTTTCTCGAAATATATTTTTGAATATTATGGTATGGATTTGATATAATATTATAGTTGTGGGTAATATATACCAATTTTACAAAGTAATCAAGTGGTTATATAATATTCGATTGGTCGGGGAATATTCATTTTAACAGGGAATATTCGACGACTCAAGACAATCATTGGTGGACTCCCTGGCGGAAGTATTGTCGTAGTTAGAAAACGGCGTAATTATCTTTTATAAAAATAACTACGAAAGTGTTACCGTTAAAACTATTGAACTACACGCGGTAGTAAAAGTACAAATAATATGCGTGGTTGCATAGCACTACCAGTATTGATTATTGATGCTTACGTGAGAAGTCACTCAGTTATACTCAATTATTGCTACAGTAATTGCTGCATCATATATCTCATATTATTATTGATTCAATTATTGTCACAGTATCATCTTCATAATATTTATTATTATTAAATCAATAATTGAGACGACAAAGTTATTCATATTACTATTTGCAATATTGACAATGTCTAGAAGTTCTGTCAAGGAGAGGTTTGGTCACCTAATTGCGCGCCAATAAAGAGAAATCCTTATCGGAAAGCCTCCACTTTCCTGGGAACGACCTGGTTGTTAAATATTGTGAGTTATAATATTAATGATGAATAAGTTCGTGTTGATTAAAGATGAAATTGATAGTTCTATTGTGTTGAGATTATTAGTGTTAGTGGAAATCGACATTTATTTCGATAATAATTGATGTTTGGAGGTTATATTGACCAATCAGGTAATTAATCGGATAAATGAGCAATTAATTGCTATTATTTCACATGCTTATAAATTTGTTCACATGTGTGTACTATTGATTCACATTCATGTACTATTAGGGGAGGTGGTGCAAGATTGATAATACTTGCATGACTAAATTAAAAATGGAGGTATAGATGAAGGTACTATACTGTAATTAGTTTTTTCACATGATTATACTATTAAGTCACATGAATGAACTATTAATTCACATTATTTACTATTAGGGGAGGTGGTGCAAGTTTGATAATACTTGCATGACTAAATTAAAAATAAAGAAAAAGAGGAAGGTATTATATTGTAATATTTTGAGCCCCAAAACGTGCAATTATCGAAACTATATTTTCCTATAAATAGAAGCTCATTTTTCCTTCATTTCTCACCAATTCACAAAAGCTTTAGAGCAATTATTATAGAGAGAAAGAAGAAGAGAAGTCTGCTACCTCACTATTCCAGTATCCAGCTTTTCTAAGGTAAGGGGTATTATTCTTTCGTATTCATGAAGAAAGTTATTTTCTTTCAATACTCGTAAGGGTTGTTACTCCATT
Source organism: Panax quinquefolius (assembly GCA_020205615.1). Classification (NCBI taxonomy): domain Eukaryota; kingdom Viridiplantae; phylum Streptophyta; class Magnoliopsida; order Apiales; family Araliaceae; genus Panax; species Panax quinquefolius. The sequence goes on along the minus strand of CM035164.1, from coordinate 74,568,134 downwards.
CTTTATTATTATGTTGGAATAACCTGTCTATGCGAAGTACCGTATACATGGTGAAATTCTTTTGTTATTCCATTCTTTATTATTCTGTTAGAATAACCTGTCTGTTCGGTCTATTGCATGCCTGGTGAATTCTGTTGTTCTTCCATTCTTTATTAATTCTGTTGGAATGTGACGCCCCCAAAACAGGTATACATCACCCATCTTGGGTCGCCAGATACAAGGTACTGAATACAAATACAACTTAATTATACAACAGTCGTGTAAAATACGACAAAACATAGGCTGTGAGTTTTAATACAAATATTGTCATCTAGACAATATCCACACTCAATGGAATCCTCATTACATTTATTATCACACTATTTCACAGAATAGTGAGGACTACTAATGCACCATCTAGGACCATCACTCTGTTCCCCGACTAGTCCCAAATTTATGTTCTCATTTCAAGAAGAATAAAGTGAAAGAAAGGGTGAGCTCAACTAGCCCAAGAAGAAATATTATGACTAAGATAATGCGTAATAAATTATCATTAGCCTTCAATAATGTTAAACTGATAGAATATAATAGACAACAAGTTTAACTGCAGCGGATCAAGCAATCCATTAGAAGAGTCAAGTAAGGTATAAAATCTACTATCTTCTATGATTTAAAAAGTTTTTCATCAACTTTATTGCTGAGACTCAGCTTAATAAATAAAATCGAATCATCCCTGCTCCACGGCTAAGGATATTCATGTAATCATCAATGGTCATGACTATACCGAATAATCCCTGGTAATAATCATACCAACAACTGTCCACCAATGAACTACAGGCCAATGAGGACTTTTACCACATCATTCGTCACATTACGATCATGATTATACCGAATAATCCCTGGTCATAATCATACCAAGTCCATCTATGCACGTAAGCCAAAGATGACTTTCATCACTATATAAGCATGAGGATGATGACAATGACATAATAATTCAATAAAACAAGTTCAAGAATAAATTTTAAAGATTTATAAATTAATTTATCCAGGAACCAATAACGTCCAAATTGCCAACATAATATTGCTTTGTAGAGTAAAATTCAAGAATGCTCAGAAGAATATTTCCATGAAAAGATACTAGATGAAGCGCAAATATCAAGGATATTCCACTAATTTCATGGAGTATAGAAGCCAAAGCTTTAACCAACTGAGTACAATAGAATATATGAAACTACAAATGGATTTTTTTCGCCATGCAGTAATCCACGAGATGAGATCATTTCCACAATTTAATAAGGAATGAATACGAAGGATCATTCACCATGTATGTGGTAATCCACATAGAAAAGGTTATTCCAACAAACTATTAAAGAATGGAATAAAGAAGGATTCACCATGCGTGCGATAGATCGCATGCATGTGTTATTCCCAACGTAATAATAAATAATGGAATAATGAATGATTCATCATGCGTGCATGCGATAGACCGCATGCATGCATGGATATTCCAATAGAATAATAAATAATGGAACCAGTCCGGCCAGAAACATACGACATGTGATATTCGACGGAATAATAAATAATGGAACTGTGTCCGCGTAAACGCACGCATGTGATATTAAACGTAATAATAAAGAATGTAATATTAGAAGAATTTCACCATGTATGCGGTACTTCGCATAAATAGGTTATTCCAATAGAATAATAAGAATAGAATAACAACAAAATTCACTAGGCATGCAATAGACCGCACAGACAGGTTATTCCAACAGAATAATAAAGAATGGAATAACAGAAGAATTTCACCATGTATTTGGTACTTCGCATAAACAGGTTATTCCAACATAATAATAACGAATGGACTAACATAAGTTCTCTTCATGAATACGAAAGAAATAATACCCCTTACGAGTACAACAAATAATATCCCTTACCTTAGAAAACTGAATACTGGAGTAGTGAAGTAGCAAAATACTTTTCTTCTTTCTCTCTATAGTTTCTCTCTCTAGAGTTTCAGTGAATTCGTAAGAAATAATGAAGGAATGAGCTTCTATTTATAGGAGAATGGACTGAATATTAACTAATTCATGAACGGTCCAGATTGATTTACTTTTAAACGGACGGTCCATATTGGTTTACTATTAAAACTTAAAGCAACGGTCCATACTGATTTACTATTAAAACTTTAAACCAAGCGATCCATATTGATTTACTATTATAACTTTCCACCACGGTCCATATTGATTTACTATTATATCTTCAACCAACGATCCATATTGATTTACTATTATAATTTCAACCAACGGTCTGAAAAATTAGCACATCTCCTCATGGAATAATATTGTACCCAAAAATAATTTGGACCGAAACGAGATATATTTTACAGGTGAATAGTACCCCGTGAATAGTAACTCGTGAATATTAACTCGTGAATAGTAACTCGTGAATAGTACTTTGACACGAAAAGTGCCCCGAATACCCGATTGAACAATATAACCTCCAGACATCAATTATTATCGAAACAAATGTCGATTTCCACTAACACAAATAATTCCAACACAATGGAACTACAAAATTCATCTTTAATCAACACGAACTTATTCATCATTAATATTATAATTCACAATATTTAACAACCAGGTCGTTCCCATGAAAGAGGGGCTTTCAATAAGGATTCTCCTTATCGTGTGATGCAATTAGGTGACCAAACCTCTCCTCGATGTAACTTCTAGACATTGTCAATATTGTAAATAATAATATGAATCACTTTGTCGCCTCAATTATTGATTTAATAATATATCATATTATGCGATGATATCAGAATAATAATTTAATCAATAATATGAGAGATATGATGCGCAAAGAATTATTGTATCAATAATTTAGTATAACCGAGTGACTTCTCACATAAGCATCAATAATCAATACCGTATGTTACTATGCAACCACGCCAGACATCGTATTTTTTACTAGGGTAGTTCAACAGCTTTTAACAGTAACACCTCCGCCAAGTTATTTTTATAGAAAGATAATTTTGTTGTTTTCTAACTACGACAATACTTCTGTTGTGTGGTCCACCAATGATTGTGCCGTCGTACGAATATTTTCCGACAAAAAGAATATTCCCCGACCAATCGAATATTATACAAAACTTGCATACTTTGCAAAATTTATAAATATTACCCACAACTATAACATTATATCAAATCCACACCATAATATTAAAAAAATATTTTGAGAAATTTAAATCTTTATTCATAAAATTTGGGGTATTACATGGAATATCGTGTCTGTACGAATTACGCATGACCTAGTTCCATTCTTTATTATTATGTTGGAATATCCTGTCTGTACGGGTTACGCGTGACCTGGTTCCATTCTTTATTATTCTGTTGGAATAACATGCCTGTGCGGATTACACACGCCTGGTGAATTCTTCTGTTATTCCATTCTTTATTATTCTGTTGGAATAACCTGTCTATGTGGATTACCGCATGAATGGTGAATGATCCTTCGTATTCATTCCTTATTAAATCGTGAAAATGATCTGTCTACGTGGATTACCGCATGGCGGACAAAAATCCATTTGCGGTTTCATATATTCTATTATACTCAGTTGGTTAAAGTTTTGGCTTCTATACTCCATGAAATTAGTGGAATATCCTTGATATTTGCGCTTCATCTAGTATCTCTTCATAGAAATATTCTTCTGAGCATTCTTGAATTTTACTCCACAAAACAGTATCATGTTGACAATTTGGACGTTATTGATTTCTGGATAAATTAAATTATAAATCTTTACAAATTTATCCTTGAACTTGTTTTATTGAATTCTTATATCATTGTCATCATCCTCATGTTTATAATATGTTGAAAGTCATCTGTGGCCTGTAGTGCATAGATGGACTTGGAATGATTATGACTGTGGATTATTCTTGTATAATCATGATCGTAATGTTACAAATGATGTGGTAAAAGTCCTCATTGGCCGTAGTGCATTGATGGAAAGTTGTTGGCATGATCATGGCCATTGATGAATACACAAATATCCTTGGCCCGTAGTGCATGGATAATTTGTGGTCGTGATACTAATAAATATCCTCGTCAGAAAAGTGTGGATGATGTTGTTTATTTATTGTCGAGTCTCAACGATAAAAGTGATGAAAACCTTTTAAATCATGAAGATAGTAGATTTTATGCTCTACTTGACTCTTCTAATGGATTGCTTGTTTCACCGCAGCTTAAACTTGTTGTCTCTTATATTCTATCGTTTAACATTATCAAGGCTAATGATAATTTATTCTCGCATTATCTTAGTCATAATATTTTCATCGGGCTAGTTGAGCTCACCCTTTCTTTCATTGTTCTCTTCAGAAATGAGAACGTAAAGTTAGACTAGTCTGGAGAACGGAGTGACTATTCAGATGATAAGATTAGTAGTCCTCACTATTCTATTAAATAGTGTGACAATAAATGTATTGAGGACTCCATTGAATGTGGATATTGTCTAGATGACAATATTCTTATTAAAACTCTTTGATTATGTTTTGTCGTATCTTACACGAATGTTGTATAATTAAGTTATATTTGAATTTTATATCATGTATTTGGCGACTCAAGATGGGTGATGTATACCTATTTTTGGGGGCGTCACAGTTGGTATCAAAGCTTAGGGATATGATCCCTGGCTGAGATGTGAGACAAGAACTAGGAGGGGAGAGACGGGGAATTCCTTCGCTAGTATGACCTACCTAAGTTTATTTGGTATTTATTTGGTCGGTCAGAGTATAGGGATAATATGTGACATGTCAATTAACCCTTGTTTTGTGGCAGTATTTGAAAATAACATCCGAGAATGTTGAGAATAGCAATGGAGCACAGGAGACCATTGAGTCTCCGCAGATCAATAATCAGGATAATGTGCATCAGGAAGGCGACAATCCTCATGCAAACAACAACACTGACCAAATGATGAACGATGGAATGTTCAAAGGCTTTATGCAATTCATGCAACATCAAAGAGAGCGGCTCCGCCTCATCCAAAATATAGGTGGAAACACTGGAAACTCTCGGACGGTCACCGCTAAACAGTTCAAGGAGCTGGGACCACCAGAGTTTATTGGAGAGCCAAAACCACTTAAGGCGAAAGTGTGGATAAAGCAGATCACCAAGATATTTTATGTTTTGGGATGCTCCGAGGAGCAAAAGGTTCTATTTGCCACCTTTATGTTGCGAGTAGAAGCAAATTACTGGTGGGAATAGGTAAAGTGTACTCAATCTGCCGCATTGAAGATGTCTTGGGAGAAGTTCTAAGAACTAATCAACGACAAATACTTTCCCGAAAGTATTCGTTACATGAAAGAGGTAGAGTTCATCAAGTTGGAGCAGAACAATATGACCGTGTCACAAAGACGGGTTAAGTTTGCCGAGTTATCCCAGTTTGCGTCTCACTTGGTTGATAATGAGGAGAGAATGATGCAGATGTTTCTAAGAGGTTTGAAACTCGAGATACGTCAATACTTAATTTCTCATAAACTGTGTTTGTATTCAGATGTTGTTAATATGGCTCAGTTATTGGAGCGTGATAACGAGTCAACTCAACCAAGAGAAAGCAGCCGGTAAAATGATAATACCAATGGTAGCAGTCATCGAAGCGGTGACAACAAACGTGGAGGGAATCAACATACCAGAAATGGTAACCACTTCGGTGGTAATCATGGCCAAGACAGTAAAAATGGACATTTCAAGAAAAGGAGATTCAACAATGATGGAAAGACGTCAACACCAGTACCCGTTGTTAAGGAAGGAGAACGACCACCTATCATATGCTTCAAATGCGAGGGAGGACATATCACCAAACTCGCGCGATGCGTATCCAAAGCGTGTTATAATTGTGGAAGAGAAGGTCACCTAGCCCGATTTTTTTTCAGGCACCAAAGACAAGTCCAATTGGGATGGAGGCACCAAAGGTCATCCCGTAAAAGTCAAAGCCGGTAGTTCAAGGAGAGCGTTTGTCGTAACCTCCCAAAAAGCAAGGAACCCGAACGAGGTCATCACGGTAAGCTTATCATAAACTCTAAATAAGTCTATACCTTATTTGATACTTGGTTCTACCCATTCTTTTATTTCTCCTACTTGCGCCAACATTTAAATTTGACTCGGAGAAATTAGACTATGACTTATCGGTTGAAACTCCGTTGGGAGAAACCTTCATTACATCCATCGCTTATAAGTCTTGTTTGATTCAAATTCCAGAATCGCACGTTACTCCGTCGATCTTATTTCTTTAAAAATACTTGCATTTGACATGATTCTAGGGATTGATTAGTTAACTACTCATCATGCTAAAATTGATTATTTTCGTAAAGTTGTTAGCTTTCATAATCCTAATTAACCTATTATGCGAATTCAAGCAACCAAACCATTAAAATCAATCACGGTCATCTCAAGCCATACAGCTATTCATTTATTGAAAAATGGATGTAAGGCTTTCTTAGCTCATGTCACAGATTTAAACAAAAATACATCAGATTTGAATTATATTTCTATTGTTAATAATTTTCCGACGATTTCTCAAGAACTTCGGCCTACTACCCCGAGCGTGAAATCGAAGTTTGGTATCGACCTTGAACCCCAGACAAAACCCATTTCCAAAGCCCCATATCGAATGGCTCCTATTGAACTTCAGGAGTTAAAAACCCAACTGCAGGAATTGTTAAACATCGGTTTCATTCGACCTAGTACGTCTCCTTGGGGGTGCTCCTATTCTATTCGTGAAGAAGAAAGATGGAAGTATGTGACTTTGTATTGATTATCAGGAGTTGAATCATGTCACCATCAAAAATAGGTACCCGTTGCCTTGCATTGATGACCTGTTTGACCAGTTGCAAGGCGCTAAATTCTTTTCAAAGATTGATCTTCATTCCGGATATCATCAGTTGAAGATTAAAACTGATGACATTCCAAAGACTACTTTCAAAACTTGGTACGAGCATTATGAATTCTTAGTCACGTCTTTTGGATTGACTAATGCTCCTGCTGCCTTCATGGATATAATGAACCGAGTATTCAAGCAATATTTGGATCACTTTGTGGTCGTCTTTATTGATGACATCCTCATATACTCCAAAACCCGTGAAGGCCATGAACAACACTTGAGGCTGATACTCCAAAAGCTTCATGAAAACAAGCTATATGCCAAGTTGAAGAAATGTGAGTTCTGGCTTGAGGAAGTTGCATTCCTTGGGCACGTGATATCAAATCATGGGATATCTATTGACCCGATAAAGATTGAAGCAATTCAAAGCTAGGAGAAACCTAAATCAGTGACCGAAGTACGTAGCTATCTCGGCTTAGCTGGTTATTATCGGAGATTCATATAAGGGTTTTCTCGAATCGCTACTCCATTAACTCGGCTAACTCTAAACAATACAAAATTCAGTTGGAGTGAGGAATGTGAGAAGAGTTTTCAAGAACTCAAGAGGTGACTCATTTCAAAGACTGCTCGACAATACCATCCGCCTTGAGGATTTGTCATCTACAAGTGATGCTTTAGGCAAAAGGGTTAGGATGTGTTCTCATGCAACATGGGGAAAGTCGCCTTTATGCCTCGTGATAACTCAAAGAATATGAGAGGAATTATCCTACTCATGATCTAAAGTTCAAGCATATATTTTTGGCGCTTAAGATTTGGAGGCATTACTTGTATGGAGAGAAGGTGGAGATCTATACGGATCATAAAAGCCTCAAATATTTCTTCATTCAAAAGGAACTCAACATGCGGCAATGACGATGGCTTGAGTTGTTGAAAGATTATGATCATACCATTCAATACCATCCTGGAAAAGCCAACATAGTAGCTGATGCATTGAGTAGAAGATCATATGCGGGTACGAGTGCATTATTGTCAACGCAAAGGCCCATTTTATATGACTTACAAAGGATGGAGATAGAGTTAAAGATTCCAGGGACTCATGTGATGATGGCGAATATACGAGTAGAACCGACGTTAATCGATAAAGTTAAAGTTGCTCAAGCTACAGACCTGGAGCAGATGCGTATGAGGAAGAAAGTACAAGAAGGTGCTATGCTGGAAGCAAGAATCGATGAAGAAGGAATACTTCGAGTCAACTCCAGACTTTGTGTTCCTAACAACCCTGATTTAAAGTATAAAATCATAATGGAGGCGCACAATACACCGTTTGCAATCCATCCTGGGAGTACCAAAATGTATCGTGATCTTCGACATACATTTTGGTGGAGCAATATGAAGAGAGAGATAGCGGAGTTTATCTCAAGGTGTTTAACTTATCAACGAGTCAAGGTGGAGCATCAAGTACCAAAAGGTCCATTGCAACCACTTGAAATTCCAGAATGGAAGTGGGAGCACATTACCATGGATTTCGTTACTGGTCTTCCCAAGGTTTCTCAAGGCATAGATGCAATTTGGGTCATTGTTGATAGATTAACCAAGTCTGCTCATTTCCTACCTATACGAGAAACTTATACACTTGAACGTCTTGCTCGTATGTACATAAACGAGATTGTAAGACTGCATGGTATGCTAGTTTCCATAGTTTCTGATCGAGACCCAAGATTCACTTCAAGATTTTAGGTTAGTTTGCAAAAACTATGGGCACGAATTTATGATTTAGTTCGGCTTATCATCCTCAAACGGACAGGCAGTCGAAGAGGACTATTCAAACTCTTGAATATTTATTAAAACTCTATGTCCTTGACTTTAAAGGAAGTTGGGACAAGTTCTTACCATTAGTGGAGTTTTCCTACAACAAAAGTTATCAAGCAAGTATTGGAATGGCTCCATTTGAGGCGTTGTATGGAAGAAAGTGTCGTTCTCCAGTATGCTGGGATGAGGTGGGTGAAGCAAAGTTATTGGGATAGAGTTGGTACGTATGACTACAGAAAAGATTCAAACGATCCGACAACATATAAAAACCTCACAAGATCGACAAAAGAGTTATGTTGATCTTCATCGAAAGGACGTGGAATTCGATATTGGAGATCATGAGTTGTTACATGTTGCTCCATGGAAGGGAGTTACGAGATTTGGAAAGAGAGGAAAGCTCAACCCTCGATTCATTGGCCCATTTTTAATCCTCGATTGGGTAGGAACTATGGCCTATTGACTTGCCTTACCGCCAAGTATGTCTCGTGTTCATAACGTTTTTCACATATCTATGTTACGTAAATATGTGAAAGACCCGAACCACATTATTGAATTAAAACCAGACGAGATAGAGGAAGATTTAACATATGAAGAGTTACCTGTTAAAATCTTGGATAAGAAGGATAATATTCTACGCTCCAAGGTTATACCTCAAGTCAAAGTTTTGTGGAGAAACCACGATGTGGAAGAAATGACCGGGAGTTAGAATCGAGATGAAGTCAAGATATCCTCACCTCTTTGATATACAGTGCACGTGCCCTAATTTTGAGGACGAAATTTCATAAGAAGGGAGGTTGTAAGACCCCAAATTTTTATGAATAAAGAATAATTTTCTCAAAATATATTTTTGAATATTATGTGTGGATTTGATATAATGTTATAGTTGTGGGTAATATTTACAAATTTTGCAAAGTAAGCAAGTGGTTATATAATATTTGATTGGTGGGGAATATTTCGTTTTAATAGGAATATTCGACGATTTACAAGACAATCATCAAAGTGGACCCCATAACTAAGTATTGTCGTAGTTACAAAACGATGTAATTATCTTTTATAAAAATAACGGCAAAAGTGTTACCGTTAAAAACGTTGAACTACCCCGTAGTAGTAAAAAAAGAATAATACTGCGTTGTTGCATAGTAGCAACACCAGATTGATTATTTTGCTTACGTGAGAAGTCACTCGCTTATACTCAATTATTGCTACAAAGAATTGATGCATCATATCTCTATTATTATTGATTCAATTTATTGTCACAAGATCATCTGCATAATATTTATTATTATTAAATCAATAATTGAGACGACAAAGTTATTCATATTATTATTGCAATATCGACAATGTCTAGAAGTTCACAAGGAGAGGTTTGGTCACCTAATCATGCGCGCCAATAAGGAGAAATCCTTATCGAAAAGCCCCCTTTCCCGGGAACGACCTGGTTGTTAAATATTGTGAGTTATAATATTAATGATGAATAAGTTCGTGTTGATTAAAAATGAAATTGATAGTTCCATTGTGTTGGGATTATTAGTGTTAGTGGAAATTGACATTTATTTCGATAATAATTGATGTCTGGAGGTTATATTGACCAATCGAGTAATTAATCGGATATTATTTCATATGCTTATAACTATTTGTTCACATGGGTGTACTATTGATTCACATTCATGTACTATTAGGGGAGGTGGTGCAAGATTGATAATACTTGCATGACTAAATTAAAAATGGAGGTATAGATGAAGGTACTATACTGTAATTAGTTTTTTCACATTATTATACTATTAAGTCACATGAATGAACTACTGATTCACATTATTTACTATTAGGGGAGGTGGTGCAAGTTTGATAATACTTGGAGGACTAAATTAAAAATGAAGAAAAAGAGGAAGGTATTATACTATAATATTTCGAGCCCCAAAACGTGTAATTATCGAAACTATATTTTTCTATAAATAGAAGCTCACGCTTCCTTCATTTCTCACCAATTTACAAAAGCTTTAGAGCAATTATTATAGAGAGAAATTATAGAGAGAAAGAAGAAGAGAAGTCTGCTACCTCATTATTCTAGTATCCATTTTTTGTAAGGTACGGGGTATTATTCTTTCGTATTCATGAAGAGAGTTATTTTCTTTCAATACTCATAAGGGTTGTTATTCCATTCTTTATTATTATGTTGAATAACTCCGTCATGCCAAGTACCACATACATGGTGAAATTCTTCGTTATTCCATTCTTTATTATTCGTTGGAATAACCCGTCTGCGCTAAGGATCTATCGCACGCCCGGTGAATTTTGTTGTTATTCCATTCTTTATTACGTTGAAATATCCTGCCTACGCGGATTACGAATAACTGCGGGTTCCGGGTTCCATTCTTTATTATTCGTTAGAATAACCTATCTGCATTTGATTTACATGCTCGGTGAATTCTTCTGTTATTCCATTCTTTATTATTCTGTTAGAATAACATGTCTATGTGGATTACCGCATGCATGGTGAATGATCCTTCGTATTCATTTCTTATTAAATCGTGGAAATGATCTGTCTACGTGGATTACCGCATGGCGGACAAAAATCCATTTGCGGTTTCATATATTCTATTATACTCAGTTGGTTATAGTTTTGGCTTCTATTCTCCATGAAATTAGTGGAATATCCTTGATATTTGCACTTCATCTAGTATCTTTTCATGGAAATATTCTTTTGAGCATTCTTGAATTTTACTCCACAAAACAATATCATGTTGAAAATTTGGACGTTATTGATTTCTGGATAAATTAAATTATAAATCTTTATAAATTTATCCTTGAACTTGTTTTATTGAATTCTTATATCATTGTCATCATCCTCATGTTTATAATATGTTGAAAGTCATCTGTGGCATGTAGTGCATAGATGGACTTGGTATGATTATGACCAGGGACTATTCGGTATAATCATGACCGTAATGTTACAAATGATGTGGTAAAAGTCCTCATTCGCCATAGTGCATTGATGGATAGTTGTTGGCATGATCATAACCATTGATGAATACATGAATATCCTTGGCCCGTAGTGCGTGGATAATTTGTGGTCGTGATACTAATAAATATCCTTGGTCGTAGTGTAGGTATGATGTGGTTTATTTATTAAGCTGAGTCTCAACGATAAGAGTGATGAAAAACCTTTTAAATCATAGAAGATAGTAGATTTTATGCTCTACTTGACTCTTCTAATGGATTGCTTGTTCCACTGCAGTTAAACTTGTTGTCTATTATATTCTATCAGTTTAACATTATTGAAGGCTAATGATAATTTATTCTGCATTATCTTAGTCATAATATTTCTTACTGGGCTAGTTGAGCTCACCCTTTCTTTTATTGTTCTCTTCAGGAAATGAGAATTAGTAGCCGAGACTAGTCGGGGAATGGAGTGACGGTCCAGATGATAGCATTAGTAGTCCTCACTATTCTGTTAAATAGTGTGACAATAAATGTATTGAGGACTCCATTGAATGTGGATATTGTCTAGATGACAATATTCTTATTAAAACTCTTAGATTATGTTTTGTCGTATCTTACACGACTGTTGTATAATTAAGTTGTATTTGAATTTTATACCATGTATTTGGTGATGAGTGATGTATACCTATTTTGGGTGCGTCACACTATTTATTCCTATTATCCTTAATACTCCATTTACACACAACTATACCCAGTTCCTCAAACCACACTTATGAGTTCATAAACTTGCCACAATCATATGAGTTTAAGAACTTGTCCTAGTCGAACCTTCAAGCGCCCATTCACTGAGGGGTTCATAAATATTTCATATAACTATGAATCAAGAATGTCACATAAGTATGAGTTTTAAGAACTCGTACATAACCTTATATTCTCTACCTATAACCTATCTATTTGTTATACACATGAGAAAGGAATCACCCTCTTAACATGCATATATAAAATAGCGCGACACAAATATTTCAATGATTATCATTGCCAGAAACTAAGTGGTTCTTACACCAAGTACAATTCCCTGCCCATACAAGGAATCATACAACTCAGCTGCTGACATGAGTCCTCAATTGAAATCCCCACCTAATCTTAACTCCCTTCTCAATACGAATTTCATTCAACTCGTATTCATAATTCGTTCCTGAATATGTACCAATTCATAGTACAACTGACACTCAGCAATCTTGTTGTAAACTATTCAATCATTCTCTTGATCCTTCTCCATACTATAACCTTATCTGATCACGGGGTGATCTCATCATATATATTACGATTCATTTCTATGTCTTGATCGTTTTATTTTACGATCTCTTATCTCTATACTTTTAGTCTTTTAGACTCTATCTATTCATCACTATTGTTCAACTTTATTATCAGAGTTAGGGAACTCTGTATCTTATAACTGGCCGAGATTCGTCTTTGAATCTTACCGACCAACTAACTCTATTTGAGTTAGTACTTATCCTAATCACTGCAATTATTAGTCTCGGGTATTCCTACCTAAGGTTCATAACCTACATTTTTGATACTGATTGTGAGGGCCCCGAATCCGGGTCCCAAATCACCGCGGATCCGGTACAATCATTCTATCACTATTATTATTTGCGAAAGATATAAACATAAATTGTTTATATAATAAACTTTACACACTATTCCCCAAGGTCGAGTAACCTTAACTTATACACAATTCATAACTTGTCTAACATATAACATTATTATCATACAATACTATTACAAATCTAGCTGCACACATTATCTTAAATATGGAACTGTCTTTAACCTTTCCTTGTATCCAACGCATTCGCCTTAATCTGCAATGTTTTATCATGATATAGCAAGGGTGAGCATAAGCCCATCAAGTTTAAGTTCAATAATTTAACAATGTATCATGATTGAAAGAATCTAAATAATAAGCTGGCTATAATTCAACAATATAGTTATGAATTAGCACGAATAAACTTTTAACTGAACAAGTATTAAACATAAACAAATATATCTAAATCGAATGGTAATAAAGGAGATCAGCTTTTCATACCTGACTTATACATGCAATATGTACAGAGTACAATTCTACAATGGCAATCAACAATGATTATCCATAAGCATATCTGAATGAAACAACTCTAAGTAGAGTTAAGTAAAACTTGGGTGCTTCGTTGATTATCGTTACGCAATTTATTACGCTTTGTCTGAAGACCTAATATATAAACAATATCGATATACAAATTAGAATAATATCATCACAGTATTTAAAATAACCTAAACAATTATCACATAATCCTATCAGTCTATAACACACATAAAACCAATCCTCAAGTCAAACTATTTCAGTCTGAATTGAATTCGGAAACATTCTAACATCTCGACGGTCTAGTAGGAAAAAAATTCGAGTTTAAGTTCAATTAAAGTTTATATAAACACTTAACTATTATCTAAGATAATTTATTAACAGTCAAATATTTTTTGTAAGCTCGTAATAATTTTTAAATAATTATTATCATTTATCTTGATTTTTTAATCATTAAAAACGTATTTATACGAATTAAATACCACATAATTCCCTTATCATTAATATTTATTTAATATCAAATATTAATGAAAATCATCACATAATATTATAATATATTTATAATATATCCAAGTATTTTAATACCTTAAAATCATATTTATATGATTTTTAAATGATTAAATTCATTATCCGGTAATTACTTTTAATACTAAAATATTAATATTTTGATGACAAAATATCAAAAGTTATATTTTATAAATTAAAATATTTTTATAACACTTAAATCATTTTTATATGATTTTTAAAACATTAATACTATTTTTCTACAATTTATTTAATATATTTATTAAATAACTTAATTATCATTAATATTAATTAATTAATGAAATTCCTCACAAAATATTAAAAGTTACTAAAAATAACTTAAAATATTTTCCTATACCATAATATTATTTTTCATGATTTTCATGTATTAAAATTATTTTTAAATAATTTATTTAATATTAGAATTAAATAAATTAAATACCATTTATATTCCAAAAATATTAAATATTTATGAAATATACTCAAAAATAATTAAAAACTATTTTCAGACTTTAAAATAATTTTTAGGAATTTATTTTGTATTTTTAATAATTAAAAACCATTTATTTCGATTTATTTAATAAAAATAATAATTTTCGAAATTAACTGTCGCTAAAGGGCCCTATAGCGACAGACCCGTCGCTATAGATGTTCTTTAGCCTGTTCTTCATCAACCCAGAAACGCATGGCCAATTCGCAGGGTGTATGTTTGACTAATGCTAAATCTGTGATCCTTAGGTTTTCTGGGCTAATAAAGTGATATTGTTGTAGAAGTAATGTAGTACTACAATTCTAAACAAGTTCCAAGGTCATTTAATATTATAACAGAGAGATTCAAGCTTCAGAAAAATTCGACAACGCCGTTTCTTCATTTCGGTTTTCCGTAAAATGAAGAATGAGACGACGGTACTACTATATCTCGATCCTTATAACTCGAAGTTCGGGTTTTGTTTCAGATCACATAATGGTCCAATCTTATAAAACACATGTCAGGGTACATTTCTATTACATCATATCATAATAACATCAACACATATGTGAGATCAAGGCCGGTCAAACTCTAACAGAAAACAAGTTCTTGAAGATTCTGGGTTTTCCAGAATCTTCATCCGGGCAGTCGGTCAACGGTGGTTTGACCTGGTATAACTTTGATTCCGTTAAGTATTTGGGTGATCTAAAAGCTTATATATGTAATCCATATGACAGACTACAACAACAATACAACAACTTGGCAAAACTATCAAATATCAGTAAGATCTAGAGCATCAAATTAAGGAGAAGCCCAAAAGAAATAAAATGCAAACCAATACTTAGCCCACTTGATTAAGGGTATTTTAAACTTTTGATTAATCAAATTTGTGCATTAAAATAAATGCAAAATGGAGTAGATATTGGGGCAAGGGGGACCGGCCACATTAGGCCATTTAAGGAAACAAAATTAAGCTAATCAAGTCCCATAAGTAGAAGTCTTACACACAAGGACAATTGTGTCATGCTCCCATTAGTGGAAAGCTTAATTAGCACCCTTAATCACATGATTAGGCTTAATTGGAAGAGATAAGGTGAAGCCTTTTATCCAAGGGACAATAAAGGTATGGGGGATAATAGTTAATCACCCATTTCATTTGCTAGAACATTTCATTTTCTCTCATTCTTCTTCTTCTTTTCTCCCAAGCTAGCAAGATACAAAGAGAGAAAGAGAGAGAGGGTTCGGTTTTTGAGAGAGTGAGAGAGGTGTGCTAATTTATTTGATGCACCCTAAGTTTATATACTACTTTGGAAGATCAAGAAGGATAGCAAAGAAAACTAGGTGAGGTTCTCTTCCATTCTTTTTCTTATTCTCCTTCTATTTTCGGTTTTTACCTCAACATGTATGGTGGTTGTGACGAACGAGAATTTTGTAATTAATTTTAATATTTATTGAATTAAATAAATAGTTTTCGATGATTTAATTATTGGATTAAATAATTAATTGATGCATCAGGTGATTAATTTAATTATATGTGTTACATTTATTAAATTAATGTAGAGAATAATTATTATTCAAGTATGTCATTATGTGAGCTTATTGTATTAAATGAAATATTTAATTAAGCATGATGTTATTTAATTAATTTAATTATTAATTAGAGAGTTAATAATTTGACATTATTTATTAATGAGAAAATTATTTATGTGACTGTGAATTTATGAGAAATTATTATTTATTTTATGAAGGAGTGTGACATTAATTAAACTATATGATAAAGCTTTATTAAATTAAATGGTTTTGAAATATATTAAGACTAGCCAAACATGGCCTTAGTAGGAGTTGAGAGCAGTTACCCATTACTGGGTTAACTGACCATTCAACGCGTCAGTTCTAATATTATATACGTATTCTTAATTCTAAGTCTAGATAATCAGGAAAACAAAAGTTAGAGTTCACAGAGAGAAAATTGTGATTTTGTGAAGAAAATTGTGAGTGTGTAACAAATACTTGTGAAAGGATCACCACTGATCATTTCTTCTAAATCTATACTCTGGGTAAATTCTCCAAACTAAATTTTGTTTTTACGTTGTTTCAGTTTTCATAAACATGGTTTTCAAAGTTTACTGTAAAGTCTCTGTAAATCGAAAGGAGTATGAATTATGCACATATATGTGTTAAGATGTTGTTTTAATGTGTTTCTCTATGTATTAGATGGTTCCCTATCATCAGTTTCATAATATTACATCGTATATGATTTCTACAAAATCACAGAGTATGGGTTTTGGCCTTATGGCCTTATACGTGATATTTTATGTATTGATCGTATATTATCCCTAAATTTTACACTCGTATATTATTATACATGTTGATACGAAGAGACCAAACTTTAAACGAATCGGATTCGGTGGTTATAACGAATCCGCATTTATCAATTTTCATGTTTTATTTTCAAAACCTTCAAGAACATCAAAGTCGTTGAAATTATAGATTTTAATTTGTAATTATGTGTTTTAATGGATTAAAATTGTTCTATTATTGTTGGGTAATGATTATGTATAAATCGAGCATGTGGGTATGTTAATTTAGTGAAATTAATGATGATTTAGTGTCCTTTTCATTTGAACTCGTGTTCTTCGCGAATCGGGAATCAAAGTTCGGAGTTTTCAAGGCCACTACGCTAACTCGAATCGAAGTCCGCGTCATAGATTCCACCGCGCAAATATTAAGTCTCGGAAAGTCAGCAGCCGGCAAGAGTCCGATCAAGAAGACCATCGTGTCAGCAATATGAAGATCGAAGTATAAAAGTGGCGCCCAGTATGCCACTCTCCGTAAAGTTCGTAAATGTAATTTTAAAATGTTTAAGTCTAACAATGTGTTAGTAAATTAATGTAATGAATATGTAAACATGTTAGAAGTATAATATGATGATAAAATAGTTGTTTAACATGTAAATAACATAATTGCATGTGGATTGAATTATTGAATACATAATTAGCTTGATAATTCATGAAGTACAAATTATGTGACAAAGTGGTAATTTGACTAAGTATAGTTAATAATCAAAGTAGACAAAGAGAATGAGTTTATGATGATTAGTTAAGTTATAATTAACTGGTATGTAGGATTAAATTCAAAGAACGAGTTTAGTTAAAGTGTAATCTACACACGAGGCAAGTTTTCTAACCCTACTTGTCATTATTGTTCAAGTTTATTAATTACCACGAGTAAATTATCATTACTATTATTCATGTTCAAATGTTATATTAAAGATTGATTATCTTTTCAAAGCATGATTCAGTTATACAATAATTGTCCTATTGTATACTTCCTGAGATTATTATTCATTTTGAATATCATTATTATTGAACCTTATTAGACTAGCGAACCCTTATTGATTCAACTAGTCCATAGTTGATGAGTGTTCTAAATTTCAGAACCCTTGATGAATTATCCAAACCAAACTTCCTTTGATGCGGACTCGAATGTCAAACTGAGATGAACAACCCTGCAAAGGGATTTACTTATGCGTTAAGCGTGAAGATATTGTGCACAAGATGGTACTAAGGGTCGATCCCCTAAGTACGCAGTAGAAAGGTCTATAGTCTTAGGATCATTAAAGGTTTCAAGTATAACCCTTGATAACCTAGGACATAGTTCAAGGTCTTATGACCTCGTAAATCTTTTGATTCTTGCTATTCATTCTTGATTCAAATGTTGAGCTTTTATTTCGTGGTTATTATTTCTCTCGCATGTTATTATAATCGTTATTTCATTATTATACTTGTGGGCAATAGTGCTCACTCTTGCTTAATAATAACATTGTAGTTAAGAAACTAAAGAACTGATGAACCTTCCACTAGTAAGGCAAGGGCAAAAGTTAGCAAGTGATGAAGACTTGTTATTTTATTAGATGATGTATTTATGTTTAAGACTTGAGTTAATGATGTTGTTAAGACTTATTTGTTTATGATTCAAGATGATGTTTAAGGTTAGTTTAACTGGGATTGTATTATTATTATTCAGATGTTGTAACCCTTAAGGGAAGATTTTTATTCTATCTATTGCATGGCTTGCATTTTTATGGGTAGATAGATAGATGATATTTGTACAGTGAACACCAAGTCCCATGGAATTGAAGTACCCGGATTTGGGAGTGTCACAGTGGTTATGGTCTAATACTCAAAGTACCCTAGTTCTACATGTCTCATGTGCAGGACTAAGTATCTTGTGTATTAGACTATATATTTAGAGGAAGAAAATGAGCATATGTTCTCCAAGGGGTGAAACTCTTGTTTTTCTTCCACTAAATCTTGTGTAACTCAAGTTTTACATCTTGGATTTGTGATTCGTCAAAGGGGGGTGCTAGATACATGAGTTATCTAGTAAACCCTAGTGGTAGAACATAAATCTAGCAAGTATTGAAGCCATGAGGGCTATTTTCCCCAAAATAGTCCACATAGAAAGTTAAGGTTTCAAAACCCTAAAAAGCTACTATCCCCGTTTTTCTTGAGGCTGTTTCGGTCAGTTGCAAGTCTTTTAAAAATCTGGGAAACATCACAGAGGTACCTTGAGAAGTTATCTACGTGTATGAAAAATAACGGACGCGTTTCGATTTATAGGTTGTGCGTAATGGCTATTTCCGTAAAGGACTCCTAAATATTAACACTCACATTTCTCATTATGTATACACTGGAAATTTTCGAAAGTTTTACAATAGGTTCATATATGTTATGAGAGTATACAATGAAAATTTTAGATTTTTCTGGGCAAAACTCGATTTATAAAAAATGAAGCAAGATCCGAGTGTTTTGGGCACTTTAAAAATTGTAAATCATTTTTAAAAGTTCCAGATAAATTTGGGGATCATTGTTGGGTCATATACTGTCTAAATCCAGAAAAGAAGAATTTTTGGAATCAATTTGCTATTTTTCCTAAAAATGATGAAGTTGTGAATAAAATGAAATAAAAAGTTAAATGATGTCTTAAATAAGAAAAATGTGATTTTAATGCTTGAATACTCCTAATATATAATATTATGACTACTTTAGGGCATTTTGATAATTTATAATAAGAAATATTATTTATGACCTTTTATGGATATTAAATAAGTAGTTTTGTAAAGGGTAAACAATTAGAATAAATTGTTTATTGATCAAATAAATTATTAAAATGTTATTATGAGATTAATAATATTAGAATATGATATTGTTAAGTAAATAAAATATTAAGATTGAAGCTTCATTAAAATACTATTAAATGATTAATAATATTAGATTAAAGTATTAATCTTAGATTAATAATATTAAATTAAAGTATTATTAGATGATTCAAATATTATTAATTAAATAATAATATTCGAGATTAAATAAAATTAGTAAAGGAATAAAATATTATTAAATGATTAATAATATTAGTAAATGAATAAAATATTAATACTATTGGTAAATGAATAAATGTATTATATGTAAGTTATTATTAAAGTAATAATATTAATGCATGATTAAAATATTATTAAGAGGATTAATAATATAAGTAAAGTATTAAAATATTATTAAGATGTTAATAATATTAGTGTTTAATAAAAGTAGTATTAGTGAACAAATAATATTAAGAGGTGAATTAAATATTATCAAGATTAATAATATTAAGTGAATTAAATATATTTTATGTTATACTTAATGACTTTTAATATTTTAAGAAATAGTACATTAATATTTTAATATTAATGGTAATTATTTAAAATAATTTTAAATGTTTTAACAATCATTTAAGGGTAATATAAATGTTTTAAAAATATTTTGAGTTATTATAAATAACTTTAATATTTTGGCAATGGTTTCATTAATAGTTTAATAATAATTAAATGATAATAGAATTATTTGATATTTGAATCATTTAATAATAATTTTGTGTTTGAAAAATTTATGATAAATTAATAAATGTTTATCGAGTCATTTAAAATAATATGACTAATATTTACATATATTGAAAGTTACTGAATGTAGTCTTAAACTCGATAATTACTCGATAAAGTCGTTTGACAACCGCAAATATATTTCGTAAATTGATCCGGACTTAGATATTTTATTTGTATTAATGTTTGTTTGTGATGAAACGATCATGGAACATGTGTGATAATGTGATTAGGTTATGTCGATTGCTGTAAATATACGAGATTATATGTTATAGTATATTGTTCTAATCAAACGAATGATCCGATTAATGATAGGTCGTGATATAAAAGATAAAACTAAGTTGCAGTATTGTAGCGGTAGATCGTGAAAGTATCCTACATTTGCATTTTCTTTATGAATGGACATGAGTAGTAAGAATGTTTTAATTATATTATTATCGCATGCATTATTAATCCTATATTATATACTCTCATTGATTGTCAACATGTTAGTATATGGTAATTCAGATATATATATTCTGTTCGTTAATTTCTATAAATGGTTATACAAGTGTTCCCACTTGGATAATCATTGCATTTAATCACATGTTGATACACCTTTGTTAATTACCCGTATACATATATGTTGAATTATAGATTATTGTTGAACAAGATAAAACATTATTATTATCCAACCGAATTGCCTTGGTTTGGAACCCCGACAAGTATGAACATTCCTTACACGGGAAAAACTTTTATGCACCCAAGCTTGTTATGTTATTATTATCGGTTCAGATTACTTCACAACTATTGATTTGTTGTAGAAGGATAGTATAAAGAAAACAGTTAAATTCTTTCAGCTTATATATATATATATATATATATATATATATATATAATTATTATTACTTGCTGGGCACTCAAATGCTCATCCTTGCTTAATTTAAATATTTTCAGCTAAGTGTGAATAACCTGAAGGCTCTGCTAAGAACAAGGAAAAGTGAAAGGTTGCTGAATGATTTTAATGTTATCTTATGTAATAGTTTAATATTATTAAGACAATGTTATATATTTATTATCATGCGTATTTGGGAGCTAGACTCAGATAATTATGTAAATTAAGTTTAATATTTATATTATTGTTATTATTATTAGTATTATTTCGCTCATAGAAATGGTATCGTGAAGCACTGAATTCGGGTTTCAAGTACCTGGATTCGGGGGCTTTACATTGTTAATGGTTTCAAAAAATTATTTTGTCGAAGGAAAAACGTAGTATGTAATGAAAGCAAGAAAATTGATGTCAAACGAATTCGTTTCGAGTTATAACGAAGAAGTTATTAGATTACAAAGTAGGCGATTCGTACATGTTTAACACTTAGAAAAATTTTCTGAGTTTTAGTATTGGCGTCGCAACGCAAGTATGAACTGGAAATGGGGCGCTGCAACGCCTACCCAGAAGCCAGTTACTACTAACTAGCACCGCAGTGCCAATTTAACAAAGGTGTTAGGGCGTCGCAACGCCAGTTCAGAAGAGAGCCAAGTGAAGTGCTTTTTAATGCTCAACACTTGGGGAAAGTTTGGTGAATGTTTATGAACTTCATATTCACTCAATGTATCACTATAATGGGTGATTAAAACATCAAGTAATTGTTGAATAAAAGTTTAAAAGAAGAGCAATGTGAACGTAAAACATGTAAACCGATGAAGACAGTTAGTGTACGCGTAAAGATAAATGTGCTTAACATACACACTAGTGTATGGTTTAAACGTGAAGTAATGAAGTTGTTAAGTGACTTGTAAACGTTAAGAAGTCAAGTTAATGATAATAACTTGAATAATGTTCTGAGATAAATAAACTGGACATTTTAATATATGAAGAAAGGTAATGTAAAATGCTTAAAAGCTATAAAAACATAGTATTAGCATTGGATGTTCGCTCTTGGCATACAAAAGATTGTATGACTTAGAAGTTAAACAATAATCATAAGGTATGGCATTAAATTCTCAAGAAACCGTAATGAATGATAATTAACTTAACGAACATTATGGTTTTAATGGTTCAGATAAGTTATGCTAGAAAGAAGGAAAAGGTAATGTAAATCAATCTTATATGATGATAATAAGGATTATGACATTTCCATATTTCGTAACATTGAAAAGTTTAAAGTTCGGTTGCGTGAACTTAAGTTATAAAACGCTAACCGTAAGAACTAAAGATATTGTAAACTAATGTATAAGTCAAATATATGACTAATTGGTATATGTTATCCTTATGTAATATATAGGGATTTCGAAGAGCATTATAATGTAAGTTGTATGCAGGGCTTAAGGTAAGTTTCCTTACTTCATTCATATTATGAATTGAATGTGAGTTTCTTTAAGCTTGCTCAAATGTTGTAAATGAGCGAGTTTTATTTATGTGCAAATGTGTTATATTTTTACAAGATGTTTATGATGTATGAGGCTATTTGTCAATTCTATGCAGTTATGTGCTTTCGAAAGATGAACTGTTCTGTGTTAGAACTGTTCAAATGTAAAAATTTCTATTTATTCATAAACTATGATAAGATTCAGTCTATGTTGATTATATCGGTTAGATAGAATGAAAAGATGTTAATGTGTTTTGTAAATGTATGTCGAAAAGGTGTTTTTTCACATATATTGTCGTATGGAATGAGTTAAGTCTTAGAAGTGTTAAAGAATATATTGATGTTTTAAAATGATAGTGTCGACGTCGGGATTTTTAATTGTCCCTTTTTTGTTCTTGCCTTTTGGTGTTCTCATGTTAGGTGAGATTTGTTTGAAAAAATAAGTTGTGAAAAGGTCCGACATGTATATGTCGACAATTCGACTGTAAGAGTTGTCAATTGGTATTTTTAAATGGTTGTACCAACTCAACCAAGAAAAGGTTTGCACATAGACCTAGTGATGTGACACTGCTTAACTGGTCTGTGAAACTGAGATTCGTTAGGGTCCGGGGGTTTGATTATGCAAGGGGAAGGTGTTAGGCACCCCCCGACATCCGTGGTAACACTGTGATCGCTAATTTTTATTTTAAACATTTGTCTGAATGTGTGTATGTGTGTAGGTCTATGTGCAGTTGTCTGGAAGTAGTGTTATGCCTCGTTTGCAGCTATATACAAAGGGTTTGAATTTTGAATAAAAGTTTAGTTTTAACGAGATATGTCAGTGATGTTTTGTAAAATAGGTTTTTCAAACCCTTATGCTCAATAGTAATTGAGGCCTTTGATACTTCCATTTTATTAAGTGTTCGGCTTGATTGCTTTTATTTTTGAGATGCGAATCATCTTTGAGAAAATAAGATATATAGCAGTGCCAAACTCTTCATGGGCATGAGAGCCGTCTAAGGAAATTCAAACACCGTGAATAATTTACAAGCTGGTTACAACTGAAAATGTCCATCACGGGAACCGAATCTAGATTCAGGAACTGAATCTGTGTTAACGTGATTCCTAGGCTCACATGATAATACAGTATGTATGAAAGCTGTAAACAGTTATCTATATATATAAAAGCTATAAATATATATATATGAACAATCAACTGCCACGAAGTAAACTTCAGGCAGGACGGAAAATGTAAATATATATATATATATATATGTATATATAAACGATCAACTGCCACGAAGTAAACTCCAGGCAGGACTGAAAATGTAAATATATATATATATATGAGTGATTAACTGCCACGAAGTAAACTCCAGGCAGGACGGAAATGTAAATATATATATATATAAGCGATAAATGGTCACGAAGTGATCTCTAGGCCTGACAGAAATGTAAATATATATATATATATATATATGTATATATGTATATATATATATAAGCGGTAAATGGCCACGAAGTGATCTTCAGGTCTGACAAAAATATAAACGCACCGGATATGTCGATTAAGTCTCAATCGATAATTCAAATTCGAGGATATATATATATATATATATAAATGGTAAACGCACCGAAAATTATATTCAGGCTCAATCGAGATAACTCGATAATATATATATATATATATATATATATATAAGCAATAAATGCTACGGATCAATCATCCGGGCATACGCACACAACACGACTCTCAACGTGAATAACTGTGTATGAATAAAAGTGGAGAAAGGCTTTAAGTAATGTGAGATGTCTTACAGTGGGCTGCCAATAAGACTTTAAATAGCTTTGAATGAATGAATACTCGGTTTCCACCGGTAAAATATAGCAAAACACAAGCTCACAAGTGTTTGAAAGAGAAAGCACTCAATTTATAGTGTATACAGAGCAAAATGGACAAGGCTTCCTCGCATTTTCTCTTCTCAAAATGGCCACCTCAAGCTCTCTGTTTATGATTGGGGGGAGCCGTAAGTGTACCTGCGGTAGCCGCAGATGTACCTGCGGCTACCCGGGGTGTTCTGAGCTCTGTGGGCTCCACCATCTCAAAGTACGTGCACTCGTGTAACGCGTTGTCCGCTCGAACCATTATAACTTTCAATCCGGGCATCCGATTGAGGCGTATAATACCTTTCCGGAATGCTATTGTCGAGAGCTACACAATGACATGGGATAAGAGGTTGTACGAAGCCTAGAAGATGGGTCCATGCCCAGATCTTCAAGTCTTCAAATTCTATTTGATGTGTTGTCTTGTGCAGTAGTCACTCGGGATTGGAGTTATGGTTCTTGTAGGACACTTATGTGTAGCATATGGGTTAAAATGTTGTTGAGATGGTGTGAATGTGGGATCGAGGTGGGAAAATGATGTTTTTCCCCTCACCGGGGTTATCTCCGATTCTCGGCTGATTTAGCAGTCGTTGCTCAGGGTTATCTCTAAGATTGGGCTGCTGTGAGTACTGTATGTCCTCAGGGTTGTCTCTGAGGTGTGCCTGATCTCCCAGGGTTATATCCAGGGTTGGAACTGAGCGCCTCGGGGTTATCTCCGAGGTTGAAGCTGACTTTTGGGACTTAAACCGGCTTTTTCTGGGGTTATCTTAGGAACTGCAACTGCATTCCTCGGGGTTGTCTCCGAGGTTGGAACTGAATCTCCCGGGGTTGTCTGCGGGACTGGAACTAAGTATCTTGGGAATGTCTCTGTGATGGAAAACTGAGTATCCCGAGGTTGTCTCTGGGATTGAGCTGATTTGACTTCCAAATTATCTCTGGAAGACGATTCTGCCCTCTTGCAATGTTAGTAATAGGAATGCACAAAAATTTTGAGTGTCTACAGATAGGAATCAGAATTTATTCTTGTTATTCGAGCTGCTTCATAACTATTGTTCAGTTATTGAAGGTTTGTACGTAAAGAATATTTAATTCTTGATTTTATTTTTATTCAACAGCTAGAACTTGTTGAGCAATTGAATGCTCACAACTGCTTAAATAAAAATATTTTAGCAAAAACGAAAAAGAACTAAAGTATCCTGTGAAGATCAAGCTAATCGGTATCATGATGAAGTGTTATTCATTATATGAATGAGCGTGAAGATGAAAGACAAGTCCAAGCCGAGACTTGTAGAATAGTTAATTAAACTGTTATGTATCTATTGTGGGGGATGAAAGTCACACTTGTAAGGAAGTAAAGAATAATATAATTATCATTATTTGTAATGAATTAAAGATTTTAAGGTAATAGAATCTGGGATTTGAAGAAATATATTGTTATATTTTGAATTTCTAAATACATCTTTAAGATATATGGATGTCTGTAAGGAATGAGAAACACTAGTGATGCACCGAATCCAGGTTTAAAGATAGACTTGATTTGGGGGCGTTACATTTGGTCTTGGAACTAGCCTCTAGACTTTGCTTCTCTCGAACTGATTTAGCTCTTCTTGCATGGATTCAATCCAACTTGAGTCTTCTAAGGCATCTTCAATTTTCTTTGGCTTAGTTTGGAAGAGAAAGCTTAGAGAGAAACATTCATTTTGAGTGGCTAATCTTGTTCTGACACGTGCATTTGTAACGACCAAGAAATTCGGATCCTTTGTAATATACTTTTAAATAATTAAATAATGAATAAAATTATATTATTTCTTATTATTATGTGTTAGTAAGATGAATGTCATTCTATAACCTAGAAACGTCGGAAAGTCGTAGTATTTTAACTATGTGAAGGAATTAAAGTGTTTGAATTTCCAAGACGAAAATAAAAGCTTTTTGAGAAATTTTCTGAAAAATATTATTCATCGTTTTCCACTCGGGAATTATTTTTGAACTTCCGAGAAATACGTAACGTTATAATATCAAGGTGAGATGGATTATGTAATAATAATTCAAGTATGAAAAATGCAATATTTCACATGCGGACTTAAAATTTAGAACGTTAAGGATCAAAGTCTAATGAAATGTAATGGTAGAATCTTGTATGAAGTGCAAGTCCATTAAGAAGTAAGGGGCAAGCCCAAGTAGTAGGAATGTTTAGCCTAGGAGTTGGTTAATATGAAGCCCAAACTAATTTAATGCAAGCCCAAAGATAAGATAAGCAATTTAAAGCCTAAGCCCATGTAATGATCCATTGGGTAATTGGATCCATGGGGCAACCCATGGGTGATCTTGGTGACAAAGGGTTTGTTGTGGAGGTCAAGTAATAAGTGTGGTTAGCAAGATTACTTAGAGCTTAAGTCATGAATAGCAAGGAGGTTACAAAGGAGGTGGGATGTCTTAATGTCCATTTTGTCCTAACTTTAGAAAGTCTATAAATAGCAAGTTGGATTTCATTATTTGTTTGTTCATATTATCCAACTTTTCTTACAAAGTAACTTAATTGGTAGAGAGAATAAGCACTTATAAGTCAAACTTCCATATTTGTTTCAAGAAGAATAAGAACTAGTTCATCAAGGTTAAGACTCTTGTCCTATATTCTTCCATCTCTTCCATGATAGCTTGATAGAGAAGTGATGGTCATGTATGCTAAGAACACATAAGATTGAATAATCAATGGACTTAAGCCGTATAAGTCTTGAATAAGAAATTTGAACCTAAATAAGTTATGAACTTATGATTAACATATATGAACTTGTCCTATGATTACCTTAAGAAGTAAGTATGATTGATAAGATGTAAGAATTTTGCTTAAAGGACTTAAATCAATAATAAGTCATAAGGAATGAAATCTTGTAATTTATAATTGGTTAAGTTATGAACTTATGAGGAATAAGCCATAACCTAATTTAAAGATAAGTTGTTGTAATATGTAGGTTGAGATGTCTAATTTATGGATTGAATCCATTTGGAATGATGAACAAATCGTTAATAATGAAGTTTTGCCAGAATTCACACGATTGGACGATAATCATCAAATTCGTGAAATTCTAGGAATGGAAGTCGGATTTTGAGTTTGAACTCGGAAACATTGGTTTTCGATGGAGACAAGTCTTATTTGGCATTTTAGAGTTACGGACTCGAAAATGACCGAATTCTGACTTAGAACAAAGAAACGAGCGTTGAACGTTCACGAATATTTATCGTTTTCGTTAAAAATGGACTAATAGTTGAATTTTTAGTTAACGAAGTCAAATAGATAAAATTCTTACATGAACACGTAGAGTATGTAATTTGTGAACCGTAGGCTTTTGAACGAGCCAATTTAGACTTATAACGAAGAAGTTACGAGCCCGGGAGTTTTGCAATATAGAAAAATTGTCTAAGTTTTCAGGTGCACAGAGTCGGTGGCATGGCCACAAATTTCAAGGCTATATAGGTGGTAAATACAACCGAGCCCCTGGCCGGAAATGTTGTGATCTACTAGAGTTTGGTACAGAATGCGTAATCAGTAATGAAGAGGAATCACCGCAGTCGCTAAGTCCGGGTTCTCTAGCACTAGTACAGTACGAGAGAAGGATTGATATGCATGATGCAGACCCTAGGGTTTGCATAAAGAGGATTACTTATGAAGATAAAAAGAAAGAAAACTTAATAAACATGAAGTAACATTGGTAATACATTGTTAAACCTTAAATATGATCACTTAAGGTTGAAGTAAGTCAATTGCATATGAAAGTAAGAACGACATAACGGAAAGCCGGAACCAATAATAACAAATCTAATACATAATTAGATTGAGAAGAAGGGCAAGATTCTTTAGGAACTATGTATGTTATTCATGACCTATTGTGTTATGTGATGTTATCATCTACTGTAGAATCCTTAAGGACTTAAAGTGCACGTGTTATAACTGTAGCAGACGCTAAAGGCTAGTATTTTAACCCTTATTTCAGGTCAATATGGACAAGCTTTATGATTTATGTATTCTTACGAATGAGTTAATGTCTGATGAAGTCAACGCCAATTCTTTCGGCTAGACTTACGATATGTTGGATTTCTTATAATCTATCAAAGTATTATCAATGATTTACCAAACTAATATTGGTGTGATTTTCAAAAGGAGACTGAGTATGCTAAAATGTTTTGTCGTCAAACGACAAGCACGTGAGGTTACCACAACTTAATCGTACATACGTTTAATGAATGTAGTGTTGATCAACATAGAGTACTATAGGCTGATCACCTAGACGTGCTCGTAAGTTATGCCGGACTTACGGACTTAGTGTCGGGATGTCCTTTTCAAAGAACTTATGAAATGCTCATGGTCTTGGACCGGAATTGATGTTTTATTGAATATTGTTGTTGTAAAACATTTTGAATGAAAAGAAGTGTTATATTGAATTATCGATAGTACTTCGTAACTATTGTTCAATTATTGAAGATATACGATTCCTATGTTTCAAGCATGCCATTTTATTAGAATTGTTGTACTTGCTGAGCTAGTTAGGCTCACTCTTGCTTGAACCATATGAATGCAGCTAAGATCGAACGGACTGACGGATCTGACAAGGATAAAGGGAAGGCTAAGGCATACCCGTAGATTACCTATGTAATAGTATAGGTTTTGCAATGATAATATTTTATATTATGACAAGAACAATTGTAATGGTTACAAAGAACATGGGAGAATGTTAATATTATTTTGAATATATACAAGACATATTCGTTCTTTTGAGGCATTTCAATTGAATATTTGTGTGAACTATAGCACCGTGTAGCACCATCTATCGGGTTAGAAGATACCCGAATTTGGGGGCGTCACAGGTTGGTATCAAAGAATTAGGTTATAAAACTTAAGGGGGGGAAATAAAACCTTAAGTCATAACCTTAAGAAAAGTTAAAGAAATAGAAGATGGAAATTAACCTTATAAAAATGCATTATATATGTTATGTGTTTTTTATTATTCTACTAACATGTACTAATCAAACTTATTTGTGTTGTGTAGATGTTAGGAGAAAATGGAATGTCTAGAGACGTACCGGTAGTCAGTGAAGGATCGGTTAATCAGATAGAGATTATACCGAACCCCATAGCGGCAGAGCCCGAAGTTGTAGCGGTTGAGTCTGGAGACTCAGAGAGCTTAGACCTTATGTCCATATTCGATGGCATGTTGGAGGAAGAGGTGGAGGTAGTGTCCTTCAACCCAGTAGCAATAGCAGTAGAGATGGCTTCGGGGGAGTCAATGATGTCACTTTTTATGTCAGTGTTGGATAGAAACATCCATTACTGTCAGGAGGTCAAGGAGCTAAAAGCTGAGCTCTAGGCTGTCTTGGAGGATAAGACAGACGTGGAGTCGATGTGGGAGCAGGAGCACGATGAGAGAGTTTTGGCCAAGGATAAGGTCCATGAGCTGAAACAGGAGGTCTTTGAGCTCAGGGGGGAGCTAAAGACCAAAAAGCAGAAGATATGGAGAATGTCCTATATTCATAGGAGTTCTCATGCGGACTTCCAGCAGCAGGTAGCTGGTTATCCCATAGAGGTAGGGCAGACGCGACATACTATCAGCCGTGATATTATTACCGGTCTTGCCAAGGCAGATTTTGATAATGCCTTCAGGCAGATGTGATCTAGTAGTGGCTAGAGTAGTTTAGATATGTAAATATATATTTTTTATTATCTAAGTAGTGACGTAAAACCCTCTTTTATATAACAAAGGGTAGTCTTTTGTAAATCCCAATTTTTGGAAAGAAATTGTGGGAAAGTAATGAAATCAGCTTAGGTTGTGTGATGTAACCGATGTAGTATTATACTACAATGAATCAATATAAGCCTTTTTCGAAACATATTAAGTAATGAATGTTTAAGTTATTGTTTAAATTGTGAATAATAACTAACTAACAGGAAATGAATAATAACGAAATGTGATGTTTATTGTAACAGTAAAATGCCGCCAAGAAGAGTACCACGTAATCAAGGCGCTAATGTAAATCAACCGGAGGGAGGTCCGATTAACCCCATGCAGGAATTCGTTAATTTACTAACAGTCGTGTTTAATAGAACTGGGGCTAATATCCCCGTAAATCCTGGTGTAGTACGAGCTACTACGTTTAAGGATTTTAAAAGCGTGGTTCCGCCGGAGTTCAAAGGAACTACGGACCCTATCGAAGCCCAAACGTGGGTGAAGGAAATCGAGAAGGCATTTGTCATAGCAAATGTCGACGAGGCCCAGAAGGTTGCCTTTTACAAACCTACATGATGAAGGGAGAGGCCAACTTTTTGTGGGAGGCCAATCAGGCGAGGGCCGGGATCGAGAATTTGACGTGGGTGAGGTTCAAGGAGATATTCTTCAAGAACTACTTTCCCACGAGCATGCAAGGAAGGATGGAGATGCGGTTTCTAGACTTGAAACAAGGGGACATGACGGTTCCCCAATACGCCGCCAAGTTTAATGAAATGGCGAGGTTTGCTCCACACCAAGTGGACACCGAGGTTAGGAAGGCGCAACGGTTCGAGTAGGGCTTGAAACCCTGGCTCTATAACCATATTTCTGTGTTCCAAAGTACTTCCTTTGGAATTATTTTAGAGAAGGCGATAATCGTCGAAGGTGGTAGTGAGGCGTTGAGACAGTACCACAAGGATAAGAAGAATAAAGGGAAAGTGGATGGGGGAGTAAAGATCGAGGGAGCCAGCGGGAGGGTGAAGGGTATAAACGGAAGGTGGTTAACTCTAGGAATACCGGAGTGAAGCAATGAGACCCGAAGAGGAGGATGGAGGCCTGCAAAACCTGTTGGAAGACTCACTTAGGAGTCTGTCTCAAGGGGAAGGCTCTATATTACAATTATGGACAGGAGGGGCACATTGCGCCTAACTGTCCAAGTTCGAAGAAGAACCACAGATGCTTTGTGTGTGGGTCAACTGACCACATGGCAAAAGAATTGAGAAGAAGGGACTGGACGGGATTAAGGGCGCTTGATAGTGGTAAGTTAACTATTGGGGGTCCAGTAAGAATGATAGTAATGCCGATGGCCCATACCTTTAACATAAAAATCCAAGATGTGATGGCATCAGGGGACGTAGTCGCAGGTATTATACCGATCAACGACCTCAATGCTTATATGTTGTTTGATTCGGGTGCTACTTGTTCGTTTATCGCATGTAATTTTGCTAGACGATTAGGATTACTTCCCAAAAAGTTGCCAATACCTTTAAATATTAAGTTAGCAAACGAAGAGATAATTCTTGTTGAAGATATTCATAGGAGTTGTTGCATAGACATACGGGGTTATAAATTATCGGTAAATTTGATACCGATAAAACTAGGAGAATTCGACGTAATTCTCGGAATGGATTGGTTGGTTAACTATGGGGCAATTATAGATTGTCAAAAGAAAAGCGTAAATATTAAAATGTTAAGACAACCTCATGTAATATTTTATGGTAATAAATCGCCGCGACGTTCATGCTGTCTTACCATGACACAAACTAGGAAACTATTGAGGAAGGGGTGTGTAGGTTATCTGTGTCATGTTGTCGATACCTAGAGAGTGGGAGCGACCATGGAACAAATACCTATAGTGAGTGAATTCATGGATGTATTTCCAAGTGAATAGATTTAAGGACGGGGTATCATCAGTTGAAGGTTAGGAATGAAGACGTACCAAAGACAACATTCAAAACTCGTTATAGTCATTACGAGTTTCTGGTGATGTCATTTGGGTTAACTAATGCACCAGCTGCATTTATGGATATGATGAACAAAGTGTTCAAACAATATTTAGACAAGTTCGTTGTGGAGTTTATTGATGATATTCTAGTCTATTCTAAGATGCCAGAAGATCATGCTGAACACCTAAGAATAGTGTTGGAAACACTAAGGAAGGAGAAGTTATATGCGAAGTTCACTAAGTGTGAATTTTGGTTAGAGAGGGTACAGTTTTTAGGTCATGTCATTGACCATGAGGGGATTTCAGTTGATCCAGCAAAGGTGGAAGCTATGATGAATTGGGAACAACCGAAAATTCCGACTGAGGTGCGGAGTTTCCTAGGGTTAGCGGGTTACTATCGGAAATTCATTCAGGATTTTTCGAAGATAGCTACTCCGTTGACTAATTTGACAAGGAAGACGGTGAAATACGCGTGGACAGAGAAATGCGAGGACAGTTTTCAAGAATTGAAGAAGAGGTTAAGTGAAGCGCCTGTTTTGTCATTACCCGATGACACAGGAAATTTCGTAGTTTATAGCGATGCTTCGCATAGAGGACTTGGTTGCGTG
Source organism: Panax quinquefolius (assembly GCA_020205615.1). Classification (NCBI taxonomy): domain Eukaryota; kingdom Viridiplantae; phylum Streptophyta; class Magnoliopsida; order Apiales; family Araliaceae; genus Panax; species Panax quinquefolius. Next base: position 74,534,970 of record CM035164.1, on the reverse strand, counting down.
CTTATGCAGCATGGCAAGGTCATTGTGTATGCATCAAAGCAGTTGAAGGATTATGAGAAAGTTTACCCTACTCATGATCTGGAACTAGCAGCGGTAGTGTTTGCCTTAAAGATATGGCAACATTATCTTTATGGGGAAAAATGTGGGATATACACGGACCACAAGAGTCTAAAATATATCTTCACACAGAAGGAGTTGAATATGAGACAGAGGAGATGGCTGGAGTTAATAAAGGATTACGACCGTGAAACTCAGATCACTGGAAAAGCGATGTAGTGGCCGACGCCTTAAGTAGAAATGGTCGGGAGAAGTTGTCTGTGTTAACGGATCAAACTGAGTTAATAACAGAGATGGCTAGGATGGAGATAGAGGTGAAATTGCCGAATGAATTGGGACAGAGACTGTTTGCGATGGAGATGCAATCTACCATCGTAGAGAGAGTTAGGAGGTACAGCTCAAAACTGATGAGTGTGACCAGATGAAGAAGAGGTTAACTAATGAAAAAGACATACAATTTAGTCTTGATAATGAGGGATTATTAAGATTTGAAGAAATAATTTGGGTTCTGAATGAGATGAAATTAAAGGAGCAAGTTTTACAAGAGGCTCACAGTTCGAGGTACTCGATTCATCCTGGTAGCACTAAGATGTATCAAGACCTTCGACATAATTTTTGGTGGCCGAACATGAAGTGAGAAATAGCCGAGTATATAAGTAGGTGCTTGACTTATCAGAAAGTTAAGGCCGAACATAAACGACCAAGTGGCTTGTTACAGTTATTGAAGATTTCGGAGTGGAAGTGGGAGTATATCACGATGGACTTTGTGGTGGAACTTCCGACTACTCAGAAGGGATATGATACGATTTGGGTAATAGTGGATCGGTTGACAAAGTCTGCTCACTTTTTGCCAATTCAGGTTAAGTATAACTTAGACCAGTTAGCTAAACTTTATGTTAAGGAAATTATTTCCAGACATGGAGTACCAGTTTCGATTGTGTCAGATCGTGATCCACGATTCACGTTGAATTTTTGGAGGAGTCTGCAAGAACAGTTAGGAATGCAACTAAAGTTGAGTACGGCATATCATCCACAAACCGATGGACATAGCGAGAAAACAATTCAGACGTTAAAAGATATGTTGAGACCTTGCGTCATGGATTTCAAGGGTAGTTGGGATGATCATCTATCATTAGTAGAGTTTACGTATAACAACAGTTATCATGCAAGCATAGGTATGCCGCCTTACGAAGCTTTGTATCAACGGAAGTGCCGAACACCGTTGTGTTGGGATGAAGTGGGAGAACGCCGAATGATAGGGCCAGAAATGGTGCAGCAAACGGCGAATGTAGTGAAGTTGATACGGATGCGTCTCGTAGCAGCTCAAGATAAACAGAAGAAGTACGCAGACTTACACCGAGAAAATAGAGAGTTTGAGGTAGGCTCGTACGTATTTCTAAAGGTATCTCCCTAGAAAGGAAAGATATGCTTTAGAAAGAAGGAAAAACTAAGTCCAAAGTTTATAGGACCTTTTGAAGTATTAAAACGGATAAGTGAGGTAGCTTATATGGTAGCATTACCTCCAAACTTAGAACGAATACATAACGTATTTCACGTATCTGTGTTACATCCTTACAAACAGGACTATAAACACGTAATAGAGTACGAGCCTATTCAGATCGAGAAGGACTTAACATACGAAGAGATGCCGATTCAAATCATCGATAGAAAAGAGAAAGTTCTACGGAACAAAGTCATACCGTCGATAAAGGTGTTATGGAAGAACCACGATGCCGAAGAAGCAACGTGGGAATTAGAGGAAAAGATAAGGAAGGATTACCCTCATTTGTTTGCGTAATGTGAGGCGAGATTCTGGGGACAGAATCTTTATAAGGGGGGAAGAATGTAACGACCGAGAAATTCGGATCCTTTGTAATATACTTTTAAATAATTAAATAATGAATAAAATTATATTATTTGTTATTATTATGTGTTAGTAAGATGAATGTAGTTCTATAACCTAGAAAGGTCGGAAAGTCGTAGTATTTTAACTACGTGAAGGAATTAAAGTGTTTGAATTTCCAAGACGAAAATAAAAGCTTTCCAAGAAATTTTTCGAAAAACACTATTCATCGTTTTCCGCTCGGGAATTATTTTTAAACTTTCGAGAAATACGTAACGTTATAATATCAAGGTGAGATGGATTATGTAATAATAATTCAAGTATGGAAAACGCAATATTTTGCATGCGGACTTAAAATTTAGAAAGTTAAGGATCAAAGTCTAATGAAATGGAATGGTAGAATCTTATATAAAGTGCAAGTCCATTAAGAAGTAAGGAGCAAGCCCAAGTAGTAGGAATGTTTAGCCCAAGAGTTGGTTAATATGAAGCCCAAACTAATTTAATGCAAGCCCAAAGATAAGATAAGCAATTTAAAGCCTAAGCCCATGTAATGATCCATTGGATAATTTGGATCCATGGGGCAACCCATGGGGTTTGTTGTGGAGGCCAAGTAATAAGTGTGGTTAGCAAGATTACTTAGAGCTTAAGTCATGAATAGTAAGGAGGTTACAAAGGAGGTGGGATGTCTTAATGTCCATTTTTCCCTAACTTTAGAAAGTCTATAAATAGCAAGTTGGATTTCATTATTTGTTTGTTCAAATTGTCCAACAACTTTTCTTACAAAGCAACTTAATTGGTAGAGAGAATAAGCACTTATAAGTCAAACTTCCATATTTGTTTCAAGAAGAAGAAGAACTAGTTCATCAAGGGTAAGACTCTTGTCCTATATTCTTCCATATCTTCCATGATAGCTTGATAGAGAAGTGATGGTCATGTATGCTAAGAACAGATAAGATTGAATAATCAATGGACTTAAGCCGTATAAGTCTTAAATATGAAATTTGAACCTAAATAAGTTATGAACATATATGAACTTGTCATATGATTACCTTAAGAAGTTAGTATGATTGATAAGATGTAAGAATGTTGCTTAAAGGACTTAAATCAATAATAAGTCACAAGGAATGAAATCTTATAATTTATAATTAGTTAAGTTATGAACTTATGAGGAATAAGCCATAACCTAATTTAAAGATAAGTTGTTGTAATATGTAGGTTGAGATGTCTATTTGATGGATTGAATCCATTTGGAATGATGAACAAATCGTTAGTAATGAAGTTTTGCCGGAATTCACACGATTGGACGATAATCATCGAATTCGTGAAATTCTCGGAATTGAAGTCGGATTTTGAGTTTGAACTCGGAAACGTTGGTTTTCGATGGAGACAAGTCTTATTTGGCATTTTAGAGTTGCAGACTCGAAAATGACCGGATTTTGACTTAGAACAAAGAAACGAGCATTGAACGTTCATGAACGTTTATCGTTTTCGTTAAAAATGGACTAATAGTTGATTTTTTAGTTAACAAAGTCAAATAGATAAAATTCTTGCATGAACACGTAGAGTATGTAAATTTATGAACCGTAGGCTCTTGAACGACCTAATTCGGACTTATAACGAAGAAGTTACGAGCCCAGGAGTTTCGCAATGTAGAAAAGCTGTCTAAATTTTCTGGTGCACAAAGTCGGCATCACAAGACCAAATTTCAAGGCAACAATAGTGGAAATAGTGCACGAACTGGTTGGGAAATCTTTGTGATCTCATCGGAGTTTAGCCATGTCATGCCAGAATCGAAGAGGACTCATGGCAGTGCAATGAGTCCCAAGTTCTCTAGCACTAGTATGATGGCCAGTCATACAGTCAGACAGAAGGATTCTTTGGTGCCACAGCGCCATGGTCCCGAGGTTTGAATATAGAGGATTACTTATGAAGATAAAAAGAAAGAAAACTTAATAAACATGAAGTAACATTGGTAATACATTGTTAAACCTTAAATATGATCACTTAAGGTTGAAGTAAGTCAATTGCATATGAAAGTAAGAACGACATAACAGAAAGTCGAAACCAATAATAACAAATCTAATACATAATTAGATTGAGAAGAAGGGTAAGATTCTTTAGGAACTATGTATGTGATTCATGACCTAATGTGTTATGTGATCTTATCATCTACTATAGAGTCCTTAAGGACTTAAAGTGCACGTGTTATAACTGTAGCAGACGCTAAAGGCAAGTATTCTAACCCTTGTTTCAGTTCAATCTGGACAAGCTTTGTGATTCATGTATTCTTACGCATGAGTTAATATCTGATGAAGTCAACGCCAATTCTTTCGGCTAAACTTACGATATGTTGGATTTCTTATAATCTATCAAAGTATTGTCAATGATTTACCAAACTAATATTGGTGTGATTTTCAAAAGGAGACTGAGTATGCTAAAATGTTTTTTCGTCAAACGACAGGCACGTGAGGTTATCACAACTTAATCGTACATACATTTAATGAATGTAGTGTTGATCAACATAGAGTACTATAAGCTGATCACCTAGACGTGCTCGTAAGTTATGCCGAACTTATGGACTTAGTGTCGGGATGTCCTTTTCAAAGAACTTGTGAAATGTTCATGGTCTTGAACCGGAATTGATGTTTTACTAAATATTGTTGATGTAAAATGTTTTGAATAAAAAGAAGTGTTGTTTTGAATTATCGATAGTATTTCGTAACTATTGTTCATTTATTAAAGATATACGATTCCTATGTTTCAAGCATGTCATTTTATTAGAATTGTTGTACTTGTTGAGCTAGTTAGGCTCACTCTTGCTTGAACCATATGAATGCAGCTAAGATCGAACGAACTGACTGATCCGACAAGGATAAAGGGAAGGCTAAGGCGAACCCGTAGATTACCTATGTAATAGTATAGGTTTTGTAATGATAATATTTTATATTATGACAAGAACAATTGTAACGGTTATAAAGAACCTGGGAGAATGTTAATATTATTTTGAATATATTCAAGACATATTCGTGCTTTTGAGGCATTTCAATTGAATGTTTATGTGAACTGTAGCACCGTGTAGCACCATCTGTCGGGTTGGAAGATACTCGGATTTGGGGGCGTCACAGCATTTGCATCTCCAATGATTAGATTTTGAGTGTGATGTCTTGCCCATTTTGATCTAGATAGAATGTCAGTCCTTGTGCCTTATTGTCGAATATCTTCAAGGTTTGGTTCTTGTTCTACATATTCATTGGTTCGTAGAGTTTCAGGGTTTGGATTTTGTGACTCTATAATTTCTTTATCTGGTACTATGATTGTATGATTTGGCACATCTTCATTGATCGTAGGATTATGTGCAGGTTGAAATATGATTCTGCTCCCACAACTTCTTCAATTTGAGTTGCCTTGCCCAATTCACTTTCATCTGATTCATTAAATGTGATGTGGATAGATATTTCTACCGTTAGAGTATTTTTGTTGAAAACTCTGTAGGCTTTAATTTCCATAGAGTATCCAAGAAAGATTCCTTCATCTGACTTAGGTTGAAATTTTGTTAGATATCTTTTGCCATTATTGAGAATGTAACATGTACAACCAAATGCACAAAAGTAGTTGATGTTTGGCGTTCTTCTTATCTATAACTCGTAGGGTGTCTTCTTAATCGTGGAGTGGATTAAGGATCTATTCTGTGTATAGCATGCAGTACTAGCCACTTCAACCCAAAAATATTCAGGCAGTCGAGTTGCTGCTAGAAGAGTTCTCCCTACTTTGATTAATGCTCGGTTCTTCCTTTCAGCTACTCCATTTTATTGTGGAGTTTGAGGAGCTGAGAAATTGTGTTAAATACCATTTTCTTCACAGAAATGATCTACTTGAGAATAGTCGAACTCCCTGCCATGATCACTCCTTATAGCTTTTATCTTTTCACCCTTTTCATTCATCACTACCTTGAAGAATCTGATCAGTTGAGTACTTGTGTTATCCTTTGAGCTTAAAAAGAATACAAATATGAATCTGGTATAGTCATCTACTATTACTAGTGAGTATCTTTTACCTCCAATATTGGTTGTTAGAATAGGCCCAAAGAGATCCATATAAAGAAGTTGCAATGGCTTTTCATTTGAATTTATCATCTTGCTTTTGAATGAGCTCTTGGTCTGCTTTCCCAATTGACAAGCTTTGTAGGGTCTTTCCTTGATGAATTTTAGTTTGGGTAGACCTCTGACTAGATCCTTTGATGCAAGCTTTGACATGCTCTTGAAGTTTAGATGAGATAATCTTTTGTGACATAGCCAACTTATGTCTTCTAAAGCTTTTAAAAAGAAACAGGCTGATACCGAGGAACTTGCTTCAGAGAAATCATTCATAACATAAACATTTCCTTCTCTGGATCCAGAATGCTTGACAGAATTGGTTTCCAGATCTCGAACTTAACATTTGTTATTGAGGAAGATAACTTGATGACCCTTGTCACACATCTGGCTTATACTTAGCAAATTGTGATTTAGTCTATCAACGTAGGCTACTTTACCAAACAAAATGGCTCCTTTTTTGATAAAGCCATATCCTTTGGTTTTGCCTAAGTTATTATCTCTAAAGATAACTGTTGGACCATCTTTATCTTTAAAGTCTGACAGAAGAGCCTTATTGCTAATCATGTGCCTTGAACATCTACTATCAAGATACCAAATGGACTCAGTTGACTTTGGTATCTGCATACACAATTATAGTTTATTTTGGTACCCATACTTTTTTGGGTCCTTCAATGTTAGTTATCTTGGGAACCCAGATTTTCCTAGTCTTGGGTTGATAATACGCAGTGTAGTAATTAACAAATTTATGTCTATATTTTTTATATGCATTATCGTTTGTGTATTTTGTATGGATTTCTTCTCATTTGAACTTGATATGATTGATATATTTTTCTTTCTGATTGACCTCTCTGCCTCCACACATTTTTACGATTTTGGAAATTCATAAAGCGAGAATCAGTTCTACGATTGTTTCCAGACTTGCCTGTAGAATTGTTTCCAAACCCTACGTCTCTTCTAGATATAACTGTAGACTTGAACTTACTTTGTGATTTCACAAAGCTCAAACTAGTATGTGACCTGTTGTCTTTTGGAATGAGAACTTGGTCAGTAGAGATCGGTATATCAGGAATACTTGATTCAATGTTGTCTTTAGATTTTACAAACACAATGTTTCTATAGGATGAAGAAATAATATTTTTGTTTGTCTCCAAATACTTCTCCATACTTAGATTTGATGAAGGCAAACCATCAAATCCTAATCCTGATTTGTCAAATACTACTCTTTGACTTGTTATCAGAGAGTTCATATATGAGGAAGATTGGTTCTATATGGAAATTGCCTTTTACAATTCTTCTACTTTAGATTTAAGAATAAATTCTCTTGAAGTGTTTGATTTAGTTATTTTTCTCAAATTCTTATTTTTTTTTTATTTCAAGCTTGGATAGAGAGGCAGTGTTTTATAGAGAAGTATCCAATTCTACTTGCACTTTCTTTTTCTCCTCTTAAAGAAGAGAATACTCATTTGATAGAACTCTGAACAGTTTCATATATCTATGCAATTCAAAAGTAATACCATGCAAATCAGATCTAAGATCATTCATGTCAACATTAGGAGAGTTAAATCAAATACCTCACTAATATCAATTTTTTAACGATCAGTGGTCGAGTTGGACTTTCCTTCTATGGCCATCAGACATAGATTGGCTATTTGTGGTTCTTCATCATCACTTGAATCTGAGTTGGAATTATTAACTGAGTCACTCCATGAGCTATCAGCTACTAAGCCTCTTTCTTTCTTGTGAGACTTCTTGTAGTTTTTGTATTCTTTCTTCTTGTCATACTTCTGCTTATGACTTTTGAGATCCTCTCGTAGAGGTTTGGTGCACTCTGCTATAAAGTGACCAGGCTTCTTACAGTTGAAGCACAAGTCCTTTACTTGTTCTCTGTTGCTGCTTCCTTTGTTGAAATTTCTTTTTTGTCTCTAGTTGCTGCCTTTTCTCATGAATTTCTTCAATCTTCGGGCAAGCAGAGTGACATCATCATCATCCCCATCAAAACCTTCTTGTTCATCTTCTTTGGCTACGATTAGGGGTTTAGATGTTCCTTCAGAGCCTTTAAGAGCAACGCCTTTGTCTTTTCTTTTATTTTCAGACAAAGTTTCAGCTCTTTGATTCAGCTCCAGCTCCAGCTCCAGCTCATAAGTAAGGAGATTACCATAAATCTTTTGCATAGTCATTTCTTACAGATTATTTTATTCTCAAACTGTTGTGGTCTTGGCATCCCATTTGCTGGGTAGAGCTCACATAAATTTAATGTTCAGATCTTTATTTGGATACACATTTCCATATGACTTAAGAGCATTTAAAAGAATAGTGAATCTTTCATATGTTGCTGTGAAGTTTTCTCCTATAATGTGGGTGAGCATCTCATACTATTAAGTCAGAAGAGATTGCTTGTTTTCTCTGACTTCTTCTGTTCCCTCATGTATCACCAACAATGCTTCTCATGCTTCCTTTGCAGTGGTGCAGTTTACAACATTTTCAAAGAGTTCATCTTCTAAGGCCATGAACAAAATATTATTGGCCCTTTTGTCCAACTGCACAAGCTTCTTTACATTTTATGTCCATTCTTCATGCATTTTCATAACCTCCTTGTTGGGATCATCTGTTATGGGAGAGAGCTTTGTAGGAATGTATGGACCAGACAGAACAACATCAAACAAATCTTCATCAATAACATCCATGTATGCCTACATACGTACTTTTCAGTTAGCAACTTTTTCTTTGTTAAGAAGAGGTGGCTTACTTCCATTATCAAGCTCAGAACCATTTTTATTTTGTGTAATGGATCTACCCAGAGTGTAAGCTTTGTGTTCGTGAGAACCTGCTCTGATACCACTTGTTATTTTCCAAGGCACTAATAGATCTAGAAGGGGGGTTGAATAATTTCTTTTTAATTCTTTTTATCTAATTATTAATAAACTTATTTAAATAAGCACAACGGAATATGTTCTTTCGAAAAAACCCCTTAGAGATCTAAAACAAATAATGGTTTTGGATTTAAGTAACGAAGAATAATAAACAAGCAATTTAAACAACAAGAACAATAAGTAAAGACACAAACGATTTTAAGTGGTTCAGAAACTAAATAACTCATACTCCACTCTTCTACTCCTTGAGTAGTGTTAGAGTTTATGCCATAGAGGCCAATTATTTGATATAATTGCTTAACATTTTGATATTATATTTGATTGAATAAATGAATGATTTTATTATGATTTTAATTTACTACGTTATATAAATGTTAACCTGATAAAATTCCTTAGAATAGTGATACAAATTATATAGTTTCAAGTATGTGACTTGAACATAAGATTATATAATTACAATTAGTATCATTGCTCTTAAAACTTCCTTAAACATTGCCAATAATGCTATCTAACAATATTATTGGCACGATAAAGATTTTTCCTTATTGGCACGCAATTAGATGACCAAACCCCTTTCCTAGATAAAACTTCCTTAGACATTGCCAATAATGCTATCTAACAATATTATTCAAATAATATGAATTATTGATATGATAATGAAAATACTGTGCATTGACAATTATTGAAACAATAATAATATAAAATATCAACGTAGCAATTATTGACTCAATAAAATAAAATATTGAACATTAATTACTGTAATAATTATTGAGTAGTGCCTTCATACGTAAGAATCAATAATCCAAAAATATTATGCAATACCGTGTACTACTGTGCAACAACGCGTATTACTTTACTTTACCAACCGGGTATTCCAACAGTTTTAACGGTAACAACTACGTCGTTATTTATAAAAAAAATTCATACTTGTCGTTTTTTTTCATCCGAAGCTTATTCTACATTATGGGGCCCATAAATGACCGCTACTGTCAGTATTTAATATTTTTTAAAACAACAAGAATATTCCACGACCAAACGAATATTCCCCGACAACAATGAATATTTTATAACCACTTGTTTATTTTGCAAAATTTGCACATTTCACCCATAACTTTAAATTTTTATCAATTTAATTATTTACTAAATAGAAAAATTAAATACTTTTATTTTATAAAATTCGGGGTCTTACAAGGGTGCTTCATCATGCTCTTCCTATGTGAAATATTTGAGAATCAAATTATCATTTAGAAAAAGGTTGATAAATGGATAAATTGTGTACATCGTTTGTAAGTATATATGTCAAATTAAATATTCTTATTCTTTCACACACAAAAAGAAAGTCCTATATATTAAATTTACAAATCGTAGGAATATATTTTGTCACATGTTTATTCATAGTATTTTAAATAATAATTGATAATGAAATTGTAATAATAAATGTGATGACATTATTTCATTTTATAATTATAAAAATAAGAATAATTTTTTGAAAAACAAAAAATGAGATTTTTGTTATGAAACTCGGTGATTTTGTTCCGGTATACATTAAATTTGAAATGTCTATTAAAAAATATTATTTAAAAAACTATGAATAAACATGTGACAAAATATATTCCTACACAATTTGTAAATTTAATATATAGGACTTTCTTTTGTCAGTGAAAGAAGAAGAATATTTAATTTGACATATATACTTACAAACGTTGTAAACAATTTAGAAAAAGGTTGATAAATTATCATTTAGAATCTCCACTTGGCAACTGTTCATTCATATTATGGTTATTTTAGAAAAAAAGTTGATAAATGGAAAAAATATGATATTATGGTCATTCTAGAAAAATATTGAGGTTAATTTTCTCTAGAAATTTTTAATTTAAATGGTGGGGATTATAATACCTAGTTGAACATGGTATTAAATAGTCCCCCATATTAAGCCATTTTATAATTCTTAGATTAATAGTCCCAAGTCCAAATTTAAAAACAAACAAGATTCTTAGATTAAGCAGTTAGGCTTGCGCTCCCAAGTCCAAATTAAAAGTTCGAACAAAACTCAACTCGAAATTTAAATGAGTCAAATATGAACAAATTTTAAAGTTTGATAAATTACTCGAACCTTCTCAAATTGTAATTTTCTATTGATACTCGAATTATATTTGTTCGAAATATTTAAACTGCTCAGACTCGATTCGGAATCGTGCTCAACTCGATAGCTTAATGAGCCTCAATCAAACCTTATTTTATACTCGATAAATTTTGTGAACCAAATCTAAGCAACTCAATACTCGAATCGACTCGGTTCGTTTACATCCTTAAGCAAGACATTTGAGATTAATAGTCATATCAAAAGTGTAATTATTGCAAACAAATATAGCCTAATTTAAAAAAATTGATAAGACAATCTCCAAAGTGAAAAAAAAATAAAAAACTAAATCTCCTAATTGAAAAAATTGAGACTAAAATAAAAAATATTAAAAGTTGAGGGTATTAATCAATATTTAGCCTTTTTAATATAGTATTTTTATTATATTTTGACAAAACCCCTCACAGAGGAAATTCAAAACCCTAGTGGGCGCTTTGGCACCCAATTGGACTTTTCAGTCTGTAATTCTGTTTTTTTCCTCTTAACAATTCTGTAATTCAAACTGCAGAATTCGTAGAGAAGTAAAAGGAGATGAAGATTGCGGTGGAAAGATGTATGCATGGAGACCTCGATAATGTTTACTCCACTCTCTTACATCTGGAAGAAGTTGAGCAGACCAAAATTGACCTTCTATTCTGTTGTGGCGATTTTCAGGTTACTGATTTTCTCCCAATCCCCCCCTTTCGTTTAAGATGGTTAGGGTTTTCAATTTGCCTAATTTTGGAGTTATTAGCTACCTTTTAGTTAATAGCTGGTCATATTGCCAAACCAAATAGTACTTCGTGGAACTGTAATCTGTAATATGTGCATAAGGAGTTGTAAGTTTTGTTCACAATATTGATTATTGCTTTTAGTTAATAATTTCATATTGGAATGGAACCAGGCTGTTAGAAATGAGAAGGATTTGGAGAGCTTAAATGTTCCAGCAAAATTTAGGTCCATGAATTCTTTCTGGAAGTACTACTCAGGAGAGAAAGTAGCTCCATTTCCTACCATTTTCATTGGTGGCAATCATGAAGCATCAAATTACCTGTGGGAACTGTGAGTCACTTTTTCACACACAAGTTTTGCATACCTTTTAATTGGGGATTGGATTATGGGACAGTTCAACTAAGTTTGTTGATATTAATGGAACTTTCACACTCAAGACTCACGGAATTAAGTCAACTTTTCTTGTTTATTGAGTTTCATAATAGACTCTCAATTGGTTTTCTTGTTGATGTAACTTGGGGAAATAATGCAAGTTTGGTGTGGAGTTATCTTTATGATTGAGTGGCAGTGACTAATAAAACAGTTTTGTGTCAGATATTTGTTGTTTAAGATGGCGTGCTACTGTAGATCATCAACATATGTTGGCTGTTTTTCCAGATACTATGGAGGCTGGGCGGCACCTAATATATTTTTTTGGGGTTTGCTGGAGTGGTCAAGTTTGGCAATATCCGCATAGGTGGACTCTCTGGAATTTATAAAGAGCGTCATTATCATTTAGGTTGGTTATACATTCTGCACTTTTCCTGAGTTGATCTATTTCATTTTAAGGCATTTTTTTATATTTAAGCTCATGAATTATTTTTGGGATTATTATATTTCCATAAAATAACATATACGAAATAACACCTGAAATAACATATTGTATTGCGTGTGTATTAGAGCTTGGTTTCTGCATTAACAAACATGAGAACTGGTTTGTATAAGTTTCTTTTGGTTTTGTTTTAATTTCATTTTTTTCTTCCCATTTTGGTCAGTGAACTGATTTGTGCAAGTAAAGGCAACAGTTGTGTTTTGTGCAAGTAAAAGGCAATTGTTTTGTTTCTCTAACAATTGCCCCAGTATGTTTCTTGTAATATTTTATTATGCTAATTATATTTAGGAACTCCTGGGGTGTTATTAGTAATATAAGCAGTATAGGTTTTTGCATGTACAGGACACTATGAAAGGCTACCTTATAATGAGAGTCATATACGTTCAATTTATCATGTTCGTGAGTACGATGTTCACAAGCTCATGCAAGTCGAGGAACCAATCGATATATTTCTTTCACATGATTGGCCTTGTGGTATTACTGACCATGGGAACTGGAAAGAGCTTGTTCGTCGAAAACCTTACTTTGAGAAGGAGGTAAATGTGGATAATTAAATTCTCGTGTCAAAATAAATGTTTTGTTAGTCTTTTATTTGAAGCAAGTATACATGGTTGTGACTTTTATTGCATATAAGACCCCAACCCTTTATTATTATTTTTTATGTCTTTTGCTCTGGTAGTGTCTGATAGGACTCTTCCACTAATATCATACTAATTATGTAGTTATTTGGCGAATCTTTGTATCCGCGTAAGATGCACCCGTATCCGTGCTTCTTACTGAGTTCACTTTTTGTTTGTATTTTAACATAGAAATACAGTGGCTAAATCTTGTATTGGATGACTTATCGTCACCACTCTTATTATTTGATTATGATGTACTTATAACTTTAGTGTGCCCATGATGTTCTTATTTTTGGGAATTGTGCAAAATTGCTTATCCTAATACTATGTTTTACACACTTTGTTTCATTCAAGCTCCAAAGTTGGCCTGATAAAGAATGTACAACGTTGTGTTTCGAACTGTAAATTATGATGTTTTCCTTCTTTTGGAAATTGTGCAAAACTGCTTATCTTATATTGTTTCATTGTTATTCTCCTTCTGTTGTATAAGAGTATATTTTACACAGTTTGTTTAATTCAAGTTCAAAAGTTGGCCCGGTAAACAATGTACAACTTTGTTTTTCGAAGTGTAAATTTTGAACATGTGCTAATTAACCTAATCCGCCACCTCAGGGTGATGGATCATCACTTAAAACCCGCATTTACACTTTCAAGATGAATTCATGTAAAATTTGAGAACCAAAAGTCACGGATTTTTACCAAACAACATTTGGCAGCATAAAATTATATGCTTGAATACCCCTCAATGACTTGACCGTGACTAACTAAAGCCATATGCAGCTGCCTTTCCAACTCAGTGAGCCATCTGTTTCCTCTAACCTTTATTATTCGTATTTAGGGGCTGTTTGTTTAGGACTGAATGACTGAATCGGTCAGCCATTCAGTGCGTTTGTTTTGAAAAAAAATCGTTTGAATGACTTAATCGATCAGCCATTTCAGACGATTTGGGCTGAATGGTTTAATGTCATTTTTTGGCTGAATGAAGTTTTTTTATTTACAATATTAACTATTATATTAAGTAATATTAAAAAAATGTAACACAATGTTGAATTTTTTTAGAGGGGTAGAATAATAAAAATATGTTATTTAGAGACATGTCAATTATCAAATAACTTTTTTCATTCAGATTCAGCTCATTCAGATTCAGATTCATTTAATTTTTATCAAACACCCCCCTTAAACTTACTCTTCCTATGTAAACATCGCTACTTTCCTTATATCATCTCAGGATATTATGCTGAGGAATATAATTATGATTATTGTTCTTTATGTTGCAAGAATATAATTTTTAAATAAAAAATAATTCACTAAATTTTATATGTTAAAATATATATAAAATTATATTCATATTTTTATATTGACAGTGCTTTGAGTCTTAATATTATTAACTTTGCCACTCCCACGTTCGCACTCCAGCGATCACATTGCGAATTGGTCACTTAGACCATATGAATATTGAGATATTTATCTCGATAATGTAATTGTAGAGCACCAACATTCCTCAGTATGCTGAAAACAGTTGACCCTTTTAATACTGCTATATGCTATTTTGCGCCTTTTGTTTTGAAGTATCTACCTTCCATTGTGGGGATAATAGACTTTTTTGTCACTGTACTAGGGTTCGATTTTCATTGTGATTATCGAATTTTTTTTGTTACAATCGCATAACTATATTCTAAAATAATTACCAAATGATCATTATTTACGAATTCCGTCCAAAAAAACGGACGAAATTGTTGACTGAGCATATCACTCCGTTTTTTTACTGATGTGGATGGAAGTTTTGCCACGTGTTGCATAGATGTATTTGGTTCAAAATAATAATAATAATAATTTCAAAATAATAATAATAATAATAAAAATATTAATAATAATAATTTCAAAATAATAATAATAGTAATAATAATAATAATAATTTTGAATTATAATAATAATAATAATAGCCTCTTCAATTTTTGAATTGTCAAACAAAGACGATTTTTCTTGTATCACTATAGCAGATAATGAGAAGATGGAGAAGACGAGAAGTAGAGAGAATAGAGATTTCGAGATTTTCCCTTTGAATCTATTTTATAGATCGAAGATAGGTAACTAGAGTATTATCATCTCCTCCCCATCTTCTCTCTCCTCTAACTTTTTTCCCAAATTTCAATTGCCCATCTTCAACCCCAAATTCTCTCTCATGTTCTCCATGCCTGAATACTCTGATCTGCCACTAATTTCATGTTTATTTAACATTAGTAAGCTTCAATTCTCAAAGCCCCATTTCAATTTCATAAACCTAACCTTAAATCTCCAATTCGTTCTTTAGAAACCCAAATTTGTTCTTGTATTTTTTGTGATGGAACCAGGATAAAAAAAATTGATGATGTTGCAGAATTGGAAATAGGACAGAAGAATTGATGATCTTTGCATCAGTGTTTACTTTTGGTTTTACATGAATTTTCAATAATTTGTTGATTGGAATTAGCATTGGGATTTTGAGAATCTGGGTTTCATGAGTGAATGAAGGAGAAGAGGTTTTTCAATTTTAATTGACTGAAAATCTAAGTCATTATCCATGTCATTAGTATATCTGCTTTTAAAATTAATTTTAAAAGTCACCTAAGATAAAGCAGATGTTAAAAAAATAAAGTTAAAAAAAATTCTCTCACTTGACTTTAATGTTTAACTGAAAAAAATTTGAAATTGATTGTTTAAAATAGAAAATAAGTATAAGTTTGTTAGTTTTTAGGGTCATTTATTATTGTTATTTTCGCTTAAAAATATAATATTTCAAAAGGTCCAACTCGTTTAAATATGAATTTCATTTAATACAAAATTATCAATTCTCTTAAAAAATACCCGAATATTAGTGATCTAGTTACAATTTTACTTAGAAATTACATTTTCATCTCTAAAAAAAAATAATAGCAATTTGAAAAATAAAGAGTTTTAAGAGAAATTTTAAAATAAAATAGGAATTATTAGAATTTTTAAGCATCCATTCACTATATGTACTCTTCCCAAGATAAAAAGTATTTATTACTATTTTAGGTAGATAAAGAGCCTATAATACCCTTTTTATTAAATATATTCTTTACGATATTTTGGAAGATGTAAAACTAAAATTAAATGAGAATTTAAAAGATTTCTTAATATCGCCAAAAAAGTCAACCAAGACTTTTTAATTAAGGAGTAATTATTATTATTATTCTTGATATTATTATTATTATATTATTATTATTATTAATTATTCTTAAGCATCCATTCACTATGACGCCAAGGAGATTGTAATTATTATTATTATTAATTCGAAAATCTGCGTTGAATTATTGACCCTCGCTTATATCAAGCGGTAATCAGACAATCAACGATCGATCTTGTGTAGAAACGCCACACACAACCTGACGAATCGTTGTATGATAAGTCAAATTGAATCTAAAAAAAAACTAAGAAAAATACTTAGGAATTCTTCAAAGAACCAAATATATGAATAATGAATAATGAATAAAGTATGATAATTATTGACATCTAATCAATTTGGAAAAGAAATTCTATTTCTATAAAACAATAGAAACCTTATTTAGAAAGTAAATCTAAACTGGAAAGAAATCTTAATTATAATAGAATTTGATAAGTATCTCGAAAACAAATCCTCAAAAATTAGGCTAATAGAACCGCCTAATATTTTAGGAAACAATTTTTTTTCCTAAAATCCCAAAAATCCTTGCCACGTTCGTTAGATCTTTTCTTGCGTGTGAAACTTGCTTCTTTCCTTTGCATGTAATCTAATTATGTAGTTATAAAGGCCCACATAATATTGGCTACATGTGAATAACTTGTCGATCGAGGATCAGTATCATTCCCTCCTCTTCAAAGGATTTGTCCTCAAATTTGGCACCCTCCTCTCGAAAAGGATTTGTCCACAAATCGATCCTACATAAAACAAATCAAGTTAGTAACACCAAACAAAATATAACCATAAGTCTCATCCGCAATTTAAATGAATAAGTAATATCAAAGAACGCAAGAAAGAATTTGAAAATGTCCAACTCCTTCGGATCAAATATCAAAATGAATCGATCCTTCGCAGAAACACATTTGTCAATGCTCCCGGATCAAATATCATTACTTAAATTTTACCACGCTTCTCATCTCTCAATTCGGATTAAACACAAAACAAAACAAATCAACAAATTCTTTGTGCTTAATCACAAAGGCACTTATCCATCCATGATCCTATCAATAATCATCAAAACACAACCACGACCTTTCTCCTTCCATCGACATTAACACAATCAAAATCACATAATAGCAGCGGAATAACAAACTCAACACATGCTAAAGAATTTCCCAAAGTGTGACAAAAATCTAATATCATCAAAATAGAGAATAACAAATTTTCTCATAAAAATGCAAAAGTGCGATGATAAACACTTCTTGAATCAAAACCATATGATAGCAAAATCGTGAAACGAAGATCGCTTTAACGTAAACAACATGATTACTGTTAAGATTGACTAGCATGAAACCCTAAGTCAATATTTGGATAAGAAAACCTAGAATTAATTTCACGCAAGTAAGCACATCATCAAAAACGAGAATATATATCATGATCATAAACTAACTCAACATAAATCAAATATCCACCATAGTTCATGATAAAGATAATTTTACTCTTAAAATAGCTAACAACAACAAATCCAATGGAAGCATAAAACATGTTTTAAATAACTCATGAAAACACTAGATGAATCGGTTAATCTAACATAAATAACTAACCACGTATATAACTTACATGCTAAAACAATTTTCCCTCAACTCGCATTGTAAAATGGGTTGTCTCTCTGGAATCTTTATCAAACTAATTCCAGACGTAAATGATAGCACGGGGTATTTCATCAACAACCTACACAATAGACAAAATAGAACTAGACAAAGAAGAATCATTAGTTTTAGTATTCAAAAGCACCGTCTTGTACGAATGTACAGTCATTGGCTTTTCAAAATAGAATTCACTTTTCAGCTCACTCTCTTTTTCTTAGTCACATATTTCTTCTCTCTCTTCTTTATGCTCACCCCCTCGTTTGTTTTTCTCTCGTTTATTTTCAAGCTCACTCTTTTCATTCTCTTTTTTCTCAATCTCTCTTTTCTTTTCATTCTCACTCTTTTCAATTTTTTTTTTTACATTATCAATCTTTTGAACAATTTTTTTTTTGTCGATCTTTTTCACATGTATTTTCTTTTACAAACTCATCTTATTGATTTCTTTCTTTGGATGATGTTATCATGGATTTCATCTTCAACACCCAACCCAATAGCTCTCCTTGGACTACATATTCTATAATTTCTTCCACCTCCCTACCGTGATCTTATTTCTTCAGGCCTTGAAGTATATTCAGTTGCATCCAATATTCTTCCACCCTCTTAAAGCTCTCATTGATGTCTTCTCTTAAGTTCTTGGATGCCTTAAGAGTGTCTTTGGGGTTGTCTCCAATGTGAATCCTCTTTGTTTCCATGTCTGCGAACCCTCATATCATCTTCTAATGTAGATCGCCTTGAAGGTTGCTTCTATATGTTTTTGAGATGTATACTCCTCCCTCCTACTACACCTTTGTCTTTGGAGCAAACCGCTTTCTCATTCTTGCTTTTTAATTCAGCCCATTTCTCGATCAGACGCTCCTCGTGTTTTTGTTTGCTAAGCCGCCACTATATAATAATTGTATGATCGGAGAACTCTCGAATCGCCTGTTTGACCTTCCTCCGCTCCAACCGTAATCATCTCGGATATGCCAGATATCAATATTGCCTTGGAAAGTATTCCTTGAGACCATAAGAACTTTCATACTTGTAGCCATACATATTTCTTTGAAAAACAAAGGTTAGTAGATAAAAAAATTCCTCACACACTCCCTTACGTGTTTCGCTCAAATAATGATGAATAACTCGTGTATCGCTCAAATTTGGCTTTTACCTTCTAATAATCTTACACACTTGACCCCTCGCTTATATTGAAAATCTTGACCCCTAATAATCTGCGTTGAATGGACACCAACGACACCTTGACCCCTCGCTTATATCAAGCGGTAATCTCGAATACAATCGACGATTGATGCGGAGAATAATGAATAATGAATAAAGTATTTGATTATATCAACTTGGACATCTATTTATACTACTCTAAACAATCCAAATTAATGACAAATTATAAATTCCTATTTCTATAAAACAATAGAAACCTTATTTAGAAAGTAAATCTAAACTAGAAAGAAATCCTAATTATAATTGAATTTGATAAGTATCTGGAAAACAAATCCCTAAAAATTAGGCTAATAGAATCTGCCTAATATTTTAGGAAACAAAATCTTTTTCCTAAAATCCCAAAATTCTTGCCACATTAGGATCTTTTACCGCGTGAAACTTGCTTCTTTCCTTTGCATGTAATTTGATTATGTAAAGTCATAAAGGCCCACATAATGCTGGCTACATGTGAATAAATTAACGATCAGATTGTATCAACATGGCAAAGCCCATGTATACATCAAAGACACTCAAAGACTTCTGTTTGGTAATTATGCACAACAAGACTTTCGTCCGCTTTTTTGGACGGAAATCGTAAGGACTATTTGGTAATTATTTTATAGTATAGTTATGCGATTGTAAAAAAAAAAGTTTGATAATCGCAATGAAAATCGGGCCCTAATAAAGTGACCAAAAAATCTATTAAGATTGCAGAAATATAGAAACTATGGTAACTAAAAGATCCGGGGAACCGTTTGGTAATTATGCACACCAGTCAGCACTTTTGCCCCTTTTTGGACGGAAATCGTAAGGACCCAAAGTATAGTTATGCGATTGTAAAAAAAAAGTCTATTATCGGGCCTTCGGTGACCAAAAAATGTGTTAGATTGCAGAAATATAGAAACTATGGTAACTAAAATATTATAATTAAACAGATCCGGGAGAAAACTCTGGGAAGTATACCTGCTGCAAAATTGCTGCAAAAATTGAAACCACCTTACTGGTTTTCAGCACACCTACACTGCAAATTTGCTGCACTAGTTCAACACGGGGAGGGTGGTCCATTTACTAAATTTCTTGCACTCGATAAGTGCCTCCCTGGACGACAGTTTTTGCAGGTTTCCACTGACATCCTGGCATGTAGCCTCTCAAAATTTTTGTTGTTGTTGTAATTCTTACTTGAAGCTAATATGTTCAGTTATTGAATATACTGAGCTTTATAGATTGTTGAAATTGAATCGGAGCCAGGACCGTATGAGATTCGATATGATGAAGAATGGCTGGCGATAACTCGAAAGTTCAACTCCATCTTTCCTTCAACTGCCAAGCCTGCAAATTTTGGGTCTGTATATTCTAGAGAGTTGATATTCTTCGAGTCGTTCATTAGAATAGATTTCTAACCCTTTCCTCTTTTGCTGACAGTGGTGTACAGCTCGACAAGCAAGAATGTCAGCAGTGGATCAGGAATAAGCTACAAGCAAGAGGAGCCAAACCTTTTGAATTTGTGCAAACAGTTCCCGGCTATGATCCTTCTCAATCTGCTGCTAATGGTTCCCTTTCTGGTAATGAGAGGAGATATACTGTAGTATATTAGTAATTTTCCATTAACCTCAAGGCCGCTGGTTCCGATTTCTGTACTTGGGACCAAATTTACTTATGAAAAACACAAAATATTCCATTCTTCTCTTTAAATTAATTGTTCCAAACAATAATTCTGGGATTTCATGTTGTCCAAACTTGGTTATTGTGTTAGAGACTGTAATTGCTCTCAGTCATGAAACCTCTTCTCTTATATGCAGAGTGTCAGGAACATGTTTATTTCAAAAAAGTTTCCCCTAAATATTTTTAGTATAGCCCTGCAATGATGATTTCGACGGATAACTCTGTAGAGAACTCTTTATGTTGTTGCGGACATTATATTGGTTATAAGCGGTCAGACTTTTGCATATTACAAAGCTGACAAGCTTGATCTTTGTGATGTATATACTTTTCTTATATATCTTAAAAAAAATAGTTTTGTGTATAAGTGGGTTGTAATATACACCAAATTAAATATTTTTTTTTTTGGAAACGATCTAATCATCTCATCCCTTTAGAATGCCTTCTCATTTTCACTCGAGACAAGTAGGTTAGAACGTGTTCCCTTGTGAGCTCATTGTATTAGTGAGCAGCTGGGAGCCCATGGTCGCACACTTGTATGCTCTCCATATACGTTCATTCAATATCCCATTTTATAGCCAATTTATCTTTCATGTAATAGTTGGTGTTGTTACTTCTCACTAAACAATTCTGAATCAAAATGATGTTAATACTTATTCATTATCTTTCTTCAATTATTATTATAAGGTTGATGAATCTCCCCAATTTCATCAAAATTTTATTTTATAGTTTGAGGTATTGTTATTGCAATCAATCACATTGAAATGATAGTTTAAGACAAATGCTCCAAACAATATAAGTGATAAATTTGTCACATTTTGGCAGGATATCATCGGAACCCTCAATCAGAAGCATTTTTGCAGTATCTAGAACTTCAATATCAACTTGATAACACAATGGAAACAAGGGAGCTAATCCATAGTCCAGCCTCATTTATTTCAACTGGTATACACACTCTTGCTCTTTGATGTGTTACTTGTACTAGACTAGCCCATATTTTAATTGTGTTCAGAGCAAATTAAATGCCTACCAGTGTCTTCCTTTGAATTTCTATGTGACTTCCAGTTGCTTCTTCATGAAAATATCCTAGCTCCTCAGTATTACTACAATAGTTTGACAGATGTGAGAAAGTGCATGATATGTATGCATTATCTCAAAGTTGATGAACTTAAATAAAGTAGTCTTATTTTACTAAAGAAAGAAATCATATTTAGTGACTTCAATTTATACCAGGGTCATGTTATCTCTTAATTTGAGCTTCAAGGTCGGGCCAATTGTATTGGTTTAATAATCTATACTATGATAACTTATTTATACTCTCTCCTCTACTTTATGTTTTCTTAATTTGTGTAAAAACTAAAAAGTGTATGTAAGATATATTTTTTTTTGATAAAAGAAGAAATTTTATTAATAGAAAATAAAGGATATAGTAAAAAGGGATCAAGAAGTCCACCATCAACGAACTCTTGAAAAACAAGATATTAAAAAAAAGAAAAGAAATGCAGTCCTCCAATTTCTACACAAATGAATCATTGAGATAGCTCTAAAGGACCCCATAGAAGAAGCTCAAAGAGATGTAAGAAAAATAATCCTATCACTCAATAGCCTAAAAGAGAAGTAACTTCTTCTAAACAATGTAGCATTACGCTCATTCCAAATTTTCCAAAATATAGAAAAACAGACATACTTCTATAAAATTTTGACATCCCAGTGTACTTAAGACATCTTTTATGTCGGAGGGAGTAGTTTTGTAGGAAACAGTTTCCTATGAAGATTATCTTACCTAGTTTTAATTTATTACTATCAAAATATTAGCATAAATTATTTGAATTTAAGTAGGATTTACGTTATTAATTAGATAAAATAGTTTTAGAAAGAAAAGTTTTCTTATTAAGATCATTTTGCCTAATATTAATGTTACTAAAATTAAATATAAGTATATACTATAATATAGACTTTAATATATTTTTTTTTAATGTATATTTGTTAATAGTATTACATAATACAAATTTATAATAATATATATATATATATATATATATATATATATTTTATGTTATAATTTAATGAAATCTGGTTGTAAATTTTATTATTAGTTAGATAATATAGTTATAGAGGAACCAAATTCCCACCTTACCTAATAGTAATCTATTACTATTATTAAGATACAAGTATAAATATAATATAATAACCAGTCATATAATTAACCTTAAAAATAAAAATTAATTATTTTATCCAATAAAATATCTGTAAAAGAATACAATAAAAAAAGACCAACAATGTAATAATTGTACAACAAGACCCCGTGCTTCGCAAGGGTATAGTATACATGCTAGTTGGATTTTAATTTGATATATACTGATATCCTTATGCTAAGATCAAACAAAGGCCTGATGTTAATTTGATATATACGTTTATCAAGTTTATGATATCCTTATGCTAAGATCAAACAAAGGCATGTGATATCGCACTAGTGGAGACACGACTATAGGAGGCACAAAAATGTTAAACTTTCCAGTCCCCATCTAACATGGTTTAATTGTATTAGCCAATGCATCAATGTTTGCCAGTTATTATCTTTGTTGGACATAGTTTTGGTGCTTGGGACTTCGCCGCACGTATGCTTCAAATCAACGCAAAAGTATATTTTTATGTACACTAGTCTATTAGCCAGTGCGAGGCACGTGCATTATTTTTTTGTCATTTTATATTATTTTTTTGGTAATTCAGTAATCTTTATGTATAAAATGGTAAAATTTACAATGAATCAAAGGTTTATACTTAAATATATAATACAATAATTGTTAGTTTTCCTAGGTCATTCAAAATTGGGCTTCAGTCCAACCCACATAAAATATTGAACTGATTACTATTGAACTCAATTAGAAAAAATAGAATGCTTTGTCAGTTTGTGGGTTTCCCTATAAAATGGGTCTCAAATTCTCAGTCTCTCAGTTACATGAATTTTCACAAAATATCCAATAAATTTGTAATCCTCTTTTACTTCTCTCTCTCTTATTACCATTTTTTCTTTTCTTTTTGGGTGATTTGTGTAGAAAATCACAACGGTTCGTACTAAATGTGATTGTAATTAGATGCATTCATGACACTCGAAAAACGAACAGACATGGGTATTCAATTAATGCTAAAATTTCCGCACCTATCATCAATAATTTAAAAAATTAGTGCGGCAAATAATTAAACATAACATTAACAATTATCGAGTCAACTCGGTTGTAATTATTAAACACAACATTTACTTCTACCAAGTCAACTCGGTTGGATAATATGGATCACTTTCGAGTTAACTCGGGTGGTCCTTCAATTAATTAAAAACTGAACTCAAGTTGGCATTTTAAATATTGGTATTGACGTACACTATATTTTTTGCTTCATGATATTAGGATTTGTTATCCATGTGAATTTATTGGGACTTTGTGAAAGAAGTTTCGTCAAGCTTCCTATGTTCTTCCCTATTTTGAAAACTGTTATGTAACTATATAGTAGCATCTCCATCAACACAATATATAGTGCTGATGTTTTAAATACTATGGGTACAAGTGTAGGCTGCTTTAATCATAATTCTGAAGATATTCCCATTGATGATGTGGATGAGATGGAAGCACTTGAAGAAGTTGATGATGAAGAAACAGATAAGGAACTTGCGTAAAACTTGCGCTGAGGTATAGTTTTCATTACTATTTAATTCTGTAAACTCTGTTTGATACAAGGAAATTGTA
Organism: Panax quinquefolius; assembly: GCA_020205615.1. NCBI lineage: Eukaryota > Viridiplantae > Streptophyta > Magnoliopsida > Apiales > Araliaceae > Panax > Panax quinquefolius. The sequence goes on along the minus strand of CM035164.1, from coordinate 74,510,362 downwards.
GTGGAAGGGGAAGGGGAAGGAGAAGGAGAAGGGAGGACAAGGTATTCCAAGGGAAGAGGTTCCCCTAGGTGAATGTGGAATATTTTTTTTCTTGTTTTGTGTATAACTGGAAGGAAAAATTGAATGGAAAAAAATGTTGAAGAGACTTTACCTTGTTTGGTTGGGTACTAAATAGAAGGTGGATAGAATTGTTTAATTAATTTACTATCATATGCATGAGGCATAAGAATTATATCTCAAAATGTGATAAAATAATATGAAAAACTGTAATGATGCCTATCAATACCAAAACCCCAATGCTAGCTCTTTGATAATGCCTTTCCATCATTTTTTAGGAGTGAGTTTTTGGGTCTATACGGGAGGGTGCCATCCAGTTAGAGGTCGTACAGTTCTTGTGGTATTGTCAATACTTCCCCTTTCTATGGGAATTTGTACAGATTGCGAAGCTCAATTTTTCTTGATTTATATCCAGTGTTCTAAAAGTCGCTAGTCGGTCCCATGTCTGGCTACCGACTAGCGACTAGGGGATTAATCGGCTAGTCGGATTTTCAATTTTTTTAAAATATATATATATATTCTCATTCCTCCTTCATAAGTTTTGAATAAGTAGAATAACATAAGTAACACAAGTCATCAAATAAAAACATGGAAACTAAGTAAAACCAAATAGTTCGACGCTCTAAGTTCAAAACATGAAAACAAATTAACCAAATGAAATATAGTGAACAATTAATTCAACAATAGTGTTATTATACCTATGCATAAAAATATAAAATCAGTCATTTCTCCAAACCCCGGTCAGATTTTAATAATTTAATTTATAATTGAAGTTGAAACAATTTAAAAATTAAAATGAAATATTACAATTAACTAAAAAAATTAACTAATTCTAATTTATCCAACCTTTTCTTTAATGTCCACTAAGGAACTAATTAACTAAAACCAAATAAAAATTGTAAACTGTTTACAAAAAAAATAATTTGAGAAACTGTTAAGTGTTAAGTATAAGTCTTATATCAGTACCTTATATCAGAAGAAGTCGAGGCGAGCAGCGTAGTCGTAGTCGTAGTCGAGGCGAGGAGCAGCAGCAGTAGTGTAGTCGTCAGCGAGAAAGAGTCGAGGTTCGTCGTCGTTCGTCGAAGCGTCGTCGTCGGTCAGGCGAGAAGGAGTCGAGATTCGTCGTCGTCCGATTTGTCCCGACTTTTCCGACTAGTCGCCGACTTGAGGCCGACTAAGTCGGCCAGCGACTAAATCAACTGACTAGGGCCTGGTCGACTCGGCGAGCCTCCGACCCCGACCTAGTCGCCGTTAGAACACTGTCTATATCTTACAATCTCCTTGTTTTTGTATCTGGTTTCCTCTTTAAGCTTTGTTCTAGACTAAAACTGTGGAAGCTCTAGAAGACTTTCCTTTGGAGCACTATAGGGATTGGGGGATCCTTCACTAGGACATTGTACTTTTTTCTTCTTTATACTTGTTGCCAGAATTCTTGTCTCCTTTATTTGTAACATCTCTTCTTTCATATCTTTTATAATAAAATTTATATTAATCGCGTTATTATCATTAGACACGTGCATGCAGTTGGATCAAACAGGGTCCTTATACAATAAGTCGAATATCTATTTCATTTTCATCAACATCAATTTTCCTTACGTATATACTGCTTCTGTCAAAATATGAGTCCTATCTGACTTTTTAAATTATTTTTAACTCACATTATGGTTTTCCTTGGTCATAGTTGTACATAAATTTATCCCGATAAATTATAATTGATTTTTGACTATATTGCAGGTAGGTTATATTCTGCAGGATGGCTATTCATGCTGCAGACGTAAGCAATGTGTACCGTACCTATCTTTTCACTCGACCCTGCCTTAAAAAAGGTGTTACAGTCGTAAACGATTTACTTGATTTTGCGCAATGTGTTATTCTGGAGTGGCTCTTGTTGCATGCTATTATGAATATTTTAATACACGGCACATTGTGCTAAATCATTTCTAATTTGAACTCACCACGTTAAATTTGGTTAACCTTCAGGCGGTGTGCGTGTTTGTTGGAGAAAAGGAGCATAATGCTAAACCATCATATTTAAAATGAGCTTTAGCCCCGTCATCTTCAGAACTCAGGGTGCTATAATTAGATCCTACTTCTCTATAGTTATGAAAAGTACTAGCAGTTTGTAATGTAAATGCATCTTTTACATGGATATATACTAAATTTCTGTGCAGAGATATATTATGTACCTCTCTGTTATTGCCTTTTACCTACTTACAGCTAGAAGATTCTCTTAGTAAAAGTAATTTAAGCTTTCATTGGTCACTTGCAAATTTGTGTCACTTTTTATTAGGTCATAAGTTATAGGTTTAGGAAACTTGGTAGGTCTTTCTTACTATAGAGTAGATGCTTATAAACTGTTTGTCATCTATTCAGAATGTTCGAAGTATGTTATAATGTTTTTCGTGATCATATCTGCTTTTCCTTTTAGTGTGTAGAGGACAAAACCTCACAAGGCAACACTATATTTATTCCTAAAGATCTTTCTGTACTAACAAAAAGAATTATACCAATCTTGTTTCCTTCTTTCACTATTATGTAATCCTTGACGTAGTTAGTTATAGTTGGATTACTTAATTCATTCTCTCATGAATTCATCGTCTTGGTCATCTGTTCTAGTTAACAGATAACTGAAGTCTTGGTATAGGTTTCAATGATCGTTTCTTCTAAGCATGTAAACTTAAAGACATTCAAATCTGACATTGATATTAGTTTAGAGGCGATAGTTTGATATTTTGGAATTTTATGACAGATAATGCTCGGGGACCAGAGCAATCTTTGTTGTGATGCGTCTGTCGTTAACTCTTGAGAACCTCTGACCGGTCTTTTGACTCATGTCTTAAGTGGTTGATGTTCATCATCATAGTCATTATCATTATGCTGTTCCATTAACCGTATTATTTTTGGACATTGACCTTAGCGAAACCCACCCAAAAAGTAATAAGATCATGTGGAAGTTTAGTATATTTCCTTTGAAAATTTCACGGTGTTCATGGTTTCTTGGATTCCTTTTTGCCTTCTTTCAATTCCCATCTCTCCTCTGATTTGTTTATTTCCTATCAATGTGCACAAAGCCAGTTGAATGCTGACTATCCAGATGGCCAACCCATAAAACAAACAGACAAGGTGTCAAACCACTAGTACAAAAAACGTAGAAATGTCAAACCACTAATTTAGAGGTGGTGGTATTTTCAATTGCTTCCTTTTCACTTGGAAGCAAAGCATTCCGCAATTTAGTATAATTATCCCCAAGTTTAGAATTTCCTTTTAAGCTAATCCTCCACGTATTGTGCGTAAAAGATCTGAAACTGTTCTCTTATACTTTTTCAAATAAACAAAGTTCCATCTCTCGCTTTCTCTCCTTGAGCTTTCAGTTTTGTTTAATAGTGGCTAGGCGAAAGGCGTGGCTAGTCAATCTTCTTTAGTAAGCAGTTCTTATCATAATCCTTTGTTAAATGACTTGGTGTGAATCTTTGAAGAAAATATATGTTCAAGAAAATAGTAGACCTAGGCAATGTGTTTTTTTAGCTAGTTTTTATATCCAATTTGTAGGTCAATTTTCATTTTTCTGAAAACTGAAAACTGAAAACGGAAAACAAATCCCTGTAGAGACAGAGTTCCCTGAATTTGTCATGCAACCCCATGGCCCTAAAGCTCACAATTCCTGCCCTACAAATGGCAACCACTGTGCCCTCTGAAGTGGTACCATACCCACTAGGCGACACTAGTAAAGTCACCCCTTGGTGCATTTTGTAGTAGTAAAATGGTCCTCATTTGCACAATAAGATAGGAACTTGGGGGGACCTTCATATTTTTTCCCCTTTGGAAATTCATACGGCTCTGCAAACCTCTGTTATATTGCTTAAAGCCACACGATTGGCATCTTTGAATGGTAATTTGAGCCTTTCGAGTTGGATAGCTCTTCTCACTACTGCACCACTACTAGGTCAGCATGGCATGCTATAGCCTGGTGCTATGGTAAAAGCCGTATTCATTTCACAAACTCTTGCCAAAATTGTCTGTACTCTTGCCAAAATCCACAGCACTGGGTTATTGTCGAAAGCTACTAGCATTCACTTATGATGAGCTTTAATTGTAGAAATTCATCCGGCTGAAGAAAATGGGGCTGCGTGTATATAGCCAATGTGGCTTTGACTAGGTAATGTGTAGACGATATTTTTAAGAGTTTTCTAAAACAAGGTCTAGGTGCCCGCCTGGGCGTCAATTATTCGCTGGGCACTGCCAAACCTTGGCGAGTAGGTGCTATGTGCCATCGCTGCAACTTATTTCCTCCAATTCCATAAAGAAATGTGTTGTTGCGATCTGTTTACTTTTAATAGTTGGGACGGGATAATATTAGATATTATCCTTTTAATTTGTTATAATTACTAGCAAGTGTTCCAAATTTCTCTTAGTCCATTAATTTGACTATGTTTCAAATCAATCCCTAAACTTCCACTTTTTATAAATATAACATGAACTTATATTATAAATACTGGCATGAACTTAGTATTTTTTTCTTCCTCATAAATATAAAAAGTAATAATAAAACTACATTGCCTAGACCCCTATATGAAAACACCTAGGTCCAACCTACAATGCGTAGACGCTTGAAGCTTCCTTTACGGCCTATTGTTTTTTACAACACTAATTTTTAGTTGGTCAAATTTCCCCACTTGACATTTTGTCCCAAATGGTACTTTACAAGTCATTCACTACGTAGGCGTTACAGAGGGTTTATTCCTTTCGGCAATGAGAAGGATCAAACATGACTTGGTTTTGGCACAAACTTTACTTTGCCAATAATAAGCATATAAGAATGTTATGGTTGTCTTTTTTTTTTGGCACATTGAGAAATGCTATTTGTGTACTAGCAAGTTAAGGAAAGTGATTAGAGATAAAACGACCCGTGTCGTTTAATCACCTAGCACTAAGCGAATAAATAGTAGAAACTCTTGTTCGAGGACACGTGGCCTAATATTATTCGATTCCAAAGTTCCAATGGTGTGTTAGAAAGTGATGTTCTGAATAAGATAATCCCATAACAGCCGTTGTTGGGAGATTCCCTTCCTTCATAAAAGGCTACCATTTTCAATGGTTTATCAAAGAATAAAGCATTTGTTTTATAGTATGGGCTACTACAGGTAGATGTTGATGTTTGATAGGATTATACCTGTATTTATTGACACGTGTTTAGTTAGTTTTCATTCTTTTTCTTTTTAAATGTCATTTTAAATAAGTGTTTTTGTTTCTTAATATTTATGGATTGAAAATTTCAATTAAACATTAATTGTTTAATTTATAATATTACCATAAATATTAAATATAATTTTGATTCTCTCACTATTTTCTGTCCAATAAATAACATTCTCCTTTTCTAAGACGGACAATATAGATAATTTATATTATATTTAATGTTATACAATCATTTCCTTAATACTCGTGCATAACTTTAAAACGTACATATATTAAGGGATCGGGTTCGGTTCAGGTTCGGTTTGGGTTCGGTTCGAGTTGGACTTGCTCGCCTAGTCGAGTCAAGTTCGCACATAATATTCCATTCGATTGCTCGATCGAACATGTTCGTGAACCATGTGGTTCGGTTCGTCTTTGTTCGCGAATAATTCGAGTTCGGTTCGGTTCGGTTCGGTTCGATAAGTTTGAGTTCGGTTCGATAAGTTCGAGATCGATTCGAGTAGTTCGATTTCTTAATTAAATGTTTAAATTGTTTCTAAAATTCTAAATACAAATAATTGGTTATTTCATATTAAATTCTAAAGTTTGTCTTACTAATAATTGTTAAATTTGTAGTAATTTTTTTTATTACCTAAACATCTTTTTTGTTTTTTTAATAATTGATTATAAGTAAACATTTTTATTAAATAATAATGTGTACTTCTTCCTCTAAATTCTAATTTAATTAAAATTATTTTAATATTTTCATAAAATTTTTAGCAATGATTTTTGGATTATTATATATAATTTACATCCATAATAATTTAATAAATTATAACTTATGTCATAAAGTACATAAATAAAGTCATTAATCATTAATACAATTACTTATATATATATATATATATATATATATATATATATATATATATATATATGAGTAATTGAAATTGTCAAATCGAGATTAAGAATAGAGAAATAAAGTCATCAATGTACGATCGAGATTGAGTAATAGAGTAATAATCATTAAATTATTTACTCAATAATTTCGAAACTTTAAAAAATTATATATAAATTTGAATATCGAAAATATAAAGTCGCTATTAAATTTAAAAATTGTAAAAAAAATTGAATATTAATTAAAAATGACAACAAAAGAAATAGATTACTAATATTAAATTGTGAGTTTTTGATAATCATTTGTTTGTACACTCTGCTTGAAGTGGTTGGACCTTGAAGAGTTGAAAGACTTTTGGATATTAATATTTGATTGTTAACATTTGTAAATCAAGAATTTCTAAGTACTTGTTAACTTTTAACTTTTAAGTTCTAACTTCTATGTTCTAAGTAATCATTTTTGGTTTTGGTCTTTTTGGATGAATGATGATTATACTATTCGGTCTAATTTTTGATTGAATACTTAGACTCTTAGAGAAGACATTTTTGACATTTATTTAACTATTTTTTGCTTCGAAGTTCTAAGTTTGTGTTCGTGAACAAGTTTGGCATTCGTGATCATAGTTTGTGTTCGTGAACGTTCACGAACTGTTCATGTTCGCGAACAAGCTTTTGTTCGACTTGTTCGCGAACTCGATCATATTCGCAACCACCAAACGATCCGAACTCGTACATAGTTGTTGGTTTTCAATTAAGTTACTCGAACATGTTCGACTTTAACTAAAAGTGTTTGAGTTCGGTTTGAGTTTGACACAGTTCGGTTCTATTCGTTTCATTTGCAGGTCTAGTCACAGTAGTTACTACATAGTATCTCATAGTATTGATTCAATAATTGTTACAGTAACATCTGCACAATATTTTATATTATTAAATTAATAATACGACACAATAACTCATATTATTTGATATGATATTATTAAACCAATTAACATTATTGACAATGTCTAGAAGTTCTGTAAAGGAAAGAGGTTAGTTAATTGCGCGCCGTTTATACGGAAGAACCCATCTTTCCTGGGAACGATCTGGTTGTCAATATTGTGAGTCATTAATATTAATTGAGAATAATTATTGAAGAATAAAAAGTTATTGATTAAGGATAATTATAATAAGTAATGTGCGGTAGATATTTGTCCAATTTGTGTTAGAAATAGAGAGGTTTAGTATGAGACGTTTGTTGTAAATTTAACTTATTATTTCATGGACCCACCACTTGCCAAATAGTCAAATCGTCGACAAATTTTTTTAGTAAGTATTTGTTTTATTATTATTATTATTATTATTATTATTATTATTATTATTATTATAGTAATAAAATAGAATTTTTTTATATAAAATATAAAATTTTTATAAAGTTGTTTGTTTTATTAGAATATATTATATTATATATAAAGTTATTTGTTTTATTAGAATATTTTATTAAAATAAAAAAAGCAAACGAACAATTTGCACCACATTTCATTTATCCAATGAATTTGTCAAAGGTGGTGTATTAAGAATTTTCTATAAATAAGTTGCTTAGTTAAGGTATGAAACTAACACCAGAATCACAAAATTCTTCTTCTATAATATTGTGCGTATTTCTTTTGAGTATAAGGATACTTTGAGTGTAGCTTATAGTGCAAGATTTCCTCCAAATAATCTCTTTTATTCCAGTCAGATCTAGTCTCATACTAAGGTAAATGATATTATTTTCTTTCAATACTCGTAAGGAATATCATTTTCTTTCATACTCCATATTATGGTAAGAAGTTGTTATTCGTTTCTACAACTTTTTCGTTAAACGGCGAAAATGTCTAAACTGTTTAGAACTTTCTCAATAGTTGGCCCTTCATTTAATATTTTTTTACTTGAATCTTCCTATTGCGTTTTACACGTTATAATTGAATTATAAATCTTATTTATTCTATTCTTGAACTCTAATCAAATTTTTGGATATCATGTTGACAATGACTCCATGTAGTAGCCCCAAATTCGGGTCCTAATCACCAAGGATCTGGTATACTATTTCTATAACTAATTGCGGAAGATATAAACATAAATTATTTATACATTAAACTTTATACACAATCCCCAAGGTCGAGTAACCTTAACTTAATACACAACTCATAATCTAATCGACATACAATGTCATTATCATATAATTCTATTATAATCTTTTATCTGTACAATGAACAAATGCTGGAACTGTCTTTGACTTTTCATGTATCCGACGTATTCGTCTTAATCTGTAATGTTTATCATGATATTGCAAGGGTGAACAACAAGTTTGCCCATCAAGTATAAATTTAATTGAGGATATATCATGATTGAAAGAATATGAATAAAAGGCTGGTTACGTTCAACAATATAATTATGAACTAGCAGGAATCAAATTTCATAACTGAACGATCAGGACGACATGAATAAATGTCAGTTGTAAGACCCCAACTTTTATGAATAAAGAATAATTTTCTAGAAATATATTTTTGAATATTATGGTGTGGATTTGATATAATGTTATATCAAATCAAGTGGTTATATAACCATATTTTTGTGGGTAATATTTATAAATTTTGCAAAGTAAGCAAGTGGTTATATAATATTTGATTGGTCGGGGAATATTCGTTTTAACAGGGAATATTCGACGAGCAAGACAATCATTAAGTGGACCCCACAATGTAAGTATTGTCGTAGTTAGAAAAAGATGTAATTATCTTTTTATAAAAATAACGGCAAAAGTGTTACTGTTAAAACCGTTGAACTACCCAGTAGTAAAAGTACGAAGAATACACATGGTTGTATAAAGTTTACACCAGTATTGATTATTGATGCTTACATTGAGAAGTCACTCGTTATACTCAATTATTGCTACGATGAATTAACGTGATCATATCTCTCATATTATTGATTCAATTATTGTCACAAAGATATCATCGCATAATATTTATTATTATTAAATAAATAATTGAGACGACAAAGTTATTCATATTATTATTTGCAATATCGACAATGTCTAGAAGTTACGCCAAGGAGAGGTTTGGTCACCTAATTGCATGGCCAATAAGGAGAAATCCTTATCTGAAAGCCCCCTCTTCCAGGAACGACCGGTTGTTAAATATTGTGAGTTATAATATTAATGATGAATAAGTTGTGTTGATTAAAGATGAAATTGATAGTTCCATTGTGTTGGGATTATTAGTGTTAGTGGAAAATCTCATTTATTTCGATAATAATTGATGTCTGGAGGTTATATTCACCAATCGGGTAATTAATCGGATAAATGAGCAATTAATTGCTATTATTTCACAAGCTTATAACTATTTGTTCACATGTGTGTACTATTGATTCACATTATTTACTATTAGGGGAGGTGGTGCAAGTTTGATAATACTTGCAGGACTAAATTAAAAATGAAGAAAAAGAGGAAGGTATTATACTGTAATATTTCGAGCTCCAAAACGTGTAATTATCGAAACTATATTTTTCAATAAATAGAAGCTCATTCTTCCTTCATTTCTCACCAATTCACAAAAGCTTTAGAGCAATTATTATAGAGAAAAATTATAGAGAGAAAGAAGAAGAGAAGTCTGCTACCTCACTATTCCAGTATACAGTTTTTCTAAGGTAAGGGGTATTATTCTTTCGTATTCATGAAGAGACTTATTTTCTTTCAATACTCGTAAGGGTTGTTATTCCATTCTTTATTATTATGTTGGAATAACATGTCTATGCGAAGTACCACATACATGGTGAAATTCTTATGTTATTCCATTCTTTATTATTCTGTTGAAATAACCTGTCTATGCGATCTATCGCATGCCTGGTGAATTCTTTTATTATTCCATTCTTTATTATTTTGTTGGAACATCTTGTTTGTGCGGATTACGCATGACATGGTTCCATTCTTTATTATTCTGTTGGAACATCCTGTCTGTGCGGATTACGCATGACCTGGTTCCATTCTTTATTATTCTGTTGGAACATCCTGTCTGTGCGGATTACGCATGGCCTAGTTCTATTCTTTATTATTCTGTTGGAATAACTTGTCTATGCAGATTACGCACTTCTGGTGAATTCTTCTGTTATTCCATTCTTTATTATTCTGTTGGAATAACCTGTCTACGTGGATTACCGAATGGCGGCAAAAATTCATTTGCGGTTTCATATATTCTATTATACTCAATTGATTAAAGTTTTGACTTCTATACTCCATGAAATTAGTGGAATATCCTTGATATTTGCGCTTCATCGAGTATCTTTTCATGGAAATATTCTTCTAAGCATTCTTGAATTTTACTCCACAAAGCAGTATCATATTGACAATTTGGACGTTATTGATTTCTGGATAAATTAAATTATAAATCTTTACAAATTTATCCTTGAACTTGTTTTATTGAATTCTTATATCATTGTCATCATCCTCATGTTTATAATATGTTGAAAGTCATCTGTGGTCTGTAGTGCATAGATGGACTTGGTATGATTATGACCAGGGATTATTCGGTATAATCAAGACCATAATGTTACAAATGATGTGGTAAAAGTCCTCATTAGTAGTAGTAGTGCGTTGATGGACGAGTTGTTGGCATGATCATTACCATTGATGAATACACGAATATCCTTGTCTCGTAGTGCATGGATAATTTGTGGTCGTGATACTAATGAATATCCTCGCAGAAAGTGGGGATGATGTGGTTTATTTATTGTCGAGTCTCAATGATAAAAGTGATGAAAAACCTTTTAAATCATAGAAGATAGTAGATTTTATGCTCTACTTGACTCTTCTAATGGATTGCTTGTTCATCATAGATTAAACTTGATGTTTATTATATTTTATCGGTTTAACATTGTTGAAGGCTAATGATAATTTATTCGCATTATCTTAGTCATAATATTTCTTTTTGGGCTAGTTGAGCTCACCCTTTCTTTTCTGAATTCTCTTGTGAAATGAGAGCGTGGGGTGGGACTAGTAGAGGGGAACAGAGTGACGGTCCGGATGATAGCATTAGTAGTCCTCACTATTCATTAAATAGTGTGACAATAAATGTAATGAGGACTCCATTGAGTGTGGATATTGTCTAGATGACAATATTCTTATTAAAACTCTTAGATTATGTTTTGTTGTATTTTACATTGTTGTATAATTAAGTTATATTTGAATTTTTGTACCATGTATGTGACGCCCCAAAAAATAGGTATACACAACACCCATTCGAGATCGCCAAATACATGGTATGTAAACAACTACAACTTTATTATTACAACAAGAAACTAATGAGTTTGAATACAAATATTATCTTCTAGACAATATCTATACTCAAATAAATCCTCATCACATTATTGATTCATTATTTTACAAAATGGTGAGGACTACAAAACAACTCTCTAGAACCTTCATTCCATACCCCGACTAAGTACTCGCTACATTCTCGCCTCCCGAGAAGAAAAATGGAACAACAAGGAAAAGGGTGAGCTCAACTAGCCCAAAGAAGAATATTATGACTAAGATAATATACAACAATTATCGTTAGTCTCAAACAGGAAAAAATCTGATAGAATACAATAGACAACAAGTTTCAGATCAATATTTCATAATGAAATAATAATTCATGTAAGAGTTACGTAGAGAATGAAATCTACTATAATCTATGAATTTAATAAATCCATCATCAATATTTTATCCTCGTAACATCAATCAATATTCATCTCAAATCAAATATTCATCTTTGCACCTGTGCCAAAGATATTCATCAATCGGTCATGTTCATCTCAACACTGCTCATCTTTGCACTAAAGGCCAAAGATATTCATCATCATCATGTTCATTTAAACACCGCTCATCTTTGCACTACAGGCCAAAGATATTCTTCAGAAATCATTCATCTTTGCACTATAGGCCAAAGATATTCAATAATATCATCATTTAAGACTGAGGATGATGAAAAATATTTTTAAAGAACGAATCCAGTGAAACAAAATGACAAGGATTAAGGATTAAGGATTCATACTTGGTTTTATCCACGTCCAAAAATACCTCAAAAATAATCATAGTGGTGTAAAATTCAAGAATGATCAAAACATGGATACAATCAAAGCTAGTATCCAGAATAGATATTTGAGATTAAAAGAAGAAATTTCATTTTTCGATGAATAGTGTCATCGATACGTGAATAGTGTCAGATACGTGAATAGTCAGATACGTGAATAGTAATCTCGACACCAAAAGATAGAAATTCCACAAAAAAACATTTTCACGCTTCATGAATAAGTACTTTCGTGAATAAGAATCGTGAATGAATAGTAACTCATGAATAGTAACTCGTGAATAGTAACTCATGAATAGTAACTCCGACATGAAAAAGTTCCAAATTTGATAAAAACCTCAGATCAACATTTCAGCATAATGATATTGAAGAAATAATATCATTACGAAAAAAATAATATCCCTTACCTCAAAGAATCAAGAGATTTAAGGAAAGATCTAAGTGATGTTGAATGAAACTTGTATCGAAATAAAGAACTCTCAAAGTATCTAAATACTCATAAAATACACTCAATAATATAGAGAGAAAGAGAGAAAACTTTGTTTCTGGTGTGATTTTCAATTCTAACTTAGCCCTCTATTTATAGGAAAATGTTAGCCGTACCAAGGCATTTGACGACACACACCGATGGCTTTTACTCGCTACTATTGCCACCCACCACATTTGAAATAAAATTCAGCACATTTCTTCACCAACCACAAGTGGGGCCCACTCAATTCTAGAATTTTCCACCAAAATCAATTATAACCCTAATTTCCAATCACCACCTCTTAAAATTCATAACAAATTATACGCTCATCTTTTAACGGTTCAAAATTTGTGGACATATACTCAACTTATATATGTATAACATATCCAAAAATTACCACAATCCAACTCACGGATTAAAAATTATAACCCCGCAATATATCTCAAAACCCCGATTTAATTTTTTAATACCTCCAATCCGATAAAATATCGATAAAACACCTTAACATTAATTCCTTCATTAATAACCACATAAATAAATCCATCATTTATATTCATATAAAATAAATATTTCTTATCATATGAATCAATAATTAATTATTCACAAATAATATTATGTAATCACATTTACGACAACCAGTCGCTCCTCAGAAAGAGGGGCTTTCCAATAAGGATCTCTCCTTCATCGGGCGCCAAGCAATTAGGTGACCAAACCTCTCCTTAGATGTAACTTTCTAGACATTGCCAATAATGTTATCTAATAATATTATTCAAATAATATGAATTATTGATCCGATAATGGGAAATATCGTGCAAAGGACAATTATCAAAAAAGAATAATATAAAATACCAACGCAAAGAATTATTGAATCAATAAAATAAACTATTGAACAAGAATTACTATAACAATTATTGAGTAGTGCTTTCACGTAAGAATCAATAATTCAACAACATCATGTAATACCGTATGCATCTTTGCAACCACGCCAGACATCGTATTTTAAACCACCGGGTATTCCAAATGCCTTAAACTCAGAATAACTACTACTGCGTTATTTTTAACCAACTTATATTTTCGTTTTCTTTCATCCAATCGCTTTCACGTTATGGGCCCACACATGGTCGGCTGGCTGCGCATTTAATATTCCCGACAAAGCATTTAATATTCCACCACCAAAACTAATATTCCCTAACAACAATGAATATTTTATAACCACTTGCTTATTTTGAAATATTTATGATTTAACCCTTAACTATCCACATTAATCAAATCAACCCTTACTATTTCAAAATAATAAATAAAGGAAATTCCTTTTATTTAAAAAAAATTTGGGTCTTACAACCTCCCTCCTTATGAAATTTCGCCCTCTAAATCGACGTGACGACTGGTGTGTTTCAAAAGGTGAGGATACCTCGCTTTCATTTCCGCTTCCAATTCCTGTGTCATTTCCTATAAAGATGATTCCTCCACAAAACTTTAACTTGTGGTATGACTTTCATGGCAGTAGGACATGCTCCTTCCTATCCAAGATCTTGACAGTACCTCCTCATACGTTAAGTCTTGGCTATCTCGTCCGGTTCTAACTCAATAACGTGGTTCGGGTCTTTCACATATTTACTTAAGCATGATATGTGAAACACATTATGAACACGAGACATACTGGAGGTAACGCAAGTCTATAGGCTACATTTCCTACTCTGGCCAAGAATTTGAAATGGACCAATAAATCGAGATTGAGCTTTCCTCTCTTCCTAAATCTTGTAACTCCCTTCCATGGAGCAACTCGCAAAAATACACGATCCCCTACACTAAATTCCACGCCCTTTCGATGAAGATCCGATAACTCTTTTGTCGATCTTGTGCCGCTTTTGTATACGTTGTCGAATCATTTGGATCTTTATCAGAGTCATACGTATTTAACTCGGGTCCCAACAATGTTGCTTCACCCACCTCATCCCAACATATGGAGAACGACATTTTCGGCCCATATAATGCTTCGAATGGAGCCACACCTATACTTTTCCTCGATAACTGTTGTTGTAGTAGAATTCCACCAATGGTAAATACTTATCCCAACTACCCTTGAAGTCTAGGACACGAGTCTTAATATATCTTCAAGAGTTTGAATAGTCCTCTCTCGATTGTCCGTCCGTTTGGGGATGGTATGTCAACTAAATCGCAAATTCGCGCCCATAGCTTTTTTGCAAGCTAACCCAAAATCTTGAAGTGAATCTTGGGTCACGATCCAAACTATGGATACAGCATGCCATGCAACCTCACAATCTCATTTACGCATATACTAGCAAGACGCTCAAGGAATAAGTCTCCAGATCGGCAAGAAATGAGCAGATTTGGTTAATCTATCAACAATAACCCAAATAAGATTGATGCCTTGAGAAACCGTAGGAAGACCCCAGAACGTAAATCCATGGTAATGTGTTCCCACTTCCATTCCAGGAATCTCAAGTGGTTGCAACGGACCCTTAGGTACTAGATGCTCCGCCTTTACACGTTGGCAAGTTAAACACATCGAGATAAACTTTGCAATCTCTCTCTTCATATTATTCCACCAAAATGTATGTCAAGATCACGATACATTTTAGTACTTCCAGATGGATTGCAAATGGTGTATTGTGTGTGCTCCATCATAATCTTGTTCTTCAAATCAGAGTCGTTAGGAACACAAAGTCTAGAGTGGAATCAAGTATTCCTTCTTCATCAATTCTCGCCCTAATAGCTCCTTCAGACTTTCTTCTTCATACGCATCGCCTCCGGCCTGGGGTGGCTTCGAGCAAAATTTTAACTTTATCGATTAAAGTCGATTATACTCAGTATATCATCAATGGGTACCTAGAGTTTTCATCTCCATCTCTATTATTTGTAAATTATAATAAATTAGTCTTTGACAATATCGCACTCAGATCAGATATACGATCTTCTACTCAACACGCCGCCTACCACGCTCGCTTTTCCAGGATGGCATGGTCGTAACATGTAATTTGAAATGAGTCTCCTCTCGAGTTCTTCAAGCTCTTCCCACATTCCTTGCTCCATTCGAATTTTGTATCTCTACGAGTCACCATGCGATAATGGAATAGCGATTCGAGAATATCCTTCAACGAATCTCCGATAATAACCAACTAAGCTTCAGAAAGCTACGATTTTGACATCGACTTAGGTTGCTCTCAATCGTGACTCATATCCCAATCTTGGATAAGACGTCACAATGACACCTATCGCTTTACTATCGCATCTAATATGACGCCCCTACAGAGAGAGTTCGCTTAGGTGAATTCCACAAAGGAAGTCACAAGATAAAGGCTCGTGTACCAAATTTATAGTTGAATTTTTAACTCAAGTTCAATAGAGCCATTCGATATTAGATTTTAGAAATGAGTTTTGTACCGGGTTCAAATTCGATACAAAATTTAATATCATCGCTCTTTGGGAGTAAACCAAGAAATTCTTCAGAAATACGCCAGAAAAATCAATAACAACAGAATATTATTCAAATCGACGCGTGTCTTTATTCAAATCCATAACATGGACTAAGAAAACTTGACATCCGTAATAAACGAATGACTTCATGGCTTGATATGAAAATGTTTGATTACAATGGTTTGATTGCTTGAATTGAATAACAAAGTTGCTTAGGAATATGAAAACTAACAACAACCTTATTAAAAACAATCAATTTTGGCATGATGAGTAGTTAACCTTAAAATCACATCAAAAGCAAATATCTCTATAGAAATAAGGTTAATGTAAATGTGATAGTGCCAACCTGAATCAAACAAGATTTCTAAACAATGATGTAATGAAAGTTTCTCCTAATCTGATTCTCCATAAATAGGTCAAAGTCTAATTTCTCCGTAGTCAAGTTCAAACGCTGAGCAAGCAAGCAAGAGATATAAAAGAATGGGTAGAACCCAGATTCTAGTAAGGTATAAACTTCGCAAGAATTTATAATTAACTAACCCGTGCTAACTTCGCTCGGGTTCCTCGATTTTGACCGGCCACGACAAACGCTCTTCCAGAATCGTTGACTTTGACTTTTTCGGGACATCTTTTTGAGTCACCATTCACTGGATCGGGTTTCGATATCGCATAATCTCGAGCGATATGTCCTTCCTTTCCACAATTATAGCATACCTTAAACTGTTGTGGGACAGCTTTGGACCGATATGTCCCTCTTTCCCAGATTTATAACATACGACCGGTGGTCGTTCTCCTCCCTTAGAACCAATTGTACGCCAGATCGCTGCCTTCACATGGTCGTTGTTAAATCTCCTCTTTTAAAATCTCCTCCCGATTCGCTTCTTCTATTTTCATGGCCACGATTACCACCGAGTGGTTACCGCTTTGTCCGTATTCTTCTTTCTCCGCCGGTTATCGTTATTCGATGATCGCTATCTTAGGTATGATCCTCGGTTATGGTCCCCGGTTGAACGCATTTCGTTATCTCGCTTCTAACAATCGAGCCTCGCTGACAACATCCGAATAGAGAGAAAATTTATGAGAAATGAGATATCGACGACGCCGGGTTTCAAACCTCTAAGAAACATCCGCCATACGCGCTCCTCATTCTCCACCAAATGAGGTGCAAACTCGATAACTCCGCGAACTTCGCCAGATCGACACCGCCATGTTATTCTCGCCTAGTCTAATAAACTCCACTTCCTTCATACGATTTAATACTTTCGTGGAAGTACTTGTCATTGAACTGCTTCTCAAACGCTCCCACGATACGCCGAGTGAAAATGGATGGGTACGCTTCACGATTCCCACCAAGACACCGCCTCGCCACGGAACATAAAGGTGGCAAATGGAACCTTCGTTCTTCCGCATCCCAAGACATCGAATATCTTGGTAATTTGTTTGACCCATGTTTCCGCCATAATCGGATCCGGCTTTCCTTAAATTTCGTGGTCCCAACTTTGAACTGCTTGCATTGTGACCACCCGTGAATTGCTATCATTTCCTCCTATATTTTGAACACGAAGTCTCCTCGTCTCGATTTTGCATGAATCGCAAAAAACTTCTAAACATCCCTCGCTCATCATCTCGCTTCGCAAGTGGTGTTGTTCATGGGAGGAACATTGCCCACTGCAGACGCTCTCCTCGCTGGTAGTAAGTACAGCATCTCCACGGCCTCATTTACTCCATCGTTAATATTCTCATTCGACATTCTCAAATATCGCCATAAAACAAGGGTTAATTAAGGAAATCAATATATCACATAATATCCCTATATATATCGACCAACTAACAAATAAGCTTAGTAGGACACACTAATAAGGATTTACTCGTCTCTCCCTCCTAGTTCTATCCCCGATCTCCGCCAGAGATCATATCCCTAAGCTCGATATTAACCGTGACGCCCCCAAAAATAGGTATACACAACACCCATTCATTCGAAGTCGCCAAATATATGGTACGTAAACAACTACAACTTTATTATTACAACAAGAAAATCGTGAGTTTGAATACAAATATTATCTTCTAGATAATATCTATACTCAAATAAATCCTCATCACATTATTGATTCATTATTTTACAAAATGGTGAGGACTACAAAACAACTCTCTCTAGAACCTTCATTCCATACCCGACTAGTACTCGCTACATTCTCGCCTCCCGAGAAGAAAAATGGAACAACAAGGAAAAGGGTGAGCTCAACTAGCCCAAAGAAAGAATATTATGACTAAGATAATATACAACAATTATCGTTAGTCTTCAACAGGAAAAATCGATAGAATACAATAGACAACAAGTTTCAGATCAATATTCGCAATGGAAATAATAATTCATGTAAGAGTTACGTAGAGAATGAAATCTACTATAATCTATGAATTTAATAAATCCATCATCAATATTTTTTATCCTCAGTAACATCAATCAATATTCATCTCAAATCAAATATTCATCTTTGCACCATAAAAGCCAAAGATATTCATCAATCGGGCCATGTTCATCTCAACACTGCTCATCTTTGCACTAAAGGCCAAAGATATTCATCATGTTCATTTCATGTTCATTTAAACACCGCCAAAGATATTCATCTTTGCACTCAGACTACAGCCAAAGATATTCTTCAGAAATCATTCATCTTTGCACTATGTGCCAAAGATATTCAATAATATCATCATTTAAGACCGAGGATGATGAAAAATATTTTTAAAGAAACGAATCCAAAGGAAACAAAATGACAAGGATTAAGGATTAAGGATTCATACTTGGTTTTATCCACGTCCAAAAATACCTCAAAATAATCATAGTGGTGTAAAATTCAAGAATGATCAAAACATGGATACAATCAAAGCTAGTATCCGTAATAGATATTTTGGACTTAAAAGAAGAAATTTCATTTTTCGATGAATAAGTGTCAGATATACGTGAATAGTGTCAGATACGTGAATAAAGGCCAGATACGTGAATAGTAACTCCGACACCAAAAGATAGAAATTCCAAAAAAAAACATTTTCACTTTCATTAATATAGTACTCGTGAATAGAATCGTGAATAGTAACTCGTGAATAGTAACTCATGAATAGTAACTCGTGAATAGTAACTCATGAATAGTAACCCGACATGAAAAAGTTCCAAATTTGATAAAACCTCAGATCAACATTTCAAAGATAATGATATATGAAGAAATAATATCATTACGAAAAAAATAATATCCCTTACCTCAAAGAATCAAGATTTTAAGGAAAGATCTAAGTGATGTCGAATGAAACTTGTACCTAACAAAGAACTCTCAAAGTATCTAAATACTCACAAAATACACTCAATAATATAGAGAGAAAGAGAGAAACTTTGTTTCGGTGTGATTTTCAATTCTAACTTAGCCCTCTATTTATAGGAAAATGTTAGCCCACCAAGGCAGACTTGACCGCCACCGATGGCTTTACTCGCTACTATTGCCACCCACCACATTTGAAATAAAATTCAGCACATTTCTTCACCAACCACAAGTGGGGCCCACTCAATTCTAGAATTTTTCACCAAAATCAATTATAACCCTAATTTCCTAATCACCACCTCTTAAAATTCATAACAAATTATATCGCTCATCTTTAATTCGGTTCAAAATTTGTGGACATATACTCAACTTATATATGTATAACATATCCAAAAATTACCACAATCCAACTATCGGATTAAAAATTATAACCCCGCAATATATCTCAAAACCCCGATTTAATTTTTAATACCTCCAATCCGATAAAATATCGATAAAACACCTTAACATTAATTCCTTCATTAATAACCACATAAATAAATCCATCATTTATATTCATATAAAATAAATATTTCCTTATCATATGAATCAATAATTAATTATTCACAAATAATATTACGTAATCACATTTATGACAAACCAGTTGCTCCCAGAAAGAGGGGCTTTCCAATAAGGATCTCTCCTCATCGGGCGCCGCAATTAGGTGACCAAACCTCTCCTTAGATGTAACTTTCTAGACATTGCCAATAATGTTATCTAATAATATTATTCAAATAATATGAATTATTGATCCGATAATGGGAAATATCAGGCAAAGTTGACAATTATCAAACAAAGAATAATATAAAATACCAACGCAAAGAATTATTGAATCAATAAAATAAACTATTGAACAAGAATTATCGTAATAATTATCGAGTAGTGCCTTCACGTAAGAATCAATAATTCAACAATACTGCGTGTAATACCGCTAGCCATCGCAACCACGCCAGACATCAGATTTTAACCACCGGGTATTCCAACATGTCTTAATCTCAGAATAACTACGCCGTTATTTTTAACCAACTTATATTTGTCGCTTTCTTCATCCAATCGCTCAGTTATGGGGCTCACACATGGTCATACCGTCGCCGCATTTAATATTCCCGACAAAGATTTAATATTCCACCACCAAACGAATATTCCCTAACAACAATGAATATTTTATAACCACTTGCTTATTTTGAAATATTTATGATTTAACCCTTAACTATCCACATTAATCAAATCAACCCTTACTATTTCAAAATAATAAATAAAGGAAATTCCTTTTATTTAAAAAAATTCGGGTCTTACAACCTCCCTCCTTATGAAATTTCGTCCTCTAAATTGACGACGACGACCGGTGTTTGAAAAGGTGAGGATACCTCGCTTTCATTTCCGCTTTCCAATTCCCGTGTCATTTCCTCTATAAAGATGATTCCTCCACAAAACTTTAACTTGTGGTATGACCTTTTCGCGCAGGGACATGCTCCTTCCTATCCAAGATCTTGACAGTACCTCCTCATACGTTAAGTCTTCGCTATCTCGTCCGGCTCTAACTCAATAACGTGGTTGGGTCTTTCACATATTTCTTAAGCACGGATATGTGAAACACATTATGAACACGAGACATACTGGAGGTAACGCAAGTCTATAGGCTACATTTCCTACTCGGCCAAGAATTTGAAATGGACCAATAAATCGTAGATTGAGCTTTCCTCTCTTCCTAAATCTTGTAACTCCTTCCATGGAGCAACTCGCAAAAAAATACATGATCCCCTACACTAAATTCCACGTCCTTTCGATGAAGATCCGCATAACTCTTTTGTCGATCTTGTGCCGCTTTGTATACGTTGTCGAATCATTTGGATCTTATCGGTAGTCATACGTATTAACTCGGGTCCCAACAATGTTGCTTCACCCACCTCATCCCAACATATCGAGAACGACATTTTCGGTCCATATAATGCTTCAATGGAGCCACACCTATACTTTCTCGATAATCTGTTGTTGTAGTAGAATTCCACCAATGGTAAATACTTATCCCAACTACCCTTGAAGTCTAGGACATAGAGTCTTAATATATCTTCAAGAGTTTGAATAGTCCCTCTCGATTGTCCGTCCGTTTGGGGATGGTATGCCGAACTAAATCGCAAATTCGTGCCCATAGCTTTTTGCAAGCTAACCCAAAATCTTGAAGTGAATCTTGGGTCACGATCCGAAACTATGGATACAGGCATGCCATGCAACCTCACATCTCATTCATTTACGTACATACTAGCAAGACGCTCAAGGAATAAGTCTCCGATTCGGCAAGAAATGAGCAGACTTGGTTAATCTATCAACAATAACCCAAATAAGCATTGATGCCTTGAGAAACCGTAGTAGGAAGACCCGTGAACGTAAATCCATGGTAATGTGTTCCCACTTCCATTCCGGAATCTCAAGTGGTTGCAACGGACCCTTAGGTACTAGATGCTCCGCCTTTACACGTTGGCAAGTTAAACACACCGAGATAAACTTTGCAATCTCTCTCTTCATATTATTCCACCAAAATGTATGTCGAAGATCACGATACATTTTAGTACTTCCAGGATGGATTGCAAATGGTGTATTGTGTGCCTCCATCATAATCTTGTTCTTCAAATCGAGTCGTTAGGAACACAAAGTCTAGAGTGGACTCAAGTATTCCTTCTTCATCAATTCTCGCCCTAATAGCTCCTTCTTGTACTTTCTTCTTCATACGCATCACCTCCGGCCGGTGGCTCGAGCGACCTTAACTTTATCGATTAAAGTCGATTATACTCAGTATATCATCACGTGGGTACCTAGAGTTTTCATCTCCATCTCTATTATTTGTAAATTATACGAAATTAGTCTTTGACAATATCGTACTCAGACTTAGATACGATCTTCTACTCAACACGCCACCTACCACGCTCACTTTTCCAGATGGCATGGTCGTAACATGTCTTTGAAATGAGTCTCCTCTTGAGTTCTTCAAGCTCTTCCCACATTCCTTGCTCCATTCGAATTTTGTATCTCTACGAGTCACCGCGATAATGGAATAGCGATTCGAGAATATCCTTCAACGAATCTCCGATAATAACCAACTAAGCTTGTAGAAAGCTACGATTTTGATTATCGACTTAGGTTGCTTCTCAATCGTGACTCATATCCCAATCTTGGATAAGACGTCACAATGACACCTATCGCTTTACTATCGCATCTAATATGACGTCCCTACAGAGAGTTCCGCTTAGGTGAATTCCACAAAGGAAGTCACAAGATAAAGGCTCGTGTACCAAATTTATAGTTGAATTTTAACTCTCAAGTTCAATAGAGCCATTCGATATTAGATTTTAGAAATGAGTTTTGTACGGGTTCAAATTCGATACAAAATTTAATATCGGTCTTTGGGAGTAAACCAAGAAATTCTTCAGAAATACGCCAGAAAAATCAATAACAACAGGAATATTATTCAAATCGACGTGTCTTTATTCAAATCCATAACATGGACTAAGAAAACTTGACATCCGTAATAAACGAATGACTTCATGGCTTGATATGAAAATGTTTGATTACAATGGTTTGATTGCTTGAATTCAATAACAAAGTTGCTTAGGAATATGAAAACTAACAACCATTTAAAACAATCATTTTTTTGGCATGATGAGTAGTTAACCTTAAAATCACATCAAAAGCAAATATCTCTATAGAAATAAGGTTAATGTGTAATGTGATAGTGCCAACTGAATCAAACAAGATTTCTAAACAACAGATGTAATGAAAGTTTCTCCTAACTGATTCTCCATAAATAAAGTCAAAGTCTAATTTCTCCGTAGTCAAGTTCAAACGTTGAGCGCAAGCAAGAGAGATAAAAGAATGGGTAGAACCCAGATTCTAGTAAGGTATAAACTTCGCAAGAATTTATAATTAACTAACCTGCTAACTTCGTCGTTCCTCAGATTTTGATTTGGCCAATACAAACGCTTCTTCCGTGAATCGTTGACTTTGACTTTTTCCGGGACATCTTTTGAGTCACCATTCTATTGGATCGGGTTTCGATATCGCATAATCTCGAGCGATATGTCCTTCCTTTCCACAATTATAGCATACCTTAAACTGTTGTGGGCGGTTTGGATCGATATGTCCTCTTCCCGTGATTTATAATATATGACCGGTGGTCGCTTCTCCTTAGAACCAATTGTCACGCAGATCGCTGCGTCTTCACATGGTCGTTGTTAAATCTCTCTTTTTAAAATCTCCTCCCGATTCGCTTTTCTATTTTCATGGCCACGATTACCACCAGAGTGGTTACCGCTTTGTCCGTATTCTTCTTTCTCCTACCGGTTATCGTTATTCGATGATCGCTATCTTAGGTATGATCCTCGGTTATGGGTCCTCGGTTGAACGTATTTCGTTATCTCGCTTCTAACAATCGAGCCCTCGTGACAACATCTCGAATAGAGAGAAAATTTATGAGAAATGAGATATCGACGTACGCCGGGTTTCAAACCTCTAAGAAACATCCGCGTCATACGCTCCTCATTCTCCACCAAATGAGGTGCAAACTCGATAACTCCGCGAACTTCGCCGCATCGACACCGCCATGTTATTCTCGCTTCTAGTCTAATAAACTCCACTTCCTTCATACGACGAATACTTTCGTGGAAGTACTCATCATTGAATCGCTTTCAAACGCTCCCATGACACGCCGAAAAATTGGATGGGTACGCTTCATGATTCCCACCAAGAATCCGCTTTCGCCACGGAACATAAAGGTGGCAAATGGAACCTTCGTTTCTTCCGCATCCCAAGACATCGAATATCTTGGTAATTTTTTTGACCCATGTTTCACGCCATAATCGGATCTCGCTTTCCTTAAATTTCGTGGTCCCAACTCTTTGAATCGCTTGGTCGTGACCACCCGTGAATTGCTATCATTTCCTCCTATATTTTGAGCACGAGTCTCCTCGTCCGATTTTGCATGAACCGCAAAAACTTCTAAACATCCCTCGCTCATCATCGCTCATTGGTGTTGTTCACAGGAGGAACATTGCCACTGTCAGACGTTCTCCTCGTTGGCAAGCAAGACAGCATCTCCAAGGTCTCATTTACTCCATCGTTAATATTCTCATTCGACATTCTCAAATCCGTCATAAAACAAGGGTTAATTAAGGAAATCAATATATCACATAATATCCCTATATATCGACAACTAACAAATAAGCTTAGTAGGACACACTAGCTTAAGGATTTACTCGTCTCTCCCTCCTAGTTCTATTCCCCGATCTCCGCCAGAGATCATATCCTAAGCTCGATATTAACCGTGACGCCCCCAAAATAGGTATACACAACACCCATTCGAGTCACCAAATACATGGTACAGAAACAACTACAACTTTATTATTACAACAGTAAAACTGTGAGTTTGAATACAAATATTATCTTCTAGACAATATCTATACTCAAATAAATCCTCATCACATTATTGATTCATTATTTTACAAAAATGGTGAGGACTACAAAACAACTCTCTCTAGAACCTTCATTCCATACCCCGACTAGTACTCGCTACATTCTCGCCTCCTGAGAAGAAAAATGGAACAACAAGGAAAAGGGTGAGCTCAACTAGCCCAGTAAAGAATATTATGACTAAGATAATATACAACAATTATCGTTAGTCTTCAACAGGAAAAATCGATAGAATACAATAGACAACAAGTTTCGGATCAATATTCGCAATGAAATAATAATTCATGTAAGAGTTACGTAGAGAATGAAATCTACTATAATCTATGAATTTAACAGTCCATCATCAATATTTTATCCTCAGTAACATCAATCAATATTCATCTCAAATCAAATATTCATCTTTGCACCATGTGCCAAAGATATTCATCAATCGGTCATGTTCATCTCAACACTGCTCATCTTTGCACTAAAGGCCAAAGATATTCATCGGTCATTCATGTTCATTTAAACACCGCTCATCTTTCACCACAGTGCCAAAGATATTCTTCAGAAATCATTCATCTTTTGCACTCATGTGCCAAAGATATTCAATAATATCATCATTTAAGACCGAGGATGATGAAAATATTTTAAAGAACGAATCCAAAGTGAAACAAAATGACAAGGATTAAGGATTAAGGATTCATACTTGGTTTTATCCACGTCCAAAAATACCTCAAAAATAATCATAGTGGT
This sequence comes from Panax quinquefolius, assembly GCA_020205615.1. NCBI lineage: Eukaryota > Viridiplantae > Streptophyta > Magnoliopsida > Apiales > Araliaceae > Panax > Panax quinquefolius. The sequence continues at coordinate 74,484,704 of CM035164.1, read as the reverse complement.
GTAAAATTCAAGAATGATCAAAACATGGATACAATCAAAGCTAGTATCCGAATAGATATTTTGGATTTAAAAGAAGAAATTTCATTTTTCTATTGAATAGTAGTACCAGATACGTGAATAGTGTCAGATACGTGAATAAGGCCGATATCGTGAATAGTAACTCGACACCAAAAGATAGAAATTCCACAAAAAACATTTTCACGCTTCATGAATAGTAGATCGAATGAATAAGAATCGTGAATAGTAACTCATGAATAGTAACTCGTGAATAGTAACTCATGAATAGTAAACTCGACATGAAAAAGTTCCAAATTTGATGAAAAACCTCAGATCAACATTTCAAAGATAATGATATTGAAGAAATAATATCATTCTTAAAAAAATAATATCCCTTACCTCAAAGAATCAAGATTTCTAAGGAAAGATCTAAGTGATCTTTGAATGAAACTCAGATCTTTGACAAAGAACTCTCAAAGTATCTAAATACTCACAAAATACACTCAATAATATAGAGAGAGAAAGAGAGAAAACTTTGTTTCTGGTGTGATTTTCAATTCTAACTTAGCCCTCTATTTATAGGAAAATGTTAGCCCGCCAAGGCGAGACTTGACCACATTCGATGGCTTTACTCGCTACTATTGCCACCCACCACATTTGAAATAAAATTCAGCACATTTCTTCACCAACCACAAGTGGGGCCCACTCAATTCTAGAATTTTCCACCAAAATCAATTATAACCCTAATTTTCCGAATCACCACCTCTTAAAATTCATAACAAATTATACGCTCATCTTTAATTCGGTTCAAAATTTGTGGACATATACTCAACTTATATATGTATAACATATCCAAAAATTACCACAATCCAACTATTCGGATTAAAAATTATAACCCCTGCAATATATCTCAAAAACCCCGATTTAATTTTTAATACCTCCAATCCGATAAAATACCGATAAAACACCTTAACATTAATTCCTTCATTAATAACCACATAAATAAATCCATCATTTATATTCATATAAAATAAATATTTCCTTATCATATGAATCAATAATTAATTATTCACAAATAATATTATGTAATCACATTTATGACAACCAGTCGCTCTCAGAAAGAGGGGCTTTCAATAAGGATCTCTCTCATCTTTGGCGCCGCAATTAGGTGACCAAACCTCTCCTTAGATGTAACTTTCTAGACATTGCCAATAATGTTATCTAATAATATTATTCAAATAATATGAATTATTGATCCGATAATGGGAAATATCAGGCAAAGTGACAATTATTGAAACAAAGAATATAATATAAAATACCAACGCAAAGAATTATTGAATCAATAAAATAAACTATTGAACAAGAATTATCGTAATAATTATCGAGTAGTGCCTTCACGTAAGAATCAATAATTCAACAATCTTTATGTAATACCGTGTGTACATCATGCAACCACGCCAGACATCGTATTTTAACCAACCGGGTATTCCAAGCATCTTAATTCAGAATAACCACGCTGTTATTTTTAACCAACTTATATTTGCTGTTTTCTTCATCCAATCGCTTTCACATATGGGCCCACACACGGGCTATTGTCATTGCATTTAATATTCCCGACAGCATTTAATATTCCACGACCAAACGAATATTCCCGACAACAATGAATATTTTATAACCACTTGCTTATTTTGAAATATTTGCGTATTTAACCCTTAACTATCCACATTAATCAAATCAACCCTTACTATTTCAAAATAATAAATAAAGGAAATTCCTTTTTATTTAAAAAAAATTCGGGGTCTTACAATGTATTTGGCGACTCAAGATGGATGACGTATACCTATTTTAGGGGTGTCATATCAATAATAAACATGAACACAATATCTGGATCGGATGGTAATGAAGGTGATCAGCCTTTCATACCTGATGAATACATGCAATATGCACAGAGTGCGAATCAATAATTCATAGACATGGTAATCAGCAATGATTAACCATAAGCATATTCGAATGAAACAACTTGAGGTCAAGTTAAAGTAATCTTGCACAATATATAGAAGTTCAAGGTTAGAAACTTGCTTGTTTCACCAACTACTGCTACACAGTTTATATCGCTTTGTCCGAAGACCTATTAGTGATAATATAGATCTCCAATATTAGAATAATATCATCAAAGTATAATACTATTATATATATATATATATATATATATATATATATATATAAAAATAATCCTAAACACATAACACATAACCCTATCAGTCCACAAACTACTTAAGACTCGGTATCAAGTCAAACTATTTCAACTGAAGTTGAACCTACACAATTCTAATATCCCGATGGTCTCAGTCGAGATAATTCTCGAGCCTAAAATCACTAAGACTTGGCCTAAATACTTAACAATTAACTTATATAATTTTCTATTCGTTAAAACATTTTTCAAAGACTCGTAATAATTTTTAAGTCATTATTACCATTTGTCATTATTTTCAATCACTTATATCGTATTTATATAATATAAATACCACATTATTCCCTTTATCATTAATATTTATTTAATATTAAATATTAATAAAAATCATAACATAATATTATAATATATTTATAATATTACAAAGTATTTTTAATACCATAAAATCACATTTATATGATTTTTAAACATTTAAATCCATTATCCAAAGATTTGACATTAATATTAAAATATTAATATTTTCATGACAAAATATCAAAAGTTATATTTTATAACTTAAAATATTTTTTTCTAATCCTTAAATCATTTAATATGATTTTTAAGGCATTATTTTTATTTTGCCACAATTTATTTAATATATTCATTAAATAAATCAATTACCATTAATATTAATTTATTAATGAAATTCATCACAAAATATCAAAAGTGATTAAAAATAACTTAAAATATTTTCTAGCACCATAATATAAATTTTCAAGTATTAAAATCATTTTAAGTAATTTATTTAATATTATAATTAAATAAATTAAATACCATTAATATTCCAAAAATATTAAATATTTATGAAATATACTTAAAATTATTAAAAACCCATTTTTAGGCTTTAAAATAATTTTTAGGAATTTATTTTGTTTTTTTAATAATTAAAAACTATTTTCTCTAATTATTTATTAAAATAATTAATTTTCAGAAATTAAGTGTCACTAAAGGGGACCTTTAGCGACATAACCGTCGCTGTAACAACCCGAAATTTTCTGTATAAATAAATCAAAAATTTCGCATATAATTTTTTATTTATTTTAAAGATGAGGATTTGTACAAGATAATGTGTATATGTATTTATGTGGTAAATAGAAATATATTTATTACATGAATATTTACAAATAATTTAATTTTAGAATTATTGATTATTATAAAGTATATTCTTATAATAATTAATTTTATAGTAGAAATACTTTTATTAATTATTTTCCATGAAAATATAATTATATATTATTTAAATAATATATGAAATGATTTTTTTTAGAATAATTATAATAATTATTTTATTATATGAATTTTAGTATAGATTAATAAGTTAATTATTTTACTTTAAATGTTAAGGTTAAATATGGAAGATAAATGGATATAAAATCCAAATCCTAATTTTGGATTTAGATCAAGAATGAGAATATTAATATAATATTATTTTAATTGGTCTATTATGAATATGTACAAATATATGTGTACAATGATAATGGTTGTCAATTATGATACGATATTACAAAACTCTAGTATTATTTTAATAAACCCTAATTCGATAGTCAAATAAGACTGTAAGATTTTAAGTAATCACGTTATGTTATGAATGTCACGTGTTATGTGGTATATGATTGCTATTGTCGATTTTAACGCTAATTATGGAAAAACCCTAGTTAGTAATTTAAAAACCCTAATACTAGAAACCCTAATTATTTTGAACCCTAATTAATATTTATGGACTCTAATTGATTAGAAACCCTAATTCGAAAGTCAATTACGACTTTAAAGAATTAGTTAAGTCATTTTGTAGTTATAATACTATGTTAATGTGTCTAATACGGTTATTATACACTTATATTATAATTAGGAAAAACCTAATTTCTAAACATAAAAACCCTAAATTCTAAATGTTAGAAACCTTAATTAGAAACCCTAATTTAAAACTCACTTTGAGTTCAAAAAGCTTTATGTAACTATGTGATTACGATTAAGGTGAAGTGTTATAGAATTTTATATTGATTAGGTAAACCCTAATTAATATTTAGAAATATTAAATTTCTAGAAAATCCTAATATTTATATTAGAAACCCTAATATTTAAAATTAAACCCTAATTGCTAAATTAGCAAAGTTAATAATAATTAGAGATATTAAACCCTAATGTTACTGTATAAATTAATTAGAAAATTAATCTAATTTAGAAAGCCCTAATTACAAATTTTAGAAACTAAAATTTGTTTTTATTTTTATTTATTTATTTATTTTTATTTTTTTTTTGTACAAACCCTAGTTGGAAAATCCTACAATTTGTGCTAAACCTTAGGGTTAAACCCTAAGGGTTTGACAAGTTACAATTTTGCCATTAAAATGATTTACCAAATTACCTTTTTACCCCTCTTGTATTATTAAAGCTATAATGTTAGATTTTGACCTAGGGAGAGTTGTTGGCCAACCCTATGCAAGCCCATGTGACCAATCTCAGAAAAATCTCAGCAAATCAGCAGCACTCCAGCCAAATACATTGCATACAAGTGATATAAATTGATTTGGAGAGAGAAATGTTCATCATTTTGCCTCATTTATTTACCTTGCTCATCCAAGACCCTCTCTCTCTCTAAGATACGAATTCTTGTAGTATATCAGCTCCCAAACAAAGCCCCACTAACACCCACAACAAATCAGAGGCTTAGATTCAAGGATTTGATCAAGAAAGGTATAACTTAAAAACCAAAATCTGACTTTTAATCTTGTGCTAGATGTTAAGTTTTTGTGTTATATATGTATTATGGAGTCTAAATAAGTGATATGGGTTGGTATCTTGTAGATCCATGTAAGACCCCAGCTTTTATAAATAAAGATGAATTTTTTTTATAAATATTATTTTTGAATATTATGGAATAAATTTGATATAATGTTATAGTTGTGGGTAATATTTATAAATTTTGCAAAGTAAGCAAGTTGTTATAAAATATTCGTTTTGTCTGGGAATATTCTTTTTGTCGGGGAATATTAAATGACGACGGCTCAATCATTAGTGGACCCCATTAATGGAAGTATTGTCGTAGTTAGAAAACGACAAAAATTATTTTTCTAAAAATAACGGCAGAGGTGTTACTGGTTAAAACCGTTGAACTACCGGTAGTAAAACTACGAGAATCTGGCGTAGTTGTATAGTAGCACACGATATTGATTATTGATGCTTACGTGAGAAGTCACTCAGCTATGCTCAATTATTACTACAGTAATTGCTACATCATATCTCTTATATTATTGATTCAATTATTGTCACAGTATCATCTGTATAATATGTTATAGTATTAAATTATTAATTGAGACGACAAGTTATAAATGATTAATAATTGTTGAAAGATTAAATATGTGTTGATTAAAAATAAAATGATTTGTGGTAATATTTATTCAATCCTTCATGTATATAAAGAGTCTCATTATGAGGCGTTTGTGGTAACTTTGATTATTTTATGGGGGGGCATATTTCATCATCTAAGAGTCCATTCGTCAATAGTAATTACCTTTGTGAATAGTAATTACCTTTGTGAATAGTAATTACCTTCGCAAATAGTAGTTGTCCCGTCAATATTACCAAGAGTTAACTGCCTCTTCGGTGTTCCAAGGGTTAATTACCCTTCATAAATAATAGTAGTTGTCTCTTCAATATTACCAAGAGTCATTTTGAGCCTTCGTTAAGACCAAGAGCCACCCTCGCTTTTTCTATAAATAGAAAGCTCATTCCTTCATTATTTCTTACGAATTCATTGAAACTTTAGAGAGAGAAACTATAGAGAGAAAGAAGAAAAGTATTCTCGCTACTTCACTTTTCCAATATTCAGTTCTTCTAAGGTAGGGAATATTATTCGTTGTACTCGTAAAGGGTGTTATTTTTTTTTATTATTGAAGAGAACTTACATTATTCCATTCTTTATTATTCGTTGGAATAACTCGTAAAAGTGGCATACCCTATACATGACTCAGATATGCGGAATACCTATACTTGGTGAAATCCTTATATTATTCCATTCTTATTTATTCTCATTGGAATAACTTGTATATGCGGAATCCCCTATACTTGGTGATATTCTCTATTGGAACATCCACATCATTTTTTACTTGGGACTGGTTAAAATCTTTATTATTTTGTCTTTATTATTCTATTGGAATATCACATCGTGTGTTTTACAGGACCTGGTTCCGATTTTTTATTATTCGTATTTATTATTTCATTGGAATAACTCCGCTCATGCTAAATACCGCATTTATGGTGATTTCTTTTGTTATTTCATTCGCTATTATACTCAAATTGGTTAAAATTTTGATTTCTATACTCCATGAATTTAGTGGAATATCCTTGATATTTGCGCTTCATCCAAAGATTTTTAATGAAAATATTTTTACGAGCATTCTTGAATTTTACTCTACAAAACAAAGATCATGTTGACAATTTGACGTTAATAATTCCCGGATAAAATAATTCTTGAACTTGTTTTATTGAATTCTTATGTCATTGTCATCATCCTCATGTTATATTATGTTATCTCGGCTTACGTGCATAGATGAACTTAGTATGATTTATGACCGAGGATCATTCGGTATAATCATGGCTTGATATAAATGATGTGACAAAAGTCCTCAGTGGCCCTGTAATGGGTTGATGGATAGTTTTTGGTATGATTATGACCAGGGGTGATTCGGTATAGTCATGACCATTGATAATTTGATGAAAATCCTTGACCGTGGTACATGGATGATTAGATATTGTGGTTTATTCATTAAAATGAGTCTTAGTGATAAAAATTGATGAAAACCTTTTAAAACCTAAAAGATAGTAGACTTTATTTTCTACTTGACTCTTTTAATGGATTCAGATATTCATCGCAGCTTAAACCGGTTGTCTATTGTATTTTATCGGTTTAACATTGTTGAAAACTATTGATAATTTATTCTGCATTATCTTAGTTATAATATTTCTTACTGGGCTAGTTGAGCTCACCCTTTCTTTCACTGTTCTCTTCAGGAAATGAGAATATAGCTGGGACGAGTCGGGGAAAAGAGTGATGGTCCCGAAGATAGCATTTTAGTAGTCCTCACTATTACATTAAATAGTGTGACAATAAATGTAATGAGGACTCCTTGAGTATGGATATTGTCTAAATGACAATATTCCTATTAGAACTCTCGATTTATGTATTGTCGTATGTTACACGCACGGATGTATAATTAAGTTTGTATTTGAATTTATGTACCATGTAAGTGGCGACCCAAGATGGGTGACGTATACCAAATTTTGGGGGTGTCACAGTTGGTATCAAAGCTTAGGGATATGATCCCTGGCTGAGATGTGAGATAAAAACTAGGAGGGGAGAGACGGGGAATTCTTCGCTAGTATGACCTACCTAAATTTATTTGGTATTTAATTGGTCACGAGTATAGGGATAATATGTGATATGTTAATTAACCCTTGTTTTGTGACAAGTGTTTGAGAATGACATCCGAAAATCTTTGAGATAAGCAATGAAGCACATGAGAGTGTTGATTCAAATTTCAAACAAAAGGTAACGACCAACAATACGATAATAATCATCATCGTGTGGCAACGGCCATCGTAACAATGATAACCATCGGGGAAATTATCATGCTAAGAATGGTAACCACTTCGATTGGTAATCATGGCAAAGATAATAGAAGTGGAAATTGCAAGAAGAGAAGGTCATTTAGCTCAATTTTGTTGTGCACCAAAGTCAAGTCTAGTTGGGACGGTGGCACCAAAGGTGGATATGGACAAAACAAAGTCGTTGGTTTTAGGAAGTGCATTTTTCATGACTTCTCAAAAAGCGAGTAAACCGAACGGGTTAGCGGGTTAGTTAATTATAAATTCATGAAGTCTATACCTTATAAGATACCGGGTTCTACCCATTATTTTATCTCTCTTGCTTGCGTTCAACGTTTAAATTTGACTCAGGAGAAGTTAGACTTTGACTTATTGGATGAAACTTCGTTAGTAGGAGCCTTCGTTCGCTTACTATTTTTAAATCTTGTTTGATTCAAATAAACACTTTCACGTTAATTCGTCGATCTTATCTTTTGAAAATACTTGCTTTGATGTGATTTTAGGAATCAATTGGTTAACTACTCATCATGCTTTTCGTAAGGTTGTTAGCTTTTATATTCATAACCAACTTTGTTGCAGTAATTCAAGTAACCAAACTACTAAAGTCAATTATTGTCATATCAAGCCATAAGTAAAGAGCCCCGAACCTTTCGTTGTTGACTTCCTTGTGTGGAATGCACCGAAGCCGGACTTTTCATGGCGACATCATGAATGAAGATGGCAAGTTTATAGGTATCATTGTGAGGTGCTATCTAGGTTAAGGGATAGAAGTCACAGATTGGTATCAATGTGACGTACTATCCAAGTCTTGGATGAGAGTCACGATTTTGAATGATATTTCTATTATTAATAAATTTCTGGCGTATTCTTGAAGACTTCTTAGCCTACTTAGAGCGTGAAATCAAATTTCAGATTATTGACCCCAAAGACAAAACCCATTTCTTAAACCCTCAAATATTTCTTCAACTAAAATGAACAGTTTACGTGGTTTATGATGAAAGTCATAATAAAAGCATTGAACTAATGAAAATCATGGGTATACATGGTATTAGTAAGTGTTATGATGAGTGATGTTGGTTAGTATATAAAGTTTCTTAAAATCACAAGGAGTTAAAACCAGATTTTGGTGAAAAGCGTAACATGAAATTCAATTGACCAAATCTCCTATTATATTTTGAATTTTTGAGTGTGGTCAAGTCCTAGAGTTAGATCTATGAGTTACCTAACTAATCCAAGTGGAATCTTTGAAAAAGGTGTTGTAGATTTTCGTGTGGGTGATTTTAGCAAAGGAGTCAAAACTTCAAAATGTCCAAAAAGCTGCTGCCACGTTTTTGTAAGGGCTATTTCGGCCACTTAATTAGTGAGAAAAATTCAGGCCTTTTGGGACATAAATGTATATGGTATAAAGAACATCGTGTCCAAAAATGAGCTCATTCCGACTTAAAATGAGCAAGTTATGACCATTTCAATATTTAGGATTTTTCGACGAAAAATGCTATAAACTAGGACTTCTACAACTCGATGACCATGAAATTTAAACTGGAGGCTCACATTAACATGTGTAAGGTCCTGCCAAGATTTGGGAATTTCTGGAGTTAAACTTGAGGTAGCAAATTTCTTAAGGAATTAATTAGAAATTGATTTTTGAAAAATAGTAAATAAATTTTAAAATTTCGAGAAAAATATATTTTCATTATGGGACTATATTATGCTAAATCCCGTAAAAGAAATATTTTTGGAACTGATTTGATATTTTTCATAAAAATAGTTTGGTTACGAACATATGAGTTAAATATGTTATGTGAAGTAACAAAATTGGAAAATAGGATTTTATGGCTAGAGAATCCTATATAGAGTATATGCATATTTTTTTGATGAGGGAGTTGATCATTGGTGATGATATCTTATGAGTATGGCATTTTGAATGATTAAATGCATTATATGGTAAAAGCGTAAACAATTAAAATAAATTGTTTATAAATTTAAGAAGTGATTAAAATATTGTTATAATATTAATGATATTAGATTATAAGATTATTAAGTGATTGATAACATGGGGATATTCTTGAATCCTGGATAAATTATATTATAAATGTTTAATATTTATCCTTTATCTCATTTGATTGATTCTTTATATCATTGACATGATCCTCATGCATATATTATGTTGAAAGTCATCCGTGGCTCACGTGCATAGATGGACTTGGTATGATTATGACCAGGGATTGTTCGGTATAATCATGACCGTAATTGAAAACACGATTATCTTTGGCACGTAGTGCATGGATAATTTGTGGTCGTGATACTAATGAATACACGATTATCTTTGGCACGTAGTGCATGGATAATTTGTGGTCGTGATACTAATGAATACACGATTATCTTTGGTCGTAGTGCATGGATAATTCGTGGTCGTGATACTAATGAATATCCTTGGCCTGTAGTGCAGGGATGATTCGATGATATGGATTAATTATTGAATTTGAGTCTCGTGAATGAAATATTAATTCATGGATGTGGTAAAAGCCATCTTCGTCAGTAGTGCATTGATAGACTTGGTATGATTATGACCAAGGATTATTGGTATAATCATGATCAGATTGAAAACACGAATATCCTGGCCAAGGTGCATGGATAATTCGTGGTCGTGATACTATTAAGGCGCGTCTCAAAGATTATTGGTTTTATAAATTGTATATCTTTGGCTGTGAGTGCAAAAGATGAATTGTTAATGAATATCTTTGGCTTCAGTAGTGCAAAAGATGAATTGTTAATGAATATCTTTGGGCGGATTGCGAAGATGAATTTAATATTTTTAACGATAAAGGTATTCAAGGTATCCTCACCTCTTTATCATCATATCGTACGCATTCTAATTTCGAGGGCTTAAATTTCATAAGAAGGGAGGTTGTAAGACCCAAACTTTTATAAATAAAGATGAATTTTTTTATAAATATTATTTTTGAATATTATGGAATAAATTTGATATAATGTTATAGTTGTGGGTAATATTTATAAATTTTGCAAAGTAAGCAAGTTGTTATAAAATATTCGTTTGGTCTGGGAATATTCTTTTTTGTTTGGGAATATTCAGACGACGGCTCAATCATTAGTGGACCCCTATTAATGGAAGTATTGTCGTAGTTAGAAAACGACAAAAAAATTATTTTTCTAAAAATAATGGCAGAGGTGTTACCTGGTCAAACCGTTGAATTACCCGGTAGTAAAAAGTACGAGAATACGGCGTAGTTGTATAGAAGACACGATATGATTATTGATGCTTACGTGAGAAGTCACTCACCTATGCTCAATTATTGCACACTGAGAATTGCTACATCATATCTCTTATATTATTGATTCAATTATTGTCATAGTATCATCTCGTATAATATGTTATAGTATTAAATTATTAATTGAGACGACAAGTTATAAATGATTAATAATTGTTGAAAGATTAAATATGTGTTGATTAAAAATAAAATGATTTGTGGTAATATTTATTCAATCCTTGATGTATATAAAGAGTCTGTTATGAGACGTTTGTGGTAACTTTGATTATTTTATGGGGGGGCCCATATTTCATCATCTAAGAGTCCCTTCGTCAATAGTAATTACCTTTGTGAATAGTAATTACTTTTGTGAATAGTAATTACCTTCGTCAATAGTATTTACCTTCGCAAATAGTAGTTGTCCCTTCAATATTACCAAGAGTTAACTGCCTCTTCGGTGTTCCAAGGGTTAATTACCCTTCGCAAATAGTAGTTGTCTCTTCAATATTACCAAGAGTCATTTTGATACTTGGTGAAATCCTTATATTATTCCATTCTTATTTATTCTGTTGGAATAACCTGTATATGCGGAATCCCCTATACTTGGTGATATTCTTCTATTGGAACATCCTGTCAGGCTTTACGCTTGGGACTGGTTAAAATCTTTATTATTACGTCTTTATTATTCTATTGGAATATCCCATGCATGTGTTTTACAGGACTGGTTCCGTTTTTATTATTCTATATTTATTATTCTGTTGGAATAACCTGTCTATGCGAAGTACCGCATGCATGGTAATTTCTTTTGTTATTTCATTCGCTATTATACTCAGTTGGTTAAAATTTTGACTTCTATACTCCATGAATTTAGTGGAATATCCTTGATATTTGCGCTTCATCCAGTATTTTTAATGGAAATATTTTTCTGAGCATTCTTGAATTTTACTCTACAAAACAGTATCATGTTGACAATTTGGACGTTAATAATTCCTGGATAAAATAATTCTTGAACTTGTTTTATTGAATTCTTATGTCATTGTCATCATCCTCATGTTATATTATGTTATCTCTAGCTTACGTGCATAGATGAACTTAGTATGATTATGACCAGGGATCATTCGGTATAATCATGGCTTGATATAAATGATGTGACAAAAGTCCTCGTGGCACTGTAATGCGATGATGGATAGTTTTTGGTATGATTATGACCGAGGGGTGATTCGGTATAGTCATGACCATTGATAATTTGATGAAAATCCTTGGACCGTGGTATGGGATGATTAGATATTATGGTTTATTCATTAAAGCGAGTCTTAGTAATAAAAATTGATGAAAACCTTTTAAAACCTAAAAGATAGTAGACTTTATTTTCTACTTGACTCTTTTAATGGATTGCATATTCATCGCAGATTAAACCTGGTTGTCTATTGTATTTTATCGGTTTAACATTGTTGAAAACTATTGATAATTTATTCGCATTATCTTAGTTATAATATTTCTTCTTGGGCTAGTTGAGCTCACCCTTTCTTTCACCGTTCTCTGTGAAATGAGAATATATTTGGGACGAGTCGGGGAAAAGAGTGATGGTCCCGAAGATAGCATTAGTAGTCCTCACTATTCTGTTAAATAGTGTGACAATAAATGTAATGAGGACTCCTTGAGTATGGATATTGTCTAAATGACAATATTCTTATTAGAACTCTCAGTTTATGTATTGTCGTATGTTACACGACAGATGTATAATTAAGTTTGTATTTGAATTTATGTACCATGTAAGTGGCGACCCAAGATGGGTGACGTATACCAAATTTTGGGGGCGTCACAATCCATAACATCTAAGTGGACGAATTTGAAGATTTTAAGAATCTCGAAATTTTTAATTTTGAGTCTGACAGTCAAATGTCAGTCATCATAGATCTTTGTATTTTATGTGTTTTTGTTGTTTAAGTGTTTGAGTTTGTAGTCTAGTATGAGATCTTTCATCCGGTACAAGAATTAAAGTCGATCCGTGTATATTTGAAGTTATGATCGGTCAAAGTCCGTCTGATTGTAAGATGATCGAAGTGATTCTGGCTGACCAAATCGTTTTTCAACATCGACAATATATTTCAAAGCTTTGATCTGTCAGTTGGTTATGTGTTTTGACGTTGTTATTTCAACTGGTTTATAGTCTGTCATGTGTTCTTCAGTTTCATGTTCCTATATCACTTTGATAATCAACATACTAACATTAATCTATGGTCAAAGTAGCCTTCTCGATCAGATTTGAAGTTTCTGGAATTTCCAGAAATGGGATGAACACCATTTCTGACATGGGTTGACCGGGCTCTATCATGTGATTCTGATGTTGTTTTCCCGATCTGATGATGCATAGTTTTACTAGGTTATGTAGACTACAACTGTAAGCTAATAGATCACCATAACATCAACTAGAACCCGTATAAATTTAAGTCACATAGTGCCTACTCGGAACTGTCTGGGTTTCTGGGTTACCCAGAAAACCCAGAACAGTTCTGACAATGATTTTAAAGGCCTAGATTTTGCTGTTAACTTGTTGTGTGACCAAAGTGGAAGTTGATAATTGTAGTACTACATGTTTACTACACGATTGAAGTCTTAGATTTCCCAGAATAAGCATGAACAGAAAATTACAAATGGTCAAAGTTGACCCCTCGAAAGCATCGACTGCCGGTGTTCTTGGGCTCAAGAACACCTAAAGATGACGCTTGTCTGCATGCCGCCAAAGGCTTTAGCGATGCAGACGGTATATATTATTTTTACGAAAATTAATTAATTTAATTAAATAAATAGAAAAAAATAGTTTTAAATTATAAAAATACAAAATAAATTATTAAAAAATTATTTTAAGGTCCAAAATTATATTTTAATTATTTCAAATATATTTCATAAATATTTAATATTTTTGAAATATTAAAAGTATTTAATTTATTTAATTATAATATTAAATAAATTATTTAAAAATGATTTTAATACATGAAAAATCATTTAAAATTATATTATGGTATAAGAAAATAATTTAAGTTATTTTGATAACTTTTAATATTTTGTGATGAATTTTATTAATTAATTAATATTAATAATAATTAAGTTATTTATTTAATATATTAAATAAATTATGAAAAATAGAATTAGTGATTTAAAATTATAGAAAAATCATTTTAAATGAAAATAAATAGTTTAAAAATATTTTAAGTTAAAAATATAACTTTCCATATTTAAAGGTAAATTTTATTAATTATTTACTATTAATGATATTAGAATTATTTAATAATTATATTAAATAAATTAGTTTAAAAATGATTTTAATATTATAAAAATCATTTAAAATGAAAATAAAGTGTTTAAAGATATTTTAAGTTATAAAATATAACTTTTAATATTTAAAGGATAATTTCATTAATAATTTAATATTAATGATATTAATTTAATAATAAATGATATTAAGTTTATTTAATAATTATATTAAATAAATAGTTTTAAAATAGTTTTATTTATTTAAAATCATTTAATAAGGGTATTAATGAATTAAAAATATTTTAAGTTATGATTAAGGACTTTTAATATTTTGATAAGTAATACATTAATACTTTAATATTAATGACAATTATATAAAAATAATTTTTATTCTTTAAAAGTATTTTGAGTTATTATAAATAACTTTAATATTTTGGCAATGGTTTCATTAATGGTTTAATATTAATTAAATATTAATGATAATAGGATGGTTTAATATTTAAATTATTTAATAATGATTCCGATATTTGAAAATTTATGATAAATTATAATAAATGTTTAAAAATTTTTATAAGTCATTTAAAAATAATATGACTGATACTTACAGATATTGAACTACATGATAGAGTCTTAGACTCGATAATTACCCGATGAAATTGTCGGTAGACCGACATGTTTTAGAAATTGATCTGGACTTAGATAATTTGATTAGATATGTGTTTATTTGTGATTCAATGGTTGTGGAACATATGTGACAATGTGATTAGGTTATGTCTTTGATCGTAATAAGCGGCTTATGTGTTATAGTATGTTATTCTAATCAATCAAATGATCTTATTATCGATAGGTGTTATATAAAGATAGAACTAAGTTCTGAATCGTAGCGGTAGCATCAAAAAGTATCTTACCTTTGCATTTCCTTTATCTGATGGACATGAGTAAGAAGTTTTCGTAATTATATTATTATTATGCTATATTATTAACCCTATTATGATATATTCTATATCCGATCATTGTTTATCAACATGTTAGTATATGGTAATTCAGATATATATTCTGTTCGTTAATTTCTAAACATGGTTACACAAGTGACCCCATTTGGATAATCATTGTATTTAAATACATGTTGATATATATAAGCCGTCTAAGCTACTTGATCAGCTAGACACAAATTTTGAAATGTCGTTGAATATGATAAAACCTTTTTGTATCCAATCAAATTATTTTGGTTCGGATTCCAATCTAAGTATGAACATCCCGATCACGGGAAAACTTTTACGCGCCTGGCAAGTGACAGAGTGAAACGATCCTATCGTTCTTGTAATGTAGTATTGATCATCATGAGGTCCATGGGATGTACACCCGCGTTCAGTAAGCTATGACATTTTTTGAGATGAAGTTCTGCTAAACCTTATCGAAAATTAAAATAATGTTCATAGTATGTCGACTACCCTATATATATAGTCTATACGTAGTTTCAAAAAATTTGAGATAGAATTGTTATGTTATTATTATCGGTTCAGTTTACTTCACAACTATAAATTCGTTGTAGAAGTGATGTACAAAGAAAACATTTATTTCTTTCAACTAATTATATTTCTAATTGTTATTACTTGCTGGGCACCCAAATGATCACCCTTGCTTAAAATTAAATGTTTTCAGCTAGGCATGATCAACTCGAAGGTTCAGATAGGAACAAGTGAAAAGGAAAACAAACAGAACATGTTTAATGGTATCTTTTGTAATAGTTAGACAATATATAGACAATGATATGTATTATATATCATGTAAAGAATTATAGTAAAGGTTGCGTAATTGGGATTAGACTCTGATAAATGTAAGTTAAGTTGGATTTTTATATTATTATTATTATTAGTATTATTTCGCTCATAGAAATGGTATCGTGAAGAACCGAGTTCGGGTTTCAAGTACCCAAGTTTGGGGTCTTCACAGTCGCTATAGGTGTTCTTCATTAACCTAGAATGTTCATACACATTGTTCAAGGTGGTAGGTTTGACCACATATAAATTCTTGCTCATAAGGTTTTTGGCAGTCTAGTGTAATAAGATTGTAGCATTGATGTAATACTATACTCTCCAGCAAGTTTCATAGCCCAAACATATCAAATCTGTAAGATCCAGGCTCTAGAAAAGCTTGTCAGACGTGTTCTTGAGTTTCTGGGTTGCACAGAAACACAAGTAGTGTCATGGGTCTCTTTTTGAACCCTGATTAATTCGGTCTCTGGTCATGCTCTAAGTGGTTTTATGATACCAGATGGTAGTACTTATGTCGTAGAACAACATTATAACAATTGTAACGACCCCAAAATTCCTACAATTTAATTCTCAACTTCGGTCGTTAATAACACATCTACCTTCTAATTTTACATCATTATTCGATGTTAAACTTTATATAATGCGGAATAATTTAAACTTTTATGTCTTCTTACTTTAATTCCCTGAATCAAAAACCTTTATCATCTACATGTCTTTGAAACATATATAATCCATGATTCATTTCATCACAATTATTATATCAAATTTTACATTTCAACTCGATAACCTTTGCATATCAGATAACTCAAACTTTAACTTTACAACTCAACATAAAACTTATACATCATATAACATTTAGTACATCTCATGAATCTTTATCATGGTATAAAACAATAACAACTTTAGCTAAAATATTAATCTTCGTGTATTATTTTTGATCCACGTCATTCAAGTAGAACATAGCGTTACCTTCATATCCTTAACCTGCAAAAATGGTTATTTGCAAGGTTGAGCTCGACAGCCCAGCAAAATCTAACAGTTTTCATGCATCACGTAGCACATAATAGCATGCTCAACATATATCTCATATACATTGGACTAACAAAACATACATGTTACAGTTCATATAACAAGTATAAAGATTGAGTTCCTTACTCAATCAGCATGCTTTACTCAATCAACATAGTCATAAGTTGACTTTAGCATTTCATACATTCAATATATATATAACACATCATGCTCTTTGCAACAAAGATTTAAAACAATCAAATTCACATAGCAAATAGGAACTAAAAGACTTGCCTTGATCGTTGTTTACCAATAAACGTTTAACAACTTACAGTTATCTGTACTTCACGTGCCCTACACAATTATATAATCATGCACATCAACTATTAGTCACATAGCAATGCATAGTAGTTGTAATATAAACTTTACTCTACATCTCATAACCCTTCCTATTATATATACACAATGTTCAATTATATTGTGTTAACTTTCAACTTATATCTCACTGTATTTCATATTCGAAGTTCATTCAAGTGTTTAAGTCTTGCTAGGAATACTTATTAGTTTTATATTAACCCTATTCAATATCTTATAATATTTATTTCATTTGATTTAAAACACTTTTTATGTTCATTAACACTTATCACGGCGTTTCGACATTTATTTGTCACACGCCCAATTTGTCTCTCTTGTGTGTGCTTAGTATGCGTATTTAACTTACCTAATATATCATTTATTAATGTTAAGCATCATTATACTTCATAAAATTCATATTTTATAACTTAGAACAACATCTTTTATCGTCAAGAGCACTACACTTGCATACGCAGTATGCCCGACGCCTCCTCATTGCTTCTCCAAAAACACAACAGTCCTAAAAATGACCATTTTGACCCCTGTTCCAGACCTCAAATTTAAAAACTTAAAGAATAAACGTTGTAGGTCTATTCGTCCTCGTTATGGATCATCTTGAATCACCTCAATCTGAGTTCGTATGAAAACATTATGCCTAATTTACTACAGCAGGTCAAATAGTCTACCTAACATCTTTGAAGACGGTAGCAGCATGCTGCTTCTAATTGGCCTTGGGGCCAGCGCAATACACACACAGGAGGCGTAATGGCCCTTCAGGTTCTGTACTTGGCGATTTTACAGACCTCCTCTCCTTCCGATGATCATAATATGAGTTATACTCATCCAAATCAGTCCATTTTCGATTCTATGGGTTCGTAACTCATAAAGCTACAACATATCAATTACCCATCAACTAACATAAATATTAACTAACCCAAATATGGATTTACAACTCATATTCATACTAATTGTCCATGTTTGACAAGTTTAACGAATTCATTCACTACGAATTCGTTTCTCAACCAAATTGGTTCGTTTAACTTTCGTTGTTTTCATTTTTCAACGTACTAACAACATCTATTATCAAATTGCAGATTATAACATGTATTGATCATGAAATTTTGTACTTTCTAAGCCATAACATAAAATATAAACAATGTTTTTACAATTTCTTCCAACAATCCCAATTCTCACGAATTTGACAAACAAGTATCAATCATATATGATGGTTAATAGATTATACACACCCAATAATCTTTATAAACCAATTCTTTACTCAAATCATGCACCATAACCAATTAAAGAAAAAAAGCTTTGATAAAACTTAACTAAAAGTTAGGGCTATAATATTACCTTTTAATTTCTCCTTAAGCTTAATTAGATGATGAGAATGGCTTGATTATCCTTCCTCTCCCTTCTTTGATTCTCATAATAACCTCTTTTTCAATTTCTCAGAGAATATGTCTCTCTCAAACTTCTTTGTAACTCTCTCTTCTCTCTTCTTTTTAGGCTTAGGCCAAACCCTTTTTCACGTAACCTAAAACAGACGCTAACATAAAAATAAAACTGACATATAATATAATAAGGCTACTAAATACTTATCAGTTTTTTTTTATTTTAAACTTAAAAGCCATAAGGCCTTGTTTGGTAAAACCTATTAAAATAATGACTTAATCATTCCTTAAGCCTTGTTTGGCAAAATAAGATTAAAATTAAAATTTCAAAAGCTCTAAGACTTTGTTTGGTAAAACCAAATTAAAACTCTTTTAATCTATTTTCATAAGTCATATTAATTGTCACACTTTATTTAAATAAATTCCCATACTCAAATTAAATTAAATCTAATAACAATTTATTAAATCCATTTACCACATAAACAAATACAATAAAATTATAATTTTCATTATAATTATAATTTTATTTAATAAATTAACACATCACTTTGATTATAAAAATCAAATTAAAATAACATTATAACAAACCATATAATCCTTAATAACTCTCTAATTTAGTTATTGAGTTAAATTAGAGTATTATCTCATAAATTTAATTCATCACTCTTTATCTTAATTAAGTTAATTTCTATAACTCATGAATTATTTACTTACTAATAAATAATCCAACAAATATCTACTAAACAACAAACACATCAATTAAAATATTTATTTAATTCAATAAATATTTGAAATTATAAATAAAATTCTGGATTGTTACATTCTTCCCACCTTATAAGGATTCCAATATCGGAATCACCGAAACCCTACCTTCCTCAAAGTTTCTTACTAAATCTCTTCGTTGAATAACTTCAACACTTTACCTTAATATATGTTTTATATTTCCTACCCCCAACATTCTTGATAATAAAATCTTGTAAGTTTTATTTCATAACTTTCACTTGAACTCAATTATATTTTGAGTATTATATATTCTTTAATCCATTCATTTTCTTTTCTAAGGATCGTTATCATAAACACTCGGGATATTACATTCATCCATTATTCTAAGAATTTCGTCCTCGAAATTTTTATTTATAAATCTTCATTCATTCAATCTATAAAAATAGATTTTATAAACAAACTATTCAAATAGATTTTATAAACAAACTATTCCTCTGATGAACAACTATTCTGAGATAATGAAAATATTTTGAAATCCCTTCTTTGATTTGGATACCAACTTGTGACACCCCCAAATAACAACTTGATTTGGTTTTTAAAAATATTTGGATACCAACTTGTGACACCCCCAAATTCTAGTACTTCATTTCCTCAAGATTTGGTGTTCACTTAATCAAAACATTCATTTCTAACTACCCAATCATAATAAAATTGAATAATAAAACCTGCCCATACATGATTAAACTTAAATAAAAATATTCCAGGTTATCTAACCTTTAATCATCATTCAAATACGGACGATATTACATAACTTCTTTAAAAACAAAGTCTAAGATTATCATAATAAAAGTCTAACATCTTAATCAAAGTAAAAATTACAAGTCTTCATCATTTGTAATACTAAGCCAAGGTTAATTAGAACGAAAGGGCAGACGAACCTTCCACTAGTAAAGGCAAGGGAAAGCTTAACAAGTAATGAAGACTGATTATTTATGTGATGTAATTAGAATTGATGTTACTTAAGACTTATTGTTTATATTTTCGCACAGATGTTTAAGGTTAGTTTAACCTGGAATTGTATTATTATTCGGATGTTGTAACCCTTAAGGGGAAGATTTTATTTCTATCTATTGCATGATTTGCATTTATTATGGGTAGATAGATAGATGATATTTGTATAGTGAACACCAAATCCCGTGGAATTGAAGTACCCGGATTTGGGGGTGTCACAAATACCACAAAATTATAATTTTCTTTATAATCATAACTTTCTTTAATCCACTAACACATCCTTTTAATTTACAAATTCAAATTAAAATATAATAATTCTTAATAGTTAAATTAATTTAAAATATACTAATTAATTTCCTTAATTATTTACTTAACAAATAATACTAAGCAAAGTGCAAAAAGTGCAACAAACTGCTGACGTTGTCAAACTCATCAGGACAAGATTGGTAGCAACTCAAGACAAACAGAAAAAGTATGCTGATCAACACAGACAAGATCGTGCATTCGACGTAGGAACTTTTGTATTCCTAAAAGTTTCTCCTTGGAAAGGGAAAATTCATTTCGGTAAAAAGGGAAAGCTAAGCCCGAGGTTTATTGGACCCTTTGAAGTCTTTGCGAAGAGTGGGAGAAGTGGCTTACGAGGTAGCTCTACCTCCGAGTTGGAAAATATTCATAATGTTTTTCACATTTGATTAGTACTTCAATTTTTTGAATTGGATTCGTGTTCATTCGTAATTTTATAAATATCATCTATCTATCTACCCATAATAAATGCAAACCATGCAATAGATAGAAATAAAATCTTCCCTTAATTTGGGTTAAAACATCATCTGAATAATAATACAATCCCAAAGTTAAACTAACCTTAAACAACATCTACGTATGCGGAAATATAAACAATAAGTCTTAAGTAACATCAATTCTAATTACATCACATAAATAATAATATTCAATAAGTCTTAAGTAACATCAATTCTAATTACATCATTATCTTTACTAGCTTTAATTTCGCCCTTGCCTTTACTAGTGGAAGGTTCGTTCGCCTCTTTCGTTTAATCGCAATGTTATTATTACGCAAGAGTGAGCACGATTGCCCACAAGTATAATAACAATATAACAATGAATAATAACATGCGAGAGAAATAATAAACTTCAAATAAAAGCTCAACTTTTGAATCAAGAATGAATAACAAGAATCAAAAGATTTCGAGGGTCATAAGACCTTGAACTATGTCCTAGGTTATCAAGGGTTATACTTGAAACCTTTTAATATCATAAGACTATGGACTTTTTTACTACTGTACTTAGGGGGATCAACCCTTAGTACCATACATCGCACAATATCTTAACGCTAACGCGATAAGTAAATCCCTTTAGCAGGTTGTTCATCTCGGTTTGACATTCGAGTCCGCACTAAAGGAAGTTTGGTTTGGATAATTCAATAAGGGTTTCAAATTTAGAACGTTTCATCAACTATGGACTAGTCGAATCAATAAGGTTCACTAGTCTAATAAGGTTCAACAATAATGATATTCAAATTGAATAATAATCTCAAGAAGTATACAATAGAATAAATATTGTATAACAAATTCATACTTTGAAAGGATAATAAATCTTTAATATAACAATTCGAACTTGAATAATAGTAATGAGAATTTACTCAAGGTAAATAATAAACTTGAACAATGATAACAAGTAGGGGTAGGAAACTAGCCTCGTGCGTAGATTACACGTTAATTAAACTCGTTCTTTGATTTAAATCCTACATATCATTTACATTCATAATACTAGTCAATTATAACATACTAATCATCAACGTTTATTCTCTTTGTCTAACTTTGACTATACTTAGTCAATTTATCACACTCATTGTCACATAATTTGCACTTCACAAATAATAAGTTAGTTACGTATTCAATAATTCAATCCACATGTAATTATGTTATTTACATGTTAATCATCTATTTTAACATCTTATTATACTTCTAACATATTTCTATGTTCATTACATTAAGTTACTAACACATTGCTAGACTTAACATTTTGAAAATAATTCATTCTCGAACTTTTTCGAGAGAGGAGAAATGTATGCTACACATCGATATTTATTACTCTTTAAGGTCATAGGGCGAGACATAATAATGCGCTGAGACATGAGCATGGATGCGTGGCAAAGGAAAAGGCATATAGAAATAAAGAGCAATTTATGCACATGGTATGCATATATCATATAGACATAGAAATGGCATTCATGAAAAAATCGCAGAACATGCCAATTTCTATCAATTTCTTAATTTCTACACTGAATTTAGACATACCCACATGATATAATTCACACATAATCATTACCCAACATTTATAGAGTGACTTTAACTAATTTAAACACTTAATTACGTAATTAAAGCATGAAATTTTTCATCGTTTTGATGTTCTTGAAGGTTTTGAAAACAAAACATGAAAAATTAACACTACGGATTCAGTTATAACAATCAATCCGCTCATTTAAGGTTTGGTCTCTTCGTATCAACATGCATAATAAAATAAGAGTGTAAATTTTATAAAAACATTTATGTTTGACATACTAAAATCACGATAAGGGCCATATGGCCATAACCCAAACTCGTAATTTTGAAAAACAATCATATACTACATGTTTTCATGAAATTGATGATATGGTTTACATAATATATATAATTAAATACTTATGTGATATGTCATAACACATACACAACCCATAATCATTACTCCTATTCCAATTACAGAGGTTTAAACCAAAAACTTTGAAAGCCATATATATGAAACTTAACAACGCGAAAATAGAAATTGGGAAGGAGAGAGATTACCCGTAGTAGAGTATAATTTAGTAAGCTTAGATTCCTCACTCTCAATCTCTTTCACACAACTCACAATTTCTCTCGACAAACTCTCTCTCAAATTCTTTCTCTCTCTCTGAATTTTTTCTAGAATAGCAAAATGAAAGAAAATAAAGATAATAATAATAAAATAGAATCGAACGCGAAGATTATGGTCGGGATTACCCATCATGGGTTAATCGCCCATAACTCCCACTAAGCCATGTTTGGCTAGCATAATAGATTTCAAAACCATTTAATTTAATAAAGCTTTATATATAGTTTAATTAATGTCACACCCTTTATAAAATAAATCAATATCTTATTTAATTTAAATTAAATAAAATATAATAATTTCTCATAAATTCACATAATCATATAATTAATTTTCTCATTAATTAATAATATCAAATTATTAAATCTCTAATTAATAATTAAATTAATTAAAATAACATTAGGCTTATTAAATATTTCTTTTAATACAATAAGCTCACATAATGACATACTTCAATAATAAAATTTCCACATTAATTTAATAAATGTAACACATATAATTAAATTAATCTACCACAATCAGATCAATTAATTATTTAATCTAATAATTAAATCATCGAAAATATTTATTTACTTCAATAAATATTAAGAATTAAATTACAAAAATCTCGCTTCATCACATCTTTTCCCTTAAAAGGATTTCTGTCCTCGTAATCACGACTCAATAAATTCGATCTGCTACATTCTCCCCCCTTACAAAGATTCTGTCCCCGTAATCGCTATACATAATTAAGTAAATAAATGAGGGTAATTCTTCATCATATTCTCTTCGAGTTCCCACGTAGCTTCTTTCAAACGTTGTGGTTCCTCCAAATTACCTTAATGTAAGGTATTACTTTTTATTTCGAGAACTTGTTCTTTTTCGTCGATAATTTGAACAGAATTTCTTCGTAAGATAAGTCTTTTTCAAAATGTAGGGGTTCGATTCAATTACATGCTTGTAATCGGGTTTGTAGGGTCGTAAAACGTAAAACATGGAAGACGTTATGGACATTCTCGAGTGTGGAGGTAGGGCTACCTCGCACGCAACTTCTCCGATTCTTCTCAAGACTTCAAATGGTCCAATGAATCTTGGGCTCAATTTCCTTTCTTTCCTAACTCGATCTTTCCTTCCAAGGAGAGACCTTCAAGAAAACATAACTACCGATTCAAATTCGATATTTTTACGATGTGGATCAACAGATTTCTTCTCGTCTCATCTTGAGTCGCTACCACCGTGTTTCGGATAACTTTGACTATTTTTCATTGTTGTCTCATTGTACTAATTTCGCCCCCTAGCAATTGTCCTTTCGCCAACTTCATCCCAATAAAGTGGAGTTCGCACTTTCTTCGCCAGATAACGCTTCATAAGGCGGCATGCCAATACTAGCGTGGTAACTGATTGTTGTCAGAAGCTTAACTCTACTAATGGTAGGTGATCATCCCAATTTCCTTTAAAGTCCATCACATGTGCTCTTAGCATATCTTCTAATGTCCGAATCGTTCTTTTCGCTCGTCATTCTGCCTGATTTGAGGGTGGTATGTCAGTACTCATTCGCAATTACGCTCCCATGCATTCCTCAAGACGTTTCCAAAATTCGACGTAAAAGCGCGGATCTCTATCGAAACAATTGACGACACCGAACTCCGTGCTCTCAAACAATCTCTTTTACGTATAACCTCGCTAACCGATCTAAGTTGAATCTGATTTTGATAGGAAGGAAGTGTGCGGATTTTGTCATCACCAATAACGATAACCCATATCGCGTCGTAGCCTTTCTCGAGTCGTCGGAAGGCCAACCACGAAGTCCATTGTAATATGTTCCCATTTCCATTCGGGATCTCCAACGGTTGAAGTAATCCACTTGGTCTCGATGTTGTTCGCTTTTACTTTCTCGATGTGTCGACACTTGGCAACACATTCTCGCAACATCACATTTCAAATTTGGCCACCGTAAATGTTGTCAAGATCTTGGTACATCTTGGTACTACTGTGGTGAATCGAATATCGTGAACTATGAGCCTCACTCAAAATGTCTTCCTTAATCTCTCTCAGATCATGGCGGTACCCAAATTCTACGCCTCAAATCTCAAAGATTCCTTCCTTATCCATCTTAAACTCTCGATTCGCATCCTTCAGATATCTTCTTTGTCACCTTTTACATTCTTCGTCGTCTCAAGTCGAGCCTCCTTTACTTTATCTAGTAGAGTTGTACCAGATTGCATCCGAAATAGCTTCTCATCAATCTCCATAGGATACTTCACTTCCAACTCCAGCTTTCTCCATTTCGCAATTAGCTCCTCCCGAGAGCAAATAACATCATCAATTTCTCACGACCCTTTCTACTTAAGGCGCTTCAAGAACCACATTTGCTTTTACCGGATGGTATAAAATCTCACAATCGTAATCCTTAATTAATTCCAACCATCTTCTTCGACGATATTCAAATCCTTCGTAAAAATATATTTCGCACTCTTGTGGTCCCGATATATTTCACACTTCTCCCGTAGAGATAGTGCTCCAAATTTTCAAAAAAAAACAATCGCAGCCTAACTCCAAGTCGTGGGTCTGATATCCCTTCTCGTAATCCTTCAATTGTCGTGATGCATACGCAATGACTTTGCCATTTTGCATCAAGACACAACCAAGTCCTTTATGCGACGCATCACTATAAACAACAAAATTTCTCAGATCATCCGGAAGAGATAACACAGTGTCAGACTCAACCTCTTCTTCAATTCTTGAAAACTTTCTCACACTTATCCATCCAAACAAATTTCACAATTTTTCGAGTTAAATTCGTTAACTGAGTTGCGATCTTGGAAAAGTCTTGTATGAACCTTCTATAATATCCCGCCAATCCAAGAAAACTTTACTTTCCGACGCGCTGGCCTCTACTGATCCCAGCTAATCACGGCTCACTTTTGATGGATCTACCAAATTCCATTTTTATCGATCACGTGACCAAGAAAATTGTACTGCTCAATCCAAAATTTGCATTTCAAAACTTCGCATACAACTTTTCCCTTCTCAATACTTCCAATGTTAATCTCAAATGCTCTTCATGTTCTTCCTTGGTTTTCGAATAAACCAAAATGTCATCTATAAATACCACTACTTAACTTGTCCAAAAACGGCTTGAACACACCATTCATTAGTCCCATAAATGTTGCAGAGCATTCAGAAGACCAAACGACATTACTAAAAATTTGTAGAGTGACCATATCGCGCTCGAACGCCTGCCTTCTCAGACATCCTCCGCCTCACCTTCAGCTTGATGATAACCGCTTCTCAAGTCTATCTTGGAAAAGTATCTCGCTCCCTTCAATTGATCAAACAGTCGTCGATCCTCAGAATGGATATCTGTTCTTAATCGTGACCTTATTTAGTTCTCTCAGTAGTCAATGCAGAGTCAGATCGATCCATCCTTCTTTTTCACAAATAACACCGGCGCTTCCCCACTACGATACGCTTCATTGAATGTACTTCTTGTCCAACAATTCAGTAGTTGTACCATTAGTTCTTTCATCTCTCATGGTGCCATTCTAAGATGGTGCCTTCGATATTCGAGCAGCCTCCGCGCCAAATCGATCACGTAAATCTACCTCTCTATCCGTGGAAGTCCCGCAAATCGTCTGAAATACGTCGACGAAGTCCCTCACAATCCAGTATTTCTTCTACCTTCTGGATTCTCTTTTCGATCGTCGACTATGTAAGCTAAGTATCCTACACAACCTTGTTTTAATAACTTCCCTCGCTCGCATCATCATCGCCGACAACTCGCTTGTTCAGCGCGACTTCATACTATAAACACAACCTTCGACGGAGTCATAAGGTTAATACGCTTCTTTTGGCAATCAATTATAGCCTCGTAATTGAATAACCAATCCATTCCCAATATAACGTCAAATTCCCCAAGTCGAATAGGATAAGATCTACGCTCATGATATTACCCTTAATATCCACTCTACAATTCTTATGTACGTATTTAACAAGGATTATTTCTCTATTCGCAATTTCTATGTTCATGGGGTAATCCAATTCATCCTTAGGCAAATCTAAATTTTAGCAAAGTCATCTGATATAAAGGAACAAGTAGCAATTTTTAATCAAATAAAACATAAGCATTAAATTTTATTGATCGAATGATACCGACACCACATCACGAGATCGAATCGCATCCCGCATCATCATGTTGAAAGTCCGGCCGCGCTATCGGCCGATTTGTTGTTGCGGTTGGTCCGGTGATAGTTAAAGGCATTTCCACCGTTGTTTCCTGGTTTTCTCCCCGATCCCGACCTCCCGATCCCTTCTTAGGACAATCTCTTGCCAGATGGTCCTTGAACCACAAGTGAAACAAGCACCCTTCTTCGGGTTTGGACAGTTTAGGTGCTATGTGGCCTTCGACCACGACCACAATTGTAGCACACTTTTTCCTTTCATACAAACTCCCAAATGAGCTTTTCCGCAGTTTGAGCACGCTTCGATTCTTTTCTTCCGACTCCTTGTTGATTCCCCGATGATGAATTATTCCACTTCTTTTCTTCGATTAAAATGACCACCCCCGTGCTACTTCCCACTAGCCTTGTTATTTACTTTCACCTTCACTCTTCTTCTTCTTCTTCGATCTTGATTATACTTGGTCACCGTGATCGCTTCCACCTTCAAATGAGGATGGCCTTTTCCAATACTCCAGCAAATGTGTTTATCTCAAACATCGATATTTTATTATATACCCAAGGCTTTAGTCCTTGTTCAATCTTTCGCTTTTTTCTCTCGTCTCGTCTGTGTACTTGATACGGGGTAACCTCGCTAACTCGTTGAATCTAGCCGCATAATCAGTACGCTCATATTTCCTCGCTTCAATTCCGTAAATTGAACCTCCATCTGGTTCTGTGAGCTGGTTGGGAAGTACATCTCGAAAAACATTTCTTTAAATCTCTCCCAAGTAATTACACCTTCACCTCCACGAACTTTGTTTGCTTGCCACCAATAGCTAGCTTCAGACTTCAAAGATAAATGTTGCAAAAGCGGTCTTACGGTCTCTCTAACCCTAGCAACGTCGAAAACCTTCTCCATTTCCATAACCCACGTTTGAGCCTCGATCGGGTTCATGGAACCTTTAAATTTCGGCGGTCCCACCGCCTTTGAAATCTTTTAAACGTAGTATTTGGTGGAGCTTGAGGTTGATTATTCATCGCTTCTAGTCAAGAAGTTAACCAATCCGCCGAACGGGATTAGCATTGGCATTATTGTTGTTATTTGTTGACTCTTCCTGAGCTGGTTGACGTTGTTGTCTTCTTCTAGGCGGCATATTTCTGTTAAGAATAATATATGCTTATTAAATCTCTATTAAATTCTCTAAATAGTTAAGACTTTAACTCAACAATTTAATATAATCATTTAACACATCATCTCAAACAACTTAATATATTTAATTCAAACTAAAAGTTTTACATCAAACGATAAGATAACGCTATTTACATCCACCATCTCGAGATAAAGAATCCATGTGATTTAAATATTAAAATATTCCTTCGTTCATAAACATATCAAAATTTACATATAAAAACTAACTAAGTCTTTCACATAATTAAACAGATTATATCACTGTCTGTCAAGGTGCTGAATAGCCTTGCCACGCTCCTCTTCCATGATACGAGACATCGCCCCGCGATCCAAAGATGTGACGATGGAAGTCCTTCGAATCTGGATGGGGTACCTCAAAACTCGATCCTGGGCCTCATCCATTATGATGATTAAGTGTAGAGTATGTCTCTCCAAGCTTTGCCTTCTTTGCACGACCATCCTCTTCTCGCAAGATCAAGACGACGTGACTCTCTTACCCAAATTTCTCCTCCGCTATGGCAAGCCTCTCTCGAACTCTCTCTTCAGATCCTTCTTCAACTTTTCTATCTCTCGCGGTCTTATCTTTGGTTTGACCTTTCTCATGGACCAAATCCCATTCTACATTTCCCAACCGTGAGTGAAGAGTCAAATCTCTCTCTCCTTCGCTTTCGAGAGTAATCATCAATAATAATAGCTCGCTTCAACCAGATCCTCAGACTCATCTCGTAACTCCACGTTATTTTGGTCAGATAATGTGTCGTACATCTCAAAGATCGATGGAATGTCGTGGAAACTCCTCTCTTCTTCCTCTTCCTCGTCAAATTTCCTCCTCAGATCCTCCTCGGGATCTGTCTCTGTGTTCATGCTCCGACGACCAACAACGGTGATCAATGGAGATGACTCTCTCTGTACAACTGTTCCCTAACGACATGAATGTCTCTCGGGCTCCTCCTCAGTAGGTATTGTAGGTACTCTGGGTTCCTCCTCCCCCGTCGACTAGTTCCTCCAACGCCGACACATCCGACAACAAAATTTTGAGTTTTAGTTACTAAGTCATTACTAGTGAGCACATAATTTAACACATAAGCACATAAAGTCTTTTATTATCTTTAATGAATTACAAAAATTCATTTCCTAGAACTCGATAAGAGTTTTCCATCACTATGTTCTTTCTATAAGGCTACTACCTAAGGTTGTTCCCCCACCTAAGGTTCATAACCTACACTTTGATGATACTAACTCATGACACCCCAAATCCCGGTACTTCAATTCCACGGATTTGGTGTTCATCAGACAAATATCATCTATCTATCTACCCATAATAAATGCAAACCATGCAATAGATAGAAATAAAATCTTCCCCTTAAGGGTTACAACATCCGAATAATAATACAATCCCAGGTTAAACTAACCTTAAACATCGTAATGGAAATATAAACAATAAGTCTTAAGTAACATCAATTCTAATTACATCACATAAATAATCATCTTCATTACTTGCTAAGCTTGCTCGCTTGCCTTTACTAGTGGAAGGTTCGTCTTCTTTTTCGTTTTAATCGCAATGTTATTATTACGCAAGAGTGAGCACGATTGCCCACAAGTATAACAATATAACAATGAATAATAACATATGCGAGAGAAATAATAACTTCAAATAAAAGCTCAACTTTTGAATCAAGAATGAATAACAAGAATCAAAAGATTTTCGAGGGTCATAAGACTTGAACTATGTCCTAGGTTATCAAGGGTTATACTTGAAACCTTTAATATCATAAGACTATGGACCTTTCTACTGTGACTTAGGGGATCAACCCTTAGTACCATACATCATGCGCACAATATCTTAACGCTAACGCATAAGTAAATCCTTTCAGGTTGTTCATCTCAATTTGACATTCGAGTCCGCACTCAAAGGAAGTTTGGTTTGATAATTCAATAAGGGTTCAAATTTAGAACGTTCATCAACTATGGACTAGTCGAATCAATAAGGTTCACTAGTCTAACAAGGTTCAACAATAATGATATTCAAATTGAATAATAATCTCAAGAAGTATACAATAGAACAAATATTGTATAACAAATTCATACTTTGAAAGGATAATAAATCTTTAATATAACAATTTGAACTTGAATAATAGTAATGAGAATTTACTCAAGGTAAATAATAAACTTGAACAATGATAACAAGTAGGGTAGAAACTTGCCCTCGTGCGTAGATTACACTTTAATTAAACTCGTTCTTTGATTTAAATCCTACATATCATTTACATTCATAATACCTAGTCAATTATAACATACTAATCATCAAACGTTTATTCTCTTTTGTCTAACTTTGATTATGACTATACTTAGTCAATTTATCACACTCATTGTCACATAATTTACACTTCACAAATAATAAGTTAATTATGTATTCAATAATTCAATCCACATGCAATTATGTTATTTACATGTTAATCATCTATTTTAACATCTTATTATACTTCTAACATATTTCTATGTTCATTACATTAAGTTACTAACACATTGCTAGACTTAACATTTTGAAAATAATTCATTCTCGAACTTTCGAGAGAGAGCACATGCCAATCATACACACTTTTGTACTACTGCTTCATTATCATATGATCATGCATGTATGACTTCTGGCTCTGTCACTCGAGACATGGACATACGTATATGCAAATGCATAAAGTATGAAATAGGTAAATGTCATGCAAGTGCATGCATACGATACAGATTATAGAAATGGGTCATTACAAAAATCGCGTAACATGCCAATTTCTATCAATTTTTTTATTTCTACACGAATTTAGACATACCCACATGATATAATTCACACATAATCATTACCCAACATTTATAGAGTGACTTTAACTAATTTAAACATTTAATTACAGAATGAAAGCATGAAATTTTTCACTGTTCTTGATGTTCTTGAAGGTTTTGAAAACAAAACATAAAAATTAACACTACGGATTCATTATAACACCGAATCCGTTCGTTTAAGGTTTGGTCTCTTCATATCAACATGCATAATAAAATAAGGGTGTAAATTTTACAAAAACATTTATGTTCGACATACTAAAATCACGTATAAGGCCATATGGCCATAACCCAAACTCGTAATTTTTGAAAAGCAATCATATACTACATATATTTTTTCATGAATTTGATGATATGGTTTACATAATATATATAATTAAATAATATGTTATATACATCATAACACATACACAACCCATAATCATTACTCCTATTCCAATTACGAGAGGTTTAAACCAAAAACTTTGAAACCCATATATATGAAACTTAATGACGTAAAATAGAAATTGGGAAGGAGAGAGATTACCCAGTAGAGTATAATTTAGTAGCTTAGATTTCTCACTCTCAATTCTCTTTCAACTAACTCACAATTTCTCTCTAAAAACTCTCTCTCTCGATTTTCTCTCGTGTGATATTTTCTAGACTTAAAAAAATAAAGAAAAGAGAATAATATAATAATTAAAATCAATCGACGCACATTATGGTGGTTAGTTACCCATCATGGGTTAATCGCCCATAACTCCCACTAAGGCCATGTTTGGCTAGCATAATAGATTTCAAAACCCTTTAATTTAATAAACTTTTATCATATAGTTTAATTAATGTCACACCCATTATACAATAATTCAAATATCTTATTTAATTTAATTTAAATAAAATATAATAATTTATCATAAATTCACATAATCATATAATTAATTTTCTCATTAATTAATTATATCAAATTATTAAATCTCTAATTAATAATTAAATTAATTAAAATAACATTAGGCTTATTAAATATTTCTTTTAATACAATAAGCTCACATAAATACATACTTGAATAATAAAAATTCTCCACATTAATTTAATAAATGTAATCGAAAATATTTACATATAATTAAATTAATCTACCACAAATTGCATCAATTAATTATTTAATCTAATAATTAAATCATCGAAAATATTTATTTAATTCAATAAATATTAAAATTAAATTACAAAAATCTCTTTAATTGTTCTAATTGATTGTAAATATGAGCAATCATAGTTATGATAGTTGTGTATTTATCTTACATGTTATTATCTAATTGATTTTTCCGTTGTTGCTGCAGTCTTGAGTTAGCATCATGGCAGGGTCTGAAAGTGTGTTAGCATGCTAAAAGTGTAATGTTAAGGTTATTATAGCATAGTGAATTAAGATTAGTAAGTTCAAAGTTGTAAAATGGTTAGAAAATTGGGAACGCGTTTTGTGGTAACTTAGTATGCATAATGAGAGTTAATCATGTGATAACCCCAAAACAGGTCCATACCATCCAACCTATTCTGAGTCGCCAAATATATGGTACAGAAAACAATTAGAACTTTATTACAATAATATTGAACAGTAATTACTGTAACAATTAATGAGTAGTGCCTTTTTACGTTAGAATCAATAATTCAAAAATACTGTGCAATATCGTATTGCTACGCGTGCAACTCACGCCAGACATCGTATTTTAACCACTGGTGTATTCCAACGGTGTTAATTCAGAATAACTACTATTGTTATTTATAAAAACTCAAATTTGTCGTTTTCTTCATTCGATAGTTATTCTGTTATGGTGCCCACAAATGGCTGCGCCGTCGTACGAATATTCCCCGATAACAAGAATATTCCACGACCAAACGAATATTCCCCGACAACAATAAGTATTTTATAGCCACTTGCTTATTTTGAAAAAAAAATTCATATAGCACCCATAACTTTATTATTATTTTTTTTTATCAATTTAACCATTTACTGAATAGTAATATTGAATACTTTTATTTCATAAAATTCGGGGTCTTACAATCTCCCCTCCGTATGAAATTTCGTCCCCGAAATTTACGTACCTGGTATTTCAAAGAGTTGAGAATACCTTGCTTTAATTTCAGATTCCATCTTCCCTGTCCTCATGATTTCTCCATTGCTCATCTCCTGTATTTCACAATCATTCTAGAATATAGCTTCAAAACAAAGGTTAATTGAACAAATTAACATATCACATAATATCCCGATATTATGATTGACCAACAAATAAGCTTATGTAGGACACACACTAGCGAAGGATTTATTCATCTCTCCCCTCCTAGTTCTAATCCTGGATCTCCGCCAGAGAACATATCCCTAAGCTCTGATACCAAATGTGACAACCCCAAAACAGGTCCATTCCATACAACCTATTCTGAGTCGCCAAATACATGGTACAGAAAACAATTAGAACTTTATTACAACAATTGTCGTGCAAAATACAACAACACATATGCTGTGAGTTTGGATACAAATATATACCAACTGTGACTTTCATCCCAACCTTGGATAGCACGTCACAATGACGCCTTACATAAAGGTATAGTCAAAAACTGTTTTAGAAATTAGAATCTTTGGGAAGTGCTCAAGGAAACCTTCGTACATGGGAGGCCATGCGTCTAGGTTATGATAGATATCATATGCCCAATGAATTATCCTGGTCACCTAATAGACCCCAAAGAAAAACGAGAAGATTACTATCATATTCTTTCCAATGGTGAGTCTTCTCTTGACATATCATTATCTCCACTGTCTCTAATTGAGAATTATACTTCAAACAAACACCAAGATCATATAGGTAGTGCGCGTAGATATACTCAGTAAGTGGATGTGCACAACCATGTCTTATGATGACACGAGGTTGTATGTCTTTAGACATCTTGTATGATAGTGGCAAAACATCCTTCCAACGTTGGGTTCGCTTCACCCTATTTAATTCACCAAATATAACTACTAAATGATGACCACCGTTCTATTCCCCTGTTACCCCCGCTCAACCCAGCTACACTCTTATTACCTGAAAGGAATTGTGAAGCAAAAGGGTGAGCACACCTAGCTCAGTAAAGAATATCATGACTAAAGGTAATTAAATTATCAATAGCCTTCATCAATAATAAATCAGAGATTTAAAACATATGGTAGATGATAAAAAATTTCAACCATAGTTGCAGCGGAACAAGCAATCCATTAGAAGAGTCAAATAGACTATAAAGTCTATTATCTTCTCCACATTAAAATCCACCAACAACGCTTTTATCCTCGTAACATCAATCAACGGTTCCTTTCCACAATTATATGAATAACTCATAATCATAATTGTAATTCTAAATTCCTCTTCGCATCTAGGACGAAGATAATTTTCATCACATCTTCTTTACGAAACATCAAAGATCATGGTTATACCAAATCACAGCCTCGCTTATAATCATACTAACAATTTCATCTTTGCACTACGGGCCAAAGATATTCATCAACAGACCATCGTTGCACTACAGGCCAAAGATATTCAACAACAGGTCATCTTTGCACTACAGGCCAAAGATATTCAATAACAGTTCATCTTTGCACTACGGGCCAAAGATATTCAATAATAGTTCATCTTTACAGTACGGGCCAAAGATATTCAACAACAGTTCATCTTTGCACTACGGGCCAAAGATATTCAAAAACATGTCATCTTTGCACTACGGGCCAAAGATATTCATATCTCAAAGAAATACATAATCATTTCAGAATTTATATAAACCATAATTATAACCATGTTGATCAATTCACCTTTGTACTTAAGCTAAAAATATTCAATTGTAAATTCAATGGTCATGATCATACTAGTCAACGATTCAACTTTGCACTACTGGTCAAAGAGAACCCATAGTTATGATCATACCAATAATCTACCCATCTTTACACTCAAGTTAAAGAGAAATTTCTTCACCAGGATTATAAAAATGTTATATATGATAATAAAAACAATATGATCAACTACTGCATTTAATTTCAAGAATAAGATTCATAAATCAACGATAATTTGGTTAGAAAAAGAAACCAATTTTGTCGTGAATAGTAACTCGTGAATAGTAAATCGTGAATAGTAACTCATGAATAGTAACTCATGAATAGTAACTCGTGAATATTACTCCGTATTCGTACATAGTACCGTATACGTAAATAATGTCATATACGTAAATAGTGTCATATACATGAATAGTGCCGTATACGTGAATAGTGCCGTATACGTGAATAGTAACCCCGACTCAAAAAGGTAGAAATTCCACAATAAGATCCATACCAATATGTCAGTATAATGATATTGAAAGAATAACATCATTAGAAAGAAAATAACATCCCTTATTATCCTTTACTATCCCTTACCTTAAAAGAAAGACTTCCGATTTGGATATGGATACGACAATCAAGGAAACTTGAATCGATGAATAGCAACTCACCAAGTATCTAAATACTCACAAAATACACTCGATAATCTAGAGAGAGAAAGAGAGAAAGCTTATGTTTTTGGTGTGATTTTCAATTCTAACTTAGCCCTCTATTTATAGGAAAATGTTAGCACGCCGAAGTAGACTTTAACTCGCAGAACTTTGATGGCTTTTACCACTACTATTCTACCCACCAAAAATTAGCCATCTTCCCCAACAACCAAAAGTGGGGCCCACCCATTTCTAGAATTTTTCACCAAAATCATTTATAAACCTAATTTCCGAATCAGTTACCTCTTAAAATTCATAACAAATCATTCGTTCATTTTTAACGGTTCAAAATTTATGAACATATACTCAACTTATATATGTATAACATATCCAAAAATCACAACGATCCAACTACGATTAAAATTATAACTCACACAATAAAGTCAGTAAGAACAACCGATTTGATCTTTTAATACCTCCAATCCGACAAAATATCGATAAAATACCTCAACATTAATTCCTTCATTTATAACCACATAAATAAATCCATCATTTATATCCACATCAAATAAATATTTCATTATCATATAAATCAATAATTAATTATTCACAAATAATATTACGTAATCACAATAATGACAACTGTGCAGTTTCAGAAAGAGGGGCTTTCGATAAGGATTTCTCCTCATGGGCGCGTAATTAGGTAACCAAACCTCTCCTCGATGTAACTTTCTAGACATTGCCAATAATGCTATCTAATAATATTATTTAAATAATATGAATTATTGATCCGATAATGGAGATATCTTTGTGCGTTGACAATTATTGAAACAACAATAATATAAAATATCAATGCAACAATTATTGATTCAATAAAATAAAATATTGAACAATAATTATCGTAACAATTATTGAGTAGTGCCTTCTTTACGTAAGAATCAATAATTCAAAAATACTGCGGCAATACCGCGTGCTCTTCATCGCATAACCACGCCAGACATCGTATTTTAACCACCGTATTATTCAACGTTGTTAATTGGTAATAACTACGCCTGTTATTTATATAAACTCAAATTTGTCGCTTTTCTTCATTCGACAGTTATTACATTATGGGGCCCACAAATGGTTTAGCTACCGTCGCATTTAATATTCCCCTTTAACAACAAGAATATTCCACGACCAAACGAATATTCCCCGACAACAATAAGTATTTTATAGCCACTTGCTTATTTTGAAAAAAAATTCATATAGCACCCTTAACTTTATTTTTTTTTTTATCAATTTAACCATTTACTGAATAGTAATATTGAATACTTTTATTTCATAAAATTCGGGGTCTTACAATCAAGTGTTACGAATTAAAACACTTAGAGTTTCTAAAATGTGAATGGGATTGAATATGTTATGATATGATTAGCCTATCTAAAAGGTATTGTGGTTCCAAAATTATGTGTAGGTGATCGTGAGTTTAACTTTATAGCTTACGCTCAAGGCAAGTTTTCTAATCTATTATCTTGTTAATTCAATTACCGTTTTCAATTCGATTACAATATAATGATGTAAGTTATTCTGGAGCAAGTTATTCTTGTATTTAACTTGTTATTTAGCATGCACAACTATATATACTAATGTCGAACATTTCTATAGTTCAAATGGCTATGCATGCTTAGTATTCAATTCTAATTAACCTTGGCTTAGTATTGTTCAAGCAAGGTGTGCTATAGTTATTCAAATTGTATGCTATTAGATTATTCCTAAAGCATGACTTTAGTGTACTATGATTGATTCAATCACGATTATTCTATAGTATAATGTTATTGGTTTTATTCAACTAATCCTTAGTTGATGTTCGTTGAATTCCAAATTACCTTGAAAGCTTATCCAAACCAAACTTCCTTTGGTGCGGACTTGTACTCTAAATACTGAGATGAACAACCCTATTGTTATGATTATGGGTTAACTTACGCATAGCATTAAAATGTTTGTGCACAATACATTGTATTTAAGGGTCGATCCCCCAAGACGAGGTCCTTATAGTCATATGACTGTTAAACTTGGAGTTGAAAGATTACTTGCAACTGTGGACGTAGTTCATGGTCTTACGACCCTCAGTGATGTATATTTTCCATATTTTGGAATTTCAGTTTCTGATTATTGTTGATAGAGTACTATTCACTTTTGATGAACCTATTTCGATAGTTATTATTGTTATACTCCTGTTGATTCCATATTATATCCAGTGAGCAATTGTTTTGCTCACTCTTGCATATTTATAAACTCATTGCAGCTAAAGAAGAGAAGGTAGGTGAACCTTCGACTAGCAAAGGAAAGAGAAAAATGTACAAATGATGAAGACTTGTAATTTTTACTTTGATTAAGATGTTAGACTTTTATTATGATAATCTTAGACTTTATTTTTAAAGAAGTTATGTAATGTCGTCCACATTTGAATGATGATTAAAGGTTAGATAACCTGGGATATTTTTATTAAAGTTTAATCTTGTATGGGCAGGTTTTATTATTCAATTTTATTATAATTGGGTAGTTAGAAATGAATGTTTTGATTAAGTGAACACCAAATCTTGAGGAAATGAAGTACCAGGATTTGGGGGTGTCACAACAATAGTTCACTCAAACAACATAACATGTGAGAGATCAAGGCCGATCAAAGTGATGTCAGCGGCTGTTCTTCCCGATTTCTGGGTTTTCCAGATTTCGTCCTAGGCAGTTG
The DNA here is from genome assembly GCA_020205615.1 of Panax quinquefolius. Taxonomy (NCBI): domain Eukaryota; kingdom Viridiplantae; phylum Streptophyta; class Magnoliopsida; order Apiales; family Araliaceae; genus Panax; species Panax quinquefolius. The sequence continues at coordinate 74,445,837 of CM035164.1, read as the reverse complement.
GTCAACGCCGGTATGACCACTCACAACTTTGATTATATGTAAGATCTAGGTGATCTATTAGCATGATTGTGTAGTCCTTATACCAGTCTACAACATCAAAACAACAACATGGCTAAACTATCCAAACACAACAAGATTCATGGCCTTAAAAATCACTGTCAGACCATTCTGAAAATCTGGGTTGCCTAAAGATCCAGTTGGTCATGGTCGGTCAACCATGTTTGACTGCTTATAACTTGAGATCTAGACATGTTATGGAGGTGATTACACTTCTAGTCTACTCTCCTCATGACAGAGAACAAATCTATAACTTAAAAACACAACAAGTCATTAACATACAAAGATCTATGGGCCCTGACATATGGCTGTCAGGCCATATTTTTAGGGTTCATAGTTAGTTTTCAAAACTTGATTTTCTGGCTTCTAGATGTTATGGATTTGAAAGGTTAGGGTTTTTATACCTTTTATGCTTTGATCTTTGATTTTCTGATCCTTGATCTGTTCTTGGAAGGCTAAGAGCTGATCTTAACTTTGTTTCACACACTCTCTCTAGATTTTGAAATTGTAGAGAGAAATAAGGCTTGGCAATTATGATAAGTAAAGTAAGTATTTTACTAAACTTTTTAAGTTATAATCTTTGATTAATGCTGTTAGAGTTTATGCCCTAGAGGCCAATTATTTGATATAATTACTTAACGTTTTGATATTATATTTGATTGAATAAATGAATGATTTTATTATGGTTTTATTTACTGCGTTGTATAAATGTTAACATAATAAAAAATCCTTAGAATAGTGATACAAATTATATAGTTTCAAGTATGTGACTTGAACATGAGATTATATAATTACAATTAGTATCATTGTTCTTAAATGTCCCTAGTCGAGTATCATTGTTGATGGGATAATAATGATGCATTAAGACTAGTATGTGGATTGACAGATGACCAAATCTCATTGGTTATAAATATATGAGATATTAAGTCAATGCATAGGTACATGTTAGAGAATGATGTACTGGACAGACCCACCATGAGAATTCTATGTGGAGCATTATGCGAAGTGTCATTAGCAATTCTCATAGTGACAATGATGTAATGGTCCTTCGACCTGAAATCACTATATTTCTTCACGGGAATTTATGTACCTTGATATCATCAAATGTCACCTTTAATAGGGTGGACTATAAAGGTGATTATTGGGTACATCATGAATCGTGTGAGGAATATGAGTGATCTAGATGTAATTTAACCCTCCTATGTATTAGGGGTGATATCCATAGGCCTCTTGATTGAGTAGGACTATGAAATGCCTGGACATGCTCAAATAGTGATTTGTTTCATATATTCTACTCATTGATCAACAAAAACTCAGATTAAATTATGAAGAGTATGATACATTCCATGGCTCTAGTTTAATCTAGGATATTAAGGTTAAAAGGATTAAATTACATTGAAATATTGGTCACGAAAAGGTTGCATCGAATCATCGATCTTATTATTACTTGGGTAGCAGTGATGCATTACTAGATGCCACTCACTGTTTATAATTTTATAATATGATTTTAAAATTATTGCCAATGTATCAAAGCTTAGGGATATGATCCCTGGATGAGATGTGAGACAAGAATTAGGAGGGGAGAGACAGGGAATTCCTTCGCTAGTATGACCTACCTAAGTTTATTTGGTATTTATTTGGTCGGTCAGAATATAGGGATAATATGTGACATGTCAATTAACCATTATTTTGTGGCAGTATTTGAAAATGACATCCGAGAATGTTGAGAATAGCAATGGAGCACAGGAGACCATTGAGTCTCCACAGATCAATAATCAAGATAATGTGCATCAGGAAGGCGACAATCCTCATGAAAACAATAACACTGCCCAAATGATGAACGATGGAATGTTCAGAGGCTTTATGCAATTCATGCAACATCAGGCGAGAGCGGCTCATGTCCAAAATGTAGGTGGAAATATTGGAAACTCTCGGACAGTCACCACTAAATTGTTCAAGGAGCTGGGACCACCGGAGTTTATTGGAGAGCCAAAACCACTTAAGGTGGAAGCGTGGATGAAGCAGATCACCAAGATATTTGATGTTTTGGGATGCTCCGAGGAGCAAAAGGTTCCATTTGCCACCTTTATGTTGCGAGGAGAGGCAAATTACTGGTGGGAATCGGTAAAGCGTACTCAACCTGCCGCACTGAAGATGTCTTGGGAGAAGTTCCAAGAACTATTCAACGACAAGTACTTTCCCGAAAGTATTCGTCACATAAAAGAGGTAGAATTCATCAAGTTGGAGCAGAACAATATGACCGTGTCACAGTACGAAGCTAAGTTTGCCGAGTTGTCCCGGTTTGCGTCTCACTTGGTTGATAATGAGGAGAGAATGACGCGAATGTTTCTAAGAAGTTTGAAACCCGAGATACGTCAATACTTAATTTCTCACAAACTATGTTTGTATTAAGATGTTGTTAATAGGGCTCAGTTATTGGAGTGTGATAACGAGTCAACTCAACCAAGATAAAGCAGCTAACAAAATGATAATACCAGTGGTAGCAGTCATCGAAGCGGTGATAACAAACGTGGAGGGAATCAACATGCCAGAAATGGTAACCACTTCGGTGGTAATCATGGCCAAGACAGTAAAAATGGACATTTCAAGAAAAAGAGATTCAATAATGATGGACAGATGTTAGCACCAGCACCCGTTGTTAAGGAAGGAGAACGACCACCTATCATATGCTTCAAATGCGGAGGGGAGGGACATACCAGTCCAAACTGCGCGATGCAGTCCAAAGCGTGTTATAATTATGGAAGAGAAGGTCACCTAGCCCGATTTTGTCATGCACCAAAGATAAGTCCAGCTGGGATGGAGGCACCAAAGGTCATCCCAGAAAAGTCAAAGCCGGTAGTTCAAGGGAGAGCGTTTGTCGTAACCTCCCAGAAAGCAAGGAACCCGAACGAGGTCATCACGGGTAAGCTTATCATAAACTCTAGCGAAGTTTATACCTTATTTGATACAAGTTCTACCCATTCTTTTATTTCTCCTACTTGCGCTCAACGTTTAAATTTGACTCCGGAGAAATTAGACTTTGAGTTATCGGTTGAAACTCCGTTGGGAGAAACCTTCATTACATCCACTGTTTATAAGTCTTGTTTGATTCAAATCGGTAACCGCATGTTACCTGTCGATCTTATTTCTTTAAAAATACTTGCATTTGACGTGATTCTAGGGATTGATTGGTTAACTACTCATCATGCTAAAATTGATTGTTTTCGTAAGGTTGTTAGCTTTCATATTCCTAATCAACCTATTTTGCGAATTCAAGCGACCAAACCATTAAAATCAATCACGGTCATCTCAATCCATAAAGCTATTCGTTTATTGAAAAACGGATGTCAAGCTTTCTATTGTTAATAAATTTCCTGAAGTATTCCCTGAAGAACTTCCTGGCCTACCCCACATAGTGTGAAATTGAATTTTTTATCGACCTTGAACCCGATACAAAACCCATTTCCAAAGCCCCATATCGAATGGCTCCTATTGAACTTCAGGAGTTAAAGACCCACTTGCAGGAATTATTAGACATCAGTTTCATTCGTCCTAGTACGTCTCCTTGGGGTGCTCCTGTTCTATTCGTGAAGAAGAAAGATGGAAGTATGCGACTTTGTATTGATTATCGGGAGTTGAATCATGTCACCATCAAAAATAGGTACCCGTTGCCTCGCATTGATGACCTGTTTGACCAGTTGCAAGGTGCCAAATTCTTTTCAAAGATTGATCTTCATTAGGATATCATCGATTGAAGATTAAAACCGATGACATTTCAAAGATCGCCGTAAACTCGATGCGGGCATTATGAATTCTTAGTCATGTCTTTTGGATTGACTAATGCTCCTGCTGCCTTCATAGATATGATGAACCGAGTATTCAAGGAATATTTGGATCACTTTGTGGTCATCTTTATTGATGACATCCTCATATACTCCAAAACTAGTGAAGACCATGAGCAACACTTGAGGCTGATACTCCAAAAGCTTCATGAAAACAAGCTATATGCCAAGTTAAAGAAATGCGAGTTCTGGCTTGAGGAAGTTGCATTTCTTGGGCACGTGATATCAAATCATGGGATATCTGTTGATGTAGCGCCCCCAAATCAGGGTCCTAAATCACCATGGATCTGGTGCACTATTTCTAACTATTGCGGAAGATATAAACATAAATTGTTTATACATTAAACATTATACACTATCCCCAAGGTCGAGTAACCATAACTTATACACAATTCATTATCCTATCTGACATACAAAGATATTATAATACATTACTATTACAAATCTAATCGCACATAATAACTTTAAACTGGGCATCTTTTAACCTTTCCTCAGATCCGCATTTATTGCCTTTAATCTGCAATGTTTTATCATGATATAGCAAGGGTGAACATGAAAGTTGCCCAGCAAGTTTAAATTTTATTTAAAGATATATCATGATTGAAAGAGTCTGATAATAAGCAGGCTATAATTCAACAATGTAATTGCGAACTAGCATGAACAAACTTTTGACTAAACAAGTATTAAACATTAACAAATATATCTGAACTGAATGGTAATGAAGGTGATCAGCCTTTTATACCTGACTTATACATACAATATGTACAGAGTACAATTCTACATGGCAATCAACAATGATTAACCATAAGCATACCTGAATGAAACAACTCTTAGTAGAGTTAAGAAAAACTTGCCTATGTCGTTGATTACCGTTACAAAATATAACTTAGCTTTATCCGAAGACCTAATATAGATAATACCGATCTCCAAACATTAAAATAATATCATCACAGTATAAAATAACCTAAACACATTACCACATAATCCTATCAGTCTATACAGCATATAAGACATAGTATCGAGTTAAACTATTGCAGTCTGAGTTGTGCTAGGTACAATTATTACATCCCGACGGCCTAGTCTGACAATTATCAAGTTTAAGTTCAATTAAACTCTGCCTAAACACTTAACAATTATCTTATGTAATTTGATAATCAGTCAAAATAATTTTCATAGACTTGTAATAATTTTCAGATACTTATTATCATTTATCTTGATTTTTCAATCATTAAAATCGTATTTATCTAATTTAAATACCACAATATTCTAATATCATTAATATCTATTTATTATCAAATATTAATGAAATACATGCAATAATATTATAATATATTTATAATATCACAAAATATTTTAATACTTTAAAATAATATTTATATGATTTTTAAACAGCTTAAATGTATTATCCGATAATCGCTTTTAATATTAAAATATTAACATTTTCATGACAAAATATCAAAAGTTATATTTTATAACTTAAAATATTTTTATAACACTTAAATCATTTTTATATGATTTTTAAAGCATTAATTTATTTTTCCATAATTTATTTAATAAAGTTATTAAATAATCTAATTATCATTAATATTAATTAATTAATGAAATTCATCACAAAATATCAAAAGTCATTGAAAATAACTTAAAATATTTTCTTATATCATAATATAATTTTTTATGATTTTTCATGTATTAAAATCATTTTTAAATAATTTATTTAATATTATAATTAAATAAATTAAATTCCAATTATATTCCAAAAATATTAAATATTTATGAAATATACTCAAAATAATTAAAAACTAATTTTTAGGCTTTAAAATAATTTTTCATAATTTATTTTGTATTTTTAATAATTAAAAATCATTTAATACTACTTATTTAATGAAAATACTAATTTTATAATTAATCTGTCGCTATAGGTGTTCTTGGGCTATTCTTGAGGAAACCTAGAACATCATGTCAGTCGCTAAGGTACTAAGTTTGACCATAATTAAATCAGTGTTGTTAATGATTTTTGGGCTTGCTGTTTCTCTAATGTTGTAGTAGTAATCACACACTACAATCTTAATCAATTTTCATGGCCAAAACATAACAATCCTGTGAGATCTAAGCTGCAGAAATCGTTGTCAGACATGTTCTTGAGTTTCTGGGCTGCCCAGAAACTCAAGTAGGGTCGAGGTACCTACTTTGGGTCATTGTAGATTGAGTCTTGTGTTTGCTTTGTGCGATCTAGAAGTTCGAACATGTAGAAGGGATGTCAGACTACAATTATATATCATCAATTGTGTTTAACAACAACATATATAAGAAATCATGGCTGGTCAAAGTACCTGTCAGGTATATGTTCATGAACAATCTGGGTTTTCCAGATTGTTCTTCAGACAGATCGGTCAACTCAGTTTGACTATGATTAATTTCTATTATGTTCATGATCTGGGTAATAGAAAAACATGGGTGTGTAGAACGCATGTCAGGCTACAAGATTAAACCACTAACATGGCCATTAACCTTACAAGTATCAATATCAGAGGCCTTAAAGATGTTGTCAGAGCTACCTGGAAAAATCTGGGGTTTCCAGAAATGCAACAAAATAGACGGTCAACTCTAGTTTGACATTGATTATCTTTCACCATGGTTATGATCTAAGTGATCTAATGACTTGATTGTGTCGTACTCATGTCATACTATAACATCAAAACAACAACATACCATAACAACTTAAACACATCAAGATCTAAGGCTTGGAAAACCTTGTCTGAATTTCTGGGTTTCTGGAAATTTTCTGGGTTGCCCAGAAAATCATTCCGTGATCGATCAACTAGGTTTGACCGTTCATAACTCGAGATCTAGACATGATCTGGGCTTGATTCAAGTTCCAGATCAAAGCACTTACATCATACTACAAGTCTATAACTTAAAACACAACAAAAAAATTAACATACAAGGATCTATGAGCCTTGACATTAGGCTGTCAGACAACATTTTCAACCTTTTTCCGGATTTCTAAAATAATCAATTTCGAGAATCTAAGTGTTATGGATATGAGTTATAACAAACCAGATCACTAAATGACACCTTCTAACATAACTTTAAACAACAAATCATAACATCTAACATCAAATCTAAATATTTCGAAATTTAGGGTTTATACCTCCTTTTTGAGCTTGATCTTGATTCTTACTTTGATGTTTGTTCTTGGCAAGTTAAAGGCTGACATTGGTTTTGTTTCTCACTCAATTTCACTCTAGAATTTCGGATGGGGGAGGGAGAATGGACTTGGCTCAAATGAAAATTAAAGTAAGCTTTCTCTCTCTCTTAATCTATATATAAAATGATGAAATGCCTAGGGCTGATCATTTGATCAGTTGTTGGCTAATTAAAGGTGATTTACTAGACCATGTGGCTAGCTAGGGTTGGTCACCAACCACAAATAGGGCTAGATCTACACTCCACTTCATTAAAATATTATAACGGGCACTTTGGTCATTTGGTTTTTACTTTTAGTGGCTAACTTGTCAAATGCTCCAACCCTTAGGGTTTAGGGTTTGAACCTTAGGGTTTAGGGTTTGAACCCTTAGGTTTTAAAAATAAATTTCTAGGCTTTCCAATTCACATAGTCACAAAATTAATTTTCTCATTAATTAATTATATCCAATTACTAAATCTCCAATTAATTATTACATTAATTAAATAACATTAGGCTTATTAAATATTTCATTTAATTCAATAAGCTCACATAATTACATAATATGCTCACATAATTACATACTTGAATAATAAAAATTCTCCACATTAATTTAATAAATGTAACACATATAATTAAATTAATCTACCACAATTTCATCAATTAATATTTAATCTAATAATTAATTCATCGAACAATATTTATTCAATTCAATAAATATTAAATTAAATTACAAAAGTCGCGTTAAATCACAGAAATCCTCATGGGAACTCCTATGAATATAGGACATTCTCCTATCTTACATTTCTTGGTCTTTAGCTCGCTCCTAAGCTCAAAGACCTCTGCTTGACTTCATGGACCTTGTCCTTAGCCAAAACTCTCTCGTCATGTTCTGTTCCCACATGGACTCCACGTCCGTCTTATCCTCTATAACGACTTGGAGTTGACCTTGACTCCTTGACCTCTCGGCCAGATGTATCGTTCCTATCTATCATCACGACATGAACAGTGACATCATCGACTCCCCTGGAGTTATCTCTGCTGCTATAGCCATTGGATTGAAGGACACTACCTCCACTTCTTCTTCCAACATGCCGTTAAATACCGACATGAGGTCTAAGCTTTCGGAGTCTCCAGACTCCACCACAACTATCTCAAGATCTGCTGCTATAAGGTTCGGTATGATTTCTATCTGGTTTACCGACCCTTCGCTGACTACCTGTACATCTCTATTTTCACCTGACATCTATAATAACAAAAAGCGTTTATTAGTAAACGTCAGTATAATAAAACACATAACATATATGATGCATTTTTATAAGGTTAACTTCCATCTTTTATTCTTTAACTTTTCTTAAGGTTATGACTTAAGATTTTATTTCCTCCCTTAAGTTTTATAACCTATTGCTTTGATACCAACCTGTGACGCCCCCAAATCCGGGTATCTTTCAACCCGACAGATGGTGCTACACGGTGCTACAGTTCACATAAAAATTCAATTGAAATGCCTCAAAAGAACGGATATGTCTTATATATATATATCAAAAGAATATTTACATTCCCCAGGTTCTTTACAACCAATACAGTGTCTTTGTCATAATATCAATATTATTTATTACAAAACCTATACTATTGCATAAGCAATCTACGGGTTCGCCTTTGCCTTCCCTTTATCCTTGCCGGATCCATCGGTCCGTTCTGTCTTAGCTGCATTCATATGGTTCAAGCAAGAATGAGCCTAACTAGCTCAACAAGTACAATAATTCTAGTAAAATATCATGCTTGAAACATAAAAATCCTATATCTTCAATAACTGAACAATAGTTACGAAGTACTATTGATAATTCAAACTGGCACTTCTTTTCATTCAAAACGTTTTACAACAACAATATTCAGTAAAACATCAATTCCTGTTCAAAACCGTAAGCATTTCATAAGTACTTTGAAAAGGACATCCCGACACTAAGTCTGTAAGTCCGGTATAGCTTACGAGCACGTCTAGGTGATCAGCCTATAGTACTCTATGTTGATCAACACTACATTCATTAAACGTGTATACGTTTAAGTTGTGGCAACCTCACGTGCCTGTCATTTGGTGACAAAACATTTTAGTATACTAAATATACTTTTGAAAACCACAACAATATTAGTTTGGTAAATCCTTAGCAACACCTGATAGAATAACATAGCATACGTCTAGCTGAAAGGATTGGCTTTGACATTCCTCAGATACTAACTCATGCGAAGAATACATGAATCACAAAGACTTGCCCAGATCTAACTGGAACAAGGGTTAGAGTACTTGCCTTTAGCGTCTGTTATAATTTATAACACGTGCACTTTACGTCTTTAAGGTCTCTACATTAGATGATATCATAACATAGAACATTAGGTCATGAATGATCACACATGGTTCCTAAAGAATCTTACCCTACTTCTCAATCTAATTACATATTAGATTTGTTATTATTGGTTCTGGCTTTCCATTACGTTATTCCTACATTCATAAGTAATTGACTTAGTCTTAACCTTAAGTGTGCATACTTAAGTTCTAATATGTCTTAACAATGTTTCATTAAGATCTTCATTTAATTGTTTATCAATTACTAACCATGCTCTATATATAAACATTCATTATTGTCTTGGTCTTGAGAAATTTGGTCATGTATGCCGCCGACTTTTACACTTGGTCTTGCTATGCATGCATCACCTATTATTGCCTAGAACCCAGACTCGGCGTTGCGACATGAGTCTCAGTGTTAATGGTCGCGCTACGGCGCCACTCTCCAGAAGTTTATGGCTTTGCTCACCAAGCCCAATTTCACGCAGCATGCAATGAATGAAAATGGCCTTGAAAAATGGCCATGACTTTCAACTCTCATGCACCATAATTTTTTTACAAACTTCAAATTTTGTGAGATTCCCGGGCTCGTAACTTCTTCGTTATAAGTCCGAATTGGCTCGTTCAAGAGCCTACGGTTCATAAATCACGTACTCTATGTATTCATTCAAGAATTGTATCGATTCGACTTCGTTTGCTAAAATTCCACCTATTAGTCCATTTTTAACGAAAACGATAAACGTTCGTGAACGTTCAACGCTTGTTTCTTCGTTCTAAGTCGGTATCCAGCCATTTTTGAGTTCGTAACTCTATAATGTCAAATATGACTTGCCTCCATCAAAAACCCACGTTTCCACTGACAAACACAAAATACGACTTTCATTCCGAGAATTTCACGAATTCAACGATTATCGTCCAATCGTGCAATTCTGGCGAAATCTCATTCTAAGTGGATTTTAATCAAAATGTAGACATTACAAGTTACTTATTACACCAACTTAATATAAGGTTGGTTTTGACTTATTCTCATAAGCCAATGACTTATTTCACTTATTAAGTACAATTCTCATGCTTATGACAACAAATGGAAATTCTTCATAAGTTCATCAACTTATTTAAGTTCAAGTTGCTTATTCAACTTATTCGGCTTAAGTTCATTCATCAATGACCTATTACATGCTATCATCAAACCTTCTCACTTCTCTATCAATCCTATTATGATAGAGATGGAAGAGACAAGATAATTTACCTTTGATGATTACTTTAATTTCTTTGGAAATCTACTAAGGAAAGGTTAAGCTCAAAGTGCTTATTGACTCTAACAAATAAGTTGTTTATCTTGAGAGGAGTTGGATGAAATTTAAACAACCAAATTAAGAGATAAAGCTTGGTATTTATAGGCAACCCAAAGTGAGGGCACTATGGACATTTAGGCCATTCCACCTCCTTAGTTATCCTCCTCAACTTCCACCTCCTTACTATTCATAACCTAGCAACCAAGTAACTTGCTAGCCACAACACTTTCTCATCACATAAAGTACTTGGTTACCACATCACCCATGGGTTGCCCCATGGATCCTACTTTACCCATTGGATCATCCTTTGGGCTTAGTGCTTAATTCAATTAACTTATCTTTGGGCTTGTATTAATCTACCAAGGGCTTTATGTTATTACTACATGGGCTTTAGAAAAATAATCCCACATAGGTTTACATCTTATACATATTGGACTTGCTCTTTATACAATATCCACCATTCCATTTCATTAGATTATTAATACATACATTCTCAATTTAAGTCCGCATGCGAATTATTGCGTTTTCCATACTTAGATTATTATTACATAATCCATCACGTCTCGTTATTCTAACGTTACGTATTTCTCGGAAGTTCAAAAATAATCCCCGAGCGGTAATCGGTGAATAGTGTTTTTCGTAAACTTTCTCAGAAAATATTTAATTTCGTCTTGGAATTTAAGCACTTTAATTCATTCACGTGGTTTAAATACTACGAGCTCCTGACATTTCTAGGGTATAGAACACCATACATCTTATCAACACATATAATAACAAGTAATATTATTTTATTCATTATTTAATTCTTTCAAATGTTTTTACAAAGGATCCAAATTTCTCGGTCGTTACATTCTTCCCCCCTTATAAAGATTCTGTCCCCAGAATCTCGCTCTATCTTACTCAAACAAAAGAGGATAATTCTTTCTCATCTTTTCTTTAAGTTCCCACGTTGCTTCCTCCACATCGTGGTTCTTCCATAACACCTTTACTGATGGTATTACCTTGTTTTGTAGAACTTGCTCTTTTCTATCGATAATTTGAATTGACATCTCTTCATATTTAGATCCTTCTCAATTTGAATAGGCTCATATTCTATCACGTGCTTGTAATCCGGTTTATAAGCACGTAGCACTAAAATGTGAAATACATTATGTATTCGCTCTAGGTCTGGAGGTAACGCTACCCTATAAGCTACCTCACCTACCCGTTCTAATACCTCAAAAGGTCCTATGAACCTCGGGCTTAGTTTTCCCTTCTTTCCAAAGCGTATCTTTCCTTTCTAGGGAGATACCTTTAGAAATACGTACGAGCCTACCTCAAACTCTCTATTCTCTCGATGTAAGTCCATATATTTCTTTTGTCTGTCTTGAGCTGCGACGAGACGCATACAAATCAACTTCACCACTTTCGCTGTTTACTGCACCAATTCTGGTCCTAGCATTTGGCGTTCTCCCACTTCATCCCAATACAATGGTGTTCTGCATTTCCTTCCATACAAAGCTTCATACAGCGGCATACCTATACTTGCATGATAACTGTTGTTATACGCAAATTCTACTAATGGTAGATGATCATCCCAACTACCCTTGAAATCCATGACATAAGATCTCAACATATCTTCTAATGTCTGAATTGTCCTCTCGCTCTGTCCATCGGTTTGTGGATGATATGCCGTACTCAACATCAACTGCGTTCCCAACTGTTCTTGAAGACTTCTCCAAAAGTTCGACGTGAATTGCGGATCACGATTTGACACTATCGAAACAGGTTCTCCATGTCTGGAAATAATTTCCTTAACATAGAGTGTAGCTAATTGATCTAAGTTGTAGTTAATTCGAATTGGCAAAAAGTGAGCCGACTTCATCAACCGATCCACTATTACCCAAATCGCATCATACCCCTTCTGAGTCGTCGGAAGTCCCACCACAAAGTCCATCGTGATATGCTCCCACTTCCACTCCGGAATTTCCAATGACTGCAACAAGCCACTTGGTCGTTGATGTTCGGCTTTAACTCTTTGACAAGTCAAACATTTACTCACATACTCGGCTGTTTCTCTCTTCATGTTTGGCCACCAAAAACTCTGTCGAAGGTCTTGATACATCTTAGTGCTACCAGGATGAATCGAGTACCTCGAACTATGAGCCTCTTATAAAACTTGCTCCTTTAATTCCGTCTCATTCGGAACCCAAATTCTTCCCTCAAATCTTAATAATCCCTCATTATTAAGACTAAACCTAATATCTTTTTCAGTGGTTAACCGCTCCTTCATCTGATCACACTCATCGGTTTTAAGCTGTACCTCCTTGACTCTCTCTACGATGGTAGAATGAATCTCTGCCGCAAAAAGTCTCTGCTCCGCCTCACTTGGAAACTTCACCTCCAACTCCATCCTAGCCATCTCTGTTATTAACTCAGTTTGAGCTGTTAACAAAGACAACTTCTCCCGACCCCTTCTACTCAAGGCGTCGACCACTACATTGGCTTTTCCAGGGTGATACAGGATTTCACAGTCGTAATCCTTTATCAACTCCAGCCACCTCCTCTATCTCATATTCAACTCCTTCTGTGTGAAGATATATTTTAGACTCTTGTGGTCCGTGTATATCTCACACGTTTCCCCATAAAGATAATGTCGCCATATCTTTAAGGCAAACACCACCGCGGCCAGTTCCAGATCATGAGTAGGGTAAACTTTCTCATAATCCTTCAACTGCCTTGATAAATACGCAATGACCTTGCCATGCTGCATGAGCACGCAACCCAGTCCCTTATGCGAAGCATCGCTATAAACTACGAAATTTCCTATGTCATCGGGTAATGACAAAACAGGCGCTTCACTCAACTTCTTCTTCAGTTTTTGAAAACTATCTTCGCTTTTCTCAGTCCATACGTACTTCACCATTTTCCTCGTCAAGTTAGTCAGCGGAGTAGCTATCTTTGAAAAGTCCTGAATGAACCTCCGATAGTAACCCACTAACCCTAGGAAACTCCGTACCTCGGTCGGTGTTTTCGGTTGTTCCCAATTCATCACGGCTTCCACCTTCGCTTGATCTACTGAAATACCCTCATGGTTTATAACATGACCTAAAAACTGCACCCTTTCTAACCAAAATTCACACTTAGTGAACTTCACATATAACTTCTCCTTTCTTAGTATCTCCAACACTATTCTCAGGTGTTCAGCATGATCTTCTGGCGTCTTAGAGTAGACTAGAATATCATCAATAAACACTACGATGAACTTGTCCAAATATTGTTTGAACACTCTGTTCATCATGTCCATAAATGCAGCAGGTGCCTTAGTCAACCCAAATGACATCACTAGAAACTCGTAATAACCATAATGAGTCCTGAATGCTGTCTTTGGCACATCTTCATTCCTAACCTTCAGCTGATGATACCCCGTCCTTAAAAATCTATTTTGGAAAAATATTTTTCCCCCTTCAACTGATCAAAAAGATCATCGATCCTGGGCAACGGATACTTATTCTTTATTGTTAACTTGTTCAACTCTTGGTAGTCTATACAAAGTCTCAACGATCCGTCCTTCTTCTTGACAAACAACACCGATGCTCCCCATCGCGAAACACTCGGTTGAATGTACTTCCTGTCCAATAATTCTTGCATCTGTACCATCAACTCTTTCATCTCCACCGGCGCCATGCGATACGGTGCCCTAGAAACTGGTGCCGCTCCTGACACAATGTCTATTACGAATTCGGTCTCCCTATCCGGTGGAAGACCCGGTAACTCGCTTAGAAATACATCCATGAACTCACTCACTATAGGTATTTGTTCCATGGTCGCTCCCACTCTCTGGGTATCAACCACATGACACAAATAGCCTACACACCCCTTCCTCAATAATTTTCTAGTTTGTGTCATGGTAAGACAACATGAACGTCCCAATGATTTATTCCCGTAAAATATTACATGAGATTGAATTGATGATTTAATACTAACGCATTTCTTTTGACAATCTATAATTGCCCCATGATTTATCAACCAATCCATTCCGAGAATTACATCGAATTCCCCTAACTTTATCGGTATCAGATCTACCGATAATTTATAATCTCGAATATCTACGCAACAACTCCTATGAATATCTTCAACAGGAATTATCTCTTTGTTTGCTACCTTAATGTTCAAAGGTATAAGCAACTTTTCGGGAAGTTATCCTAGTCGTTTAGCAAAATCACATGCGATAAATGAACAAGTAGCACCCGAGTCAAACAGCACGTATGCATTTAAGTTGTTGATCGGAATAATACCTATGACTACGTCCCCCGAGGCCATCGCGTCTTGGACGGTCATATTAAAGGTACGAGCCATCGGCCTACCCGGCTGCGCTGGACCCTCAATAGTTAACTTACCACTATTGGCGCCCTTATTCCCGTCTGTCCCCTTCTTTGGGAAGTTCTTTGCCATGTGGTCCGTAGACCCACACACAAAGCATCCATGATTCTTCTTCAGGCTTGGACAATTTGGCGCAATATGCCCCTCCCGTCTGTAGTTGTAACACACGACCTTACCCTTGAGACAGACTCCTAAATGAGTCTTCCCGCAGGTCTTGCAGGCCTCCATCCTCCTCTTAGGGTCTCCTTGTTTCACTCCGGTATTCCCCAAGCTAACTCCTTTCCTTTTATACCCTTCGCCACTTCCGCTGGCACCTTCAACCTTCACTCCTCCCTCCACCTTCCCCTTGTTTTTCTTATCCTTGTGGTATTGGCTCAGTGCCTCACTACCACCTTCGACAATTATTGCCTTCTCTAAAACAACTCCAAAGGAAGTACTTTGGAACACAGAGATACGATTATAGAGCCAGGGTTTCAAGCCCTGCTCGAACCGTCGAGCTTTCCTCACCTCGGTATCCACTTGATGTGGAGCGAACCTTGCCAGTTCATTAAACTTGGCGGCATACTTGGGAACCGTCATGTCCCCTTGTTTCAAATCTAAAAACTGCATCTCTATCCTTCCCTGCATACTCGTGGGAAAGTAGTTCTCGTAGAATATTTCCTTGAACCTTATCCACATTATAACATCTATTCCGGCCCTCACCTGATTGGCCTCCCACCAAAAGTTGGCCTCTCCCTTCATCATGTAGGTTGCAAAAGCAACCTTTTGGGCCTCGTCGACATTTGCTATCACAAATGCCTTCTCTATCTCCCTCACCCACGTTTGAGCTTCAATAGGGTCCGTCGTTCCTTTGAACTCCAGCGGACCCACACTCTTAAAGTCCTTAAATGTAGTAGCTCGTACACACACGAGATTCACGGGGATATTAGTCCCGGATTTGGTTAAAAGTCATGCGGTTAAAAGGTTCAAAATTCTTGCATGGGGTTAACTTAGGACCTCCCTCCGGTTGATTCGTGTTCGCTCCTTGAGTGCGTGGTACTTCTTCTTGGCGGCATTTTCTTTGTTACAATAAACACATATTTCGTTATTATGCATTTCTGTCGTTAGTTATTATTCCATATTAAACAATAACTTAAACATTTGTTACTCACCATTTTTGAAAATGAAAACTTATATTAATTCATCGTAGTATAATACTACACGCCGAGTTACAAAACAACCTAAAATTTGGATACATTACTTTCCCGCTATTTCTTTCCAAAAATTGAGAATTACAAAAGACTACCCTTGATTATACAAAAGAGGGCTTTACATCACTACTATATACACAATAGGTACATACCTAACTACTCTAACAACTACTCGATCATATCTGCCTTAAGGCATTCTCAAAATCTGCCTTGGCAAGACCGACAATAATATCACGGCTGATAGTATGCCGCGTCTGCCCTGTCTCTACAGGATACCCAGCTACCTGCAACTGGAAATGTGACACCCCCAAATCTGGGTACTTCGATTCCATGGGATTTGGTGTTCACTATACAAATATCATCTATTTATCTACCCATAATAAATGCAAGCCATGCAATAGATAGAATAAAAATCTTCCCCTTAAGGGTTACAACATCCGAATAAAAATAATACAATCCCAGGTTAAACTAACCTTAAACATCTGTGCGGAATCATAAACAAACAACATTATTAACTCAAGTCTTAAGCATAAATACATCATCTAATAAAAATAACAAGTTTTCAACACTTGCTAACTTTGCCCTTGCCTTTACTAGTGGAAGGTTCATCAGTTCTTTCGTTCTTAACTGCAATGTTATTATTAAGCAAGAGTGAGCACTATTGCCCACAAGTATAATAATGAAATAACAGTATAATAACATGTGAGTAAATCAAAGACATCTGAATAAAAGCTCAACTTTTGAATCAAGAATGAATAACAAGAATCAAAAGAATTCTGAGGGTCATAAGACCTTGAACTATGTCCTAGGTTATCAAGGGTTATACTTGAAACCTTTAACAGTCATAAGACTATGGACCTTTCTACTCGTACTTAGGGGGATCAACCCTAAGTATCATACTGTGCATAATATCTTAACGCTAACACATAAGTAAATCCCTTTGCAGGGTTGTTCATCTCAATTTGACATTTGAGTCCGCACCAAAAGAAGTTTGGTTTGGATAATTCAATAAGGGTTCTGAAATTTAGAACGTTCATCAACTAAGGACTAGTTGAATCAATAAAGTTCACTAGTCTAATAAGGTTCAACAATAATAATATTCGATTTGAATAATAATCTCAAGAAGTATACAATAGAACAATTATTGTATAACTGAATCGTGCTTTGAAAAGATAATAAATCTTTAATATAACAGTTGAACTTGAATAATAGTAACAATAATTTACTCGAGGTAACTAATATCTTGAACAATAATGACAAGTAGGGTTAGGAAACTTGCCTCGTGCGTAGGCTAAATGATTACTACTTTCGTTCACCACATATCCTACACACATACCATATGTATTCACGACATTCATTAGTTACATTTTCACTTAATTATTTAATATTAACTCCACTTTATTTAACAAATCATTACCCTTTAAATTTAATTACTTAATTAAATTAGAATATTTTCATTCTCTTACTATAATTACACTCGAATAAATTATTTCATAATAATTTCCATCGAATATTTATTTTATTCAATAAATATCTCAATTAAAATATTTACTTTACTTTATAAATATTTTAATAATAATTTTCATCGAATATTTATTTTATTCCATAAATATCTCAATTAAAATATTTAATTTATTTTATAAATATTTTAATAATAATTTTCATCGAATATTTATTTTATTCCATAATATCTCAATTAAAATATTTAATTTATTTTATAAGTATTTTAATAATAATTTCCATCGAATATTTATTTTATTCCATAAATATCTCAATTAAAATATTTAATTTATTTTATAAATAATTTAATAATAATTTTCATCGAATATTTATTTTATTCCATAAATATCTCAATTAAAATATTTAATTTATTTTATAAATATTTTAATAATAATTTTCATCAAATATTTATTTTTTTATTTATTTTTTAATTTTTATTATTTATTTTTTTTTGACCGTTGGGAGGGTAATTTAGTTTAGTAGCAACGCCACGAAGCTGAAGTTACCTGTGCTCATTTTTTTTAGCTTGATTACTCTGATTCATGAACATAACAAGGCCAAATTAGGCCAAAAATCAATCACAGGTAAAATTATACATGAATATGGCCATAACTTCCAATTAGTTATTTTTACATGAATTTAGACTTATCCAATCATTGTAATACATATATAATCATTACTTAACCCATCTAGCAAGATTTTTAACAAGTTACAATACATAATTTGCAAAATCAACACATTTACTTCCACTTTTCTTGATGTTCTTGAAGGTTTTGAACATAAAACATAATTTCAACACTACGGATTCGTTATAACACCGAATCCGTTCAATTAAAGTTTGGTCTCTTCATATTAACATGCATAATAATATACGAGTATAAATTTTAGGGATAATATATGATCAACACATGAAATATCATGTATAAGGCCATATGGCCAAAACCCAAACTCTGTAAATTTTTGAAATAACAATTCATCGTATTATGAAACAGATGATATGGTTTGTGAAATATATATAATTAAATACAATATGGTAACATTTAACACATATACAACACACAATCCATACCCTTTATAAATACAGAGACTTTACAGAAAACTTGAAAACCATTTTCATAAACTTAAACAACGTAACTTTAAAAATTTGGGAAGGAGGAGATTACCCTGAGTGTAAGGTATAGATTAAAAGACTCAGATGTTTTCTTAAATTCTCCTCTTTCAATCTCTTTCACAATATCTTAATTCTCTTTGACAGTTCTCAAACTCTCTCTCTGAATTTCTCTCTGTGCTGTTTTATCAGACTTGGTAAAATAAGAAATAATGAGAAGACGATATAAGAAAGGAATCGATGACCGAAAGTGGTCGATTAACCCAAAGAATGGGCAAGCGCTTCCAACTCCCCATAGGGCCTTGTTTGGCTTAGCAAGAATATATTACAAAACCACTTAATTTAATAAATCCTCTACAATATAGTTTAATTCATGTCACACCCAATTATCTGATAGCTCAATTATATTATTTAATTTAATATAAACTAATTATAATAATTTCTCATAAATTCACATAGTCACATAATTAATTTTCTCATTAATTAATTATATCCAATTACTAAATCTTCAATTAATTATTACATTAATTAAATAACATTAGGCTTATTAAATATTTCATTTAATTCAATAAGCTCACATAATTACATAATAAGCTCACATAATTACATACTTGAATAATAAAAATTCTCCACATTAATTTAATAAATGTAACACATATAATTAAATTAATCTACCACAATTTCATCAATTAATATTTAATCTAATAATTAATTCATCAAAAAATATTTATTCAATTCAATAAATATTAAATTAAATTACAAAAATCTCGTTCGTCACAGGAAATCCTCATGAGAACTCCTATGAATATAGGACATTCTCCCTATCTTCTGTTTCTTGGTCTTTAGCTCGCTCCTAAGCTTAAAGACCTCCTGCTTCAGCTCATGGACCTTGTCCTTAGCCAAAACTCTCTCGTCATGTTCCTGTTCCCACATGGACTCCACGTCCGTCTTATCCTCTATAACAGCTTGGAGTTCAGCCTTCAGCTCCTTGACCTCCTGACAGTAGTGTAAGTTCCTATCTCTCACTGACATGAACAGTGACATCATCGACTCCCCTAGAGTTATCACTGCTGCTATAGCCACTGGATTGAAGGACACTACCTCCACTTCTTCTTCCAATATACCGTCAAATACCGACATGAGGTCTAAGCTTTCGGAGTCTCCAGACTCCACCACAACTATCTCAGGATCTGCTGCTATAAGGTTCGGTATGATTTCTATCTGGTTTACCGACCCTTCGCTGACTACCTGTACATCTCTATTTTCACCTGACATCTATAACAACAAAAAGAATTTATTAGTAAACGCCAGTATAATAAAACACATAACATATATGATGCATTTTTATAAGGTTAACTTCCATCTTTTATTCTTTAACTTTTCTTAAGGTTATGACTTAAGGTTTTATTTCCCCCCTTAAGTTTTATAACCTATTGCTTTGATACCAACCTGTGACGCCCCCAAATCCGGGTATCTTTCAACCCTGATGCGAGATGGTGCTTTACCGGTCTTCTGATTCACATAAAAATTCAATTAAAATGCCTCAAAAGAACAGATTTATCTTATATATATATCAAAAGAATATTTACATTCCCCAGGTTCTTTACAACCAATACAGTGTCTTTGTCATAATATCAATATTATTTATTATAAAACCTATACTATTACATAAGCAATCTACGGGTTCGCCTTTGCCTTCCCTTTATCCTTGCCGGATCCATCGGTCCATTCTGTCTTAGCTGCATTCATATGGTTCAAGCAAGAATGAGCCTAACTAGCTCAGCAAGTACAATAATTCTAGTAAAATAGCATGCTTGAAACATAGGAATCCTATATCTTTAATAACTGAACAATAGTTACGAAGTACTATTGATAATTCAAACTAGCACTTCTTTTCATTCAAAACGTTTTACAACAACAATATTTAGTTAAACATCAATTTCGGTTCAAAATCGTAAGCATTTCATAAGTACTTTGAAAAGGACATCCCGCCACTAAGTCCGTAAGTCCGGTATAGCTTACGAGCACGTCTAGGTGATCAGCCTATAGTACTCTATGTTGATCAACACTACATTCATTAAACGTGCATACATTTAAGTTGTGGCAACCTCACGTGCCTGTTGTTTGACGACAAAACATTTTAGCATACTAAATATACTTTTAAAAACCACAAAAATATTAGTTTGGTAAATCCTTAGCAACACCTGATAGAATAACTAGCATACGTCTAGCCGAAAGGATTGGCTTTGACATTCCTCAGATACTAACTCATACGAAGAATACATGAATCACAAAGACTTGCCCAGATCTAACTGGAACAAGGGTTAGAGTACTTGCCTTTAGCGTCTGCTATAATTTATAACACGTGCACTTTACGTCTTTAAGGTGTCTACATTAGATGATAGCATAACATAGAACATTAGGTCATGAATGATCACACATGGTTCCTAAAGAATCTTACCCTACTTCTCAATCTAATTACATATTAGATTTGTTATTATTGGTTCCGGCTTTCCATTACGTTATTCCTACATTCATAAGTAATTGACTTAGTCTTAACCTTAAGTGTGCATACTTAAGTTCTAATATGTCTTAACAATGTTTCATTAAGATCTTCATTTAATTGTTTATCAATTACTAACCATGCTCTATATATAAACATTCATTATTGTCTTGGTCTTGAAAGGTGGCACTACTGTCTTGGCTTTTACTTGGTCTGCGTATGCTAGCATCACCTATTCTCGCTTAGAACCCGGACTCGGCATTGCGGCGCGAGTCTTAGTGTTGATGGTCGCGCTGCGACGCCACTCTCTAGAAGGTTATGACTTTGCTCAGCCAAGCTCGGCGCTGCGACGCGGACGAAATGGCCTTGAAATTTGAAATATGTGGCCTGACTACGTGCACCGTAAATTTTTACAGACTTCAAATTTTGTGAGATTCCCGGACTCGTAACTTCTTCGTTATAAGTCCGAATTGGCTCGTTCAAGAGCCTACGGTTCATAAATCACGTACTCTATGTATTCATTCAAGAATTGTATCTATTCGACTTCGTTTACTAAAATTCCACCTATTAGTCCATTTTTAACCGAAACGATAAATGTTCGTGAACGTTCAACGCACGTTTCTTCGTTTTAATTCAGAATCTGGCCATTTTCGAGTCCGCAACTCTATAATGCCAAATATGACTTGCCTCCATCAAAAACCCACGTTTCCATTGACAAACACAAAATACGACTTTCATTCCGAGAATTTCACGAATTCAACGATTATCGTCCAGTCGTGCAATTCTGGCGAAATCTCAATACTAATCATTCTAAGTGGATTTTAATCAAAATGTAAACATTACCATTTACTTATTACACCAACTTAATATAAGGTAGGTTTTTACTTATTCTCATAAGCCAATGACTTATTTCACTTATTAAGTACAATTCTCATGCTTATGACAACAAATGGAAATTCTTCATAAGTTCATCAACTTATTTAAGTTCAAGTTGCTTATTCAACTTATTCGGCTTAAGTTCATTCATCAATGACCTATTACATGCTATCATCAAACCTTCTCACTTCTCTATCAATCCTATTATGATAGAGATGGAAGAGACAAGATAATTTACCTTTGATGATTACTTCAATTGCTTTAGAAATCTACTAAGGAAAGGTAAAGCTCAAAGTGCTTACTGACTCTAACAAATAAGTTGTTTATCTTGAGAGGAGTTGGATAAAATTTAAACAACCAACTTTAGAGATAAAGCTTGGTATTTATAGGCAACCCAAAGTGAGGGGACTATGGACATTTAGGCCATTACACCTCCTTAGTTAACCTCCTCAACTTCCATCTCCTTACTATTCATAACCTAGCAACCAAGTAACTTGCTAGCCACAACACTTGCTCATCACATAAAGTACTTGGTTACCACATCACCCATGGGTTGCCCCATGGATCCTACTTTACCCATTGGATCA
The DNA here is from genome assembly GCA_020205615.1 of Panax quinquefolius. NCBI lineage: Eukaryota > Viridiplantae > Streptophyta > Magnoliopsida > Apiales > Araliaceae > Panax > Panax quinquefolius. The sequence continues at coordinate 74,422,992 of CM035164.1, read as the reverse complement.
TCCTTTGGGCTTAGTGCTTAATTCAATTAACTTATCTTTGGGCTTGTATTAATCTACCAAGGGCTTTATATTAGTACTACTTGGGCTTTAGAAAAATAATCCCATATAGGTTTACATCTTATACATATTGGACTTGCTCTTTATACAATATCCACCATTCCATTTCATTAGATTATTAATACATACATTCTCAATTTAAGTCCGCATGCGAATTATTGCGTTTTCCATACTTAGATTATTATTACATAATCCATCACGTCTCGATATTCTAACGTTACGTATTTCTCGGAAGTTCAAAAATAATTCCCGAGCGGTAATCGGTGAATAGTGTTTTTCGTAAACTTTCTCGGAAAATATTTAATTTCATCTTGGAATTTAAGCACTTTAATTCATTCACGTGGTTTAAATACTACGATCTCCTGACGTTTCTAGGGTATAGAACACCATACATCTTATCAACACATATAATAACAAGTAATATTATTTTATTCATTATTTAATTCATTCAAATGTTTTTACAAAGGATCCGAATTTCTCGGTCGTTACAGCCGGTAATAGGGTTTCTTATCAATCGTTAGGGTTTTCTAACTGAACGTCGAGGTTCTATAGTATTATTAGGTTTTGTGACTGATATACTTTATCCGGTCAAGCCTTGACCCTTAACCACATACTGTACACAAATATGACCATATACACAGAACATATACACACTGTAAACCTTTACCAAATGTTTTTAAATTCACAAAGTTTATTCCTACAAATGTTAAATACATACACTTATTTTCTGTCTAGGTTCTAATATTGAACCTTAAATCAATTAATAAATTTTTTAAAAATATTCAAAATTCTCGGGATGTCACATTCACCCCTTCTTCTAAAAATTTCATCCCTGAAATTTACCTTACACCATACACCATACACCATTCACCATTCCTTCTCATCATCACATGCTACCCAATACATTCTTCACAGAATAAAAATTTTTAAATTGTGCTGAGGCGTTTTACAGACTATTGTCTATCATTTTTGCAAAGGTTATATGGAAATTCATCCGCAAACCGTGTTACCCTGAAGACACAGAGGGTGATTTGCCCAGTATGCCCAGGACTGGCCCAGTAATACTGGTTTTATCTGTTTCTCGTATATGCCTTAGGCGTATAAACTTTTACCTCAGTCTTATTTGATTCCGCACCAAAACAATTTGGTTCGGGAAAGTTTTCAAAGAAATCTTACAGTTTTCATAAACATTGGTCTAGCTGAATCAAATAGCATAGACTCATATCAATAATTCAATTTAATAGAATTAATTAGGTGTAGCCAAACCCCGTTGACAAATCAAATTTTTTTTTTGAAATAGTTTAAAAATGACGCCATGATGCCGTACTGTATTAACAGTTCGTTTGAGGATGCCGCCCTTATATGTCTTTGTCATAACACATCATACAATAGTGGAACAATGATTTTTAGATCGAATTCACACTAAGTATTCTTGCATTTATAACTCTATCAACTTTTATCATCTCTGCACCAGGTTACATGGTACATGAGTGATAAATAAAAATATATTTTGATATTTCAAATCATCTTTGTCTAGTTGAAATAAGTAGCATAGACTATACTTTAAACCGTTCCAAAAATGATTACGAGTCTACAAAATTATTTTTTTTAAAAGCACATAGTGCGTATTTAGCTTGATATCAAAATTTCGAAGTCCAGCATAGCTAGGAGTTTTGAAAAACTTATGTCTCCACTAATAATCATTTGCTTAACAATCTATCTGTTCCTATAATCCTCAATACTCCATTTACACACAACTATATCCAGTTCATCAAACCACACTTATGAGTTCATTTACTTGCCACAATCATATGAGTTTAAGAACTTGTCCTAGTCAGACCTTTGGCGTCCATTCGCTGAGGGGTTCATAAACATTTCATATAACTATGAATCAAGAATGTCACATAAGTATGAGTTTTTAAGAACTCGTACTTAACCTTATATTCTATACCTATAACTTATCTATCTAATATACACATGAGAATAGAATCACCCTCTTAACATGCATATAGTAATTAGCGTGACACAAACATTTCAATGATTATCATTGCCAGAACTAAGTAGTTTTTACACCAAGTACAATTCCCCACCCACACAAGGAATCATACAACTCAGCTGCTGACACGAGTCCTTAATTGAAATCCCCACCTAATCTTAACCCCCTTCTCCATACGAATTTCATTCAACTCGTATTCATAATCCTTTCCTGAATTTGTACTAATTCATAGTACAACTGACACCCAACAATCTTGCTGTAAACTTTTCAATCCTTCGCTTGATCTTTCTCCATACTATTACCTTATCCGATCATGGGGTGATCTCATCGTATATATTACGAGTCATTTCTATATCTTGATCATTTTGTTTTACGATCTCCTATCACTGTACTTTTAGTCTTTTAGACTCAATCTATTCATCACTACTGTTCGCTTTTATTATCAGAGTTAGGGAACTCTGTATCTTTATAACTCATCGAGATTCGTCTTTGATTCTTACTGACACACTAACTCTATATGAGTTAGATCTTATCCTATCACTGCGGTTATTAGTCTAAGGTAACTCTACCCTAGGTTTATAACCAACAACTTTGATACCAATTGTAGTGCCCCCAAATCCGGGTCCTAAATCACCACGGATCTGGTGCTCTATTTTCTAACTATTGCGGAAGATATAAACATAAATTGTTTATACATTAAATATTATACACTATCCCCAAGGTTGAGTAACCATAACTTATACACAATTCATTATCCTATCTGACATACAAAGATATTATCATACATTACTATTACAAATCTAATCGCACATAATAACTTTAAACTGGAACTGTCTTTAACCTTTCCTTGTATCCGACACATTCGTCTTAATCTGCAATGTTTTATCATGATATATCAAGGGTGAGCATGAAAGTTGCCCAGCAAGTTTAAATTTTATTTAAAGATATATCATGATTGAAAGAGTCTGAATAATAAGCATGCTATAATTCAACAATGTAATTGCAAACTAGCACGAACAAACTTTTGACTGAACAAGTATTAAATATGAACAAATATATCTGAACCGAATGGTAATGAAGGTAATCAGCCTTTCATACCTGACTTATACATACAATATGTATAGAGTACAATTCTAAATGGCAATCAACAATGATTAACCATAAGCATATCTGAATGAAACAACTCTTAGTAGACTTAAGAAAAACTTGCCTATATCATTGATTACCGTTACAAAATATAACTTAGCTTTATCCGAAGACCTAATATAGATATTACTGATCTCCAAACATTAGAATAATATCATCACAATATAAAATAACCTAAACACATTACCACATAATCCTATCAGTCTATACATCACATAAGACCTAGTATCGAGTTAAACTATTGTAGTCTGAGTTGTGTTCGGTACTATTATTACATCCCGACGGCCTAGTCGGATAATTATCGAGTTTAAGTTCAATTAAACTCTGCCTAAACACTTAACAATTATCTTAGGTAATTTAATAATCAGTCAAAATAATTTTCATAGACTTGCAATAATTTTCAGATACTTATTATCATTTATCTTGATTTTTCAATCATTAAAATCGTATTTATCTAATTTAAATACCACAATATTCTAATATCATTAATATCTATTTATTATCAAATATTAATGAAATATGAGTGCAATAATATTATAATATATTTATAATATCACAAAGTATTTTAATACTTTAAAATCATATTTATATGATTTTTAAGCGATTAAATGTATTATCCGATAATCGCTTTTAATATTAAAATATTAACATTTTCATGACAAAATATCAAAAGTTATATTTTATAACTTAAAATATTTTTATAACACTTAAATCATTTTTATATGATTTTTAAAGCATTAATTCTATTTTTCCATAATTTATTTAATAAAGTTATTAAATAAATTAATTATCATTAATATTAATTAATTAATAAAATTCATCACAAAATATCAAAAGTCATTGAAAATAACTTAAAATATGTTCTTATATCATAATATAATTTTTCATGATTTTTTATGTATTAAAATCATTTTTAAATAATTTATTTAATATTATATTTAAATAAATTAAATACCATTTATATTCCAAAAATATTAAATATTTATGAAATATACTCAAAATAATTAAAAACTAATTTTCAGGCTTTAAAATAAATTTTCATAATTTATTATGTATTTTTAATAATTAAAAACCATTTAATACTAATTATTTAATGAAAATACTAATTTTATAATCAATCAGTCGCTAAAGGGCCCTATAGCGACGAAACTGTCGCTATAGGTGTTCTTGAGGAAACCCATAACATCATGTCAGTCACTAAGGTGCTAAGTTTGACCATAATTAAATCACTGTTGTTAATGATTTATGGGCTTGCTGTTTCTTTAATGTTGTAGTAGTAATGACACACTACTATCTTAATCAATTTTCATGGCCAAAACATAACAATCCTGTGAGATCTAAGCTGCAGAAATCGTTGTCAGACATGTTCTTGAGTTTCTGGGCTGCCCAGAAACTCAAGTAGGGTCCAGGTACCTACTTTGGGTCATTATAGATTGAGTCTTGTGTTTGCTTTGTGTGATCTAGAAGTTCGAACATGTAGAAGGGATGTCAGACTACAATTCTATATCATCAATCGAGTCTAACAACAACATATATAAGAAATCATGGCTGGTCAAAGTACCTGTCAGGTACATGTTCATGAACAATCTGGGTTTTCCAGATTGTTCTTCAGACAGATGGGTCAACTCAGTTTGACTATGATTAATTTCTATTATGTTCATGATCTGGGTAATATAAAAGCATGGGTGTGTAGAACGCATATCAGGCTACAAGATTAAACCACTAACATGGCCATTAACCTTACCAGTAGCAATATCAGAGGCCTTAAAGATGTTGTCAGAGCTACTTGGAAAAATCTGGGTTTTCCAGAAATGCAATAAAACAGACGGTCAACTCTAGTTTGACCTTGATTATCTTTCACCATGGTTATGATCTAAGTGATCTAATGACTTGATTGTGTCATACTCATGTCATACTACAACATCTAAACAATATACCATAACAACTTAAACACAACAAGATCTAAGGCTTGGAAAACCTTGTCAGAATTTCTGGGTTTCTGGAATTTTTTTGGGTTGCCCAGAAAATCATTCCGTGATCGGTCAACTAGGTTTGACCGTTCATAACTCAAGATCTAGACATGATCTGGGCTTGATTCAAGTTCCAGATCAAAGCCCTCACATCATACTACAAGTCTATAACTTAAAACACAACAAAAAAAATTAACATACAAGGATCTACGAGCCTTGACATTAGGCTGTCAGACAACATTTTCAACCTTTTTTCAGATTTTTAAAATCATCAATTTTTAGAATCTAAGTGTTATGGATCTGAGTTATAACAAACCAGATCACTAAATAACACCTTCTAACATAACTTTAAACAACAAATCATAACATCTAACATCAAATCTAAAGATTTTGAAATTTAGGGTTTATACCTCCTTTTTGAGCTTTATCTTGATTCTGACTTTGATGTTTGTTCTTGGCAAGTTAAAGGCTGGCATTAGTTTTGTTTCTCACTAAATTTCACTCTAGAATTTCGGATGGGGGAGAGAAAATGGACTTGGCTCAAATGAAAATTAAAGTAAGCTTTCTCTCTCTCTTAATCTATTTATAAAATGATGAAATGCCTAGGGCTGATCATTTGATCAGTTGTTGGCTGATTAAAGGTGATTTACTAGACCATGTGGCTAGCTAGGGTTGGTCATCAACCACAAGTAGGGCTAGATCTACACTCCACCTCATTAAAATATTATAAAGGGCACTTTGGTCATTTGGTTTTTACTTTTAGTGGCTAACTTGTCAAATGCTCCAACCCTTAGGGTTTAGGGTTTGAACCCTTAGGGTTTAGGGTTTGAACCCTTAGGTTTTAAAAATAAATTTCTAGGATTTCCAATTTTGGTTTTCAAAATAGAAAATTAATATTTCTAAATTATAATTAGGATTAGATAATTATATTCATGCTTGCTAATTAAGATTTATATTTCCTTAATTAAAATTGTTAAATTTAGCAATTAGGTTCCATAGTTGTACATTAAGGTTTTCAATTGAACAATTAAGGTTTTCTAATAATCAATTAGGGCTATCCCTAATTAAATATAAAATCAATAACATAAAAACGTTATACTTATTTTCAAGCTTCCCAATTAGGGTTTTAATAATCCGAATTAGGGTTTCAGATTCCCAGAACTGAAATTAGGGTTTTTATAGCCGGTAATAGGGTTTCTTATCAATCGTTAGGGTTTTCTAACTGAACGTCGAGGTTCTAAAATATTATTAGGGTTTGTGATTGATATACTTTATCCGGTCAAGCCTTGACCCTTAACCACATACTGTACACACATATGGCCATATACATAGAACATATACACTGTAAACCTTTTCCAAAAGTTTTTAAATTCACAAAATTTATTCCTAAAAATGTTAAATACATACACTTATTTTCTGTCTAGGTTCTAATATTGAACCTTAAATCAATTAATAAATTTTTTAAAAATATTCAAAATTCTCGGGTTGTCACAGTTGACACGACAAAGATTGAAGTAATTCAAAGCTGGGAGCAACCTAAATCAGTGACCGAAGTACGTAGCTTTCTTGGCTTAGCTGGTTATTATCGGAGATTCGTAGAAGGGTTTTCTCGAATCGCTACTCCATTAACTCTGCTGATTCGAAAAGATACAAAATTCGGTTGGAGCGAGGAATGTGAGAAGAGTTTTCAAGAACTCAAGAGGAGACTCATTTCATTTTGTTGCTCGATAATACCATCCGCTCGGAGGATTTGTCATCTCTGAGTGATGCTTTAGGCAAAGGGTTAGGATGTGTTCTTATGCAACATGGAAAAGTCATAGCTTATGCCTCACGACAACTCAAAGAATATGAGAGAAATTATCCTACTCATGATCTAGAGTTGGCAGCAGTCGTTTTTGCGCTTAAGATTTGGAGGCATTACCTATATGGCGAGAAGGTGGAGATCTATACGGATCATAAAAGCCTCAAATATTTCTTCACTCAAAAGGAACTCAACATGCGGTAACGACGATGGCTTAAGTTATTGAAAGATTACGATCATACCATTCAATACCATCTTGGAAAAGCGAACGTAGTAGCTGATGCATTGAGTAGAAGATCATATATTGGTACGAGTGCATTATTGTCAACGCAAAGGCCTATTTTATATGACTTACAAAGGATGGAGATAGAGTTAAAGACTCTAGGGACCCATGTGATGATGGCGAATATATGAGTAGAATCAATTTTAATTGATAAAGTTAAAACTGCTCAAGCTACAGACTTGGAGCTGATGCGTATGAGGAAGAAAGTGCAAGAAGGTGCTATGTCGGAAGCAAGAATCGATGAAGAAGGAATACTTTGAGTCAACTCCAGACTTTGTGTTCCTAACAACACTGATTTAAAGTATAAAATCATGATAGAGGCGCATAACACACCGTTTGCAATCCATCCTGGGAGTACCAAATTGTATCGTGATCTTCGACATACATTTTGGTGGAGCAATATGAAGAGAGAGATAGCGGACTTTATCTCAAGGTGTTTAACTTGTCAACGAGTTAAGGCAGAGCATCAAGTACCAAAAGGTCCATTGCAACCACTTGAAATTCTAGAATGGAAGTGAGAGCACATTACCACGGATTTCGTTGCTGGTCTTCCCAAGGTTTCTCAAGGCATAGATGCAATTTGGGTCATTGTTGATAGATTGACCAAGTCTGCTCATTTCCTACATATACGAGAAACTTATACACTTGAATGTCTTGCTCGTATGTATATAAATGAGATTGTAAGACTGCATAGTATGCCGATATCCATACTTTCTGATCGAGACCTAAGATTCACTTCAAGATTTTGGATTAGTTTGCAAAAAACTATGGTCACGGATTTACGATTTAGCTCGGCATATCATCCTCAGACGAACAGGCAGTCGGAGAGGACTATTCAAACTCTTGAAGATTTATTAAGACTCTGTGTCCTTGACTTCAAAGGAAGTTGAGACAAGTTCTTACCATTGGTGGAGTTTTCTTACAACAACAGTTATCAAACAAGTATTGGCATGGCTCCATGTGAGGCGTTGTATGGAAGAAAGTGTCATTCTCTCGATTATCTTTGGGATGAGGTGGGTGAAACAACGTTGTTGGGACTAGAGTTGGTACGTATGACTACAGAAAAGATTCAAACGATCCGACAACGTATAAAAACCTCACAAGATCGACAAAAGAGTTATGCTGATCTTCATCGAAAGGACGTGGAATTCGATATTGGAGATCATGTGTTGTTACGTGTTGCTCCATTGAAGGGAGCTACGAGATTTGGAAAGAGAGGAAAGCTCAACCCTCGATTCATTGGCCCATTTTTAATCCTCAATCGAGTAGGAACTGTGGCCTATAGACTCGCCTTACCGCCAGGTATGTCTTGTGTTCATAACGTTTTTCACATATCTATGTTACGTAAATATGTGAAATACCCGAACCACATTATTGAATTAGAACCAGACGAGATAGAGGAAGATTTAATGTATGAAGAGTTACCTGTTAAAATCTTGGATAAGAAGGATCATATTCTACGCTCTAAAGTTATACCTCAAGTCAAAGTTTTGTGGAGAAACCACGATGTTGAGGAAATGACCAGGGAGTTAGAATCTGAAATGAAATCAAAGTATCCTCACCTTTTCGATATACCATGTAACAATCCAGATTTTTAATTAAATATTTAAATAATTATTGAATTTTATAAATATTTAATGGATGTGTTTATCGTTGAATAAATATTTGTTTGATGGATTTGATTTGGTTAATTATTTATTTAATAAATAATTAATGAGTTAAGGAAAGTAATTATTTTGAAATAGTAATCTAATTTAATTTAATAACTAAGTTAAAAAGTTTATAATGATTAAATAAATTATTATATTATGCAATGAATTGTTATTAGAATTAACTAAATTAAGTATGAAAACTTAATTAATTAGAAGTGTGACAAATAACTATATTATAAGTGGTTATTACAATAAATTAAATTAGTTTTAATTTATTTTGCTGCCAAACAAGGCTTAAATATATTAAGTCTTTAATTTTAAAGCGTTTTGCCAAATGGAGCCTTATGGCTTTTGGATTTTTAAATTTGATTTATTAATAATATAAATAAAATTAAATAAAATATAAATAATATATATATTAATTTGGTAACTTCTAATTTAATAAGGTCATTAGTAGCGTTAGTTTTTAGATGTTTTAAATTAGTACGTTGGTTTTATTTGTTTGTTACGTATAATCTATTTGGCTAAAGCCTAAGTAAGAAAAGGGAAGAAATGTTGTCTGAGAAAAAGTTCAGAGAGAGTTTGAGAGAGAAAGGGCTGTTATTCCCAAAATAAGTTCTGAGTTCGTCGAAGCTATTTGATTAACAAGTGTTGTCTGAACAAATTAAAGGTATGTTACATAATCTTAACATATATGATTTATAGTATAATTCCTTAGTCTCCGTGTTCTTAAGTTTACTGTGTTTTATAGTATAGTCTCTGTAATTCGTATTTTTTATAATGGATGATGGAATCATGTGCATATGTGGTTGTTGTAGGACAACTATCATATATAAGTAGTTGTAATGCTAGAAGTTTGTGTTTAGACAAAGAATTGTACGTTAATTTGTTAAAAGAAAGGGAAAACTGTTTTTCAGTGTATGTTCTTATACATGGCTATTAACAGTCAAAATATTCATTAGTTTGGTTGTTAAGAAAATCAAAATCAGTAAATTGTTGGTAGCTAATTGGGAAATTAAAATTGTGAACATGTTAATTCTGTTGTTAAGAACAGAGAAACATAGTTTAAATAAATCAATTTGGTTTATAATGGGTATCACAGTGTTCACTGTGTTTAACAAAGGTCAAACATGGAGATTTAATTTTAAAACATTGTTTTTACGGATTTAGTCTTTCTAAATTTGTTGTTCAGTAGTTTTAAGTTAATATATGTATGCTTGGTGAGGTTATGTGTAAATTACATCAATTATATGTTTGTAATTAGTTGCTAGAATTTCTTAAACAGACCAAAAATGGTCTTCGTGCTCGATTCTGTTAGTTTTGGTACCCGCCAAAAAATTCGCCTTGATCTTTGAAATTCGTACATCTAACGCTAATCTCGTAACTGCGGTAATACAGTTAACCTAGTTCTCGCGCATGCACGGAACAAAAGTCTGAGTCGGACAATTTTGGCCTCCAGTAGTAAAATGGCCATAACTTTCTCATACGAACTCCGCTTGAGGTGATTCAAGATGATCCGGAACGAGGACGAGTAGACCTACAATTTTTGTTCTTTACGTTTTTCAATTTGAGGTCTACAACAGTAGTCAAAATAGTCATCTTTAGGACTATTGTGTTTTTGAGGGCAATCGAAGGGTGTCGGGCATGCACATATGCATGTGTAATGCTCCTGACGATAAAAGATGATGTTCTAAGTTATAAAAATTGAATATTAGTAAATATAATGATGTTTAATATTAATAAATGATGTATTAGATAAGTTATAAAAGCATAGTAAGCATATACAAGAGAGACAAATCGGCGATGACGAATGAACGCAAAAAAGCGTGGTGCAGTGTTAATGAACTTAAAAAGTGTTTCAATTCAATTGAAATGAATATTATAGGATATGAAATGGGTTTAATATAAAACCAATAAGTAGTTCTAGCAAGACATAAGCACTTGAATGAACTTCGAGTTTGACTAAGAAGAAATATAGTGAGTCATAAGTCGAAAAGTTAACACAATTTAATTGAACATTGTGTGCTAATTAATAGGAAAGATTATGAGATGTGGAGTAGAGTTTACATTACAATTACTATGTGTTGTTATGTGACTAATAGTTGATGTGTATGATTATATAATTGTGTAGGGCACGTGAAGTGCAGATAACTGTAAGCTGTTAAACTGTTATTGGTAAACAACGATCAAGGCAAGTCTTTCGGTTCCTATTTGTTACGTGGACTTGATGAACTATTTTAAATTGCATGATATGTTATACATGTTGAAATCATGAAATGTTAAAGACAATTTATGACTGCATTGTTTTGGTTAAATAAGGAGGATTGAGTAAGGAACTCAATCTTTATATTTGCTATGTGAACTAAAAGCATGTAAGCCATGTTGTTTTAGTTATTATGATATGTATGTTTAGCATATTATTACGTGTTATGTGATGCATGAAAACTGTTAGATTTTGCTGGGCTATCGAGCTCACTCTTGCAAATAACCAGTTTTGCAGGTTAAAGATTTAAGGTAAGAATATGTGCTACGTTAATTATGAAGATCCATATTCACGAAGATTACTCATGTTTTATGAGAAATGTATTTCATATTTTGAACGTAACATGTTGTTGAATTGTAAGTTGAGCTATCCAATGTATATGGATTAGTTATGATGTAAGACTTTGTATAGTCAATTTGTTGTAACGATTCATGATATAAGATTAAATCAAAGAGTTGTAATGTAAAGGTTGCGATTCAGGGCAAGAAAGAAGGAAATGTATAAATGTTTTAAATATTCCGCAAATTTAGTGTTTTTAATATCGAATAATGATGTAAAATTAGAGATTTAATGTATGGTTAACGACCGAAGTTGAGATTTAAATGGTATGAATTTTGGGGTTGTTACAGTTGGTATCAGAGCCGTAGGTTATAAACCTTAGGTAGGAGTCCCGTAGGCTATAACCTTAGAGAAGAGATGTGAAGATAATGAACGAATAAGCTCAAATAGAGTTTGTCAGGAATAAGCATGTGAATGCTATTCCTATTTATATATGATTTGATTATGATATATATGTATATGAATGAATAATATGCAAGTATGCTTGCATTAAGAAAAGCTGTAAAGTCCCTTGATAGATAATAGAAATATATATACAAGGACTTAGAATGAATTGATCAAATATGTTAGGTTGATCCTACATAAGAAAGACAGCTTTGTAAAGTCCTTAAAAAGAAAAGATGTACAAGGACTATAAAGAAAAAAAGATCAAGCATGTTAGGTTGATCTTATGATGTAATAGATAGGCTAGTCTGATCGTCGAGCACTGCACCAGAAGTCGTTGTCTGCCAGGTGAGTCAAGGTTAACTCGGGAGCTATCGAGGCAGAATAGGAGTATGCAAGATAGTAGATATCGGAGTTTGTAGACTGCCAGGGGAAACGAAGAAGGATCGTAGTGTATCGAGAAGAGGTTTCTCGGGATCGTAGTGTGCTGAGGAAGTCATGTTCAGAATCGTAGAGACAACCTGCCTACAAGCCGACCGGTCATCTGCCGAAGCCAAAAACAAAAGCGTAGACTACACTCAGAGTCGTAGAGTCTACTGATGCCAAAGCCAAGTCAAGGATCGTAGATCACACTCTAAGTTCGTAGAGTCTATTGATTACATGCAGAGATCGTAGTCGAGCAAGATCAGATGAAGACAACAAGCACAAGGCATAAATCGTAGAGTGTCAATATCTGATCTCGGGATCTTAGTGTGTCTTCGGTACCGAAGTGAATCATAGAGAGTGCGAACTATGACTCAAATGAAGTGCTCCACAATGCTAAGTCGAATCGTAGATCAGATACGGTTCTCAACGAATGAGCACTCCTAGAATATCCAAAGATACGAAGCCTCTGGTTGGCACTCTAAAGATGCATTCCACAGTAAGGGAACCAGAGAGCACTCAACGAATGGCATGCAAGCTAACAGAAGATCTCAGCACAAACCCAATCAGCATTAAGATTGAGGGATAAGGCCATTCGTGATGAAGTCTTCCACAAGGAGATCCGAAGAAAACTTCAGAAGCTGACTAAGGAAAGTCAGCTTATGCAGTAGCTATCAAGTGTACAGAAGACAACGATCTTGGAAGCAACCAAGATCGTAGTGTTTGCCAAACAAAGAAGGAGCGATGGAAGGTGAACCAGAGATCTTTGGTCGACCTCACGAAGAGCAAAGCTAAAGTGATTAAGTGCAGGGTCAGTTTATTGATGATAAGTGAACGGGAGATCACAAGGAGAAAGCAAGCTGGACACGCCACAAATCCGAAGTTTCTTGATGTTCAAAAGGGGACCAGAGCAAGGAATTAGGCCATCAGTATCTGAGAACAGTCGAAGCAAACAGAAGTATTGAAGCTCTGCACAATACAAGGAAGAGGTGTTCTACATTGAAGATCCAATCAACACTCTTCACGATCGTAGTGTTAACTCTACTAGCCAATGAACAACAATCAACAAGACACTACGATCAGGTTCTTGAAGACATGCATCAGAAATGTAGAGTTAGAATACCTGAAGACTGAAGCATTAACAACGGTTCAATCTGAAGGGTAATATTCGGACAAGTGCTTATTGAGAGCATTGATGCAAAAGGACAACCTCTGATCTAGAATTCAGAAGAAATAAAGTCTTCAACTTGCCCAAGACAGTAAAGTGATACATCTGACAAGGTAGGTGAAATAGTAGACTGCAGCGTCAGAAAAAGTATGGCAAGTCACATCAAGCATTCTACATCAAGCAACTTGAGATCTGTGAAGATATTTGAATAGCCTTCAACGGTTACTTTCCAACAGAAGGATTGGGAAGAAGTATAAATGAGAAAGAGCTTCAAAGATCAAAGGCTGCTGGAGTTGTCGAGTTTGGAGAAAAGGTGGACTAATCCAACCGAGTGATAGTGAGTCCGAAGGCTCACTCTACGATCTACCAAGAACACTCAGAAGTTAGATCAAACAAGAAGTAGAAGTGTGAGTTCTACTATGTAGAAGTGAGAGTTCTACAACATGAAGAGTGTTCTGAACTGCCGAGAGAAAGAAGAGCATCATGCCATCTGGATGTCTATCATGGGAAGACTCTAAGTACAGTAGAGAAGAGCCTACAATCATCTTAGCAAGTCCATCATGAGAAGGCATCAAGTAGCAAGAAGGGAGATCACAAAAGCTATCTTGGTGCAAGCATGAGAAAGCTTCTAAGTACCTTATAGAAGAGCTTACAGTTATCTTAGAAGCCTCTCATGTGCAGCCATCAAGTACCAATGAGAATGATCTTCAAGGAAGTTCATCAAGGGGTCATCCGGAGTAGTTGAGCAACCTAAGAAGCTGAGCATCATGCAACACTCAACTGCTCTTCAAGGATGATCAAGCAAAGCTGCTAAGTATAGAAGATGTTCAGAGCATGAAGACATTTTAGCAGCTCAGCACCGACTCCAACAACAACAAACAAACAACTCAACAAAGCCAAGGCTTTAGGGGTCCTTGTCCAGAGAGACTAAACAAAGCAGGGCCAAAGGGTTCTTGTTCGGAGGGACAAAACGAAGTTCCAAGCCTGCTGGGCTTGAGGAGTTCCTAGGGAACTAGAGGAGTTCCAAGGCTGCTGGCCTTGAAGAGTTCTTAGTGAACTGAAGTCCCAAGGCTGCTGGCCTTGAAGGAATCTTAGTGATTCAGGGTGCTGCCCTTCCTTAGTGGAAATCCTGCTAATTGAAAGCATAAGAGTGGATTAGGAGCTTGAGTCTCTTAACCACTTAAAACCCCTTGTGTCTTTTACATTATGTCATTTACATTATGTCTATAACTGCTATAACTACTATTTATGTTCTAACTGCTTACAACTAAACTAACCCAATGAACAATGTTTGTATGATTATGAATATATCAATGAAGGGGAATCTTTTACTTCTTCCGCTGTGCTTGAAAAGATTCTTATGTTTGTCATATACTTAAATATGAACAATACAACATTAACCAGAAAAGTATTTGAAATAAAAAGGATCTATTCAACCCCCCCTTCTAGATTTATTGTGCCCTCTGGGAACTAACAATTGGTATCAGAGCAGGTTCTCATGCTATATTCAAAAGCTAATCTCTTTGAGTCTGATCCAAGGCACTAACATTGTTCTAAACCTAGTTTAGTTGTAAGTAACTTGTTATATGCAGATGAGCTCATATGTTGGAAATATTGTGTATAGGTTAAATGTGTATATACACCTGAAGCTGCTTAGATTGGTCCATGGTCTCTATTGGTACATTAGCAAGACCAATCCTAGCCTGCAGTCAATCTTGTAGTTCTAAGACCAGACGAGAACACTCAAGAGATGTCAATGACAAAGAGTCAAGCACCCACCAGTCTGAAAGATGAAGAAGCCATACATGCTAAGAAATGCTTATCGAAGAGAAGAAAGAAGATCTTCTCAAACTTATGTTTTGGACAACCATTCATTTGGGTGCAAACTACATAAAGCTAAAGGATGTCAAAGATCTTAATACTGAGATTCTCTTGGCCTATATCTACAAGACCACTACTGATTGATTAAAGGCCAGCAAGAGCAATGAGCTGTCAGGAGCAAAAGTAAAGCTAAGCACATCAATACCTAAACTCAGTATATCCATGATAAATGACTATTTAGTAACTGACAGTAAAAAGGTACGGTTCCTCACTATTATAAATGCATTCATCATAAATGCATCTCCTTATGAACTATAACAGGATTCTGTCAAGAAGTCATAATCTACCTAAAAAGGTGAAGAGAGAAAGTAACATGAGGATGGAAACTCAAATGACAATAAACTTTCTCTCCATCCAAGTTTTAGGTTGAAGATGATATCTTGGAGGAAATCTGAAATGGGTCATAAGAGCATCACATGCCTAGTATATTTTATGAGTAGTAATCTCTGCTGGTGGGTTAGTATGTATGTACAAACCTATGTTCTAAATGTTTGATAACTTATAAAGTATGATCAGTTCTACAAGAGGATCTTGCTGATTTGTAGAAACTGATCACCTCTATGAATCAACTAGACACTCACAAATTGTAGAGTTGATTTCCACTCTATGAACACTTAAACACTGTGAACATAACCCAGTAGATGATGAAACCATCATAGATAGAGAGTATGTTATTAAATGCCATATCCCACACACACTCACCAGCATGCATCTCGAAATGTATTATCATAAGATAGGTGCATGCATGGATATGTCTGTTGATGATAAATATGATGATTATCCACATAAGAGGAACAAGGGTTTAGAAAACTAACCTAGCAGGACCCATTTAACTATGGGAACCAAAAATAGAAATATATTTAAACCTGCAGGTACTTAGTCAGTTTGACCACACTAAGGAATGATGAAGCAGAAGACTTCAAGTCAAGAAGATTGACGGTGAAGAAGGCTAAGGTACATAAAGAGAAATGAGTCGATAAAGTTCCTATATGTCAAGCACGTCTTGAAGACCCTACGAGCTAGCAGAAATGGAGCTCACATGGTACGCAAATCTGTATATGGGAGCATGCCATGAAACAAAAGATAAAGAGGATTTTATGTGCCCATATCAAGAAAGATATGCTTTATGGAAAGGATCCTCAAGGGAAGCTCACAACAGAAGATCATTGAGCTTAAGACAAAAGGAGTTCTTTACGAAGCAGAACTTCTCAAAACAAAGGATGTCGAAAGAAGACTACGTTCAGTAGTCTTTGTCAAATGATCGTAGAGTGATCAATCCTGAAAATACTCATCTCTACGATACAAGGAAAACTAAGCAACGATGATGATTTCAGTCAGAAGGAGAAATGCTGGGCAGTCTTCAAATGAACATGAAGAAGGAATCACATCTATCTGAGAAGACAACATCAACAATGGGGGAGCAGTGATTTGTTAAGGAATAACAACATTATTAAACCTGGAAAAGATGTACCAGCTACAGAGTCCCAAAACTTTGTGGCTGATGAACCAAATGAAGATCCATAGTCAGTAGGAACGTCTCAAAAAGTACTACTGATAACCCTTCAGCCACCTAATCCATAATCGTGAAGTTCCTACAATCAAACACATGATCGTAGTGTAAGAGCAGAAGGACACCACGATTTCAAACAATCTGAGATATCCAGAATTTGGTAGAAAGACCTCCCCATCAGAAAAGGCCTAATGAGATGTCATTGAAAATTACTGCCTTAGTATTTCATCTGGAAAGCGCCTTAGGGACAAACTTGACCCTTAGCTAACTCTAAGAGGTTGGCCCTTCCTGAGCTACCTTATCCCAGAAGGAATGCTTGATCTAGTTCATCTCAAAAGAACCAAGTTAGTCAACGATCGTAGAGTTGAGTCTGAAGAGTACTAAACGATCGTAGTGCAACCTCAGCGATCGTAGAGGATAACTCAACGATCGTAGTCCTATTAAAGGGTATTCCAGTTCACAAGGAGCATGAAGAATGAGACATCTGCTAAGCCATTCAAGTTGAGGAGATAAGTTCGAATACATCAGTGATTGAGCTATGCTGCATCGAAGTAAGGAGGAAAGACAAAGCCATCCACTGCAACATCTCTTAGAAGTTGATCGTTGAGTCAACAAAGGAAATCGTAGAGTCTATAGCTGCCTCATCATGCCACTCTACGAATTAAAAGGTCAACGGTCAAAGCCACGTCAATTAAATGTCCACTCTTCAAATAACTGAAAAGTTATGGGGAATTCTGATTTCATTCTTGGGCAACGTGCAACCAATGGACAGTTGACACATCAATGAGTATCACGAGTTAGAAGGAAGCGCCATAAAGATGATTTCAAATATCTGAGACGAGTTACCAAAAGATATCGAACCTTTCTCCTCCCATTTTCAAAACCTTAGAAAGCTTTTCAAGAGCAAAATCGGTTAACCCTCCGGATCATTACCAAATCTCGATCGGACCATCTTTTATATCTCTAAATCAAACACCCACAGTCTTGAGCGATTCAAATGGAGAAGCGGTAAGTTATCACCAAGCATTGACTTGGAACCAAATCGTTTGAGAAATCGAGAAGAAGTTCGAGGACATACTTAGACTCGTAAAGGAAGTTGGGTTTTCGAGAATGTCTCGAGGCGTAGTACTCGTGTATACATTGACACAGTTAAGGAGTTCTACTCAAACGTCTCCATAAACTCTAGAACTCTATCTACCGAGGTTAAAGGTCGATTCGAAGTGAAATCTTCGACCTTAATCAATGCCTAGGTTTCCCTAGCCAAAAGTGAAAGAACCTTGAAGATGTCAACATTGAGCAAGCGAAGGAGTTGATGGGATACCAAAGAAACCCTAGCTTCAAAGACATGAAGAAGAAGGAGTTCCCTGAAGAATATGAGTTCCTTGCTGAAATTGTAGGAAAGTGCATACTGTGTAAAAACACTGCACATGATACGGTGATTGATCAACAACTGAAGATAATGTCAGCTATAGTTTTGAAGAAACAAATTGACTTTGGAGCCTTTTTGTTTGATCAAATCTCTAAGTGGGTAAAGAAGGCTGAGAAGAAGTCACTGACCAAGGTATTTCATGGGAGGTTGCTGAGTATCATTCTGAAGAAGAAACTAGGAAGGAAAATCAAGGAAGATGAGGGAGAAGCCTTGAATGTGCACAAGGTGATATCTCCATAATTATTTGAGAACTGGAAGAAGAACCCCAAGGAAAACAAAAGGCTGGCAGCTGGGAGCAGCAGTAAAGCCTCTGCAAAGAAGAGGAAGATAGTAAAGATAGAGAGCTCTGAGTCCAGTGACTCTGCAGCAGCTGGAATCACGCCAGCTAGGAAGAAATCAAAAGTGGTGAAGAAAGCTGGTAATGCTAAGAATACCCAGGCCCCACCAAGGAAAGTTTCCTCCATAAACAAGGATAAAGAAGAAAAGGCCCAAACTGCTGAAACCACAAAAAGAAGAAGCAGCAGGTTGCTTCAAGGAACAGTCAACAAGAAAGCTAAGGTGGATGACAAAACGGCCTTAGCTTCTCAAATCAATACATCTGCTGAAGAAAGGGACGTAGAGTCAGCAGAAGAGAAAGAAACTGAAAATGTGGTCCAGTCCCCACAGTCAGCATCTAGCAATGAGAATGAAGCTGATGTGATGAAAGAAAGTGCAGAAACTGCTGATGAAGAAAAGTGCTCAAGCCCCATGGCCAATTCTCAGAGAAGTCACTCTGATGATGAAAAGGAAATTCAAAGTGACCAAAGCTCATCCCCAAATGCCACTGCCCCAACAAACCCAGAGGATGGGTCAGAAAATACTACTCAAGAAGAAGATGAAAATGTCTCCTCCAATCCAGAAAGCCCTCATGATGACTCAGAAAGTGATGAGTCCAAGAAAGAAGAATCTGCCCCTGCCAGTGCTGAATTCCAAAGAAGTCTGTGTGATGAACAAGAAGAGTCAGAGCCTGAAGAAGAAGAGTCAGTGTCTCCAATAATTGAACCTCTATGAAGAAGGAGAAGCTACAGGCTGCAAGTCCAATTTTCCTCCAAAAGGAACAGTGGCCAATCAAATGCCATCATTGAGTTGAGTGATGACGAGTCTGTATCCCCAGGAGAAAGTGCTGAAGATGAAGCTAGCAGTGAAGAAGAAAAATCTAAGGAAATACTTTCTGAAGAAGGTTCTGATAATGAAAATCAGCAAGAAGGATTTTCTGTTGAAGATGATCAAGAAGGTTCTGAATATGAAATGCAGCAAGAAGAGCTCTCTTGAAAGTCGATCTAAAGCAGTTACGGTTACGAGAAGGAAGAAAGGGAAATGATTCCAACTCGAAGATCGAGAATCGAGAAACTCGAACTTCACTGTTCCCGTTGAGGTAGAAGCTCCCAATGAACCATCAGAAACTCCTCCTGACAGATGGGTAAACCATGGAGGTGAACAACTCAGAGTAACAAGAATGACTTCCTCTGACTTAGTCAAGAACTGGAACAACATGGAGCTAGACTGCTCAACCATTCTCTACAACCTTGATGATTTGCTGATGAGATGGTTCTTCCAATCAATGCCTTGGCTGAAGGCATTTACTGAAGGAGATGGAAGTTACTTCAGCTGGTGTTACAAGACTTTTCCAAGCATGGAACTGGTAGCCCAAAACTTTCCAAGGGTGAAAACTTATGCTACCAAGATGATAACAAACCAGCCACACTTCAAGGTCTATCGACAGGCTGAGAATCTCTACATCCCGTACGATCGTAGAGTGGATTCTGAAGGAAAACGAGTTATGACTAAGGAGCAAATCATAGAGTCTGTTCACTCTACTGCTGATGATATTCAAGTCCAAAACCGGAAGTCTTCTTATGATCCAATACTACTATCAGACACTCCATCATCCTCCACAAGCAATTGGTATTCCACGATTGTTCAGATTATCCAAACATTTGAAAATCTGTCCCAAGATGACAATCGTAGAGTCCAATCTATTGTTCAACCAGAAGCTTCCAACCAAAAGGATCAAACTACTATAGAGCAGGAACTACTGAAGAGCTCTGATGATTTAAGTAAGAAGATATCAATTCTCACTGAAGAATCACAGAAGTAGACAGCAGCAGGTGATGATTCTTTCCAGCATAAGCTTCAAGCTATCTTGGCTGATGTATCTCTCAAACTCCAAGAGAGAGATAACATCTTTTAGAAAGCCATACAAGATCAGAAGGCAGAAGCTCTACAAATTCAGAAGGCCAATACAGAGCAGATCGAAGCCCTCTCTGACAAGATTGATGATATGAGGCAGACCTTCTCAATACAACTTGAGCTCAGCCATCAAGAACTAAAGTTTGAAGTTGCCAACTTCTCCTAGCTGATAGAGCAGCTTATGTCCAACATGGAGCAGCTTTCTCAAATGATTGATGACAAAAAGGGGGAGAAAAAGAGGCATAGAAAGAAGAGGAGCAAGAGGCACTCGAAGAAGAGTAGAGGGACAAGAGCGAAGAAGTCAAACAAGGAGACAGTAGCTGCTGAAAGAGTATCCTCATCTGAGGGGGAGCCAGAAGGTGATGATAACAAGATCGCAGAGTCTGAGGGGGAGCTAGATCAGAAAGATCTTTGAAAGGGGGAGCAAAAAAGAAGTCCAATCAGATGAGTAGCTGATCAACAAGCATCCTGGAAACACACATGGAACCAAGGAGGTACATCTCTAACCTGTTAGGAATGTTCTGGATCCAGGATGTAGAATGTCTTAATGTATAAATTGCCATATCAATATAAATGACATTCATGATTAACTATTTAATAAATACAGCTGCTCACTGTATATAAGATTCATTCATAACATGCATATGCATTTATTGTTTTTCTCATAATCAAATAGGGGGAGATTGTCAGGAATAAGCATGTGAATGCTATTCCTATTTATATATGATTTGATTATGATATATATGTATATGAATGAATAATATGCAAGTATGATTGCATTAAGAAAAGCTGTAAAGTCCCTTGATAGATAATAGAAATATATGTACAAGGACTTAGAATGAATTGATCAAATAAGTTAGGTTGATCCTACATAAGAAAGACAGCTTTGTAAAGTCCTTAAAAAGAAAAGATGTACAAGGACTATAAAGATAGAAAGATCAAGCATGTTAGGTTGATCTTATGATGTAATAGATAGGCTAGTCTGATCGTCGAGCACTGCACCAGAAGTCGTAGTCTGCCAAGTGAGTCAAGGTTAACTCGGGAGCTATCGAGGCAGGATAAGAGTATGCAAGATAGTAGATCTCGGAGTTCATAGACTGCCAGGGGAAATGAAGAAGGATCGTAGTGTATCGAGAAGAGCTTTCTAGGGATCGTAGTGTGCTGAGGAAGTCATGTTTAGAATCGTCGAGATAGCCTGCCTACAAGCCGATCGGTTGTAAACTACACTCAGAGTCGTAGAGTCTATACTACGACTGCCGAAGCCAAAAATAGAAGCGTAAACTACACTCAGAGTCGTAGAGTCTATTGATGCCAAAGCCAAGTCAAGGATCGT
Organism: Panax quinquefolius; assembly: GCA_020205615.1. Lineage (NCBI taxonomy): Eukaryota > Viridiplantae > Streptophyta > Magnoliopsida > Apiales > Araliaceae > Panax > Panax quinquefolius. The sequence continues at coordinate 74,401,128 of CM035164.1, read as the reverse complement.
AGATCACACTCTAAGTTCCTAGAGTCTATTGATTATATGCATAGATCGTAGTCGAGCAAGATCAGATGAAGACAACAAGCACAAGGCAGAAATCGTAGAGTACCAATATCTGATCTCGGGAACGTAGTGTCTGCACAGCCGAAGCTGAATCGTAGAGTGCAGAACTATGACTCCAACAGAAGTGCTCACAATGCTAAGTTAGAATCGTAGAGAAGATACGGTTCTCAACGAATGAGCACTCCTAGAATATCCAAAGATACGAAGCCTCTGGTTGGCACTGCAAAGATGCATTCCACAGTAAGGGAACCAGAGAGCACTCAACGAATGGCATGCAGCCTAACAGAAGATCTCAGCACAAACCCAATCAGCATTAAGATTGAGGTGTAAGGCCTTTTGTGATGAAGTCTTCCACAAGGAGATCCGAAGAAGACTTCAGAAGCTAACTAAAGAAAGTTAGCTTATGCAGTAGCTATCAAGTGTACAGAAGACAACGATCTTGGAAGCAACCAAGATCGTAGTGTTCTGCCAAACAAAGAAGGAAGGCGATGGAAGGTGAAGCGAGATCTTGGTCGACCCACGAAGAGCAAGGCTAAAGTGATTAAGTGCAGGGTCAATTCATTGATGATAAGTGAATGGGAGATCACAAAGAGAAAGTAAGCTGGACGCGCCAGAAATCTGAAGTGTCTTGATGTTCAGAAGGGGACCGAGAGAAGCGGTGAATTAGGCCATCGATGGCGAGAAGCGATTCGAAGCAAGCGAAGTATTGAAGCCTTTGCACAATCTGAGGAAGAGGTGTTCTACATTGAAGATCCAATCAACACTTTTCAGGATCGTAGTGTTAACTCTACTAGCCAACGAGCAACAATAAACAAGACACTACGATCAGGTCCTTGAAGACATGCATCAGAATTGTAGAGTTCGAATACCTGAAGACTGAAGCATTGGCAACGGTTCAATCTGAAGGGTAATATTCAGACAAGTGGTTATTGAGAGCATTGATGCAAAAGGACAACTTCTGATCTAGAAATCAGAAGAAATAAAGTCTTCAACCTGCCCAAGAGAGTAAAGTGATACATCTGACAAGGTAGGTGAAACAGTAGACTGCAGCGTTAGAAAAAGTATGACAAGTCACATCAAGCAGTCTACATCAAGCAACTTGTGATCTGTGAAGATATTTGAATAGCCTTCAACGGTTACTTTCCAACGGAAGGATTGGGAAGAAGTATAAATGAGAAAGAGCTTCAAAGATCAAAGGCTGCTGGAGTTGTCGAGTTTGGAGAAAAGGTGGACTGATCCAACGGAGTGATAGTGAGTCCGAAGGCTCACTCTACGATCCACCAAGAACACTCAGAAGTCAGATCAAGCAAGAAGTAGAAGTATGAGTTCTACTATATAGAAGTGAGAGTTCTACTACATGAAGAGTGTTCTGAACTGCCGAGAGAAAGAAGAGCATCATGCCATCTGGATGTCCATCATGGGAAGACTCTAAGTACAATAGAGAAGAGCTTACAGTCATCTTAGCAACTCCATCATGAGAAGGCATCAAGTAGCAAGAAGGGAGATCACAAAAGCCATCTTAGTGTCAATCATGAGAAAGCTTCTAAGTACCTTACAAAAGAGCTTACAGTCATCTTAGAAGCCTCTCATGTGCAACCATCAAGTACCAAGGAGGATGATCTTCAAGGCAGTTCATCAAGGGGTCATCCGGAGTAGTTGAGCAACCTAAGAAGCAGAGCATCATGCAACACTCAACTACTCTTCAAGGATGATCAAGCAAAGCTGCTAAATATAGAAGATGTTCAGAGCATAAAGACATCTTTGCAGCTCAGCACCGACTCCAACAACAACAAACAAATAACTCAATAAAGCTAGGGCCTGAGGGGTCGTTGTCTAGAGGGACTAAATAAAGCAGGGCCAAAGGGTCCTTGTCTGGAGGGACTAAACAAAGTTCCAAGCCTGCTGGGCTTGAAGAGTTCCTAGGGAACTAGAGGAGTTCAAGGTTGCTTTGGCCTTGAAGAGTTCTTAGTGAACTGAAGTTCCAAGGCTGCTGGCCTTGAAGGAATCTTAGTGATTCAGGGTGTTGCCCTTCCTTAGTGGAAATCCTGCTAGTTAAAAGCAGAAGAGTGGATTAGGAGCTTGAGTCTCTGAACCACTTAAAACCCCTTGTGTCTTTTACATTATGTCATTTACATTATGTCTATAACTACTATAACTGCTATGTATGTTCTAACTGCTTACAACTAAACTAACCCAACGAACAATATATGTATGATTATGAATATATCAATGAAGGGGAATCTTTTACTTGTTCCGCTGTGCTTGAAAAGATTCTTATGTTTGTCATATACTTAAATATGAACAATACAACATTAACTAAAAAAGTATTTGAAATAAAAAGGATCTATTCAACCCCCCCTTCTAGATCTGTTGTGCCCTCTGGGAACTAACAGAGTTTGAACAATAAGGGATTAAAACTTGCGTGAAAAGATTCAAAGAAGAATCTCGCAGAGTTATAAGGAATATGAATGTGGGGTTACCCAACTCCAATAATAAGAATGTAAGGTGATAATAAATAGACAATGTCTATAAAAAGATAATGATAAAGAAGTTAAGAATAGAGAGTATGATGCAATTGTACTCTTTAGTAGTTGATGTATGGTATCTGTGCTAAACGATTCCTTCATAGAGCGGAGGTATATACGAACTAGTAACTCGAAACCTAGTTTGTTGGTTGTTTGTGGGAAACCACTCAGTGTACCATATTGAAACTGTTAGAGACTCGATGTGTACTAAGTGTAGAAATGGATACGTATGATGAAAGTGTAGAACTCGAATAAAATTTTGAGCGATGTAACTGAAGTTAGAAATTCTTAAAGGAAAAATTTGTTTTTATAAACAAGAAGATTCAAAGAAGAATCTAAGAGATATAAAGATAAGAAATGGGAGTTTCCTAACTCCAAAAGCCAAGATAACGAATAATGTCGTAAATGAAACGAAAGAAACATGATCGTAAAATAAAACGATCACGAGTTAACACAAGAATTTTAAGAGAGATGATTATAGAATAAGATCACGACGTGATCAGTTTAAGTTATAAAAGAAAGATGGTATGTAATTTTTGAATGATTATAGCTTAATGCTGTGAAGATGGTGTACTATGAAATAGTACGAGATAACTCATGAGGAGTTATAGATGATGTGATACGAGGAATTCGTATCGAGCAAAGAGCATGTTATAAGCAAGATAGAGTTAGGAGGGATTTCAATTGAGGACTCCTGTGATGGTTGAGTTGTACAAATCTTTGTATGGGCGAGGGTTTTGTGCTTGCACTCAGATTATCACATTGATAATCATTGGAATGTTTATGTCGCGCAATTTTCTATATGCCTATTAAGAAAGTGATTCTTTTCTCATGTGTATAACAGATAGGTAGAGTATAGTTAGAGAATATTATACGGTTAAGTGCGAGTTCTTAAAACTCATACTTATGGTAGGTTCATGACTCATAATTATATTGTATGTTTTTGAACCCCTCAGTGAATGGACACCTATGGTCTGACTAGGATAAGTTCTTAAACTCTTATGATTGTGGCAAGTTCCTGAACTCATAACGTGTGGTAAGTTTGATGAACTGGGTATAGATAAATGTAAATGGAGTATTGAGGATGATAGGAATAGATAGACCTATTAAGCAATGGATCATTATAGAAAGTGGAGTTGATGGTGGAAGCATATGTATTCTAAATCTACTAGCTATGCTAGACTTTCAAAATTTATTGACTTCGTGCTGATGTTTAAACTTCTATTTTCTTGAAAAATATTGGATCAACTGATGGAACCAATGAGTTTTAACAAGAATACTGTTATTCTTATGTCTATTTTATTGCTTCGGCTAGACAAAAATGATTTGCAATATATCAAAATGTATTTTATATCATTAATGCATCATGTAACCTGGTGCAAAGATGATAAAAATGATGGAGTCATCAATGCAGTATTACTAGTATTGGATGTGATCTAAGGATCGTCCACCAATGTGGTATGATGTAGTATGATAAAATCACCAAATGACGGAATCCTCAACTGATTTGTAAATAAAGATCTGCGGTATCGTAGCGTCATAAAAAGATTTTTGAGATTTCTTTAAGATATGAGAATACATATGTATGTATGTATATGTATATTTTGGTTGATGTTCGAATTGTTGTAGAGGTCTATGCTATTTGATTCAGCTAGACAAATATTGGAAAAAAAAATGTTCATGAAATTCAAGAGTTTCTTGAGAAGTTATGCCAAACCAAATTATTTTTGGTGCGGATTCAGATGTTGAAAAGCTGAGATGAACAACCCTATTATTAGGGGTTGCACTTAGTTTTATACTTTGTGCTGAAATGTTTGTGTACAATACATGTACGAAGGATTGATCCCCTAAGTACCACAGAGTCCCTTATAGTGTATGATTTGTTGAAGTTAAAGTTGAAAGATTACTTATAACTGTGGACATGGTTCGTGGTCATTAGACCCTCAGTTGAATGCTTGCACCCTTAATTCTGAGATGAACTACTCTTTTATTAGAGGTTGCACTTAGTTTATACTTTGCGCTGAAATGTTTGTGCACAATACATAGTACGAAGAGCTTAACACCCTAAGTACTGAGTGTAACGCATATAGTCATTATAAAACACTATGTTGCGGCCCAACGTAGTGGTACAATAGGTTGGCCACCTAGTGTACGAGTGGAGGGTGTTTCCAGTCTTTGTGATTGATAAACATTCTGCCAAAGAGGGTTTAAAGTGTGAAGAACCAGGGGTGAAGCACTATTAAACCTAGAGAATAGAGTTCAAGGTCTTGTGACCCTCAACATGATTTGGAATCTTTTAAATTCATGAGTTATTCATACTACTTCCCAATTATTGAACAATTGTGGAAGATTCTTGTTATTCTACAAGATGGAAGTGAAAGAGGTAAGTCGTAGAATGCGACACTGAATGATGAATATGTTGAATAAGTGAGAAAAAGAGATTTTGAAGTGAGAAGGATATGAGTTATTAAAGAATAATGTGAAAATTTTAATAGAAAAGTTAATAATTACAGAAAGATCTTTGTGGAAAGAAGTGGTTATAAAACCCAAGGAATGGATATAGTATTAACGTAAAATCTACTTTGATAGATGGAATGAATAAAGATTAATAGATAAAATTTCGAGGACGAAATTCTTAGAAGAAAGGATGAATGTAATATCCCGAGTGTTTATGTTAACGATCCTTAGAAAAGGAAATGAATGGGTTAAGAATATAATACTCAGAATATAATTGAGTTCAAGTGAACGTTATGAAATGAAACCTAGAATTTGTTAAAGTAATGAATGTAGTAGGAAATATAAAACCTATATTTAGATAAAATGATGAAAGATTACTCTGAGTTATTTGTTTAAATTGTGTCTTCGATTACGAGGATGAGAATCTACGTAAGTAGGGAAGATTGTAACGAATGAGTGGTTTGAGTTGTGATTACGAGGACGTAATCCTTGTAAGGAGGAATGATGTAACAATCCGATTTTTAATTAAATATTTAAATAATTATTGAATTATACAAATATTTAATGGATGTGTTTATCGTTGAATAAATATTTGTTTGATGGATTTGATTTGATTTGGTTAATTATTTATTTAATAAATAATTAATGAGTTAAGAAAAGTAATTATTTTGAAATAGTAATCTAATTTAATTTAATAATTAAGTTAGAAAGTTTATAATGATTAAATAAATTATTATATTATGAAATGAATTGTTATTAGAATTAATTAAATTACGTATGAAAACTTAATTAATTAGAAGTGTGACAAATAACTATATTATAAGTGGTTATTAAAATAAATTAAAGTAGTTTTAATTTATTTTGCCAAACAAGGCTTAAATATATTAAGTCTTTAATTTTAAAGCGTTTTGCCAAATGGAGCCTTATGGCTTTTAGATTTTTAAATTTGATTTATTAATAATATAAATTAAATTAAATAAAATATAAATAATATATATATTAATTTGGTAACTCCTAATTTAATAAGGTCATTAGTAGCGTCAGTTTTTAGACGTTTTAAATTAGTACGTTGGTTTTATTTGTTTGTTACGTATAATCTATTTGGCTAAAGCCTAAGTAAGAAAAGGGAAGAAATGTTATGCGAGAAAAGTTGATTGAGTTTGAGAGAAAAGAACGTGATTCCCAAAATAAGTTCTGAGTTCGTCGAAGCTATTTGATTAACAAGTGTTGTCTGAACAAATGAAAGGTATGTTACATAATCATAACATATGATTTATAGTATAATTCCTTAGTCTCCGTGTTCTTAAGTTTACTTTGTTTTATAGTATAGTCTCTTTAATTCGTATTTTTATAATGGATGATGGAATCATGTGCATATGTGGTTGTAGTAGGACAACTATCATATATAAGTAGTTGTAATGCTAGAAGTTTGTGTTTAGACAAAGAATTGTACGTTAATTTGTTAAAAGAAAGGGAAACTATTTTTCAGTGTATGTTCATATACATGGCTATTAACGGTCAAAATATTCATTAGTTTGGTTGTTAAGAAAATCAAAATCAGTAAATTGTTGGTAGCTAATTTGGAAATTAAAATTATGAACATGTTAATTCTGTTGTTAAGAACAGAGAAACGTAGTTTAAATAAATCAAATTGGTTTATAATGGGTATCACAGTGTTCACTGTGTTTAACAAAGGTCAAACATGGAGTTTTAATTTTAAAACATTGTTTTTACGGATTTAGTCTTTCTAAATTTGTTGTTTAGTAGTTTTAAGTTAATATATGTATGCTTGGTGAGGTTATGTGTAAATTACATCAATTATATGTATGTAATTAGTTGCTAGAATTTCTTAAACATACAAAAAATGGTCTTCATGCTCGGTTCTGTTAGTTTTCAGCGTTTCAGCGCCAAAAATGGAGCCCTAGCGCCAAAATTCGCGCCCAGCGCTAAAATTCGCTCCCCAGCGCTAGAAGTTCGCGCCCTAGCGCTGAAATTCGCGCCCCAACACCAATCTCACGCTGTAGTGCCATTGGTTAGCCTAGTTCTCGCACCGAGGTGCTTGAACAAAAGTCTGAGTCGGACAGTTTTGACCTCCTGTTGTAAAATGGTCATAACTTTCTCATACCAACTCCGATTGAGGTGATTTAAGATGATTCGGAACGAGGACGAGTAGACCTACAATTTTTGTTCTTTAAGTGTTTCAATTTGAGTTCTGTAACAGTAGTCAAAATAGTCATCTTTAGGACTGTTGTGTTTTCGGGGGCAATCAGAGGGTGTCGGGCATGCACATATGCATGTGTAATGCTCATGACGATAAACGATGATGTTCTAAGTTATAAAACTTGAATATTAGTAAATATAATGATGTTTAACATTAATAAATGATGTATTAGATAAGTTATAGAAGCATAGTAAGCATACACAAGAGAGACAAATCGAGCGTGTGACGAATGAACGTCGAAACGCCGTGCCAAGTGTTAATGAACTTAAAAAGTGTTTCAATTCAATTGAAATGAATATTATATTATATGAAATGGGTTTAATATATAACCAGTAAGTAGTCCTAGCAAGACTTAAGCACTTGAATGAACTTCGAGTTTGACTAAGAAGAAATATAGTGAGTCATAAGTCGAAAAGTTAACACAATTTAATTGAACATTGTGTGCTAATTAATAGGAAAGATTATGAGATGTGGAGTAGAGTTTACATTACAATTACTATGTGTTGTTATGTGACTAATAGTTGATGTGTATGATTATATAATTTTATAGGGCACGTGAAGTGCAGATAACTGTAAGCTGTTAAACTGTTATTAGTAAACAACGATCAAGGCAAGTCTTTCGGTTCCTATTTGTTACGTGGACTTGATGAAATATTTTAAATTGCATGATATGTTATACATGTTGAAATCATGAAATGTTAAAGTCAATTTATGACTGCATTGTTTTCGTTAAATAAGGAGGATTGAGTAAGGAACTATATCTTTATATTTTATATGTGAACTAAAAGCATGTATGCCATGTTGTTTTAGTTATTATGATATGTATGTTTAGCATATTATTACGTGTTATGTGATGCATGAAAACTGTTAGATTTTGCTGGGCTATTGAGCTCACTCTTGCAAATAACCACTTTTGCAGGTTAAAGATTTAAGGTAAGAATATGTGCTACGTGAATTATATAGATTCATATTCACAAAGATTACTTATTTTTTTATGAGAAATGTATTTCATATTTTGAACGTAACATGTTGTTGAATTGTAAGTTGAGCTATCCAATGTATATGGATTAGTTATGATGTAAGACTTTGTATAGTCAAGTTGTTGTAACGATTCATGATATAAGATTGAATCAAAGAGATGTAATGTAAAGGTTACGATTCAGAGCAAGAAAGAAGGAAATGTATAAACGTTTTAAATATTCCACAAATTTTGTGTTTTTAATATCTAATAATGATGTAATATTAGAGATTTAATGTATGGTTAACTACCAAAGTTGAGATTTAAATGGTATGAATTTTGGGGTTGTTACATACCACGTACGTACCCTAATTTTGAGGATGAAATTTCATAAGAAGGGGAGGTTGTAAGACCCCAACTTTTATGAATAAAGAATAATTTTCTCAAAATATATTTTTGAATATTATGGTATGGATTTGATATAATGTTATAGCTGTGGGTAATATTTACAAATTTTGCAAAGTAAGCAAGTGGTTATATAATATTTGATTGGTCGGGGAATATTCATTTTAACAGGGAATATTCTTACGAATCAAGACAATCATTGGTGGACCCTACAACGAAAGTATTGTCGTAGTTAAAAAAAGGCGTAATTATCTTTTATAAAAATAACTACGAAAGTATTACCATTAAACTGTTGAACTACCGGTAGTAGTAAAAAAATACGATGAATGGCGTGGTTGCGTAGTAGATACGGTATTGATTATTGATGCTTACGTGAGAAGTCACTCGGTTATACTCAATTATTACTACGATAATTCTTTGTATCATATCTCTCATATTATTGATTCAATTATTGTCATAGTATCATCTGCATAATATTTATTATTATTAAATCAATAATTGAGACGACAAAGTTATTTATATTATTATTTGCAATATTGACAATATCTAGAAGTTCTGTCAAGGAGAGGTTTGGTCACCTAATTGCGCGCTAATAAGGAGAAATCCTTATCGGAAAGCCCCCTCTTTCCTGGAAACGACCTGGTTGTTAAATATTGTGAGTTATAATATTAATGATGAATAAGTTGTGTTGATTAAAGATCAAATTGATAGTTCCATTGTGTTAGGATTATTAGTGTTAGTGGAAATCGACATTTATTTTGATAATAATTGATGTCTGGAGGTTATATTGACCAATCGGGTAATTAATCGGATAAATGAGCAATTAATTGCTATTATTTCATATGCTTATAACTATTTGTTCACATGTGTATACTATTGATTCACAATATTTACTATTAGGGGAGGTGGTGCAAGTTTGATAATACTTGTAGGACTAAATTAAAAATGGAGAAAAAGAGGAAGGTATTATACTGTAATATTTCGAGCCCCAAAACGTGCAATTATCGAAACTATATTTTTCTATAAATAGAAGCTCATTCTTCCTTCATTTCTCACCAATTGACAAAAGCTTTAGAGCAATTATTATAGAGAGAAATTATAGAGAGAAAGAAGAAGAGAAGTCTGCTACCTCACTATTCCAGTATCCAGTTTTTCTAGGGTAAGGGGTATTATTCTATCGTATTCATGAAGAGAGTTATTTTCTTTCAATACTCGTAAGGGTTGTTATTCCATTCTTTATTATTATGTTGGAATAACATGTCTATGCGAAGTATCGCATACATGGAGAAATTCTTCTATTATTCCATTCTTTATTATTCTGTTGGAATAACCTATCTTTGCGGTCTATCATATACCTGGTGAATTCTGTTGTTATTCCATTCTTTATTATTCTGTTGGAACATCCTGTTTGTGCGGATTACGAATGTCCTGGTTCCATTCTTTATTATTCTATTGGAACATCCTGTCTGTGCGGATTACGCATGACCTGGTTTTATTCTTTATTATTCTGTTGGAATAACCTGTCTGTGCGGATTACGCATGCCTGATGAATTCTTCTGTTATTCCATTCTTTATTATTTTGTTGGAATAATCTGTCTACATGGATTACCGCATGGCGGCTAAAATCCATTTGCAGTTTCATATATTCTATTATACTCGGTTGATTAAAGTTTTAACTTCTATACTCCATGAAATTAGTGGAATATCCTTGATATTTGCGCTTCATCCAGTATCTTTTCATGGAAATATTCTTCTGAGCATTCTTGAATTTTACTCGACAAAGCAGTATCATGTTGACAATTTGGACGTTATTGATTTCTTGATAAATTAAATTATAAATCTTTACAAATTTATCCTTGAACTTGTTTTATTGAATTCTTATACCATTATCATCATCCTCATGTTTATAATATGTTGAAAGTCATCTGTGGCCTGTAGTGCATAGATAGACTTGGTATGATTATGACCAGGAATTATTCTGTATAATCATGACCGTAATGTTACAAATGATGTGGTAAAAGTCCTCATTAGTAGAGTGCATTGATGGACAGTTGTTGGCATGATCATGACCATTGATGAATACACGAATATCCTTGGCCCGTAGTGCATGGATAATTTGTGGTCGTGATATTAATGAATATCCTTGGCCGTAGTACAGGGATGATGTTGTTTATTTATTAATTTGAGTCTCGTGATAAAAGTGATGAAAAACCTTTTAAATCATAGAAGATAGTAGATTTTATTCTCTACTTGACTCTTCTAATGGATTGCTTGTTCATTGCAGATTAAACTTGACATTTATTATATTTTATCAGTTTAACACTGTTGAAGGCTAATGATAATTTATTCTGCATTATCTTAGTCATAATATTTCTTACTGGGCTAGTTGAGCTCACCCTTTTTTTCACTGTTCTTTTTAAGAAATGAGAACGTGGCCGGGGACTAGTCGGGAAAGCAGTGACGGTCCGGATGATAGCATTAGTAGTCCTCACTATTACATTAAATAGTGTGAAAATAAATGTAATGAGGACTCCATTGAGTGTGGATATTGTCTAGATGACAATATTCTTATTAAAACTCTTAGATTATGTTTTGTCGTATTTTACACGACTGTTGTATAATTAAGTTGTATTTGAATTTTGTACCATGTATTTGGCGACTCAAGATTGGTGATGTATACCTATTTTGGGGGCGTCACATCAATAATAAATATGAACACAATATCTGGATCGGATGGTAATGAAGGTGATCAGCCTTTCATACCTGATGAATACATGCAATATGCACATAGTGCGATTCAATAATTCATAGACATGGTAATCAGCAATGATTAACCATAAGCATATTCGAATGAAACAACTCGAGGTCAAGTTAAAGAATCTTGCACAATAATTAGAAGTTCAAGGTTAGAAACTTCCCTGTTTCACTGACTACTGCTACACAGTTTATATCGCTTTGTCCGAAGACCTATTAGTGATAATATAGATCTCCAATATTAGAATAATATCATCAAAGTATAATACTGTTATATATATATATAAATAATCCTAAACACATAACACATAACCCTATCTGTCCATAAACTACTTAAGACTTGGTATCAAGTCAAACTATTTCAATCTGAGTTGAACCCTACACAATTCTAATATCCCGATGGTCTAGTCGGATAATTCTCGAGCCTAAAATCACTAAGACTCGGTCTAAATACTTAACAATTAACTTATATAATTTTCTATTCAGTCAAAACATTTTTCAAAGACTCGTAATAATTTTTAAGTCATTATTACCATTTGTCATTATTTTTCAATCACTTATATCATATTTATATAATATAAATACCACATTATTCCCTTATCATTAATATTTATTTAATATTAAATATTAATAAAAATCTTAACATAATATTATAATATATTTATAATATTACAAAGTATTTTAATATCATAAAATCACATTTATATGATTTTTAAACATTTAAATCCATTATCCAAGAATTGACATTAATATTAAAATATTTATATTTTCATGAGAAAATATCAAAAGTTATATTTTATAACTTAAAATATTTTTTTCTAATCCTTAAATCATTTTATATGTTTTTAAGGCATTATTTTTATTTTACCATAATTTATTTAATATATTCATTAAATAAATCAATTACCATTAATATTAATTTATTAATGAAATTCATCACAAAATATCAAAAGTGATTAAAAATAACTTAAAATATTTTCTAAGCACCATAATATAATTTTTCAAGTATTAAAATCATTTTTAAGTAATTTATTTAATATTATAATTAAATAAATTAAATACCACTAATATTCTAAAAATATTAAATATTTATGAAATATACTCAAAATTATTAAAAACCCATTTTTAGGCTTTAAAATAATTTTTAGGAATTTATTTTATATTTTTAATAATTAAAAACTAGTTTCTCTAATTATTTATTAAAATAATTAATTTTCAAAAATTAAGTATCACTAAAGGGGGCCTTTAGCGACATAACCGTCTCTATAGGTATTTTTCATCAACCCAGAATGTTCATACACAGTGTTCAAGGTGGTAGGTTTGACCACATATAAATTCTTGCTCATAAGGTTTTTGGCAGTCTAGTGTAATAAGATTGTAGCATTGATGTAATACTATAATCTCCAGCAAGTTTCATAGCCCAAACATATCAAATATGCAAGATCCAGGCTCCAGAAAAACTTGTCAGACGTGTTCTTGAGTTTCTGGGTTGCACAGAAACTCAAGTAGCGTCAAGGGTCTCTTTTTGAACCCTGATTAATCCGGTCTCTGGTCATGCTCTAAGTGGTTTTATGATACCAGATGGTAGTACTTATGTCGTAGAACAACATTATAACAATAGTTCAGTCAAACAACATAACGTGTGATAGATCAAGGCGGGTCAAAGTGATGTCAGGAGCTGTTCTTCACGATTTCTGGGTTTTCCAGATTTCGTCCTAGGCAGTTGGTCAACGCCGGTTTGACCACTCACAACTTTGATTATATGTAAGATCTACGTGATCTATTAGCATGATTGTGTAGTCCTTATACCAGTCTACAACATCAAAACAACAACATGGCTAAACTATCCAAACACAGCAAGATTCATGGCCTTAAAAATCACTGTCAGACCATTGTGAAAATCTGGGTTGCCCATAGATCCAGTTGGTCATGGCCGGTCAACCATGTTTGTCTGCTTATAACTTGAGATTTAGACATGGTATGGAAGTGATTCCACTTCCAGTCTACTCTCATCATGACAGAGAATAAATCTATAACTTAAAACACAACAAATCATTAACATACAAAGATCTATGGGCCCTGACATATGGCTGTCAGGCCATATTTTTAGGGTTTATAGTCAATTTTCAAAACATGATATTCTGGCTTCTACATGTTATGGATCTATGATGTAACATCATAGATCACTAAATAACACACTCTAACACAACTCTAAACATCTAACAACAACATCTAACACAAAATACACGGATTTGCAAGGTTAGGGTTTTTATACCTTTTATGCTTTGATCTTTGATTTTCTGATCCTTGATCTGTTCTTGGAAGGCTAAGAGCTGATCTTAACTTTGTTTCACACTCTCTCTCACTCTAGATTTCAAAATTGTAGAGAGAGAAAAGGCTTGGCAAGTATGATAAGTAAAGTAAGTATTTTACTTAAGTTTTTAAGTTATAATCTTTGATTAATGCTGTTAGAGTTTATGCCCTAGAGGCCAATTATTTGATATAATTGCTTAACGTTTTGATATTATATTTGATTGAATAAATGAATGATTTTATTATGGTATTATTAAATTCGTTATATAAATGTTAACATAATAAATAATCCTTATAATAGTAATACAAATTATAAAGTTTCAAGTATGTGATTTGAACATGAGATTATATAATTACAATTAGTATCATTGTTCTTAAATGTCCCTAGTCGAGTATCATTGTTGATGGGACAACAATGATGCATTAAGACTAGTACATGGATTGACTGATGACCAAATCTCATTGGTCATAAATATATGAGATATTAAGTCAATGCATAGGTACATGTTAGAGAACGATGTACTGGACAGACCCACCATGAGAATTCTATGTGGAGCATTATGCGAAGTGTCATTAGCAATTCTCATAGTGACAATGATGTAGTCGTCCTCCGACCTGAAATCACTATATTTCTTCACGGGAATTTATGTACTTTGATATCATCAAATGTCACCTTTAATAGGGTGGACTATAAAGGAGATTATTGGGTACATCATGAATCGTGTGAGGAATATGAGTGATCTAGATGGAATTTAACCCTCCTATGTATTAGGGGTGATATTCATAGGCCTCTTGATTGAGTAGGACTATGAAATGCATGGCCATGCTCAAATAGTGATTTGTTTCATATATTCTACTCATTGATCAACAAAAACTCAGATTAAATTATGAAGAGTATGATACATTCCATGACTCTAGTTTAATCTAGGATATTAAGGTTAAAAGGATTAAATTACATTGAAATATTGGTCACGAAAAGGTTGCATCGAATCATCGATCTTATTATTACTTGGGTAGCAGTGATGCATTACTAGATGCCGCTCACTGTTTATAATTTTATAATATAATTTTAAAATTATTGCCAATGTAATAATAACCTATAGGGTCACACACATAGAACGTAATTTAAAAAGGAAATTAATTTAAATTGTAAGGATTTAAATATATTAATATGATTGATAGTATTTTAAATCACAAATTTAAATTCAAAAAGATAATTTGTATATATGTATATTAATTAAGTAAGACTTAATTAAGATATATATATATATATATATATAAATTCAGATTTTAATAATATTAGGTTTTTATTAATCCCTCCTAACTGCTATATATATGATATATATTAGTCATTTTAGGGATTACGTCAAAATACAAAACCCTAGCCGCTCTTAGAGAGACTAGAGAAAACAGTTTCGAAAATCCTCATCCTTGGTGGCTAGTACCGCGGTTCCTTCTTCTGTAGATCGTAGGACGATTATCGGAGCGTTCGTGTGGATACCGTAGAGACGCAGTTCGTTTGGATTACGTTGGAGATTCGACCGCATCAATTCTTGCTTTATAATCGGTATAATTTTCTAACCACTGAATTAATTATTTTTCGCATGGATCTTGTTTAGGGTTTCAAAATTGCTTTAAATTGTTCTTTTTCCGTTGTGCGTTTCTGTGTCGAAACCCTTCACATGCACCATATCTTGCATGCTGGCACACATATCTGATATATTAGATAGATTTTGAGCCCATGGGATAAGCTAGCTTGATGAGTCACTAAGATTTGCCATATCTTTTGTTTAAATTTTTAAGAAAAAGGTATTTTGGTCATTTCACACCTACTAAGGGTAATTTGGTCTTTTTTCTATAAATTGAAGGGTATTTTGGACATTTCCCTTTTATTCCATAACTTATAACACTTAGCCATTTATACTTGGCTTTTAAACTCCCAATTTAGGATTTTGGTTTCCCGGAACAAAAATTAGGGTTTTTGGACGTATTGTTAGAGTTTTTAAACAGTCGTTGGAGTTTTCTAACTTAATAACCATATTCTTATCATAACTTTAGGGTTTTTCACAAACGTAACTTATTTGATCAAGGTTTGATACTTATCCACAACTATACACATAAAAAATTTACTGTTCACATATATGATCACATATACCGACTAATATACACTTAGATACTTAACACTGATAATTCTTCACAAGAATTTTAAATCCACTAAAATCTTATACCTCATAATCAGACTATCAGTACAGTCTACCAAATCATTTAAGTCTTTTCCAAATATTTTGAAATCCTTAAAATTCTTTCACAAAAATGTCAAATCCATACACTTATTTTCAGTCTAGGTCTATCATATAACCTTTAATCCATCATTTTAGAATTGTATAAATTTTCTAAATTCTCGGGTTGTCACATTCACCCCTTCTTCTAAGAATTTCGTCCCTGAAATTCAATTTACCTCCTATACCATATAACTTACACCATTCATACACATCATCACATGCTACCCAAATCATTTCTCATAAGAGTTCAAATTTTCAAATAGTGCTGAGGAGTCATATAGAGTATGAATTTTTATTTTTGCAAAGGTTTATACAGAAATTGTAACATTCCAGAATTTTAAAGTGTAATATTAAATATTTATTAATTTATATAAGTATTTAATGGATATGATTAATTGTTGAATAAATAATTGTTCAATTTGAGTTGATGTGGTTTTAGTTAATTATTTGTTGAATAAATAATTAAATATTAAATATTTATTTGTAATATTAAATATTTATTGAATTATATAAGTATTTAATGGCAATTTGAGTTGATGTGATATAGTTAATTATTTGTTGAATAAATAACTAAGGAGCTAAGAAAATTAATTGTTATGAGGTTATATACTAATTTAATTTAATAATTAAGTTAGGGAGCTAATAATGATTAAATGAATTATAATATTTTAATTGGAATTTGTTATTAAAACAAGGTGTTAGTTGGATTAAATAAAATTATAATTATAAAGAAATTATAGTTTTGTGATAATGATTTATGTGTTAAAGTAATTTAATAGATTAGTCTTTGAATTGATTAAATTGATTATTTAATTAAATAGAAGTGTGACAAATAACCTTACTATAAAGGAGTTACTAAAATAAATTAAGGGAGTTTAATTCAGTTTTGCCAAACAAGGCCTAATGCCTATTATGTCTTTTATCTAATTGTGTTTTACCAAACAAGGCATAAGGATTAATGGGTTATTTTATTAAGATTAGCCAAACAAGCCTTATGGCTTTTAAATTTCAAAACTTACATAACTGATATCTAGAGTTATATTATATAATTAATATATATTATTACTATATACGTTATATTTTCTAGTACGTATGTTAGAGAGAAGAAAGAACTCAGTTGAAGAAAAAGAGAAGAAGAAGAAGAAAACTAGAGAGAATTTGAGAGAAATCCTAACAGGTTTGAGAAAGGAATTGGAGAAAAGAAGTTTGATAATCAATAGTAGCCATCATCTTCTTAATCAAAGGTAGGAGCTTAACATTTTCTTTAAAAGTTTAGTTTTCCTCTTCCCAAAAAGTTCTCTGTGAAATTTTATAAAAGATAAATTGATGGTGTTTATGGTTATATGATAAATTATTGATTATAAGATGATTACAAGAGTTTATATATATGATTATAGAGAAACTAGTTCAGGTATGTATGTGTTTTGTGAAGAAAACCATATTACGAAGTGTTTAAATGAAAAATATATATGAATATGGCTTAATTTAAAATAGAAATTAAGGTTTAATTAGTTGTTAAATTGATAAATTGATTATGGAAAATTGATAGAGTATGTATAATCATAACTATGATGTTTTGAAATTTTCATTTTGATTGAAAAACAAAATCACAAAGTGTTGATTTTCATTAAAAATGTCAACAATGGAGTTTTTGCCAAAAACATTGAAATTGGATGTTGTAAATTTGATGTTTATGTTATTTTATGAGTAGAACATGTTAGATGTCTTCACAATATGTTTATATGAAGTCTATATGTGTATTACATGTTAATTAGTCTATTATATTCGAGCTTGTAGGCCAAATTGGCTTTTGTTCATGCTGTTGCCGAGCTTAGTCGCCGGAGTTCGGACTCTCAGCCATGGCTATGACCTAGCGAAGATATATCTCTGCGAGCAGCAGTAGCCACATACCATATAATCGATGCCAATCAATGGTTTGTTGATTGGCCACAAATACCAACCATAGTATAAATCGTGGCACCGCTTGTGTGAAGTTAGCGAGAATGTTACATGCTTTTGTTTAAGTATACAAATTCTGAAAATAAATGTTATGTGTTAATAATATGATTGTTAAATGATGATTTCAGTAGTATTAAGCTATGAATGAACATGTTATCAGGTGTTACCTATTAGTAACATAGTTTGATTATGTGAATGAGTAATTTAACCTACATGATGTATATATTTTGTTTATATAGATATAAAATGTTGGTAATGACTAATTATGTCATGATGACATATGTATAGGGTATTGATTCAAGTTGTAGGGTTTAGCTTGTGCTAATGGCAAGTTCTCTAACTCAAAACTTCATTGTGCGAGTTTAATTTCATTTGGTACATTATTGTTTTCAAATTCAATTACAATTGTTGTAAGTTGCTACTTCTACACTTTTGTAGAGCTAGATTGCCTATTATTGAGTAAGTCATTGTATCTAGTTACTCATGACGATACAAGTTTTCTAATCTATTATCTTGTTAATTCAATTACTGTATTAAATTCGATTACAATATAATAATGTAAGTTATTTGGAGCAAGTTATTCTTGTATTTAACTTGTGGTTTAGCATGCACAACTATATATGCTATGCATGCTTATTATTCATTTCTAATTAACCTTGGCTTAGTGTTGTTCAAGCAAGGTATGCTATAGTTATTCAAATTGTATGCTATTAGATTATTCCTAATGCATGACTTTAGTTTACTATAATTGATTCAATCAGGATTATTCTATAGTATAGTGTTATTGGTCTTATTCAACTACTCCTTAGTTGATATTCGTTGAATTCTAAATTATCTTGAAAGCTTATCCAAACCAAACTTCCTTTGGTGCGGACTTGTACTCTAAATACTGAGATGAACAACTCTTTTAATAGAGGTTTACGCTTAGCGGTGAAATGGTTGTGCACAATACATTTTATACGAAGGGTTGATCCCCTAAAAATGCGTGGGGTCCTTATAGTCTTATGACTGTTAAAGTTAAAGTTGAAAGATTACTTATAACTGTGGACGTGATTCATGGTCATTAGACCCTTAGTGAATGTTATAATTTTCAGAAAGTTAATAGAATATATTGTTCAGTTCTATTGAGCCTAATATTGGCAATTGATGTAAAAGTTTAAAGTTTTACTTATTATTATTTCAAGTCGGCCTTGTTTGCTCACTCTTGCCTGTAAAATTTCTTACAGCTAAAGTTGAAACGGGTGACGTACCTAGCACCGGTAAGGGAAAAGGAAAGATGAAAAAATACTTAAGACTTGTAATAGTTTTGATAGTTTATTTTCAGACTTTGATTTAAAGATTGTAATGAAGTTTATTTAAATTTCCGCATTTGAATGATTGTTGTTAAAGGTTAGATAACCTGGGAGATTTTTATTTAAGTTTTATCCTGTATGGGCAGGTTTTTATTATTCAATTTATTATAATTGGGTAGTTAGAAATGAATGTTTTGATTAAGTGAACACCAAATCTTGAGGAAATGAAGTACCTGGATTTGGGGGTGTCACAAGTTGGTATCAAAGCTTTAGGTTATGAACCTTAGGTGGGGGGAAAAGCCTTAGGAAGTAACCTTTGAAAAGATAGTGGAGATAACTCTTATCGAGTTTTTAAAAAAAAATAAAAGTAATAAAACACTTATGTGCTTATGTGATTATAATTTATGTACTCGTGAGTGTCGAGTAGTAATGATTAATAATTAAAACTTTAAAACTTTGTTGTCAGGATGACTAATGTGACGCCCCCAAAATTTAGTATACATCACCCATCTTGAGTCGCCAGATACATCGTAGAGAATTCAAATACAACTTAATAATACAATTGTCGTGTACAATACGACAAAACATAAACTGTGAGTTTGAATACAAATATTGTCTACTAGAGAGTATACAAACTCAAAAGGAGTTCTCATTACAATTATTATCACACTATTTAACAGAATAGTGAGGACTACTAATACTATCATCTGGTCCATCACTCCGTTACCCGACTCGTCCCAGCTATATTCTCATTTCCTGAAGAGAACAGTGAAAGAAAGGGTGAGCTCAACTAGCTTAGTAAGAAATATTATGACTAAGATAATGCAGAATAAATTATCATTAGCCTTCAACAGTGTTAAAATGATAAAATATAATAAACATCAAGTTTAACTGCAACGGAACAAGCAATCCATTAGAAGAGTCAAGTAGAGAATAAAATCTACTATCTTCTATGATTTAAAAGGTTTTTCAAGACTTTTATCGCCGAGACTCAACTTAATAAATAATCCACATCATCGAATCACCCCTGTACTATGGCCAAGGATATTCTTTAGTATCACGATCACAAATTATCAATGCACTACATCCAAGGAGATTCGTGTATTCATTAATGGTCATGATCATGCCAACAACTGTCCATCAATGCACTACGGGCCAATGATAACTTTTACCACATCATTTGTAACATTATGGTAATGATTACACCAAATAATCCCTGGTCATAATCATACCAAGTCCATCTGTGCACTACAGGCCACAGATGACTTTCAATAAAATATAAACATGAGGATGATGACAATGATATAAGAATTTAATAAAACAAGTTCAAGAATTAATTTATCCAGGAACCAATAACGTCCAAACTGTCAACATGATACTGCTTTGTAGAGTAAAATTCAAGAATGCTCAGAAGAATATTTCCATGAAAAGATACTGGATGAAGCACAAATATCAAGGATATTCCACTAATTTCATGGAGTATAGAAGTCAAAGTTTTAACCAATTGAGTATAAAAAAGAATGGAATAACAAAAGAAATCACCAGGCATGCAATAGACCGCACATAAAGGTTATTCCAAAAGAATAATAAATAATGGAAC